>CM060897.1:4592500-5792500 GCA_030762935.1 Hymenopus coronatus | reverse complement strand
CTGACATTCGTTTATAAATATTTACCTGTTCATAAATATGTACACTGAATTGTGGTGCTGAATATTGTAAATAAGGAAGGATACTATACTTATCGGTCATTGGATGCTAACATATAGAACGTTGTCAATCTTGTTAGGTTATAATTTAATATTGTTTTAACAGATAATCCATCAAGATGTCTCTGTATGATGATATGGATGCTATCAAGCAGAAGTCGGAGCAGGTAGCAGGATGGTCCTCGGGAATAAAACTACTACAATCACAACTACAGCTGAAGAAAGCTGTGCAAACCCAGGTGGAGTATCAATTTTTTTTTTATACAGATAAAATAAAAACTTCATAAGCCAAATATCTGACAATCTTACAATGGGGCAACATTTCCATTCTTCAGTAACAATGCTAGTGCCATAAACATGGTATTTGACATTAGCTCATAATTAATGTGTGTTTTATATGGATGAATAAAGCATTAACTGGTCCATTGTGAGAAAATGCTACCTTATGTCTAAAATGAATACAAAGCCATCAGGTTTCTTTATGCTTTGATTACAATGAGCTTTACTTAAAGTGACAGGATGTAACGTGATGTTAAGAAATGTTGCTAAACTGAAGACCTATTAGATGCATTTTAACTTAATGTTACAGGATTACTCTTGATTGGTAATTTTTGTTGCGTCATGCTGATTGGTTCTAATTACCATGTGACATAATGGGAAGGAAAACTTTGACACTGCCATAATCTTAAGGGTAATTCTGCTGTCTGCTAAATGAAAACTACCTCAGGGTATCTATAATAGAGAATGAAAGTGAAATGTGTGGATTTGGTGATAATACAGAAGTAATTTAACTACATATTTATTAACTGATTTTAAATTGAAACAAAATTGTATGATTTGCTGAATGTAGGGATGAAGGGAAAAACACAAAAATTTAAAAAGAAAGTTGAAATATTACGTAAAAAGAACGGAAGAAGCTATACCCGTCATCAAAATACAAAACCGAAAATTTTACCTTCAAACAATGTAGAAAACATTTCCTCACAAACGTTCATGGAAAAAGAAATTCAATTTTTAAGTAAAGGGTTTAAAACATGTGTCACTAGCTCGCACAATTTAGATGACTATATTGTGGACGTATCCATTACCTCGCATTTTCGAGACAAGGAGAACCAAAAGCCTTTGGCAAAATTTAAATGCTTGGAAATTCTCAAGGAAATGTCATTTAAGGAGGAACCGACAAATGGTCAATAAACCAGTTTTATATTTAAAGGCAGACAAAGGGAACAAAATAGTTATCATAGATCTATTTGACTATAATCAAAGGGTTGAAAAGTTACTCCAAAAACCAGAATACACTACTATAACCAAAAATCCACTTCAGAAATATATTGAAAGCACTATAAAAACTATAGAAAGCAACATAATCCCAAACAAGTTGAAAAATAATTTAATAGTAAGCAACTCTAATTTGCCAAAATTGTACTGTTTACCAAAAATTCACAAGAATGATGATAGCATGCGTCCAATTATCAACAAGGATGCCCCAACTTACAAATTACCAAAATGGGTGGTAAAAGAATTTGAACAGATTGATAAATTTGAAACATTAAGCTTAAAAAGTTCTTTGGACTTTGTAAAGAAAATGGAACATGTGATTAAAACTGAAGAGGTGATGGTATCATTCGACATCCAATCCTTGTTCACGAGCATCCCGTAGAAAATTTCCAAATTTATTAAAGCAATGGCTCAAGAAAGTTGACATGACACCAGAACAAATTGAAGAATACATCACTTTGACAGATCTTTGCATTAAACAAAATAGCTTCTCATTTTCCAACAAGGTTTTTTGACAAACTACAGGCTTGGCCACAGGCAACTCTCTCCCCTATGTTAGCTAACTTATATATGAGCAATTTACAAATAAAAATCACTAAAGCCTTCCCACAGATCTTCAAATCCTGGCACAGATATGTGGATAATGTGTTTACCATCGTTCCTAAAAAACAAAATTTGGAAACTAGGATGAGAGAACACTTGAGAAGCATTAGGTACAAGCATGTAGACAAATCTGCAGTAGCACATCAGTTTTGGTCTGAAAATCATAACATAAAGGAAGAAATAGAGTTAATTAAATGTGTAAAAAAAACCTTTGGAATTACGAATTTGGGAAAATATCTTTATCACCAAAGAAGAAGACTCTCTTATGAATTTTGAGATCCCGCTGTTGATGAGAATAGAGGGCAACACAACACCAAGCTGCACACAACCACCTGTTGCATGTAGGTCAGTCATCCCCGCAACTGAAGATAGGGTTAAAGTACCCTGAAACTGCTCTTCCGAAACGAAGACAAAGTTGGAGCAAAAAGTGTAAAAAGGTGACTCATTACATTTAAATTTAATTATGGCACTCCACTGTCTAAAATACTTTGTTTTATTTGATAATTATATGTAATCTGTATATACAGATTGTAAGCATTACTTTTGTTCCAATAATCTTTAAAACTGATTATATTATTTTTGCTATTGTACAAAGATATAGTATGTAACAGAGGGTAGACTCAAGAAAAGAGATATTTCACCTTTATTTTTCGTTGTTAATTGTTGAGGCACTAACCGTACGAGTGACTTCTTGAATACGATGACATAATAATAGTTTATGCTATGGCTGAGTTCTTGTTGTCGACGGTCATCGCACCAGCAACAATAATCACTATCACCTTCAGAATCGCACTCCAATATTTAGCTGTACAAGATGATCACAATCCATTTGTTCATGTGACATGTAGGAGTCTCTGCGTGTCAGTAGTCTGAAGGTTGCTACTCCACATTTTCTTGCTAATGTACAAATATTGTAATCTTTCCATTGTTTTGTTTGTGTACTTATTTGATGTTATTCTTTTAATAGAGCAAAAAGGAATTGCAGTATGTGATAATTTTACTTCCCTTTCTGGCCAAAAACTCAGTAGTGTAGGTATTTAAAAGAAGATTTTGTGATACCTGAACGGCATGTTATTGAAGGTAAGCATGTGTGTTGCAGCCAAAGCGAGAGGCGATGCGCAAGGCAGGCGCTACGCTGGCTCCAGTGATTGACCTCAAATCAAAGAAGGATGACGAGGACTCAAACTCAAACTCCAGCTTTGGCAGCTATCAGTCCAACAAGGTACAGTTTATTACAGATTGCAATCCAAGTCCACACTGCTTAACAGGTCTACATTGCAATCTGTACATCCTATTATGAGATTGGACTCAAAGCCCAAACTCTACCATGTCAACTATTACATGTATTCATACATTTATTTACAAATAATAACTCTGACAAGGAATTTTCAGAGCTGTCAGTTTTGCATAATTTTCAATTACATGTCTGTTTCCAAAAGCCTACCCGTACACTGGCATACTTAGAATATTCATGTTTATTACATTTACAATGTTACATTATTACCAGTATTTTTTGATTAAATGAAATCCTCCTCTATATAGAAGGTGTGAGTAAGATAACCTTATTCATTGCTCTGCAAGTATCTGCCATATGATAACCATTCTCCCTTAAAGTAGCGAAAAGATGGTTGATTTCTGACTGGAGACTATCAGAGTCAGAAATAATGTTGTTAAGACTTCTTGTTAATAGAGTTTATTACATCATCAATATGTCTTTGATCGTAATGAGTTTTGGTGTAAAAAAATCTGATGTGTTCCATTCACATGACTTTCTCTACATTTCTGCAACAAATTATTGTTAAAAAGCTTATGCTTCTATTTACTTCATGCTAATCGAGAAAAAATTAGCAGAAATAGTCTTATTACTTGCTTCCTTGTAAGTAGAAGGGAAATAAAGGAGTACCATAGGTTAAAGTGGTAGTCAAAAGCTGGTTGCTATGTGACTGAAGTTCCTTTGTTTGTATGGACAGCAGTTGACAAATTCCTGTATGAGATAAGTTTTTCAAAGGTGAAACCAAAAACAAGGTATATCTAAAAAAACAGCCAACTCCACAAAAAAAAAAAGTATATAACGTAAATAATTTTGTGTTTTAATGTGCTCTACATTTTTTGTGTGGTAAGTTATTGTCTATCTCTTACAGTTTAACAGTTATACAAAATTCCATAAAATTCATCCAGAATAAAGTAGTCTTCAAAGGCTATTCCCAGAAAATTCAAGATATACATATTATTTGTCAGATAAATATCTTTAATATACAATATTTTAATTAAAATTGTAAGAGCCATTTTTGAGAGAATCAAAATTTTCGACAAAATGTTCCATGTAAAGGGTAGCTGGGGGTGGGGTAGATTTTCTTGAAAATCATTGTCACATCCTTATAAGATACCAAGTTTGGTTAAAAAAATTAAATAAAAAAACAAAAGAATTTGAATCAGTTTTTGTAACACAAACATCACTTACAGTAAGTAAATTGTCTTGTTTTTTATTTAATCACATCACTGTCACAAGCTTCTATGCATAGTTGCAAGTTTTCAACCAAGTTTGGTATTTAACAGTCTTTTCGTTTTTTAGCTATGCTGTCCACACACACACACACACACACACACACACACACACACACACATATACAAAAGGACGTTTTTTCAGAAATGCTTTTTTTTTTGATTCAGGGGGACCCAAAACATACATTTCCAGTGAAATCTCGGTATTGAATTTTTGGGTGCATTATAATACCTTCTTTATACACTATGTACATAGTACGTGTAGAGAAAGTAAAAATGTTATTTGTTGTATTGACAGGTTTATCTGTCTGTTGAAGCTAAGCACAAAGTTGAGTAATGTGCTAACTGTTGCAGGATGCAAGGGGCATACCCCGGGACGCAGACTGGAATGTGGAAGGAGAATATGATCCCATGTGGCCCAACGACTACGAGAAAGTTGTGAAGGGTATGTTGCTCTCTGGTTGTTCATTTATTAGGGAACAAGAATATGAACATTACATGCGATGATTTGTGTTGGCAGACCTGCGGGAGATCAGAGAACGAGAAAAGGAAAAAGAAGAGGAAGAGAAGAGAAGAAAGAACCGAGAAGACCGGGAGAGGCGAGCAAGGGATAGGTATTATATATATTTACCTGAACAAAATACTTTATTCTGTGTGCAAGAGCAATTTAATAAGTAGTCAAGTTTAAAAATAGATGGTGTTGCTAAGACATGCTGGTGTAACCATCGTGTACTATCATTTCTTACATGTTGCCGAAACAAATTTGCTACCGATTCATAGGTTAGTTTGAATTTGGCAGGCATTTCAGTTAGTCACTCAACATGTTTTTGATAAAATGGAAAAAGTTCAGTATTGTTCAGTGATTTACTTTTGAATGAGAAAACTTACCAGGAGATAAAAAATAATATTGGATGATGTTTATGGGGAGCTTTTATGACAACAGTTAGATATTGGTTCAACAGCTTGAAATGTAGTACAACATCTGTTTTGCTGAGGAGCACCCAGCAGATGTGGTTATTGAGAGAGTGTGAGTGGTTGGCTATGCTGGCATTGCCAGTAAACAACAACAGCTCATCACAAATGTCTCTATCGTGTGTAAAGTCAAATATAAACATGTACATAGCAACTCCGAGGGGGAGTTTTTCAAACTTTGAATAAATGGAGTGTAAGCAGCTTTATGCAGTTTTTTTCAAACTCATATTTGATACTTCTAAATTTAAAATAAAATATTAATACGAAACTTATGGCTATTTTCTTACTTGTTGAGAAATCCTTGAATAGCATACTTTTAAATTGTCCCAATACTTTTTGGCAGATTTGATTGATGTACTGTAAATAATAACTCAAAGTAGGCGTAAAAACCCTGGGTATCTTGGCCCTTCAACTAAAGAAATGCCCGGGCTTCAATGTGTTAAGCAAAATCCAAAGGATATTTGTGTCAAGTTGTCTGTCATTAAGACTTGGATTTATTATACTCCAGAAACCAAACAACAAACAAAAGAATGGGTTTGCTTCTGGTGAATTACCTACCAAAAATGCATCAGGTGGAAAGGTGATCGCAACAGGTTCTCATACTGTCTGACTGTTTAGAAAAATTAAATGCTTGACCAATACTACATTGAGTTATTGCCCTGATTGTTCAAGAAGTTGTAAGGGCTTCTTTGCTGTTCCAGCACGTTCATCTGGAGTACTCACTGTCAAACTGAATAAATTGCTGCCACACCCTCTATATTTGCCCAGCCTGGCTCTCTGGGGTTTGTCTTATTTCCAAACATCAAGAGGAACAGAATTTAGATTGAATATGATCATTGTTGAGCCAGAAGCATATTTTGCACAGTATGACAAACTTCTTTATATCTTTTTTTTTTAAGTTAAAATGTCAGGAACATTGGAGTATCTCATAAAGGGGAGTATCTTGAGAAATAAATAACTTGTGCTTAAAACTTTGAGTTGGAATACTGACACTCAGCTCACTTAAAACAGAAAACACCCAAGTATATGTTTCAAGGACATACACATGCTCTTCGGTTGAAAACCAAGTTCAGGTGAGCATCACTGTTCCAACTCAATACTAATATAACTGTTTCACTTTTTACAAACTTCTGAGTTATTTTAAACACTTTCAATACAGATTTGTTTACTATGATGGCTATACTGTGCTTGGTTTGTCTATATAAGTGAAATTGCCAGAAAGAGTGGACACCTTTGTTCAAAGAACATCTTGTACTTAGTGTCTTCCTAATGACTTCAGAAGTTCACTGGATGTAATGTTTACGAGAGTCTATAAGTAATTAACAAGTAAAACATTGATGCCCAGAATCAGGAGTGAAACCCTAATTTCTAGCCGCACATTTTCAATCCTGTCAAGTCTATCTTTCTACCATACATCCCCCCCCCCTCCCTATTCCCAGATATTCTCATTATTTGTCCAACTCGAGACTTCTCCCTCCCAAATACTATTTCTTAGCTTTACTCTTCTTTTGAACATCATAATTTTACACTTATTTTTATTCACCTGCTCATTACAGGTTTGAGAATAGCAACGAGGAGAGAAGGAAGTCTGGGTTTGCGGGACGCAAGGAATCTGATGAGGAAGAAGAGGAAGAGAAACCTCCGACAACACCTAGAGCAGGTGGTGCTGCTATTGCACCACCACCGTCGTTACAAGAGCCCAGCGAGCCAGCACAGCAGCGGTCCCCCGTGTCTGCGCCAATGTCTGTAGAGAAGTACGGCATGTCGTTTGGTGGCTCTGTTGCTGCGAAGATCATGGCCAAGTATGGCTTCAAAGTAAGTAACACAGGCCTGGGAGAAGAGTATTGTATTCCACTAAAATCATGTTTTGAGCTCCCTCAAAAATAACAATGATGTGACACACAAAATCCAAACTCACATTTGTACTAAAACAATATTAAAGACTTTAAGTTAAAAAAACTAATATCCTTCAAAGTTATAAATAAAGAAGATTTATCTTTAAGTCTTAGTACAATTAATATAATCCCATTCCCCATTAGCTTGGAGCCTTACACACAGATTGGTAAATGTACCAATGGACAAAAAAGAATACCACTGTAAACCTGCTAAAATATTGGACATGGCTATATAGAATGGATTCCAGGCAGAACTGGGGTACAAAAAAGTTAATAAGGCCAAAAATAGGTCACTACACTCACTCAAAACCAGAAAAAAAACAAGATCTACAAGAAGTTTACATACCACCCTACAACTTTCTTCAAATTCCAGAGGATCTTCAAACGACACATCATTTTAGCCCCAAAAAACAATTACTCCATAAAAAACATTTTAAATTCTAAATTAAAAGATGATATCCCACAAGAACAAACCAGGAATATATCAGTTCACTGCAATGACTAAAAAAATCTACATCGGCCAAAGAAAAAGAAACAAAAACAAGAGCAAAAGAACACCACAGAAATATTTAACTCAAACAAGAAGAAAAATCTGTGGTAGCTTGGCATTTCTGGAAAGAGCAACATACAATAAATAGAAGCCTGCAAATACTGAAAAGTATCACAAGGAAAATAGAATTAAAAGTTGGGAGAACATCTACATTTGGAAAAACAAGAGCCACATTTTCAATTTTGAAGTCCCACCAGGCGACTCATCAAACCACCACCAGGGACAGAGACAACCACTGCTGGCAGTCAACCAAAGGAATTGCCAATGGAAGCACATGGCTTCTGAAACATGTTTTCCAAAATGAAAAGTAAGTGATTTAGTGTTACAAAATCGACTCGACTAATTTTCAATGATAACCTATATTATTAATTTCATTCAAAATGTCTAATGTGTTACATTCACATGACTTCCTCTATTGTTTATTGTCACGCTCTATGGTGTAGTGTTTACCATTTACCCAAAGTTGTGAGTTCAAACCCAGGGGGATTTTTTTTTTTTATATAAAAATCCTCAGCATAGCTTGCTTCGGAAATTAAATTAAATCTTTGATTGTATGTAACGTTTATTTGTACATATGGGCTTGTATACCTTCAAAGAAAAGGCCCCCAGACTAAATTTCACCACTTTCATGTGCACAAGTTTTGATCTCCACCTATGGATCATTCATGCCATGTGCACATACTGACAAACTTGACAATTAGCAATTCCCTTGATCCGAAAACACTATCTGGTGTCCTAATACACCAACATGGCTGACAGATATTCAATTGAATGATTTATTACTTATCTTACAAAAGTTTATTTTTCTATCTACCTCATTTTAACTGATATAAACGTTTACAGAAATAACTATAATACACATTTTGTTATAGATACAAAAAGAAGAATTGTGTTACTCAAATGTTTAGAAACTCGACACTATTTATATAGGCCTTAACATTCCAGGCAATCACAAGTAGCAACTGAATATTGAAAGCAGTCATAATAAAGCATTGGACAGTTTGAACTATTAACAATATACAACTCGAAAATGAACAACACAAAAAAGTTCTTGAAAATAAATTGTGTTTTCATTTAAGGTGGCACCATAGCCGAATGGTTAGACCACTTGCTTCCCACCTAGGTGGTCCAGATTCAATCTCAAGCGCCCGCAAGTGGGATTTGTGGTAGACGAAGCAGCAGCTGGAGGACTCCCCCACCACTCCACTCATTCCACCAACTGCTCCATCATCACCTTTCCTATGATCCACTTGCTGATTCTCATGCCAGGTTCTCCATTCTGTGGTTTCATGCCATTGGCTCCCCGTCAGGCTTCTGATCCCTAGGTATCCTCTTGTAAGTCCTAGCTGTGAATGTTTTCTTTTATCACTTAACAACATTTCCCAGTTATACACATTTGTATGAAATTTCTTTCTAATATAGGGGATGCCACAGGCTCTTCCCAGAAAATTCATGTATATTTCGTTTGTCGTATAAATATCTCAAATATTTTAAGAAAAATCATTGAGTCATTTTTGAGAAAATCAAACATTTTGAAACATTTTTCATGTAAAGGGTAGTTTTTTATTAATTCAGGAAGCTCAAAATATATGTTTCTCGTGCAACTTGTCAAGTTTGTTGGTGGAATACAATACCTTCGCTCTCTACTATGCACATTGTGTTACAGGAGGGTCAGGGGCTGGGTAAACAAGAACAGGGCATCTCAATGGCGCTCCAGGTCGAGAAGACCAGCAAGCGAGGAGGGCGTATCATCAGCGAGAAGGAGATCATGCCACCACCTCCAATATCTACATCTCCTGGCACACAGAGTCCTGCGCAGCAACCAAAACCTGAGCCTTCCATCACAGAGATCATGCGGAGTCCTTCCAAAGTGGTTCTGCTCAGGGTACGCAACTCATGTGCTCCATTCACATGACTTTCTCTGTAACAAATTATTGTTAAAAAGTTCTTGCTTCTATGGCTGATACATATGTGACAAATGGGCTACTCCTATGTCACGCAGTCTAGCAACCGTGGAGTGGGAGTTAACTGAGGTTCGTTGGCAGATTACTGAGCCAAGCTCTGCCGTTCTGATGTGGGGCTGCGACAAGACTAGAAGTGTTTAATAGAAGTTGGCCCTATGCTCATGTGAGCAGCCACGTGTACAGTGGGGAATTAGAAGTTCAAACTTGCAGTAGTTTATTCCGGTGTATTATGGGGACGTGGCCTAAAAATATCTCTAACATTAATAAGTGAAAGCTTTAACGCGGCAACAAAGTATTAACCCTCAATTTTGGGGTGGAAGGAAGGTCTGCTGTATAGGTTGCTGTGGTTCTCAATTCTCAGGGCTGCTGGTTGCTATGCTGTGGTTTGAATTTGCTGCTGTATAAGAGGTTGGTAACTCTTGTTGTTGGCGAAGCTGTAATCAACTAGTTGTGCCAGACTTAACTATTGGAGCAGTTACAAGGTTATTATCGGCAGCCAATTTACTTATTGTGCACAGTTGTTAATTCTGCTAGCTTCAGTGGGTGAGTACAAGAATCTTAACCTCCATGCTTGGATAGTAGGATGTAATAATAAATAAAATTAATATAGAAGATTTCTTGTTATATGTGAACATTAATTTCTCAATGTGTCGAAACAATGTGATGAAGTAAGGCACACTATTTGATTAAAATCCCTTTTTTAGAAAATTATGCCACATAAATACATTATGGTGTGTACTTACAATAAATGTCTATTTTACACTGAATATTTGTATAAGAGGTCTCGATTAGCGAGATTATCTCTTTGCGCCCGTATCCATGGCGTCTATCTCATTGACTGCGTCCCAGAAACTTATTAAAATTTTCACATATATGTAAATAGTTGAAGAAGAATGTTTTATACATTGTAATCTGTCCATCTGCACGAGAACGGCAGATTTCCTATTCCACATTTTGTGAAATACATATTTATAATACAGCTTTACACATTGATAATAATTTAAAATTAATGCATTTGTATAATTTACATGAAAATGTTGTTATAAATAGCTAACATTCCATAAACAAATATTTGTGTAACTTTGTTCTTATGCTTTGCTACCAGTATAAACAATATCTCGTTCACTTTATTATTCTTCTTCTCTCATATTACTGCTCTTAATTATGTTTTATTATAAGTATGCTTTACTAAACATAATCTGTTATCTATACATTATGCAATATAATGTGTTGTATCCGTTACTTAACCTTTGCCATGTTATTTTCTTAAAACATGCCATTTTAGACTATGTTCATGCGTATTGTTAGGCGATGACTTCACGCTGCCATTTTTATACATACAATTTTTTGGCTTACATGGCAAAACAATGTTTTATTATTTTAAAATATTATTTTAGGGCAGTGTTGTTCCAATTTCCCTTCACTTGATTTACTTAGCATTAAATCCTGTGTCAATTTCTTGGAATATTAATAAAGCCAGAATTCATTAAAGTCGGTCTTGCTGCATTTTCTTTAATACTCATATACAACACCAGAATCACTGTTTCTCTCCCAACCCTGAGATGAAATCACTTTAAACTCCCAAAACTAGAAGACCCATGCTAAACTCAATAAGAACTAGTCTGGGACGTGTAAATGGTGCTAAACTCTAACAACGAGATATCCAGAAGTATAGACATCTGCCTCGTTTAAAAGCGGAGGACATCGCAGCATCATTCTGTGGGGCAAACTGCCTCATTAGTTTAGCATGAGTCTTCTAGTTTTGGGAGTTTAAAGTTATTTTATCTCAGGGTTGAGAGAGAAACAGTGATTCTGGTGTTGTATATGAATACTAAATAAAATGCAGCAAGTCTGGCTTTGATGAATTCTGGTTTCATTAATATTTCAAGAAATTGAGGGTTAATGCTTTGTTGCTACGTTAAAACTTTCACTTATTAATGTTAGAGATATTTTTAGGCCACGTCCCCAAAATACAACAGAATAAACTACTGCAAGTTTGAACTTCTAATTTCCCACTGCGCACGTGGCTGCTCGTAAGAGCATAGCCAGGGTGTCCAGCGACCGGGAAAATCGGGAAAAGTCAGGGATTTAATAAAAATATCACGAAAATTGCTGACGTTTTTGTTTCCCCAATGCTTTAAATTAGGGACAGCGCAGGCGCAAAATTGTATGAAACCGTTATGTACGTGCCGTTGTCATGGCAACGAGCCTGCCAATGGTGAACTGCGCAAGTGCCGGGCTCATATTAGTGTCTCTCGTGATTACAAGTATTGTTGGATTGTGATAGAAGAAGAAAAACCCGAGTGAGATTCACTTCTCGAAAATCAATGCAAGAGAGAAAATTGCTGAAAGGTAAGTGGTGATTTTTATTATGTAAAATTATTTAGTATGGTGCATTGTCGTGTAAGTTAAGTTCCTCCTTTTCTGCCAGCTGCGGTTTTTCCGACAACGTGAACTAACAAGTTTTGTCATTTGCCGCTAAAGAAATTGGGAAGTTGCTTTGTTTCATTTTGGTTAACCTTTTTATGTGTATTTTGGCACAAGACAACTAAACTAACTCAAATATAACTCGAAACATTGCGTTGCTTGTGGGCGTTTATAGCCTGGGTCATGTTTACTGTCCTTAGCCACTGGAGAACTAGGGATGTTCCTTTGTTTCATTTTGCTGAACCTTTTTATGTGTCTTCGAGTGCTAAACAACTAAAATAATTAAGCCCGTCTGTGGTAGCGTGTCTGCCTCACATTCAACAGGTCGCGAGCTCGAATCTCGCTAAGGGTGAGTTACCCAGATATGATTTTTATCGGGGCTTTCCCTTACTGCAAAAGACACATGTTGAGTAACTTTAGGCTCCCTGGATTCCGAGCTCATTCAAGCATCATTTCACCTATTTCATTCATCGTCCGATATGACCAAACCAGGTTAAGGTTAAAGGACTTTAAGCTAAAAAAAATTGTTTATATATATAATCTCCTCAAACATTGCGTTCCGTGTACCTCTTAAAGCATGCATCATATTTGCAAGCTATGGTACTTGTAATCAGCATTTACTTTTACTTTTAATCCATGTTACGTACATACTTCTTTATTTTAGTATTATTTTTACATGCATTTTTCACATTGTATTGTTTGTGCTTGTCCACGTAAACAGCTTGTGTTCATGGTAATTAGTACATCCATTTCCCATGCAAGTGGTCTAGAGTTCGAATCTCTGCAGTGGCTTGCTTATGCCGGGATACGATGAACTTCGTAACGTGAACTTAAAGTGACGTAACTTGAAACTCTAACACATTGTGTTAAATGGAGCTATTTAGGATTAACTTAACGTGATTTAACTTAGAGCGATGTAATTTCCCGATATGTTAAGTGATGGTAGATAACTGATCGGTGTGAAGCGTAGAACGAACAGTTGAAAACAACTACCATCAGGAGTCATTTCTGTTACGTTAAGTGCATGCTAAAAGACATTGAATTTAACAGCATTTAACTTAACGTTACATGGTCACGCCATGGCCGAGTGGTTAGACCACTTGCCTCTCACCTAGATGGCCCGGGTTCGATTCCAAGCAACAGCATGCGAGATTTGTGGTGGACAAAGCAGCGCAGGGACGGGTTTTCTCCAGGTTCTCTAGTTTCCCGCGCCATCACATTCCACTGATGCTCCATCTTCATTCCATGTATCACCAGTGTCATCGCCTGCGGTGTCACAAGTAGTAAAAGCGAGCGCTAAACTCTCATAAATAAATAATTCACATTACATCCTTCACGTTAAGTAAAGTTCATCCTAATCCCGGCATTATTTCCTTGTTTTTACCGTAAAGTGGGATGAATATCAACAGCTTTGTATGTTTCACTGAGCATAAATGCTATAGAAGTTGCCCTACAGTTACCAATATTTCAGTTATATGCTGAACAATATGTGCCATCACTTAACATAGGTAATGGGAAGGAACAATTTGACACTAACAAGAAATTAGGTTGTCACGGTAATTTAACCCTAAATAGGTGTGTTTTATATGAGGTACATCCAGAAAGTAAGTTCCGTTTGGTAATAAAATTAATTTGTGTACAGATACAGAATAGTTATTTACTGCACAAAATTCTGCAACTCTTTCCACATAACTGCCGAAATTTTGCAGGCATTTGTCATAGCGTGGCACAAGTTTTTGTGTACCTTCTTCATTGAAGTTTGCCGCCTGTGTCTTCAAAAAGTTGGAAACATTTTGTTTCAGCTCTTCATCATTGTTGAAGTGTTGACCGCCAAGGAAAGACTTGAGATGTAAGAACAGATGAAAGTCACTAGGAGCGAGGTCAGGGCTGTACGGAGGATGGTCAAACACGTCCCATCCAAATCCCTGTAGGAGGTTTTTTGTCACATTTGCAGTGTGTGGTAGTTCTTCATCGTGCACTTCACTATGTCCTTCATTGAACTGTCGGACCCATCTTCTCACCATTGAATCACTCATCGCATTTTGTCCGTAAACTTCGCAAATTTGCCGGTAAAATTCAATTGGTTTCACTTTCCTAGCATTCAGAAAACGAATCACAGATCTGATTTCACAAGAGGCAGGATTTTCAATCAACACCGACATTGTAAACAAGCACAACAAAGCGTATGTGGCTGACAGCGATCTCAAAATGACGCACGTTTCTTCTCCTTGATACAGAGCGTCTACCGCACATGTGCAGAACTTCGATCGCAGCGCTACAGCGGAGATAAATTGAAACGGAACTTACTTTCTGGACGCACCTTGTACAATGTTTTAGACTTTCAAGTTATGTCACATCAAGTACATTATAATTCCAGCATGAGTTTTTTTTTAACGCCCGCTTTTACCGCAGGCGATGACACTGATGGTACATGAAGATGGAGCACCGGTGGAATTTGATGGCGGGGGAAACCGGAAAAAAATGCCTCTGCACCGCTTTGTCCACCACAAATCTCAGATGTGGTCGCTTGGGATCGAACCCAGGCCGTCCAGGTGAGAGGCAAGTGGTCTGACCACTCGGCCATAGCGCGGCCTGCATAAGAGTTTGCCAGTCTCAAACTTGTCATAAAATGTATAGGTACGTAAAATGATTTCAGTATCACTACACAGCTTCTATTTGCTACTTTATTTTGATATTGTTTGAAAAGTCCCAATTTGATTCTCACTTATGTTAATTCCATTGCAAGGGGGGGAGGATTGCATTGCAAATTGCAATTCTGGTATACTTCTGGGAAACATTATTACAAATAAAACGACTAATACTTAAAGAGTTATGTGAAATCGGAAAGTTCATGTTTTGCGGGCAATAGGTTTTTCTCAAGAGTAAGATTTTGCCTGTAATTTATGGCCTTTCATTTGTACAGAGATAATTCCTCCAATCTACCATTAGCTTCATTTCCCCTGTTTTTATTATCATCACTGCTGAAAAATGATTGATTTTGTGCAGAAGCATCATTTCAGTTTCTAATTGGGGTGAGGGGAGGTTCCTGAATGAGTTTCTCGAGTTTAAGTGAATTTTAATGACACGTTTATCCTAAAATTAATTTTTCTTTGGTTTAATAAATGTGACACATTTGTATTATAAGTACACCATCAATTATAAGCCAATATCCTAATTATTTTTCTAGCTTAGGGGGAAGTTTACCCCTCTGCCACACTTAATGATGCCCCTGATTTTTTTAAAAACTTACGAATTATTTTCACTACTGGTTTTTAAAATTGTATTAATAAACTCTTAAAAACACATTATTGATGGTCACAAGTTTCCGTTTGGGGTGTTTTATATGATTTAAATGACCTGTTCCAAAATTATTTTTACTGGCAAGATGGTTCCTTCTTGTAATTAACAATTATTTCTTCCTTCAGGCTATGACAGAGAAAGATAAGAGGGCTGTGGAAAAAAGAAGAGCACCCACAGAAGTAAAAGTTAAGAGGCTAAAAGATGCTCTCCAAGAAGCAGAAGTTTTAACTGAAGAAATTAAAAAGCTTAGTAGTATGAGTTAACTTGGAATTCTGACAGTGTAAATAATGTGAATAAATGTAAATATTAGTTTGCAGTGTTTTGTATAATTTATGGTAGCATATGATCTCCAATTACAAGTCAGTAGGTGAGTTATTAACTATTAATTGTAATTAAGTAAATATTATATTGTAAGTATACTTCATTGGGTTTGTGGGTTCCTCTTGGAGACATTTCACCCGAAGCTTTGTGGTATGGCTGAAGTGCTCTTTTGCTAATATTGGCACAATTTGATGGTATTGGCAAGAGAGTACTTTGGCTATACCTCTGAAGATATCGTAACACATTTTGAACAAAACATTTAGAAAAAGAATGTCCAGTAGACCATAGGCCACAAACCAGAGTACTTTTATGTGTAATGACACTGACTTGAAATTTTACTTTTGTTTTAATTACGTTTAGCTGTTTTTTCTTTTTTTTTTTTTTTTTTGTCAGGAAAAATTTATCTCATGGTATGGAAAATTCAGGGAATTTCTTGAGGATAGTTTGCTGGAGATAGCGCCAACTTCTATAAACACTTCTAGTCTTGCCATGGTCCTAAATAAGAGTGGCCGAGTTTGGCTCAGAAATCCTCCAACGAACCGCAGTTAACTCCCCTCCACGGTTGCGAGACTTGGGCCATAGGAGTAGCCCATTGGTCGCATATGCGTTGGCCATACTTAGCTTTTCACTGATTGGCTGAGTGAACGGCCACGTGACCCGCGCACCAATGCTACCTTTAGCGTCACGCTTCCCAAAAATAGCATGCCTTTGCCAAAACCCAACTATATGAATGTTTCCCAATGGTCAAACACGTTTAAACATGAATTTACAATACATGAAATAAAATTGAATATTTTCCATAATACTCGGTTACAATGTTAACATTTCCCTAACTAATATTATTAGCAAATAATTAATATAGAGGGAATTTCAGTCTCAGAATCCAGACTGTCAAGTCATCAGTTTACCCTGGAGACGAAGATGATGTACATCAAAACGTTAGACTCAATCAATCTACTTACCTGACTAGAGCACTTAGAGTTAACATGTCATCAGGAAAACTTGAGCTTTTAAAACATTTGACTATCACTTTATGCTAGTGTATTCCCTTCTACTTGCAAGTAATAAGACTATTTCTATTAATGTTTATCTTGATTAGCACAATTTAGATAAAAGAATAGTCTATTGTAAGAAGTTTGTTTGTAGAACATGTAGAGAAATTCATGTAAATAGAACACATCAGAATGTTTTTTTAATGTGGAGTGAAATACATATTATTTGATTCTATTCAAGTATTGTGGAAAAAGTATTTTTTCACGTTCTAAAAGTTAATCCTAGAGTGATTCAGAATAAGAAGACTTCTCAGGCTATTCCCAGAAAATGCAATATATACATTTTATTTTTGATCCATACCTTTAAACATATGTTATTTCAATTAAGAGTGATAGAGCCATTTTTAAGAAAATAGAAAATAATTTCTATGTAAAGAGTAATTTGAAGTGGAGCTTTCTTAAAAATCTTTTTGCCCTGAGTTTGGAAGATGCAGAACTTCAAGTGACTTTTCATTTTTGAAACAGACATACCAAACTTACTTTTCTTAGACTCAGAGGCCCTTCTGATATTGTATTTTTAAGTGAAATCCAATACCTTCTCTACCTATACTGAGAAAGTAGATGTGAAGTAACGGGTCATCAATAAATCGCTCCCCACCTCTTGTGTAACCAAGATTCCCTTAGAGACGGGAATTCCGGTGGCAGCCCTAGCTAGATAAATAACACGAAACTCAGTTTTAAAGAAGATGTTAAAATGTAAACATTTTCTTGAAGACACAGATTCACTCGCTTTAATGTTGAACTCTTTTCCCATAGTTTGTGAGTTATAATATGAGTACAACTGACACTTTATGTAGATACAAACCAAGTTATTTTTTCTGCTTTGTAAGAAATATCACATTACTTGACCAAATTGTATATTGATTTCTGTGGACTTTTGAGCATTCTATCCATTATATCTGCCAGCTTTTCTTCGGTTAAGACACTCGGTCCACCACTCTTAGTAGCATCGTGTACGCAACCTGTCACGCACAGTATTTTGGTGCAGTAGCTTTGAGGTAGGAAACTTGGTAATGAAATTTTGTTTCACTTTCTCAGTTTAATTTCCACGTTCCTCTGTAGAATACATTGCAGTCATATATGCACACATACTCACAAAATGGGACACAATAGCAACTAATCTGCTCCCAGCCGGCAAAACGTGCTGCAAACAATAACATCCAGTCGGAATGGAATGGAGAAAATCCAATAGGACTGACCAATCTTTTCTCGTGCGGTAGCCACAAGCACAGTGCGGAGGAAGTTGTTGATGACTTGTTATAAGGAAACATAGTGTTGGTCTGAATGACAACGGGACACCAACAGCTACTCCTTTGTTTCAGAACATGGTGGGTCCTGGTGAGGTGGATGATGACCTTGAACCAGAAGTAAAGGATGAGTGTAACACCAAATACGGCGAAGTCATTCGAGTCGTTATCTTTGAACTGCCAAATGCACCAAGTGACGAAGCTATTAGGATATTTGTTGAGTTTCGCAGAATTGAATCAGCAATCAAAGGTAAGCACCCTTATATTTACAAGCCCATCTGGGTCTTTGAATCTCGCTTAGGCTGAGTTACCAGATAAGGTTTTTTTCAGGGTTTTCCCGTATCCTGAGAAGACGAATCTCAAATAACTTTTAGCTCCATGGATCCCAAGATCATTTGAGCATCATTTCACCAATTTCATCGTCCAATACGACCAACCAGGTTAAAGGTCGTTAAGTACAAAAAAGAATGTTCTGTAAAGAATTACTAGGGGAGGTAACTTTAGTAGAATTGGGAAGAAGAACAAGTAGAAGTGGAATAGTGTTAGAACAAATTTTAAAATTTCATTTCTACATGTGACAAAGGAGGGGGATATTTTAAACATGCAGGAACCAATAAAACAGTGGGACAAATTAAAGTAGTCAGTGGAACAAATAAGATTGGGATGTGCATGGATGCTAAGGAGGAGAAGTATACCATGCAAGACAAACAATTCACAACTTCATTTTGTAATGTAACATGTCATTTATATAAAAAGAAGAGATGATAAGAACAACATTTAAAATGTTGAATATGACTTCTCCAGACATTACAATATCCTTGCCCTGACTGGTTCCAGTCTATCAAATGATGCTGCAGCATTCTTCTCATTTTATCAAAAGTCTACAAAATCTTTTATCATAAGTAATGTAATGAGAACTCCAACTTTTATTGAAAATTCACGAGCAACTTGTTGCAAGCAAGTTGTATTTAATGACTATTTCATGAATAAAATAACAATGATTAGCCAATATGGACACAAAAGAATAATATTCCATTTGTCTTGACATATATTTGCTGCAGCTTGATGTCCATATCATAAATCATGGCCTCCTCGTTGCTTTACTGGTTCCACACTCTCTCTGTTGATTTTAGTATTCTGCGGCTTTGAGTTTTCAATTAATATGTCTATTTCAGCGATAGACCTCTCCCCAAAATATTTTCTAACTTCCGTTATTATGTACGGGACACACTGATACTATTATTAGGAGAGGAACAGAGAAAACAAATGCACGTGGGTGCAATAAATTTAGAAAAACAATTGCATGTGGATGTGATTAAAAAAAACGATTAAAATGAGTTCTCATTGTTTGGAATTTAATGCGCCAATGTACTGGATTGGCCACTTCCTACGATCACGTGTCATGAACGATATAGTCTTATAAAAAGTTTGAAAAAACTGTAATCCTATCATTCAAAAGCAGCCATCATTGCTATAACACAAGATACAACACCCAAAAGTGTTAGTATTCTAGAATGTTGTAAAATAATACAATAATTAACCCATTTAATAAAAGAGTAGTAATTCAATGGATTCCAGCCCATCATGGAATAATAAGCAATGAAATGGGGTGATTTTTTGGCCAAAAAGTGAAGTAAAATTATCACTAAATCAACACCTAATTTAATTCCATTTTGTTCTATTAAAGGAATAATATCAAATAAGGACACAAACAAAAGAATGAACAAATTTACCAGATTACAATATTTGTACACCAAGAATGTGCAGTAGCATCCTTCAGACTACTAACTGTTTACAGATTTGGCACAGCAGAGACTTCTATATATCTTTTCTGTAACTTAAATGAATAAATGGATCATAATCATCTTGTACAACCTCGCAGCCAAATATTGAAGAGCAAGAAGACAATTGACTTCATTATCAAATGTTTAACATTAGATACCAACATATATTTTGAAGAAACTAAGCTAATTTCATGTTTTTTACTTAATTTGACTTTGTGCAGAACTCACTTGGTGGATATGAGCGATGGGAGGGTATAAGGGCAATTATGTGTGCCACAAGGCTCAGTATTGGGACCTTTGCTTTTCTTGTTGGTGATAAATGACATATAAGAATGCATGCGCAGATGATACCTCATTTCTGAACGTCCATAAAGATCTTGAAACATTTATCACACTTGGCATATAGTACAATGGAGCAGGCACAAATTTCCTTTAAGAGCAATGGTTTTTACATGAATGAAGCAAAATCATAAAATATAAGTCTTCACACTAAAGAACGCTAGAGTTCTAAGTGAGAAGTTAAATTATTGGGAATAGTGCTAGATAAACAATTGTCCACATATACATCTTGTATGTAGTAAATTGTCTCTGGTAGTATTCTTAGTAGCAAATTTAAAAAAGGTCATCTCAAATGATTTTCTTTGAACAGCTTATTTTTCTTTCTTTCAGAGCATATTTAGGTATGGGGTAGCAGTTCGCATATATTAGAGGTGCTAAGGATTCAAAAAAATGCCATCAGAATTCTATCAGATGCCAAAAAAGTGGATCATTGTAAAATACTTTATGTGGAACTAAAACTTCTCACAATTATAAATTTATGTATTTATGATATTCTAATAAATGTAAAAGAAAATATATTTAAATCATAGTGCAAGAAAAGAATTAGATAATTACAATACAAGAAACATAAACAAACAAACTGGATATGCCTTACCAAGTAAAACAAGTATAAAGTTTTTGAATGCACTACCAGATAGAATATGTAACCTTAATCTTAAGAATAGAGTCTTATACATGGCTGATGTATATAGTTTTGAGGAATTTGAAGAGCTTATGAGTTTGAGTGCTGTTTTCTGTGTGCAATCAGAGGTGGCAGTGGTAGCCCAACTAGAACAATGACAATGATGGATAAGATTTTCTATTAAATGAGCAGGAGAGAGACCAGACATGAACAAATGTTACACTGAGAGAAGTTGTATTCCTCTCTGTAACGGCTGAAAATAACACAACCACAACAACATGCAGCGTCAAACAATTATTGCAGTTTACATGAAAGTAATTGTTGCCACATATCCATAGTGTAATCAGTTTGTGTGTTATAAAGATAAGTTACACAATATGTAGAGTGTGAGACTTGAAGGAATGTTGAACATAGCCAATACTACTGTACTAGCTCCTCATAACCAGCATCACGTAACAAAAGCCTGCTACTGTTCTAGAAGTTCTCTGAGTTGGATCACAGTAACACTATAACTTCACTAACAGATAATTTTGAAAATGTGTGTGTTTTATCTTCAGCATACTCCAACTGACACGGTATTTCCTACAGTGGTTTTTGACCTGATTGGTGCTCTTGTTACATATTTCCACAGAGTGTTATGTGGCAGTAAATTCAAAATTTATTGTTTTGTTTCTTTATGTGTGGATCTTCTCACAAACCTACACAGCAGGGTTCTCCTGTCACTTGTACATTATCTTTCTGTTCAAACAATGTTTTGTATTATTCGACCCCAATATTAAACTATTGCAAGCTTCAATGTACCACTTCCAGTTAATTAAATTATAAAAAAAAAATCTCATGCGTTCCATTCATATTACTTTCTCTACATCTCTGTAACAAATTATTGTTAAAAAGCTTATGCGTCTATTTACTTTGTGCTAATCGAGAAAAAATTAGCAGAAATAGTCTTATCACTTGCTTCCTTGTAAATAGAAGTGAAATAAGGGAGTACCATAGGTTAAAGTGATAGTCAAAAGCTGGTTGCTATGTGACTGAAGTTCCTTTGTTTGTATGGACACGAGTTGACAAATTCCTGTATGAGAAAAGTATAAGTTTTTTAAAGCTGAAACCAAAAACAAGGAATAACTCAAAAACGATCAACTCCACGAAAAAAACATATATATTACATAAATTGTGTGTTTTAATGTGCTCTACATTTTGTGTGTGGTTATTTTTTGTTTAGCTCTTACGGTTTAGCAGTTATGCAAAATTCTGTAAAATACATCCAGAATGAAGCAGTCTTCAGAGGCTATTCCCAGAAAATTCAAGATATACATTTTATCTGTCAGATAAATATCTTTACTATATGATATTTTAATCAAAATCGATGAGCCATTTTTAAGAAAATCAAAAATTTTGAAAATAGTTCCATGTAAACGGTACTTTGGGGTGGGAGGAATTTTTCTCAAAATCTTCGTGTCGCATCCCTGGAAGATAGTAAACTTATATACCAAGTTTGGTATTTTAGAGACTTTTCGTGTTCACAGACACACAGAGCTTTTTCTGAAAATGCTTTGTTTGGTTACAGGAGACCCTAAAACATATATTTCCAATGAAATGTCGGTATGGAATTTTTCGATGGAGTGCAATGCCTTCTCTATACACTATGTACATAGTACGTGTAGAGAAAGTAAAAAGAAGTTGTTTTGTATGTGGGTAAATACAGTAAATGTAAGTATGATGTTGGTTCTCTGTTACAGCGGTGGTGGACCTGAATGGTCGGTTCTTTGGTGGACGGCAAGTTAAGGCAGGCTTCTACAGCTGGGAGAAACTCAACAATCTTGAGCTGCTTGATTAATTACTTTCCATTTTACAAAAAGACTGCACTGTACTGCGATGTAATATACAAGATTCAAACACTGTGTGTCTGTGTGTGCAATGAGTGAGTGAAATGTGTGAACAGGAAATAAACAAAACTCATTCGACCCTCATTGTTTACTTCTTTATACTTTCTGTATTACTTATGTGCTTAGAGCAAGTATTCTACTCCATCCAAAAATTTGATACAAAGTTTTCGTTTTTTTTTTTTCCTCCTTCTCCTTCTTCTTCTTCTTCTTCTTTCCAACAACCCCTGATAGGCTATAAAAATAAGACAAGTTCATAGAAAACAATTATTTTATTTCTAAAAGTTTTGTACACTTATGGTTACTTTTCAACATAATCACCGAAAAGATTGAGACATTTATCGTACCTGTGCATAAGCTTTGCAATACCCGCTTCAAAAAATGTTGCCACCAATGATTTCAAATGAGCATTGACGTTGTTTTGAAGATCTTCGTACACGACGTTTGCGGAGAGCCATTCAAAACAAACGAAGAGGAATTGTGTTGATCCATGACAACGCTCATCCACACAACCCATCGGCTCCTTGAACAATTTCAATGGGACATTTTCGATCATCCGCCATACAGTCCTGACCTGGCACCCAAGCGACTTTCACCTTTTCCCTGAATTGAAGACATAGCTAGGAGGGCAGCACTTTCAAACCAACCAAGATCTTCAAAACAACGTCAATGCTCATTTGAAATCATTGGCAGCAACATTTTTTGAAGCGGGTATTGCAAAGCTTGTACACAGGTACGATAAATGTCTCAATCTTTTCGGTGATTATGTTGAAAAGTAACCATAAGTGTACAAAACTTTTAGTGATAAAATAATTGTTTTCTATGAACTTGTCTTTTAATTATAGCCTATCAGAGGTTGAAAAAAAAAAAAAAACAGTCCTCGTACGTAGTATAGAAATTAAAGTGCATTGTATTTAGGTGACCTCCTAAATTTTAAATGAAATCTGAAAGCCATAGGTGTAATTTTGATACTTTGAGGCTTATTTGAAGATAATTCATTTAACAATACCTTAATTTTTAATGTTTCTCTCATAGCTTTTCTGTCCATATTTTTGTAGTTCTTAGTAAATATTTGTCCATACTAAGAATACTTGTCACATACAAAGAAGCAATATGCCTTCCTCCTTTATACAAAGTGAGTCAAAATAATGTTAACCCATTGATGTACCATTTTTATTGAATAAGTTGTGCCCGAAAATACCACTAGTAAAATTACTGTGTCAGGTATTTGCTAACATAAGCTTTTTTTGGAATTTTCACCAAAATGCCCAGCTGTTGCTTCGCCTACAGATGAGCATCGTGCTTGCAAATTTGTAAGTTATTCAGCTATTGTTTACTGCTGCTCATGGAGTGCTCAAGTTTGGCAGCTTCTAGCAAAAGTTATTCACTTGAAGCTTTCTTTTGCTGATTCAATACAAATAAACATGACAGCTTTTTCAGTCAGAGACATTTCTTAGAGACTTGTAGGACCAAAACAGTCTGGTCAGTAATGCAGCACGCATGAAATTGTTGCAAATGCCGATGACAGAAACACCTGTCATTGTACACAACATGTAAGTTAAGCAATGATGGGCAAACCATCAAAGTTTGCGAATGGGTTAAGGCATTTTCAGGAATGTATGTCAGTAAATGTCTTCTTATCAAGTAAGAGGACATTAGCTCTACATCAGGTTAAAGGAAACTCTATTATTCATATCCTAGTTTCCCCTTCGACTTTGGAATATCACTTATGTTTTGTTTTCTTTGCATATTGGAATGTTGCATATTACATAGCACTTTGTGATTTTGTGGTTCTAGTTTTGAATCTCGGCTACCAGCTGTTTACCAAAAGGACTTTCAGTTTTACAACCTGTTATAAAAATGTTCCACTTTATTCGCATGTGCACTAGTTTACAGTGGTGCTCGGGCAAATGCAAAAAGGGCATGAGATATTTACTCAAGGAGACATTTGCACCTTTACTTCCATACATCATATAAGTGTGACATGTATGTTATTGGCAATACATGTAGATTGGTTAAAAGGTTGGTCCTGTTTCAGAGCATATGGATTTAATGTTATATAATTAAATCAAGATTTGCAGAGAGTTTTCTATTGTTGTATTTTTTAAAATTAAAACTATGAGTGGTAAACTGTTTGGCAGAATTTCATATAATTGAAAGAAATGTTATAGCAAGTCATTTACAACCCCTGAATCATGCCTTGAAATGACTCAGTAGTCAGAAGATGTGTGGCCACGAAAACTAGTGCTCATGAGCGAGGTGACTCATACCTACAGGTGAAGCAGGTTCACGTTGTATAAACTGGTTACATAATAACAAGGGCCCGGATTTTTAGACGTTAAAACATTTCAAACTACTTGTATGTTTCAAGCCATTTGAGTGCTAACATGTGAATCTTATTCAACCTTAAAAAAAGCTAAATGGGTCATTACTAAACTTCAAGTTTTTTTTTTTAATCTCGGTAGAAAATTGATTGATGTTTTCTTCAGTTCATTTGATTTGCAATTTTTTAACAATTTGTTTATTTTTGCTTTGAGTGTACATGTGGAGTTAGCCAGGGAAAGAATTTATCACAATTTTTATCTTGGTATAGAAATTGCATGCATGAAGTATACGCCAATGACATCTTGCGATATTGAAAGATCTTTTTCTGCCTATAGGAATATATTAAAAAACAATAGCTGGTTGTGTACAACAATAGCGCGCTATATATTAAAAATACATACTGAATTTTTTATTTAAAATGTTCTAGCACGAATACACTGTGTAATAAATTGCCATAAATTACATTACATATTAACCTGTTAGAACTATTTGATATTGAACACTATCTACATTTAGCTGAAGAATTTACAAAATCTGAAACCTCTTCGTGTGTTCTGAAACAAATGACACTAGAAATAATAAATTTAAGATACCCTAGCAATGAATGGCTACATGTTTATACTGACGGTTCTAGCTTACCAAATAACAGTGGTACTGGTGCAGGTGCAATATGCCCTGTCTTCTCTTTCTACAAAAGATTAAGTTTAAACACCACAAATTTTGATGGAAAGATTTTGACAATATTTCAGAGCTTACAAAACTTAATATCATATAAATAAATTTGAAAAAGTTGTAGTATTATTTGATTCTAAAGCAGCTTTAACATCTGATGTAACATTGAATAGCCTAAATATTGCAGAATGCTGCAAAATCATAAAGCAACTAATCAATACTTCAATGGATACCAGTACATTGCAGAATACAGGGTAATGAAACAGCTGACTTTCTAGCCAAGAAAGGTAGTAACATTACATCTGATCCAATAAGTTATCACTCTATCATTGTATCAACATGTAATAACACGACATTACCAAGAAAATGGTGTGTAGCAAGTTTTAGACTCCTAACAGGCCAAGATTGGTATAGTGAGATCTCCTCTGTACACTTAAGATATGGATGCGCTGCCCAACCTTTAGTCAAAATCAAAATACTGGAATGAAGAGAGCAAATGGCTTCACTGCCAACTGCTAAACATTACATATTAATAGCACTCTGTGAAGTAAAGTAGTTTTCATATTTTTAAACTATGAAAATTGTTTAAAAAGCCAAAGAGGCTAGTAGACAATAATAAAAGGCTAAAAACCCAGACCCTAGTAATAACATAAAATCCTTTTACAGTACAAACATGGTTTGAATCAGCGATATTAATCATTAACGTCATAACTATAATTTGAGTTGCTACATTTATAAATTTACTTATGCTCAAATAAACATGTTCAGATTACAACCGAAAATAGAAGTAATTCTTGAAACATAAAGGCTTAGCAGTAAAAAGTATTTGCACACTTGTTTGTAATAAAATTAGAGACCACATTTCATTTTAACCCTTTCTCTATTTATATGTCATCCTTATCCTGGTGGGCTATTTAAACAGATGAAATAATATAACTTACCTGACTGTTTATGTGAGTTTCCAAGATTACACTGCAGTCAAGACTTATGAGTGTTGCGAGTAATTGAGAATCTCGTACACTTGTTAGTCAAGCTCTCTCCTGCTAGCTATACATTCAGCTGCAAGAGTTGTGCTTAGTGGCAGCGAGAAACGAGCTGACTTGACCAGCCACAATACAGATGTATATTGGAATGCTGATGCAATTCTTGTTTAATGCCATTATTCTTAGATTTTGACAAAGACAGATTTCCTCTCTGCTTATCTTAACAGGAAAACAAAACAATTACCAAACATTTAGTTTGTTAAGAAGCTTTTATTGCAAAGTACAAAAATGAGCTGTTGCGTTAATACTGTCACTTATGTGGAAGTTCAATGTAATCGTGGTCTGTCCATTCCTCCTCTGCAGGTGGCGTGGTTGAGCCAGGTTTCAGGGTAGTGAGTAGTGGTTTACCATCGGCTCCCAGACTCAGGTAGCGCAGGAGGTCTCCAGACAGGGGCACCAAGCGAGGGGGAGCGTTCTGTGGTATTGGTACATCCTCACCTCCCCAAAGAGGCATTCTCATGCTTTTACCATATCGGAAACTCTGCAAACATTTCTCACACATTAGTGTTTATTGTAGCTATTTTCAATAACTTCTACTGCTGCTGCAAAAAATCATATATTTTGTAACATTTTAGAGAAGGTTCGAGTCAGAATAGAAACACTTGCATCACATATATTTTTTGTTGTTGAGTGGTTTCAAGAACATTAGGTCTCATCTTTAGAGATCAGATCTAGTTATCAATGTGTCAAACAATGTTATTATTGCTGATATTGAATCGCCAATCTTGTGATGGAGAAAAAAAAAAAAAAAAAAAAAACAAGTCTCATGCGGTAATTCAACATTTTTATATAAAAGGCTTAACACTGAAAGAGATAAAAACCAACTTGGATGAAGTTCATGGCTCATCTGCTCCTTTATTTGCAACAATTTACAATCGATAAATGAATTTATACGTGGCTGTACATCCACAAATGATGAACATCGTTCTGGATGTCCAGTAGAACTGACTTCCTCTAAAATTATTGACAAAATCCAGGATATGTTTTTGAGTGATCGATGAATCAAAGTTTGCAAAATAGTAGAGGCCAAAGGCATATCACAAGGTACAGTGTTCTAAATTTTGCACCAATAATTAGTTCTGACAAAGGTCTCAGCAAGATGGGTGCCACATTTGCTCTAAATGGAGAATAACCACAATCATGTGATCAATTCAGAAGCTGGTTTGGCAGTTTTCTGTCACAATCCTGACAAGTTCGTGCATCAATACATAACTGTTCTCTTTCTACAAAAGATTAAGTTTAAATACTACAAATGTTGATGGAGAGATTTTGGCAATACTTCAGAGCTTACAAAACCTACTATATCACATAAATAAATTTGAAAAAATTGTATTATTATCTGACTCTAAAGCAGCTATTATATCCATAACTTCTGATGTAACATCTAATAACTTAAATATTGCAAAATCATAAAACAACTAATGAATTTGAATAAAAGGTTAATACTTCAATGGATACCCGCATATTGTGGAGTACAGAGTAATGAAACAGCTGACTTTCTGGCCAAGAAAGTTAGTAAAATTAAATCAAATTCATCTGATTCAATAAGTTATCACTCTATCAAAAGAATCTTTATATCAACATATAAAGAAGATAATGTATTACAAATAAAAGGAAAATTTATGTAATAACATGACCAGAATCAAGAAAATGCTATGTAGCAACTTTTAGACTCCTAACTGGCCATGATTGGTATAGTGAGATCTCCTTTCTGTACTCCTAAAGAAGATATGGATGCGCTGCCCAACCTTTAGTCACCATCAAAATACCAGAATGCAAGCGAGCGAATGGCTTCACTGCCAACTGCTCAACATTAGATAACCAACCAACATAATTGTGGTTGAAACATGGATACACCACTACACTCCAGAGACAAAAGTATAGTTGAAACAGTGGGCTTTTAAAGACTAGCTGGCTCCAAAGAAGGCAAAGTTGGTGAAACCTGCAGACCTCGGTTTTTTGGGATGCAAGCAGAGTCATCTATATTGATTACTTGCAGAAATGAAGAATTGTAAATGGATAGTTTTATGCACTGGTGGCAAGGAAAAAGCTCTCTTCCATCGAGACAGTGCAAGGGTGAACACCTGCACAGTTTTGATGGTGAAAATTACAGAACTAAGCTTTGAATTAATACAACATCCACAATATTCACCAGTGATGATGTTTTTTTTTTTATTTCCAAACTTGAAAAAGTGGATGGGTAGAAAATGATTCACATCTAATGAAGAGGTCATCTAAACAGATGCCTATTTTGAGGATCTTCCAAAGTCCTACATTTTGGAAGGCTTAAAACAGTTGGAGAAATGTTGGGAAAAGTGTATCAGGCTAAAAGGAGATTATGTTGGGGGAGATCTACTAAAATTTATTTGTTTTTCTATCTTTTTATTAGGACTTATTGAATATTACCCTTGTGTTCTTGATTTTCAAAACATGACATGTACACTGCACAAAGCAATAACAGAAGCAGAGCTATGAAAATGTATACAACCTCTGGCAGACAGTGATGTTGCTGACAGTAGAAGCTGACATTGCCTTCGCTGTGACACCAGGTACCGTCTGGGAAGTAAGCATCCACCCCCATGTCGTTAAGATCAAGTCTGGGTGTGTAGTAGGAGCCTGTATCCTTGCGACGGCAGAAAATCGCACACCCCATCCACGGTCGAGCTGCAATAAACATATTGTGTTTTAAAGTTATACTACTCAAGCATCTCTTCTTGGGTGCTAACTTCATAGAGAAGTAATAGTCAGAAAATGATGTCACAATCTTTCTGGAAACTTTTCGAAGGCAGTATAAACCAAAGCTTAGCGAAATAGCTTGAATATCAGAAGAATTATGATGTTGAAGATTTAAATACCCTAGCTGAAGGGTAAAACAGCTTAATGCTTATCAAAGCTTTTAAAATCAACCAGTAAGTATTTAAAATAAGAACTATAGCTTTCCTGGCGACGTGTTAATTCAAAATCTTCTCGGGCTTCTAGCCAGGTAATAACTTGGCTTGACACCAACGTTTCGAAGAAGTGCATCTTCCTCGTCTTCAGGGTGAACCCTGAAGACGAGGAAGATGCACTTCTTCGAAACGTTGGTGTCAAGCCAAGTTATTACCTGGCTAGAAGCCCGAGAAGATTTTGAATCAGTAAGTATTTTTTTGCTAAAATTTGCATGCGTAATATTAAAAGTACAAACTCACTAGTCTTTACAAACACTACTATTTGCAGTAAAAGGGTATACAATGGGGTTATTGTCAGTTTTAGTCCAATTCTGATTACATTGTCTTTTCTGTGTCGTAATATGAATGGGTTGAAGGGCTTGGTGCATCATTCTTGTTTTCATAATTATTTTCCTGGCTGCTCTCTGCACTCAAGTCAATAATACTGTCAGCAAAGCCTTCTTCAGAGTCTGTTTCATATTCAGAATAATCACCACTTTGTATCAGTTTTCTCAAACCCTCCTCAAGATGCATATGATGGCTATTGATGCGAGTGAAATAATATTAAACTGAAATTGTTTTTCCTGGGGAATTACAAACACCACATTGCTGACACATGACATCTGTGAGAAGGAGCCTGAACTAGAGGGAGTTATACAATTCATATGCCAAAAAATCTGATGTGTTATACTCGCATGACTTTCTCTAGCTACTCTACAAAGAAACGTCTTACAAAAGATCATTCTTCTTCCAACACCGTGCTAAAAGAGAAAAACATTAGCAGAATTGTATCACTTAGTTCCTTATAAGTAGAATGGAACTAAGGGGATGCACTAGGCTTAAGCGATAGAAAAGTGTTTTAAAAGATGTTGTTATGCGATTGTCATTGCAAATCACTTCTTTGCTTGGCCAGGAGTAGAACAAAATAAAAATGGACAATTCCATCTGAGAAAAGTATAAGTACTTCACAACTGAAACTAATAACAAGGAATATCTCTAAAACAGTGAGCTCCATGAAAAAAATGTATATGATATAACTTGTGTATTTTAACAAGATCTATAGTTTTTGTATTGTAAGTTCTTGTGTATCTCTTATGGTTTACTATTTATGCCAAATTAAGCAAAATTCATCCAGAATAAACAGGTCTTTAGAAACTATTCCCAGAAAATTCAAGATATACTTTTTATTTGTGATAGAAATTGCTTTATATGTGATATTTTAAGAAAAATAAAATGTTCCAAAATGTTTCCATGTAAACGGCAGTTAAGGGTGGGGGGATTTTGGTGAAAATCTTTGGGTCGCATCCTTGCAAGATACCAAACTTAAATACCAAGTTTGGTACTTAACCATCTTTTCATTTTTGAGTTATGCTGTACACACACGCACCCATGCACACGCACACACACACGGTCTGTTTCTGAAAATGCTTTTTTTGGATTCAGGGGGTCGTAAAACATGTACTTCGGGTGAAATCACGACAGAATTATTGGGTGAAATACAATATTTGTCTATCTCTATGCACATTGTAGTATGAGGCTAGATCGTCAAATGGGACTTGGCATGGACTTTCAACTGCCTCATAAAGATTGTTTATCCTGTCACCACAATCATCAAGAACAACAGCACCTGATAGTGACTCAGCAGATGATGATGCAACCAAGGGCTTGTGAAACAATTGCCCTTCATAAAACTGAGGTGTGTGTGTGTAAAAGTGGACTACGTTAATTAATTTGATTATGTCTTCACTGTAAGTAACTTAACAATATTGTAATGTATTTCAACTTTGTTGTTTCTGTTCTTGTTAACATTTTCAGATACTGTGGTTATGTACATTACCTTGTTCATGAGGAGCTTGCAGTCCTGAACTCTTAGGATCCAGTTCAGGCAGCAGTTTGCTGAACTTGGCACAAGCTGCTGTTGCAAAGTCTGTCACACTTTGTTGCTTCTTGCACATCTGTAGCAATAAACATAAAGAACACAATTTACCAGAGAGAATATTCCAGCAAATACAGACCTCACATAAAAATATAGTCTTAAAGTGGATTCCTGAACACTGTGGTATTTTGGAAATGAAATGAAAGAAAGGATCTAAAACAAAATTTCTCTTATAGATCTGTTAAAAGAGAAATAACTTCAAATTATAATTCAATTGATAGCACTTCAAGATAAACATTTTAGATGATCCATCAATAGTTCCTGCTTTACCAAGAAAATCCTGTTTTGCTGCATTTTTGTACATGATAATTGGAATAGTGGCATCTCCAAATTGTTTATTGTGCTCCAAAGAAGAAAAAATGGACAGGAACATTTAAAAAATTGTGAATCCCTTCTGGCTTTCGAAGCTATGACTTCAAAATATTGGGAAGCAAGAAGGAGAAGGATAACACACCCACCTTCTTATCCTTGCACAGTATGACATCGAAACTTGGGCCTTCACAGCCCTCCTCAGTGTTGACAGGCTTGGGGTTGGTACAACTGCGTCTCCTCTGTTGATGTCCTGCTCATACAGTATATCATCAAAATTATTTCACCAAGTAAACAGCAATTTTTTTTTTCCATGTACAAATTTTAAATTAAATCAATGAGGCCATAGGGATGGAAAGAGGAAAGTGTCAAGAAAAATATGATGTTACATTCACATGACTTTCTCTATCTGTTCTGTAAGCAAACTATTCATATGTCTGCTTCATGCTAATTGGGATAGACATTAGGCATTGCTTCCTTATAAGTAGAAGGGAACATACTAGACTAAAGTGACAGTCAAATGTTTAAATTTGTGGTTATTATGTGATTGAAATTTGGTTCTACTCGTATTTGCATGACCAATGATCAGGAGTTGATAAATTCCACATAAGAATAGTTTAACTATTTTAAAATTGAAACAAATAATAAAGAAAATATTAGAAATGATTAACTCCCCCCAAAAAAGTCTACAATTGTTTTTTTTAATGAGATCTATATTTTTGTCTATCTCTTATGGTTTACCAGTTACACAAAATCATCCAGAGGCTGTTACCAAAAAATTCAATATATACATTTCATTTGTCATCTAACCATCCTAAACAGAGGGTATTTTAATAAAATCATACCTGTTTTTGAGAAAATAAACTTTCAATTTTTTTCCTTGTAAAGGGTAGTTGGGAGTGGGAGGATTTCTTTAAAATCTTTGTGTCATATCCTTGGAAGATACTGAACTTAAATATCAAGTTTGGTATTTAACGGTCTTTTCATTTTTGAGTTATTGTGTTCACAGACAGACAAACACACACAGAGATCTTTTCCTAAAAATACGTTTTCTTGATACAAGGGACCCTAAAACGTGCACCTCCACTGTAATCTTGATAATCTCTATATACTATAGGTAGATACTAAGCGGAGAAAATACAAATGATCCCAACACTGTGGAATGTGCATATTGGGAGAGTCTGCTCTTGCAGGTTCCTGAGTTGCCATGTCATACATTAGCACTTGAAACAAGGATACATACCTAGGGCTTTGCTGATACAACCAGAAGAACACTTCCCTGTTGGTTTCCAAGCACTCCAGCCACCAGGAACCACTTTCACTGGTGGCTTCTTCTTCTTGATGGGCACACAAGATCCCCCATGACACCACTGCAACAGTTCAATGGTGTTGCTGTCTCATTTAATGCTTACTAAGCATAAGGGTCGCTCCGAAAGCTCTCAGGATGGACAACAATGAGTTTGAGGCATGCTGCAACCAGGTTTTGGGCTAACTCTTTTTTTATTATTATTACTTTTATTATTGTTTAGTATTATTATTTATTATTTTTGCTTATTATTATTGTTTATTATTAATTATTATTACTATTATATTTTTTTGTTTTGTTTTTTGTTGGTTTTTTTGGCAAATTATATATGCAGTTTTGTTCTGAATTAAAAGGATGTTATGCTTAACAATGTATAAAATAATTTCAACGAAATTTAATACATACAGCTAATAATAATAAATAAATAACAATAATAATAAATAATAATAACAACAAAAATAATAGGCTGAAGAATATAACACAACTGTGGTACTCATTAATTAGACATTTAAATTTTAAAAAATAATGAAAAACAAGAGCCTCCACTTTCTTTTTTTATGGGTAGCTTGTGATTTTGTGTCCATTAGGCAAATTAAGAATCCTTATCTTCACTAAAGAAAACTACAGATTGGTTATACAACACATAGAGTCCTGAAGACTCGTCAGCTATGTTTTGCATGGTAAGAGAGAAGACCTGAGATATTTGCTAAACTTCCCACATCAGTCAGTCATGCTCCTCCCACCTGACAAGATAGGCTGCAATACATTGCAAACAGAATCAAGTTTTATGCCATAAACAGTAGGCTAGAATGCAAACAGCCAAAACATTTGCAATAAATGTTTCATTAATTATAAATGTAATAGACCCTCTTTCTTCACAAATGTATTGGGCTTTACTAGCTAGGCCACAGAACACACACCTTGTAATAAATTTCCTAGCTTTAATTTGAAGTTCAGATAGTCTTACAATTCCTTTTAAAATATATTAATTTTGCTTTTTCATCTATAAAGGTTACCTGTTCATCTATTGCTTATTTTCCAGATAAGATCTTCTCTATTCTAATGCTACTTGCTGTATCTAGTTTTTGGTATAGGATATTGTCTGCTCTAAATCTAGTTAGTGGCCATGTTGTTACAAAGACTACCACAAAATGGCTGCCAAGGGTGTTCAACTAACTGCGAACAAAGCATTCTAAGACTGGTCTGCGTGGAATTTAGTTGTACTTCTGCTTACACTGCACTAGAACAACCCAATTTATACAAGAGATAAATATTTGTCCCTCTCTTACAATGTAAGTAATATGTAAGAAAAGATGAACAAATAAATTCATTCATGTAGGACAATGATATAATATTTGTAAATTTACAGAAATTGGCTGCAACAACAACTTACATCATTCTTACCACACAACGTTCCCTCGAGAGCAGGACCAGCAAAATAGAAACCAGAGCGATGAGGTGTCTTACATTTCAGGTTTTCACAGATGTCCTGTAATGCAAAACTGGGTATTTGGTGTCGTCCAAAACAAGTCACAAGATTACCGTACCAATTACCATTTCACAGTCACAGGGTTGTTTAGAAGTAATACATTGTTAGCTCCTGAGCATTATGTATGTGTGTGTATCTAATGCTCAGGAACTAACTTGTACATGGTAGAGAAGGTATTGTATTCCACCCCAACAGTTTTATACCAAGTTTTCACCACAAATATATGTTTTGAGGCCCCTGAATGAATAAAAGAAAAGCATTTTTAGAAAATGTCCATGTGCATGTATCTGTGAACAGCTTAACTCAGAAAGCAAAAGTTGGTTGAATATCAAAATTGGTATTTAAGTTCAATATGTTACGAGCAAGCAACACAAAGTTCAAAAAAATCCCCTACCCCAAACTACCATTTACATGGAACATTTTCAATTTTTTTCAAAAATGGCTCTAACAATTTTGATCTCTAACAACACCATATATTAAAGATATTTATTTACCTGACAAATAAAATTGATAAGCCTCTGAAGAGTGCTTTATTATGAATGACTTTTGTATAAGTGTTATATACACAAAAATGTAGATCTTGTTAAGCACATAAGATGATAGTACTTTAATCATACAGATCCAGGATTGTCTTAAACAACAGACACAAAAACAATTAGATTAAAATATATGAGGCGTGTCCAGAAAGTAAGTATCCGTATGAAAAAAGACAGCAAATATTTGTTTTCACAACAACATTTATTTCTACATTTCTTAACGTATTTTTCGACATAGATGCTACTATTGTTCAGGTGAGGAATCAACTTTTGTATGTCCTCTTGAAAGAAAGCTACTGCCAGTGAAGACAGCCACTGCTGAAGACTGAAATTCCATATCTATGAAATTTCCCAATATTATTTATTTGCTAATAATATAGCTAATATTTTATCATCATATACATTACTCATTTTAATATCACTGTCCGATTCTTAAATAGTGGGTCACGTAGGCCATTCACTCAGCCAATCAGCGAGAGGCCAGGCATGGCTGATGCTACTCCTAAGTCACGCAGTCTTGTAACCAAGTAGTGGGAGTTAGCACGCAGGTCACGTAGACCGTTCACTCAGCCAATCAGCGAGAGGCCAGGTGTGGCTGATGCGTATGTGACCAATGGGCTACTCTTGTAACCAAGTGGTGGGAGTTAGCACACGGGTCATGTAGGCCGTTCACTCAGCCAATCAGTGAGAGGCCAGGCATGGCTGACACGTATGTGACCAATGGGCTACTCTTGTAACCAAGTGGTGGGAGTTAGCACACGGGTCATGTAGGCCGTTCACTCAGCCAATCAGTGAGAGGCCAGGCATGGCTGACACGTATGTGACCAATGGGCTACTCTTGTAACCAAGTAGTGTGAGTTAGCATGCGGGTCATGTAGGCCGTTCACTCAGCCAATCAGTGAGAGGCCAGGCATGGCTGACACGTATGTGACCAATGGGCTACTCTTGTAACCAAGTAGTGTAAGTTAGCATGCGGATCATGTAGGCCGTTCACTCAGCCAATCAGTGAGAGGCCAGGCATGGCTGACACGTATGTGACCAATGGGCTACTCTTGTAACCAAGTAGTGTGAGTTAGCATGCGGGTCATGTAGGCCGTTCACTCAGCCAATCAGTGAGAGGCCAGGCATGGCTGATGCTACTCCTAAGTCACGCAGTCTTGTAACCAAGTAGTGGGAGTTAGCACGCAGGTCACGTAGGCCGTTCACTCGGCCAATCAGCGAGAGGCCAGGTGTGGCTGATGCGTATGTGACCAATGGGCTACTCTTGTAACCAAGTGGTGGGAGTTAGCACACGGGTCATGTAGGCCATTCACTCAGCCAATCAGTGAGAGGCCAGGCATGGCTGACACGTATGTGACCAATGGGCTACTCTTGTAACCAAGTAGTGTGAGTTAGCATGCGGGTCATGTAGGCCGTTCACTCAGCCAATCAGTGAGAGGCCAGGCATGGCTGACACGTATGTGACCAATGGGCTACTCTTGTAACCAAGTAGTGTAAGTTAGCATGCGGATCATGTAGGCCGTTCACTCAGCCAATCAGTGAGAGGCCAGGCATGGCTGACACGTATGTGACCAATGGGCTACTCTTGTAACCAAGTAGTGTGAGTTAGCATGCGGGTCATGTAGGCCGTTCACTCAGCCAATCAGTGAGAGGCCAGGCATGGCTGACACGTATGTGACCAATGGGCTACTCTTGTAACCAAGTAGTGTGAGTTAGCATGCGGGTCATGTAGGCCGTTCACTCAGCCAATCAGTGAGAGGCCAGGCATGGCTGATGCTACTCCTAAGTCACGCAGTCTTGTAACCAAGTAGTGGGAGTTAGCACGCAGGTCACGTAGGCCGTTCACTCGGCCAATCAGCGAGAGGCCAGGTGTGGCTGATGCGTACGTGACCAATGGGCTACTCCTATGTCACGCAATCTTGTAACCAAGTAGTGGGAGTTAGCACACGGGTCATGTAGGCCGTTTGCTCAGCCAATCAGTGAGAGGCCAGTGGCTGACGCATATGTGACCAATGGGCTACTCCTATGTCATGCAGTCTTGTAATCAAGTAGTGGGAGTTAGCGCAGGTTCAGTAGCATATTTTTGGATTAAGCTTGTCCACTCTGATTTAGGACAGCGCCGCGACTAGATGTGTTTATAGAAGTCGGCGCTAAGCTCACGCGAGCAGCTGCGTGAAATAGAAGTTCAAACTTACATTAGTTTATCCTGTGTTGTATTATAGGGACATGGCCTAGAGATATCATTAGCAATAACCAGTGAAAGATTTAACGTGGCAACCAAGTATTCATCCTCATTTTACTGAAATAGTAGTAAAACTATAATTGATGAAAGTGAGTGTTGCTGTATTAGTATTTATACACGACACTGGAATCTCTCAAGCCTGAGATTATATAAACAGTAAGAGCCATGCTCAACTTGATAATAGCTAGTCTGGGAACCGTCAGGTGGCACCTTGTCCAGAAGCTGAGGACATCATAGCACTTTCGCAGAACCGCCTCACACTGCTGAACACCATGTGTCGTCACCGCTATCAAATCACTTTCTTCTGAACTCATGCTTCAAGTTTGAGAACAAGTCGTAGTCGTAAGGTAGGAGATTAGGGCTGTATGGCAGGTGATTGAGCTGCTCTTTAAAATTTGTAGGAGGATGCTTGCTTCTTGAGAACTAAAGTTCACGGTACATTTTGACAGTCATTTTAGCTGATTCCATAGGGGAGAGGTTCCAACCTCTTCAGTTACTCCAGTGTGGGCACCCGTGGTACTTCTGACGCGACCACGAGTAGTTTGGCTGAACATCTGAACTTCTCCCATAAGGGAGTTGTTCAGATTGATTTAGACTGGATGTGGTAGTAGTCCCAATACGCATGCAAGATTGGGTACGTCGTGGCTGTGCGACACCTCGATGTCCTCCAGTACTAGCCTGGATAGCTAGTAGACAGCATGCTACCTTTCTGTCAGCCCCACTCAAGTTTTTGGGTAACCCTTTAGGGCATATGTCCCCATGCCAGGAGGGCTTTTTAGACTCCAGCTATTGTCCTAATAGAGATTAATTTCTCCCTGGTTGAAGAGTGGAGGTTTCCTATTTTCTATTCATCCTTAGGTTGATCCACATGGCCAGTGCACTGCAGTGCAACACAGTAGCAGTGCGTGCAAAAATTTAATCCCATATTAACAATCTAAATTACAGAATGAATTTATTGTTAAATTGTACTATATTCTATGCAAATGCCAAAGAGTTAAATTGATGCCATTTTGTTCCATTAAACATGCTGTTTTATGAGTCACCTGATTGCTGTAATATTGTTTACACAGTAACGGTCGGTGCTGTTCAGAATCATGGAGCAGGGTCGCTACCTGAGTTTTCTCTTGTATTTTTCGAATTATGTAAACCATTGACTAGTAGTGAAAAAACTATAGTGTTGAAAATGTATGGTAAGTTTTGTGAGAAATATCCAACACTTCCCGTGACAGAACTGATGAAATTAACTTCTGAGTTCACTGGTGTTTAGGCTACAAATATAAACAGTGCTCATGAAGAAAAACCTGAAATGGAAAAAGTGGTGGCACCCGGGAAAAAAAGAAAGCGTGTGAAATATATGATGCAAGAATGTGATGGTTTTGTGAAGAATGCAATTCACGTAGTAGTGCACAATTTATTTTTTTAAAAATGATCCACCAACAGTTAATAAAGTGCTACATGCAACAAAAGAAGAAGCATGTTTTGGGAGACGAATAGTTTTAAGTGACACCATTATTGATAACCTGGTTAACAACCTTTCAGAAGAAATCAGCAGCACAAATATTTCAGACGATGATTCTGATCTGGAGGGAATAGAGTCGCTTCCAGAGAGCAAATTAATGTAAGTTATCCCATACATGATATTTATTTTTTTGCTTGTGTTTTTTAGAATTAAGTATTACATGTGTACCTATTTATTTTGTTATGACTATCAAAATTATCTCCATTATACCTAACAGAATATTTTAGTCACTGTTTAAGTTGTGGGAACAAGAGCTCTGTTCGGTTTACATTACAATATGCCACGTGTATGTGCTGAGTGGTCTTGAAAGTATGACTATTTCTGGCGTGAATGGTGGAAGGCTAAATTATAATGGTGCACTGGTCGCCTGACTTTTGTTTTGGTGAGGATCAAGGCGAGGCTGAAGACACTCGTGCTGAAGTGAACTGTATGTATAACCTTATTTTAGGATCATTGTTGCTATAAACAAATGATGGAGCAAGCATAAGCATTAGTGAGTAAAGCTGAAACTGTGTAAGACTCACATTTAGCTTGTCGGGATACAGGAGTGTAGCATCCTTATCCCTGAGCAGAACCTCACACTGGCGCTTGGCCCCCCACACCTGCCCTGGTTCATCCTGATACATCCTCTCATGGTCCATGTCGGGGGGCATCTTGGTAGGGGTGTCTGTCAGACACTTGGCCCACCTGTAACAAACACATGTATACATACGCTATCACATCACTTTGTATACACACAGACACCCTATACTCCCAATTACTATGCCATTCATATTTTGTTGTTTACCTTGGTAAAAGGTCCCCGCCCGGATATCCGAATGGGGGACTGTCTTACTTCTGGAATGCTTCTTTTTCCAATGGGACATCACTTTATCTGGAATGTTTTATTTAAACTTTTTGTAACTATTTAAAATTAGGCACCATAAGTGGCGGTTACATCAGCTAAGTAAAGAAAGGTATGGACAGGAAATGATCCCGTAGGCCTTGAATACTCTAATACCATCATCAGGGTCAAAGAAAACAAGAGTTGAGTGAAGATAGGAAAGGTAAAAGAGGGGATCTGATATCAGAGCAGCCCTTCCCTTTAGTTCATCTTCGGATCGGTTCCTTTAAGTCTCCAGCTGATTATTAAAGGCTCTCCTTTCTGTTATAACAAACTGATATGTGATTACTAACAGCTGCACTATGTGAAGACATTAGGTTATTGTCCAGATCGGTTCCTTTAAGTCTCCAGTTGATTATTAAAGGCTCTCCTTTCTGTTATAACAAACTGATGTCATTACTAACAGCTGCACCACGTGAAGACATTAGGTTTTGTCTAGGTCGGATCCTTTAAGTCTCCAGTTGATTATTAAAGGCTCTCCTTTCTGTTATAACAAACTGATATGTCATTACTAACAGCTGCACCACATGAAGACATTAGGTTTTGTCCAGGTCGGTTCCTTTAAGTCTCCAGTTGATTATTAAAGCAATTAAAGGGTCTCCTTCCTGTTAGTAACAAAAGTCTTCCATCTACTGTGCTGCCAACCTTTAGTCAACATCAAAATACTGGAATGCAAGAGAGCGAATGACTTCATTGCCAACTGCTCAACATTAGATAACAGCCAACCAACTATTATTACTATGCAGATTATCCGAGCATCCCCACCCCCAAAAAATGATTGTAGATTCTTTTTATTTAGGAAACAACAATAAATGGCGCACCATGTAACAACAGAGTATCGTTTCCATTATTATTACCCTGCCTGTTCTGTGTAAATTAAAATCAAGTTCAGTTTTACTGATGTTAATCAGTGTAAAAAAATGAAAATGTTGTGTTATTTATGGACGCTCTTTAACTGCTGTGGTTCTCAGCATCCCATTCTATACTGGACATGAAAGACCACTTAATTTTGCTGAGAGACCTCTTTATCAGGCTTGAGGTTCTTTTACATGCTGTAAATCTACAACACGGGACCAACAACTTTACTTCCCTTCCGAAGGAAGCCATGCTAAGGATTTTTACACCCGAAAAAATCCATCGTCCTCCGCTGGGTTTGTAATCAGCATATAAGTGTCAATGAAGCAAGTTAGAAGAAAGTTATAAAAGAGATGGTGGAGAAACGAGAAAAAACGTGTGTTGTCATTTAAACAAAAATTGGAATTAATTGAAAAATTTGAGAAGGGGGAAATTGTTGCAAAAGTAAGTGCTGATCATGGGATTGTAATGCAGACTGTTTGGGACATTAAAAGCAATAAGCACAAAATACAGGATTTAATCAGGAACTGATTCTAATTCTGCACATCTGCATGAAAAAGCATGAACAGACCTACATTCGCTGACATATATGCTGCTCTTTTACAATGGTTCAACAAAAAACGAGCAGAAGGTGTCAACTATTCTCAGAAGCAGACCAACATCACGGAATCATATGGGGTCTGGCTGCACCCCACCACAATTTAATTATCTATGAATGTACATTAAAAGCATTAAATTATGAGTTTCTTGATTAGTCATGCTTCTTTTCTCCTGCAATTACCCTGGATAATCAAGAGTACTCTGTATGTGTGACTTAGATAACAGCCATAAAAGAAATCTTTATTTTGCACCCCAATTTTTGTATTTAAATGCAGTATGATCCAATAATAATAATAAAGAGCAGTTAAATTTGTTTGACAAGTCAATTAATTACACTAAACAACAGTTACTTGCTGTAACATGTTTCGAAGGACTAGTTACAGCAAAAATCCCAAGTATCTGTAGTTTAGTGTAATTAATTTACTCATCAAATAGATGATTATAACAACACTGTTTAAAAGCTTATTAAAATACTTAATGGATTCAATATTTTAAAGCCTTCTATACAAGTATTTAAAGAATCAAAGATTTGCCATTATTCATGTACAAAACTAAAAATAACCTTCCATGTACCAACTCTGTAATCAAACGCAAGACAGATACAAAACAAGATCAGCCTATCACATCTACCTAGAATGCGTTAACTCTATCAAATATGGAATAAAAAGTATATTACATAGTGCCACCAAAACATACAACAATCTCCCTTTTAACATCAAAGAATCACTTAACTTATTCCAATTTAAAAATAAACTATTCAAATACCTACTTGAGCAATACTCTAATTCTTAAAAATTTGACATGACATCAGAAAATCCTTATTTTGGATTTTATGAAATATTGCATTAAGGTTAATCACACACCCACACAAAATAGATTAAAAAAATCTGATGTGTTCCATTCACATGGCTTTCTCTACATATCAGGAACAAATTATTATTAAAAAGCTAATGCTTCTATTTACTTCATGTTAATCGAGAAAAAATTAGCAGAAATAGTCTTTGTGATAGTTGAAAATGAGTCGGAATAGTAACACGGACTTCAACTGAAGAAGAGGGCAATTGCCCTTGAAACATATGTTTTGAACATAATTACATATAAGTGAGTGAGTGTTACTATTCCGACTCATTTTCAACTATCACATTGATTAAAACTTCACTTGTCTCAAACTTCTGAGTTATTTAATTAGAAATAGTCTTATTACTTACTTCCTTGTAAGTAGAAGTGAAATAAGGGAGTACCATAGGTTAAAGTGATAGTCAAAAGTTGGTTGCTATGTGACTAAAGTTCCTTTGTTTGTAGGGACAGGAGTTGACAAATTCCGTATGAGAAAAATATAAGTATTTCAAAGCTGAAACCAAAAACAAGGAATATCTAAAAAACGATCAACTCCAAAAAAAAAAATGTATATAACATAAATTGTGTGTTTTAAAGTGCTCTACATGTTTTGTGTGTTAAGTCTTTGTCCATCTCTCACAGTTTAGCAGTTATGTAAAATTCAGTAAAATTAATCCAGAATAAAGTGGTCTTCAGAGGCTATTCCCAGAAAATTCAAGATATGCATTTTATTTGTCAGGTAAATATCTTTAATATACAATATTTTAATCAAAATCATTAGAGCCATTTTTGAGAAAATCAGAATTTTTGATAAAAGTTTCATGTAAAGGGTAGTTGTGGGTGGGGGGGGGGATTTTCTTGAAAATCTTTGTGTCACATCCTTGGAAGTTACCAAATCTAAATACCAAGTTTTGTATTTAACGATCTCTTCATTTTAGAGCTATGCTGTCCACAGACACACTCATGTGCATACACACACACACACACACATATACGGGACCTTTTTCCAAAAATGCTTTTTTTGGATTCAGGAGGTCCCAAAACATGTATTTCTGGAGAAATCTCAGTATGGAATTTTTGGGTAGAATGCAATACCTTCTCTATACACTGTACATAGTATCTGTAGAGAAAGTAAAAATGAATACTTACATACCTTCTTATGTATTTATTTTATTGTTTGCATTTTGCTTACTGCCTCACTAAAGGGCAGTTCCTAACTAGAGTAACATGCTCATTTGTCAAGAAGTAGAGACAGACAGACGTACCCGAGCTTGCTGATCACATCTCTACTGCAAGTTGACCACACAGTCTCGCCGCTGGTTCCTCTAGATGGTGACATGATGTAGCCATCCTTGGGACACGGGTTCTGACTGCTGTCGTGGTGCATGCCAAGACTGTAACACACCAAACCACCATTTACTTTTATAAACATGAGAGGCAATATTTATATCTTAATCACAAAATCTGCCGGCATTTTGTTAATTTCATGTCATCTTTGTAATATTTTATATTCAAATGTTTTTGTTCTGTTGCATTCCAAAGTTGAAATCACTGGATGCAAATGTTTATTATTCCTTGTGGGTTTGTCGCTTATAAGTGTTTTGATTTTGTTTTCCAAGAATAAGTATCATAGTTACGTGTTGATTTTCTTGCTTGTGAAGCCAGTTATCAAAAAGAAAGAGGCTTTTTCACAAGCATGGAAAAGGCCGCTTGGAGATTACACGTACATTAATGTATTCGTGTACAAATATTTGCAGCATTCAACAAAGCACATAAATTGCATCAAGCGATTGCAGTTTCACTTTAGAATTGGACAAAATGATTACAAAATAAACTACAATTCTACAAAGAAAATGCTAGTAATTTATTATTTAAGAAGTTGCCAGGTCTGTGAAGCCCGTTAAAACGCCCTGAGAAGAGTCGACTGCTACTCCAAACCAAGCATACGCGCGAGTAGACTTTTAGTTAAATTTAGCGCGCATGCAAAGGAACCTTGTGCTTCAACATTATATCAGTTTCATTCCCAAACACAGAAGTAATTGTTTTACCAGCTAAAAACTTACAGATTCCAGTAAATCTTATATTCAATGTAATCGTGAAGGAGCAACGAACCTATTGGGCAGACGATGTTGCTCGGACAAAGCCATTTTACCCACCTGGCTGTCCTTGTTTTTGAGCTTACTTATATACAACAAAATGCAATCGTCTGCTATGGGCACCAAAAATAGCAGCGAATCAATGTCGCCAAGCTAGGAAAATGTAACTAAAATGAAAATCTTAAATTTTAGGTGTGTCATGGTTAGTTGGAGTTTAGCTTCACAGATCCCTGTGGCCCTTTACTCTCAGCTGCTTAATCCTTGCACTTGACAGTTTCACGTAAGGTTGACTATGCTGGCTTTGCCAGAGTAACTAGTAAACAACAACAGCTCATTACAAATGTCTCTATCGTGTGTAAAGACCAATATAAACAGTGTACATAGTAAATGAATGAATGCTGATGAATAATGAAACTAATTTGTTATTATTGATGTTAACTGAAAATAACAATGATACTGTAACGCATGTAGCATACATTAGGTATTTACAACAATATAGAACAAATTAATGCAAAATAGCTTGTTACAATGGGAGAAAGTTATAACAAAGTGATTTTCATTGGTTTAGAATTTTAATGGCTCAATTCCATCCAAGTCTCCGTCGTCATCATTCTGGAAAGAATCATCATCATTTTCACTAGTGGTTCACATTCACTGATGAATCTCTCTAATTCTTGTGTTTTTCATATTTTGTGAACATGATTCTCTTTCTTGTTCCATGAAGCCGTCTCCACACCTTCCCACAAAAGTGTATCCACCTCTATAATTGTGAAAGTCTTGTTATGTTCCCTCACGTACAAACACTAACAACAAATATAAATATCAATGATGTTGTACAGAACAATTCAACGCACGTGTTATGAGTTCACAAAGTGGAAATTGCAATGGTGCGACATCTAGAAGCGGAGTGCTGTTTTGTGAGGATGTACCAACTGCCAAGTGCAAGGATTCAGCAGTTATATTACTTCTTCTGCTCAGATGTGAGTGTTAGCAATACACAGAGAGTGAAGGACAAGCAATGTTGCAACGTCCATTACATTTATGAAGGAAGTGACAAAAGTGAAAGTGCCCAGGGGGTATGTCACCAACCTCCATTTCACATATATCCTTAATCACTATATTATCTGTACAGTAAAAGTTAAACTTTAAACAGTTGCCTTATCTATTTTATCTTAACTTTCCATAACAATTCCTGTAAGTCTCTTAGCTACCCTTGTCCTTGAATATTTTCTTTATCCATGCTTATTATCTCTCCCTAACCACTTTTGTTTAATCAACCCGACTCTCCATTCATTCATCCCTTCACATTTAAACATTATATACAGTTTATCCTTCTCCTCTCCACCATTTGCATATAGTTCCTGCCTCACTCCTCCTTTCAAACTTTTCAGCTTCCATATCCCTAATTGGAACCATGCCACTACCAATCTCTCATTTCTAATGCAAACTTTATGATATTCTTTCTTTCCTACATTTTCCTTCACTTCGTTATATTATTGCAATGATTTTTTTCTCTCTCACCTGTTCACAGAGATTCTGCCTATCCATATCCTCCAATCTGTCTCTTGCTTTTCTCCAAACCCCGCTAACAGGATTATCAATTCTGTACCACACACATCTCCTGAACCATTGTTGATCAATTGCTCTTTAATCTTACCCAACCACATACTACTTTCTGCCCTATTCCCTTGAAAATCTAAATATACTTTTAGAATATCTGGTCGTCTCTTTAGCACGATGGTAGCATAGCTGCTTGCCAAGTGGGAGACCTGGGTTCGATTCCCAGCACTGGCATGGGGATTTCCCCCCTGCTAGGAGACCTGGTCCGGGGTGCACTCAGCCTCCTGAGGTTCCTGGGGGATCAATTGAGGAGCTACTTGATGGAGAAGTAGTGGCTCCAGGTTGAGAGAACCGCATTAACTGGAGGAGGGACTCAAGGCGCTGACCCCATCTCTTCCTCCAATACTTCCCCCATCCGTGACACCTGTCATGGGCCGAGATGGAGGACACAGCAGCCAGGTGGTAGGCCTTGGCCCCTTGTGGGCTCTTGTACAAGTGTTTAATTTTAATTTTCAGAATATCTAATCCTCTGATACTAACCCTCCCTGGTCTGCCATTGCTGTACACTTTGGGACTTCCAAAATTAACTTACAAAAAAGAGTGCTCATCTTTTATAGATAGAAAGTTGAAACTAGACATGCATCAACATTCTAGTTTAGTCTTGCTAGGATAAACATATTGTTGTGTTGTTATGGTGGAATAAGCATAGAAACAGCAAATATTACACTTTTACTGCAAAAAGCATTTTCTTTAGAAATTTGGGTCCTCAAAAATCTAAAAGGCGCTACAAAGTATGTAATCAGATAGAGAAAAATATTCTGCATAGGATAATGTTCAGCACTGAAAAATTGAATATTTACACCATATTATTAGCAACTTTGTGACAGCACAAGAGTAGAAAAAGATGAAGCTATGAAGCTAATGGCAACATGTATGTTGGATAGAGACAGAGATAGTTCATTTAACTCCATACTGTCTTTAAGGTTGTGACAAGTAATAGATATAATTTAAAATTAAGCAATATAAACATGGTATATGTATGAGGGTGATTCAAATATAAACAGTAATTGTTGGATATCACGGAGGAAGCAGTTCAGAAGGGAGGGGGAACTAGTTCTGTTAGGTTCTGGTGTCAGTACAGCCATGAGTGAGCAGCAAGTCCCTTCGTCTTTTATTATCAAGTTTTTAACCAAGGAAGGGGTTAAACCTTCACAGATTTTAACTTAATTAAATAGGAGTAAAAACCTAGATTACATTCAAACTTCACTCTTGAAATAAAGTAACTTACTTCATGTTTCGGTGGCTTTTGCCACCATTTTCAACGGAGATTCACTGATGAACTCATGGTAGTGGCCTGTAGAGGTCTCTCTTCCGGATAGATGAATTTTGAGATGAGTTCATTTGTTTGTGGAATGTCAAAATGTATGACCTTGTTTTTGTTTTTTATAATTAATAGATTTTCCCAAACCGTTAATCCTATTGGATTCTGTACTAATTTTAATAGCTTGGGCTCACTGTGAAAATTATGGTTTTGAGTCCAAAAATGATGTGCAACAGCTGAATTATCAGTCTGTTTGCATTTTAAATATCTCATGTGTTCTTTAAAACATTGTCCAATGTTTCGTTTAGTTTTTCCTATTCACATTCCTTGCAGCCGATTTCATATATCCTTGATTGTTTCAATGGGGGGATTTTATCTTTTGTGTTTGTATGGAGGAGGTTTTTTAAACTGCGCTTACTAACTGGAGCTAGGTTGATGTTCCATTTTTTGAAAATCTTTTGAAATTTTTGGTGTGCCAGAGGGTGGTAAGTAAATTTTTTGTAGCTAGTTTCTGCTTTTATTCTTTTTAGAGTGCTAATTTCTTTTACTTTCTTCTGTTTCATGAATTTATTAATCTTCTTCTTTACCAAATGTTCTTTTGTGCAATTTCTATGATCCTATTAAGTTCTAATTTGTATTCCATCTGGCTTAATGGTAGGTTTGCAAGGCTGTTGATCAGGGCATGTCTGTGTGAAATTGGGTTGTAGCTATTGTTGATTATGTAGTTTTCTGTCTGTGTTTCTTTCCTATAGATTCCTGTGGTTCCTGATTATTTTTAGGTCCAAGAAGGGAAGCATGCCATTTGATTCTTTTTCTATTGTGAACGTTATGGAGCTGTCCTGAAGATTTAGTAATTTAAGGCTGTCCTCAACTACCTTTTTGTTTACTATTGCTACTATGTCGTCTACATATGTATACCAAGTTTTGTATATTTGTGGGAAGGCTGTGGTTATGTGGATTCCTAAATTACTCATGTATATGTCTGCAAGTATTGCGGATAATGGATTTCCCAGGGCTAAACCATACTTTTGTGTATAAAACTTTCCTCTGAATGTAAAATAGGTTTATTCAATACATAACTGTATTAGCTTAAGTAAGTCTTCTGCTATTTCATTAGAAACGTCTGTTGTAGTAAGCTATTTTTTCAGCACCGAAAGTAGTTTTTCTCTTGGAATGCTGGGGAAAAGTGATACGACATCAAATGAAACCAATATGTCATCATTACTTAGGTCTTTTTGTTTCATTTGTTCTATTAATTGAAAGGAATTTTTTATACTTAAACCGTTGTACTGTGGTAGGGTTTGGAACTGTTTTGTGAGCCAGTTTGCTAGTTGGTATGTGGGATAGTTGATGGTGTTTACAATAGGTTGCATTTTATTTCCTGGTTTATGTATTTTAGGTAGTCCATATATTCTTGGTGTACAGGGGTTGCTTGGAATTAGTTTCTTTTTGTTGGCATCATTGATTAATTTTACACTGTCTAAGGTTTCATGTAAAGTTTTTGTATATTTTGGGGTGGGATCTTTTGGAATTTCCACATATTCTTCTGACTGTAAAAATTTTTCCATGCTGCTTTCATAATCTGATTTGTCCATCACTACTATTTTATTTCCTTTGTCAGCTTTTGTGTAGAAAATTTCCTTTTTGTTTAGCGATTTTAGCACTCTCTGATGAGGATTGCGGTGGCTCTGGGATTTTTGTAATTGTTTTAAAGTTTTTTCGCATTCTGTTCTGATTAAGAGCTTATGGCTTTCTGGTTGGTCAAAGATTGCCATTTCTATGTCTGCAACGTATTCGTCAACATCACGGGAAAAACTAATGCATGTATTTAGGCCCTTGTTCAACACTTCTTTTTCTTTCTGTGTGAAGGATTCCTTGGATAAATTAACAAAATTGTCCTGATATATGGTGGACTTTGAGACAGTGATGTGTTTCAACAATTAAAATTTTAATTGTTAACAAAATTGTCTTCATTATTTATGGTTTGGCAACAATAGCTTGCATTATCGTTTGGTGTCTGTTGCCTTCTGCATAAAGTTTTAAGTGTTTTATTTAGGGCTATTCACTTTTGCTTGATGTATATGTTCATAACATAAAATAACCATTGTTCTAAATTTTGCCAGAGTACATCCCCAAAGTTTTTATAAGTTCTAGATGCAAGCTATAACTTATCAAATCTAAATCATTTAAGGTTTTATAATGTTTTTCTATTTCTAATTGTAAAACTTTCTTTTTGGCTTCCCTCTGTGCCTTGCTATTCCCGCATTGATTTACCAACCTCCGTACAAATACTAGTGTCAAATTGTTCCCTGAGACATGTGTGTAAGAATTTTATATTAGCAGAAATTAATCTTTTCTTTATCCTGATGTTTATCAACTTTTTAATGTGTGGTTTTCTTCCATTATGGTCAATATTAAAACGTGGTAATGGTCTCACCTCCATGTTTGCCGCTTTGCCGTCGGTCCTTCTATGATCTCAAATTCCCTTTATGAACTGATGTTCTTCTCAATTAAAACATTAAATCTATGGGTCCATTTAAGTGTTTTAATAATTTAACATCTGGATTTATTTCATGATTAAATTTCCAAAAATGTTCTGCTACAGCTGATTTATCACTTTGTTTGTATTTAATATTCCTAAACAATGTTTTAATTGAGATTTTAACTTGTTTGGAGACACTACACTGTTGCAGAATCAAGTGTTATCTTGGGCCACACAATTTAAGGTCATGCTCAATGCCCAAGGTCAAGTCTCACAGATTTTGACTACAGAGGAGTTTTGCTGGTTGATTTTCTTCATGATCGAAGCTGTACAGTGACTGCAGCCAATTGTTAAGGTCTGTAAAAGCAAAAGACGTCGTATGCCCATCAGAGATGTCCTCCTTCTCCAAGACAATTTGACAATGGACACAATGGTAGACATGCACTGGGAACACCCTCCCTATAGTCCACACTATTTTTTGTTTGCATCCATGAGAGAATTGCTTGAAGGGAAACATTTTGAAAACAACGAGGACGTCGAGGAGCATGTGCGCAATTGGTTGGCGACACACCCTCAAACTTTTTTTGAAGAACGAATGTTCAAGCTACAAAAATGTGTAGAGTGTGAAGGAAGCTATGTTGAGAAATGCTGATGAAGTCACTTGTGCATATATTTAATCAATAAATATTTTTAACAAAATTACCGCTTATATTTGAATCACCCTTGTATAATACAGAAAATAAATGTAAAAAGAAGCTAGTAACAGTGAAGTAACACAAATATTAATATAACAATTAATAGTTGCAACAAATCTTCACTTATCTTTTGGAATCCTTGTCCTTTTGGTCTCAGTTTTGGTCTGGTTTTTGATCTTGTTTATTTACAATGTTATGGTTACTGCTACTAGGTGGATTGTGTACTAATGCATTGCTATCTACTGGAATCAAAACAAATTTGGTGAGAGAGTCAATTGGAGGTATATCAAAATTCATTGAATGATTTTTATACTTTAATATAAATATTTTCTCCCAAACCATTAAGTCTATGGGTCCATTTGAGTGTTTTAATAATTTAACATCTGGATTTATTTCATGAGTAAATTTCCAAAAATGTTCTGCTACAGCTGATTTATCAATTTGTTTGTATTTAATATTCCTAAAGTGTTCTTTTACTCTGGTTTCCAAATGATGTTTAGTCTTACCAATATAAACAATTTAATTGATAAATGCCAGATTCTTTATTTTTTGAAATTTCATCCTCTTTAGAAAAGCCTAACAAATTTTTTATACTGTGTTTATTTTGACGAACCAATATTATACCATGCTCTTTGAAAATATTTGTGAATTTTTTATTTGCCCAAGGGTGATAAGTAAATTGTTTAAAAATGTAATTATCTTTTATTTTTTTAAGCATGGAAATACCTTTAATAGCTTTTTGATATTTAAACTTCTCAATTTTTTTATTTATAAGATCAGAATTAAAGCCATTAATTAAAGCAGTGTTGATAATGTGTTTATATTCTTTATAGAATTCATCTTTATTAAGGGGTAAATTAATTAACCTATAAATTAAACTATTAAAAACAAGGATTCCAAAATATAAGTGAAGATTTGTTGTAACTATTAATTGTTATATTAACAGAAAATAAAGCTGTTCATATATTGTAAGTCTTTTTGTTACTAACGAACAAATGTGGGATGTTTTATAACATGACGTTTAACCTTGCAAAACTTAAATGTGAAACAATGAATATTTTGCAAATGGCTAATGCTACAGATGTTATCAATATGAGATAATAGTGGCCAGCAAGCAGTATTGTACATACTTGTGTCCTATTTCATGAGCGAGGATATACACGGACGTGAAGCCTGCTGAAGGATAAGGCTTGCCAAACACATTTGTAGTGCCGAGTTCAGCTATTACACATGCATACTTCTCGTGGCATACTCCTCCAACAGTTGCCAAACCTGCATCAAACAATTGAACATAAAAGAGTCTGATGTACTCTCTCTAGCTGTTCCATATGCAAACTATTCTTACAAAACATCATTCTTTTGTCTACTTCATGCTAATCTTGAATTGTCTTATTACTTGCTTCATTTAAGGGAGTACATTATGCTAAAGATATAGATCTTTTAAAAGCTGCTCGCTATGTCAAACAATTGAAATTCAATTCCCTTTCCATTGTTCCGTTTGAGAAAATTTGAGTACTTAGTTTAAAACTGAAACTAATAACAAGGAATATCTCTACAAGAAAAAGTGTATGACAAGTTATGTATTTTAATAAGATCTACATTTTTTGTCCATTTTTTATGATTTAACCATTATGAAAATTTTTCAAAACTCTTTCAGAATAAGGTCATGAGGCTATTCCCAGAAAATTCAAAATATAAATTTTATTTGTGATGTAAATATCTTTAATATGTTGTATTTTAATTAAAACCGTTACAGCTATTTTTGAGGAAAACAACATTTTCAAACATTTGTCCATCTAAAGGTAGTTCGTGTTGGTTTTTTTTTTTTTTTTTTTAAATCTTTGTCTTGCATCCTTGGAAGATAGTAAACATAATTGCCAAGTTTGGTATTTCACAGTCTTTTCGTTTTTGAGCACACACACAGATCTTTTTCTAAAATTTTTTTTTTTTCACTCAGGAGACCTCAAAACATATATTTCCAGTGAAATCCCAACCTCGCATTTTTGGGAAATACAATATATTTTCTAACTACTACATACAGTGTACATACATGTTAGAGAAAGTAAAACCTTCTGGAAACATTGATAATTATTACTCATAATATACATTAATCAAAATTATATTTGAATACTTTCCTGATTCAATAGAAGAATTGTATCTGCATTTCCTAGCTCAAAGTGTTGTTTATGTTAAGTAAATTTGTTTACTTCAACATGCTTTGCATTTTGGGCTCAAGGGATCTTAAAATATGTATTTCCAGCTGATGTTATACAACAAAACTCTGAAGCTATGTTTGTACTCACCCATTGTGACGCCACTTTTTCTGCCATTCTCGTAAGCAAAGAAATCCAAGCTGGAACAGGCAACACTCAGTTATTTTCCTAACAAAAACTACACACATGTTAGTGCTACAGACAACAGTGGTACCAACCCTGACACGTAGAGTCCCATATCCCAGTGAGCCGGGTTTGTATCATCCTTGGGGTTGTGTTTGGCGTTGTAGTCACAGAAGGAATCCAGAAGTTTTCCTCGCTCTCCCTCGTGGTGTGGAAGGTCTGAAGGTTGTCTTGTGAACAGGTCCAGGCGAACTAGCACAAGGTCGATGGACTCACCTAGACTGGGATGGTGATATAATGCCTGAACCTGAAACAGTTTAACTACACTTTTACATTTTCACATCAAACTTTGTCCATTAAATGTTTTATTAATTTGTTAAGTTGGTTTTTTAACACTATGTCACTTACATTGTTATTATGAGGGTTGTTTCTCTTATTTTAATTGTTTTTTCACACAAACAGTGTAGGACAGGAGTTGGATAGGTAGAGTCAGACTGAAATTCCATGTCATAGCTGGGATTTGAACCACGGATCTCCCAGTCTCTAGCAGTGTGTAGGACAGGCGTTCAATAGGTAGAGTCAAACTGAAAAATTCCATGTCATAGCTGGGATTTGAACCACAGATCTCCCAGTCTCTAGCCGTGTGTAGGACAGGAGTTCAATTGGTAAAGTCAAACTGAAAAATTCAATGTCATAGCTGGGATTTGAACCAAAGATCTCCCAGTCTCTAGCCGTGTATAGGACAGGAGTTGGATAGGTAGAGTCAGACTGAAAAATTCAATGTCATAGCCGGGATTTGAACCATGGATTTCCTGGTCTCTAGCCGTGTGAAGGACAGGAGTTGGATAGGTAGAGTCAGACTGAAAAATTCAATGCCATAGCTAGGATTTGAACCATGGATCTCCTGGTCTCTAGCCATGTGTAGGACAAGAGTTGGATAGGTAGAGTCAGACTGAAAAATTCAATGTCATAGCCAGAATTTGAACCATGGATCTCCTAGCTATGTCATTGAATTTTTCAGTCTGACTCTACCTAACTAAACATTTTCTTATTCATGTCACAATTTTTCTACGTATCTGTCGCCTTGTATGGTGTAATGGTTACAATGCTAACCTCATATACCCAAGGTCGCAGGTTCAAACCTGGAGGAGGATGATGAATTTTTTTCGGGCGTAAAAATCCTTAGCACGGCTTCCTTTGGAAGGGAAATAAATCCATTGGTCCCATGTCGTAGATTTATGACACGTAAAAGAACCTCAAGCCTGATAGAGAGGCCTCTTTCACACTCAGCATAGAATGGGATGTTGAGAACCGCAGCAGTTAAAGAGCATTCACAAATAAAAATCCATTTCTATGTGTCTGCCTCCCATTCAACAGGTTGCGAATTCAAATCTCGCTTACAGGAATTTCCTGGATAAGGTTTTTTTCTGGGTTTCCCCTTATTGTGATAAGATGAATATTGAGTAATTTTAAGCTGCAAAGCCCTGAGAACATTTGAGCATCACTTCATCAATTTCATTCATCTTCTGATATGACCAAGCAGGTTAAAGGACATAAAGCAGAAAAAGAAATTCTACTCTAAGTATGCAATATATTATTTATAATATGTATCAAAGCAGCTTACTGCACCCCATCCATGACGTCTGTAGTGGACCGAGATGGGGGACGCAGCGGCCAGGCGGTAGGCCAAGGTTCCCCGTGAGCTGTCGTGCCATGGAGTTATTATTATCAAAGCAGCTATTAACAGTGAAATACCACAAATATTAATAAACCTAATAATAAATATTTTGTAACAAATCTTTGATTATCTTTGTAAACCAAGCAGGATGATGGCTCAGGCAGTTTTGTCTTGGTCTGCGTTTCGAAGGTCACGGGTTCAGCCTACCTGGCCCATAGCTTTTTTCAGGGTTGCCAGGTGAATGCTGGATAGGTTTTTTTCATCCCCCAAATTTCTTGTCCCTCCATTGTCATTTCATTTATCCTTCATCTTAATGGTTTCTTTCAGGGTTTAAAGTATCCATGATGATGCATGATGCAGCGTGGCAGGGGAAAAGGATTCTCATCTTCTTCCTCCTCCTTTCAGTTTGTTGCCACTCCTGGTGGGCCTGTGAGACTATCAGGGTGCTTCAATATGGAAACTGTTGCAGTTGCCATTCTCCCTCCCAGGGATGCCAAGTCCTCTCTGACACACAAACTCCATTAGTAGAACATGTTTCATCATTCACTTGATTACACCATCAGGTTCTGCTCACTTCTTGAGGAAGCAAATCTTATTTTAAAACAATGTAACTGGAAGTGATGTTCACCAGTTTAATAGTTTTACTGAATAATGAGTTCAAGTGCCAGTTTTGTACAGAACAACTTTCATAATGACAAGTAAGTGTAGCTGTGGGGCATAGTCCCTTATAGCCCTTTGCTACTTACATGACTCCAGGGAGGAAGGGATGAGGGGATAGACCTGAAGAGCAACCCCTTATAGGAGCCAAGTGAATGCCTCACATTCATATAAATTGTACTGGGAATTTTCAAAGTCCATCCTACACAACAGGTCCTCAATAAGTGCCAGTAACCATAAGTGTATTCTCAGAGTGTTATATCAGGAGAACCTTACTCACTGTGCCACCCAGCTCCAAATAAAGTCATGAGTATGTGTGGCAATAATTTCCTTTTTTCCAAATTTCAAGATGAGCCCTAGCTGTGAGCTAGGTTATCTCGTACTTGACACTTCTGGCAGACACACCACAAAATAGCCCAGAAGCTACAAATTCAAGATCCACTCCCTGGTTAGCTAGCTTGTATGCCATCTCGCTACCTCTGATGCCTGTATGACCAGGAACCCAAATGAGTATAAACTGATTGAGGCCCAAAGCCTATCCAACACCCTTTGGCAACCCTACACCATCTGGATGTTGTTTTAACTGCCATTAGGACTTTTAAAGCTTGCTGTGTGTCATTTTCCTGGCACGTTTAAAATATTCATGATACAAGCTGAAACAGTAGGTAGCAAGCCTTCTAAGGGGAATGGAAACTCTGGTCCAAAGCATGAACTGTCAAACTCTTGTCATCAGGGTTATACGAGGGTTGGGGCAAAAGTCATGCAACTAATTGTTTTCTTGTAGATATGTGAACAGATCGCAAACGTATATGTATCATGTGGAAGTTCTGCAGCCAGAGTTTGTATGCAGAACAACAGATGGCTCTATGACAGCTGGTAGTAGTGCAGCAAGAGCTGTGAAATCAGTCAGTTGGCACGAGATGGAAGTAACCCGTGTTGAGCAGCGCGCTTACATTAAAATAGCCATTCTACGAGGGAGAAAGGCGATGGAATGTCACAATAAATTAGTGGAAGCCCTTGGGAATAATGCCCTATCATACCGTACAGTAGCACGGTGGGTAGGAAAGTTTCAGCAAGGACATGTGTCAACCAGTGATGAGCAACGTTTGGGACGACCTGTCAGTGTGCAGACTGACGTAGCATTTGCCGTCATCAAGCAGCTCCTGGATGAAGACAGAGCGTGTAGGGCAGCTACTGCGGCGTTGGGGATGGGAAGAATTGGAGCACACACCATACTCTGCCAACATTTTGCCTTGTGACTTTGATCTCATTCGAAAGATTAAGAACCGCTACGTGGTAGGCAGTTTGGAACACGAGAGGACACGAACAGATGACCCGATTCACACATGCTGCAGCAGATGGTATTCAGCGCCTCCCACATCGTTGGCAGCATATAGTGACAGTAGCAGGGGACTACGTTAGGCCCAGGTTTGTCACGTCAACTGTGTTGTCATTCTTTTGCATCATACTGCCTTGTATACTACCGTAATAAATTAGTGTGTTATGATATTCATTGTGCACGTCTGTATATGACACATTTTCCAACTGGACTGGCATCTTGAAGAAAACAAATAGTTGCCATGACTTTTGCACCATACTGCCTTGTATACTACCGTAATAAATTAGTGTGTTACGATATTCATTGTGCACGTCTGTATATGACACATTTTCCAACTGGACTGGCATCTTCAAGAAAATAAATAGTTGCCATGACTTTTGCTCCAACCCTTGTAGGACACATCTCCTGAAATCTACTAACAATCAATGAGTGTCATTTATGATGTACATAGTTTAAAACTGCACTCCCCAATTGTCTAGCAGCAGTGAGAAAAACGTGGTAGTACAACTAGAATAAGTATTAACAATTTCCAATGGCACAGAGAACCTACCCCATTCATGTAGGCAAGAAGCATGTCCCTGAGCTTAGCATCATTTCCATCAAAGTACGGTGAGAAGAGACGATAGCCTGCCTCGTCAAAGAATAGCGCCAGTTCAACTGTCTTTGTTTTTGCTGCTGCTCTTGATGGTCTGTACAGTTCATCCTGCAAGTAAACAAATGCTTCCTTTAAACATTACATCTTCCAGTGTAAAAGCCAACAAAACTCTTTATGCCAGGGTTGAATGAAAAGTAATGTCTTCAGCTTCGTAACTCTTCAACAGATAGCAGCATTGGTGTGTGGCAGGTACTGGCTTGTTCCGTAGCCTCTTCTCTACAGCTCCAGAGGGAAGCCTTAGTATTGAACAGTTGTGTTGTTACAGTGTAAAGTATGGAGCCTTGCGCAGACAGTCAGTCAATGCAATTTAAGCAACATGCAGTCATTAAAATTCTTGACAGCAGAAGATGTCACCCCAAAGGAGATTCATCAGAGACTGAAAGCAGTTTATGTTGATGTGAGTACTGTGCCTCGTTAGGCGAGTAAGTTTAAAGATGTTGAGGTGGGAATATCTGACTAGCGTGACAAACAAAGAGTTGGGCGCCCTGTGACAGCAACCACCGAGTTTCACAAGCAAAATGTTGACAGATTGATTCAGGACGATTGTCATATCACTCAGAGAGAAATTACAAGCACAACCGGCATTTCACAAGAATGTGTGGGCCACATTATTGCTTGGCTTGGCTATCGGAAGATCTGTGCACGATGGGTACCCCGGATGCTGACTCCTGAAATGAAAGCCCACAGACTTGAAATTTGCCAGGAACTCCTCTCGCATTATGAGAATGAAGGTGACGCCTTTCTCCATTCAATTGTGACAGGAGATGAAACGTGGGTAAACCATTACGACCGGAGACAAAACGTCAGTCTATGGAATATCAACACAAAGACTCGCCCTCAGCTGGAAAAACCATGGCCAGTGTTCTGGGATGCAATGGTGTTATCCATGTTGATTTCCTTGATGGTGGAACAGCAATAAATTCAGAGCATTGCATCACAATGCAGCGAACTCTGAAACGATGGCTAACAAGGAAAAGGGAAATGTTTTCCTGCAGCATGACAATGTCACTTCATGTGCCACCACAGCAGACTGAATCTCACCACCGTACAGCATCCTCCATACAGTCCAGATTTAGCACCATCTGACTTCCATCTGTTCCCGATACGGAAAGATGATCTCCGAGGACATAATTATGCTTTTGATGAAGACATTGTGAGACTGTGTTTGCAGAAAACTTGTTCATCGTTGGCTGGCGATTATGTGGAAACGTGAATATTGGTAATTGAAGATCACATTCTAAGGATTACTTTTGCATTTGAATTATTAAAATATTCCCATCGAAACCCAATTAACGAAGTTGGAGGCATCACTTTCCATTCAACTCTCATACATGCAACAAGGGCATTCAGTTTTTCAGCTGACTCTGCCACTAAGACAGTAAGAAAGTGTACTTGCCAGGATGCTGTCTTGTTGAACGGAGACGTCAGGGTGAGGGGTTGGAGACCTCCTGATAATGTGTGGGATACTCTGCAAGTTGTCCTGCACCTCCTCCTCAAGTAGAGGTCTTATCTCTAATGTGTCATTGCCCACAAGTACAAACCCATGCTGGAAAATTACACAAACACAAGAGAATATACAGAAGTGATCTTTGTATGGATATCCTCCCACCAGATTACAAAACTTGCTACATAGTTCAATGATATTGTAAAGCACTTCTCCAAAAAGATATCTGACACATGGAAAGGAAACTGGAACTAGCTGGCATCAAGAAAGGCCCAGGCAGTGCGTAAAGTCTGCTCTTCTCCATTTCCGTTAACTTCATTAACAAGGAAAACATCAAGTACTGACAAATAGATTGAGAATACATGACACAAAGTGAACCCATTCTAAGCAACCGCCTCCAAACTGTGAAACATGCAACGCTTCTTTAAGTGTCAGCCATATTTTCACTAAATATGCCAATGCATGAAGATACTACAGGAATATCTGAGACTGTCAACAACCATCATCTACTAATAAACTTTATTGACTATTAAGCTGTTTTACAACATTGAAGATTATAGGGCAAATCATTTATGTATATAATGAATAAGAAGGGACAAAACACCAAACCCTGAGATACTCCTTTAGTTACTGGCATTGAATCAGACATTTCATTTTTTTTATTTGAACTACTTGAAGTTTGTTTTCTAAGTATGACTTTATTAGATTAACAACAATTTCAGATAATTTATACTGCTTTAATTACATTCTTAACATCCACTGCACTCTACAAACTAGTATAATCTATATTATGTAATTTCTGTAATTGTTATATACTTGATTTTCCTTTAATTAAATTGTTCTGCTTTTGCTATGTACACTATTGTTAAATGTTAAAATGAATTTTTATGATATTGTAATCTCAAATAAAATGTAACTTCAAGATGTTCCGATAAGACCTTGAAGTCACCATGACACATCCCTCAGCTGGTAAGGACTGTTGCCTATCACAGAGGCACTTCGTCATGCCATGGACAGGAACCAGAGCACAAACTCTAGCCCACCACTATGTTTTACACAAATTGTACAAAGTACAAATTATTTAAAAGCAAATTGCAGATTTTAATTTTTTACAACCATACTGTTGCAGATAAATGGAAAAGAGGAAGGAATTGAACACACTAGGTTTACCATTTGCATTGACTCATTCATACCTATTTTATATGTACAGAGTAACCCATTTGAGTATGCATCAATTAGAAACACTGTAAAATGCTTACTATTGTACTTTATATGTACAAGACTGAAACATAACTCATAATGTGATGCAATACAACCCATGCCCTTTGTAACATAAGAGCAGTGATTTATTGAGTAATTTTTACTCTCTCAAGCACATATGTGCAATACATAGTAGGTAGACAAGCTGTTGTATATCAAGATTTCACAGGAAATATGTTTTGGGGTCTCTTGAAGCCTAAAAAAAATTTCAAGATGGCAGCCTGGGTAGTGCTTATTTAACAGGTCATAAGTTCAAATCTAGCTTAGGGTGAGTTACCCGGATAAGGTTTATTTCAGGGTTATCCCTTATCCTGAGAAGACGAATGTCAAGTAACTTTAAGCTCCATGGACCCCGAGATCATTTGACCATCATTTCATTAATTTCATTCATCGTCCAATATGACCAACCAGGTTAAATGTTGTTAAGCTACATAAAAAAAAAGATATATATTGTACAAATGCATTGTTGAATATTTAAGTTTCCACATTGCATATCTTAGATTTTGACCATGTGTCAAACTGGTAAGACAAAGTATGCAGGCAATACAGGTTTATCATTATTATCATTGTTGCTATTTCAACATTAACCACAGCAGCGGCGGCGCTGGTTGCTACGAACTGCAAGCTTTGCACCCTAGTTGACAGTGAACTCTGGGCAGGAACACTTGCACAAGTATAACAATCACAAGAACTTAGCACTGACAAACATATAACAGCTCAGCTATGACTTATGAACACAAGGTTTCAATTTTATCCATACCTAAACAGATCACTCGACACTATAGCAGCTAGGTATTCAATATACTTTGTACCTTTCTAAGTGAGTGCAGTTTACGTACTAGAAAGTGTGGAGAACCATGACAGTTGCTCAATGCTGCCACCACGTCAGGACTATGTTGCAAATAATGACAGTTTGTAGGAGGTTCAGAAATATCTGCTGGGATCCCATCTCGTAGAGTTACAAAGTATGGAGATATCAGCTGGGAATTTCGTTCCAACTGCAGCTCAATGGACCTGTAAAACATCATCTCTTGGTATTATACTGCCTTCAAAACTCACTTTAAAATACCACAATGTACATTGTACAGAGAAAGTAAAATGTGCTTCCTCCAGTGAAAGTGTATTTAGACAGTTTACTTTGCACAGATCTATATGGTAATATTTTCTGGGGAAACTTTGAAGACAGGTGAAACTGTACAGCCCCAGTAATTTGAGCAAATTGGGGCTGAGACTACCTCAAATTATAAAAAACTTTAACTGTATGGAAATATCACTAAATCAATGACAAAATCATTAAAAATGTTTAATGAGCACAATAATGGTCAAAAATCTCCTCTGGTACTGCTAGTAGTAAAAGTGGGTGTTAAACACTAACCCAAAATAGTGGTTAAAATTAAATTAAAAACAATATAGTACATCAACAAGGTAAGAATGTGAAGTGATTTATACAGTGAAACTTTTAAATCATTACATAACTAATTTCTGTCAAATATGAACACTATAGTTTTACTTAGTTTTTTCCCGGATGTATTTAAAAGATGTTCATCTTTATCATCTGCAGGTGTTAGACTGGCATCAGAAGGGGAGATTCCTGTCATAATTTTCTCTGCGCTGCCATCTGGTTTTCTTGGAGGTAATCTTAAGATGTCATCTGCCGGTGGTATTTCAAAATTCATAACTCTGTGCGCGCTTTTCCTTATGTGTATCTTTTCCCAAATTGCTAGTTCAGTTGTGGTTTTTACATATTTAATAAGTTTGATGTCCAGTTTGATGTTGTGTTGCAATGTCCAGAAGTGATGTGAAGCTGCAGCCTTGTGAAGCCAGTCAACACCCGCTGAAGATGAACATGAACATCTTTGAAATGCATCCAGGAAAAAACTAAGTAAAACTACAGTGTCCATATTTGACTCAAATTAGTTACATAATAATATAGTACATACCTGTGGGCTACTACAGTACAGTACATGAGGGTCGGCTGGTGAGTCCTGGGCCTCACACAGACATGGCACCACGAGGATCGGCTCATGAGTCCCGGGCCTCACACAGATATGGCACCACAAGGGTCGGCTGATGAGTCCCGGGCCTCACACAGACATGGCACCACGAGGATCGGCTCATGAGTCCCAGGCCTCACACAGACATGGCACCATGAGGGTCGGCTGATGAGTCCCGGGCCTCACACAGACATGGCAACACTAGGGTCGGCTGGTAAGTCCCGGGCCTCACACAGACATGGCACCATGAGGGTCGGCTCATGAGTCCCGGGCCTCACACAGACATGGCACCATGAGGGTCGGCTGATGAGTCCCGGGCCTCACACAGACATGGCACCATGAGGGTCGGCTGATGAGTCCCAGGCCTCACACAGACATGGCACCATGAGGGTCGGCTGATGAGTCCCGGGCCTCACACAGACATGGCAACACTAGGGTCGGCTGGTAAGTCCCGGGCCTCACACAGACATGGCACCATGAGGGTCGGCTCATGAGTCCCGGGCCTCACACAGACATGGCACCATGAGGGTCGGCTGATGAGTCCCGGGCCTCACACAGACATGGCAACACTAGGGTCGGCTGGTAAGTCCCGGGCCTCACACAGACATGGCACCATGAGGGTCGGCTCATGAGTCCCGGGCCTCACACAGACATGGCACCATGAGGGTCGGCTGGTAAGTCCCGGGCCTCACACAGACATGGCACCATGAGGGTCGGCTCATGAGTCCCAGGCCTCACACAGACATGGCACCATGAGGGTCGGCTGATGAGTCCCGGGCCTCACACAGACATGGCAACACTAGGGTCGGCTGGTAAGTCCCGGGCCTCACACAGACATGGCACCATGAGGGTCGGCTCATGAGTCCCGGGCCTCACACAGACATGGCACCATGAGGGTCGGCTGATGAGTCCCGGGCCTCACACAGACATGGCACCATGAGGGTCGGCTGATGAGTCCCAGGCCTCACACAGACATGGCACCATGAGGGTCGGCTGATGAGTCCCGGGCCTCACACAGACATGGCAACACTAGGGTCGGCTGGTAAGTCCCGGGCCTCACACAGACATGGCACCATGAGGGTCGGCTCATGAGTCCCGGGCCTCACACAGACATGGCACCATGAGGGTCGGCTGATGAGTCCCGGGCCTCACACAGACATGGCAACACTAGGGTCGGCTGGTAAGTCCCGGGCCTCACACAGACATGGCACCATCAGGGTCGGCTCATGAGTCCCGGGCCTCACACAGACATGGCACCATGAGGGTCGGCTGGTAAGTCCCGGGCCTCACACAGACATGGCACCATGAGGGTCGGCTGATGAGTCCCGGGCCTCACACAGACATGGCAACACTAGGGTCGGCTGGTAAGTCCCGGGCCTCACACAGACATGGCACCATGAGGGTCGGCTCATGAGTCCCGGGCCTCACACAGACATGGCACCATGAGGGTCGGCTGGTAAGTCCCGGGCCTCACACAGACATGGCACCATGAGGGTCGGCTGATGAGTCCCGGGCCTCACACAGACATGGCACCATGAGGGTCGGCTCATGAGTCCCGGGCCTCACACAGACATGGCACCATGAGGGTCGGCTGATGAGTCCCAGGCCTCACACAGACATGGCACCATGAGGGTCGGCTGATGAGTCCCGGGCCTCACACAGACATGGCACCATGAGGGTCGGCTGATGAGTCCCGGGCCTCACACAGACATGGCACCATGAGGGTCGGCTGATGAGTCCCGGGCCTCACACAGACATGGCACCATGAGGGTCGGCTGATGAGTCCCAGGCCTCACACAGACATGGCACCATGAGGGTCGGCTCATGAGTCCCGGGCCTCACACAGACATGGCACCATGAGGGTCGGCTCATGAGTCCCGGGCCTCACACAGATATGGCAACACTAGGGTCGGCTGGTAAGTCCCAGGCCTCACACAGACATGGCACCATGAGGGTCGGCTCATGAGTCCCGGGCCTCACACAGACATGGCACCATGAGGGTCGGCTCATGAGTCCCGGGCCTCACACAGACATGGCACCACGAGGGTCGGCTCATGAGTCCCGGGCCTCACACAGATATGGCAACACTAGGGTCGGCTGGTAAGTCCCGGGCCTCACACAGACATGGCACCATGAGGGTCGGCTCATGAGTCCCGGGCCTCACACAGACATGGCAACACTAGGGTCGGCTGGTAAGTCCCGGGCCTCACACAGACATGGCACCACGAGGGTCGGCTCATGAGTCCCGGGCCTCACACAGACATGGCAACACTAGGGTCGGCTGGTAAGTCCCGGGCCTCACACAGACATGGCACCATGAGGGTCGGCTCATGAGTCCCGGGCCTCACACAGACATGGCACCCCGAGGGTCGGCTCATGAGTCCCGGGCCTCACACAGATATGGCACCACTAGGCCAGTTTAACTCTAGACTAGCTTGTGTCCATAGTTACAGGTCAATAGCTTCTTTAGTTTTCCAATGACAGCATTTTAAACAAGACAACTTTAGAGTATTCACAAAAATGGAGGATTTGGAAAAACGAGCAGTGATTAAATACTTCCATTTGAAAGACTTAATGCCTAAAGAAATCAAGGAGGAAAAGGACAGTACATTGTAAGACTCTGCCCCTTCATATTCAATGATTAAAAGGTGGGTTGCAGAGTTTAAAATGGGACATATGAGCACTATGATGAGCCTCGATCTGGACACCCTGTAGAAGTGACAACTCCAGAGATCATTGAAAAAATTCATTGTTTAGTACTGGAAGACCACAGATTAAAGTTGTTTGAGATAGCAGAGGATGTACACATATCAAAAGAACGTGCAGGTAATATGTTAAGTAATGTTTTGGTCCCTCACAAGGTCTGTGCAAGATGGGTGCCGCGTTTGTTGACACCTGATCAAAAGTTGCAAAGAAAAACTGTTTCCATTAAGAATGTGGAGCTCTACCATAAAAATTCCAGTGAATTTTTGAGATGGCTTATTACCATGGATGAAACTTGGATACATCACTACACTCCAGAAAGTAAATCACGGTCAAAACAGTAGATTGTGCCAAGTAAAACAACTCCAAAAAAGGCAAAGTCAATTTTGTCAGCTAACAAGGTTATGGCGAGTGTTTTCTGGGATGCACAAGGAATTATTTTTATTGATTACTCGGAAAAGGGTAAAAGTATCACTGGTGACTACTACGCAAGCTTACTGCAACGTTTGAGTGATTAGGTGAAAAGAAAAAGACCTCATTTGACAAAAAAAAAAATCTTGTTTCATCCGGCCCATCGTTCAGTCATTGCAATGGAAACAATGTGTGAATTAAAGTTGAAATTGCTTGAACATCCACCCTATTCGCCAGATCTAGCACCCAGCGACTACCACCTGTTCCCAAACCTCAAAAAATATCTTGGAGGATGAAGATTTGACAGCAACGAGGTCATTGATGCGGTAAACAGCTTTTTTGAGGATCTTGATAAATCACACTACAGAGATGGTTTAATTAAATTAGAGCACCGATATGACAAATGTATTAGCCTTTCTGAAGTTTAGGTATGTTGAGAAATAAAGCAACACAAAAAATGTAAAATGCTGTTTTCATTCAGAAGCCCAGGACTTATCAGCCAACCTCATATACACGTAAATACTATCTGCAATAACAGTCAATCTGTTACTGCTGTAAAATGTGTGTGTTTACGTAAGCGTATGTCACTGAGTAGGGTTTACTCTACTAATACAGTATTTTTCTGAAATGTTGGTATACACTGTGCATCTGATTGATGCGCAGTCCCAGTTCTGAAGGGTTGATAAAGAAAGAGCAAGCGCACTGCACCAAGGCTAACAGTAGGCATTAGCATTCTGAGGCCAAGTTACTTCTGTGCATTCTGAAATGAATGTAGTACAGTTTTACCTGTATTGTTCATCAAAAATTAAAAAAATTCAAAATGTTGCACATTCAAAAGTGCCTTTAAGAGATTCAACATTCATTTTAGCCTAGTGTACTCCCTTATTTCACTTCTACTTACAAGGAAGCAAGTAATGAAGACAATTCCTGCTAATGTTTATCGCGATTATCATAAAGTAGATAGAAGAATATGCTTTTTAACAATAATTTGTTACAGCGATGTAGAGAAAGTCATGTGAATGGAACACATCAGATTTTTAAAATTAGCACACTAAAATATATTTGAAAAGAGAGGAAAAAATGTGAAATGAATCATATTCAATATGAAACCATGAAAAGGACCCCAACAGATTACTATTGCTAGATTTAGATTCAGACTTTTTTCACCATATGCAACTAATTTAAAAACTAAAACCTGTACATGTATACATATATATACATACAGATGTTTTGTATTTTACAGCCATTTTATATTCTTTAAGTATTGAACAATTAGAACCATTAGTAACAGGTAACTTAGTAATGGTTTGTGGCACAAAAAGGTTATAATTGTTTGTTTGAACAATATGTGCATTTTTTGTAGACAAGTTTACCTGCCAAACGCGGTGAAGCCCAGCTCCAGGAAGTCGTCGGTGTCATCACTTGAGACAGCCTCAGCACTCCGTTCAATGTACACCACCTCCTCCTATCAACATCAACAACTGTTTATTACATAGTCAAGTTAATCGCCATCAACAGTGTAGTAAACGCAGGTGTTAACTACTATAAAAAAAATCATCAACAGTGATTTTTAATTTCTCTACATGTACTATGTACATAGTGTATAGAGAAGATATTGAAATGCACAAAAATAATGAGATTTCACCAGAAATATTTGTTTAGGGTCCTCAGTATCCAAAAAAAAGCATTTTCAGGAAAGTGTGTATGGGTGGTTGCAGGTGTGTGTGGGTGTGGGTGGCGCTGGGGGTATAGGGGTGGGTGGAGCAGGTGTATGTGTAGGCGGGTGTGGGTGGGGCTGGGGTATAGGGGTGGGTATGGGTGGGTGTAGGTGGGGGGGGGGGGGGGGTATAGGGGTGGGTGGGTGCAGGTGTATGTGTAGGCGGGTGGGTGGGGCTGGGGTATAGGGGTGGGTGGTGCAGGTGTATGTGTAGGCGGGTGTGGGTGGGGCTGGGGTATAGGGGTGGGTATGGGTGGGTGTAGGTGGGGGGGATAGGGGTGGGTGGGTGCAGGTGTATGTGTAGGCGGGTGGGTGGGGCTGGGGTATAGGGGTGGGTGGTGCAGGTGTATGTGTAGGCAGGTGTGGGTGGGGCTGGGGTATAGGGGTGGGTATGTGTGGGTGTAGGCGGGTGGGGGGCTGGGGTATAGGAGTGGGTGGGTGTGGTTGGGGCTGGGGTATAGGGGTGGGTGGGTGCAGGTGTATGTGTAGGCGGGTGTGGGTGGGGCTGGGGTATAGGGGTGGGTATGTGTGGGTGTAGGCGGGTGTGGGTGGGTGGGGCTGGGGTATAGGTGTGGATATGTGTGGGTGTATGCAGGTGCAGGTGGATGTGTGGGTGGGTGTGGGTGGGGCTGGAGTATAAGGGTGTGGGTGGTTGTATAGACAGGTGTGTGGTTGTGTAGGCGGGTGTGGGTGGATGTGTGGGTGTGGCTGGAGTATAAGGGTGTGGGTGGTTGTGTAGGCGGGTGTGTTGGTTGTGTAGGCGGGTGTGGGTGGATGTGTGGGTGGGGCTGGTGTATAGGGGTGGGTGTAGGCGGGTGTGTGGATGTGTAGGCGGGTGTGGGTGAAAGCTGGGGTAGAGGGGTGGGTGTGTGGGTGAGTGTGTAGACAGGTGTGGGTTGATGTGTGGGTAGGGCTGGGGTATAGGGTGGGGGGTTGTGTGTGTGGATGTGTAGGCGGGTGTGGGTGGGGCTGGGGTAGAGGGGTGGGTGTGTGGGTGAGTGTGTAGACAGGTGCGGGTGGATGTGTAGGCGGGTGTGGGTTGATGTGTGGGTAGGGCTGGGGTATAGGGTGGGGGGTTGTGTGGGTGGATGTGTAGATGGGTGTGGGTGGGGCTGTAAGGGTGGGTGGGTGCGTGCGTGTTGCGTGAAAGAGAGAGAACACAATAACTCAAAAACAAAAAGTCAGTAAAACACCAAACTTGGTATTTAAGTTTACTATTTTCCAGGGATGCAACACAAAGATTTTGAGAAAAATCCACTACCCCACACTACCCTTTACATGGAACAAATTTCAAACATTTTTTTTTTCTTAAAAATATCCTTAAGGATTTTAATTAAAATATTGTATATGAAAGATATTTATATGGCAAATAAAGTGTATATCTTGAATTTTCTGGGAGTAGCCTCTGATGACTACTTCCTTCTGGATGATTTTTGTAGAATTTTGCATAAATGCTAAACCGTAAGTGATGAACAAAAACTTACTACACAGAAAATATAGAGCATATTAAAACACACAATTTATGTTATATACATTTTTTCGTGGAGTTGATTATTTTTGAGATATTCCTTGTTTTTAGTTTCACCTTTAAAAAACATACTTTTCTCATACAGGAATTTGTCAACTCATGTCCATACAAACAAAGGAACTTCAGTCACATAGCAACACCAACTTTTGACTATCACTTTAACCTATGGTACCCCCTTATTTTGCTTCTACTTATTCAGTTTTACCTTAATAGTAAAAAAATGGCTTAAGAAAACAGCATTCTACTCTGTAGATGAATTTATGGAGTGTAATATCCATAGCTCAGATTTTATTTGATTACATGTATGTAGAAGATTAGTCCTAACACTTTTAAATTTTCTAGAATTAAGTAATATTTGTAATTTTCATATCAATAATTGTAAAACTGTACCATAATACTTACATTGCTTGTATATATCTGTACATATGTTTTTGACGAAACCTATTGCTTTCGTAAAGTCTAATGGTGAATAAAATTATTATTATTATTATTATTATTATTATTATTATTATTATCATTATAAGAAAACAAGTAATAAGACTATTTCTGCTAATTTTTGCTCGATTAGCATGAAGTAAATAGAAAAGCATAAGCTTTCTAACAACAATTTGTAACAGAGATGTAGAGAAAGTCATTTGACTGGAACACATCAGATTTTTATCCTAAAACATCACCACACAGCCAAGAATTGCTTATTCAACCTCCAGCAGATGTCAGTATAAACAGTAGGACAGCATCAGATTCTGGCAGTAGTGGTTCAATATCTGAGCATGCGTCAAAGGCTCATGAAACATTGTCCAACCCAGTAATTAAAAAAAGAGAAGTGTGTGTACATTTAACTCTTTTATTAATTTGATAAGGCCCTCAGTGTATGTAACTTCACAATTTATATTACTATTAAACTAGTAATAAATGAAAACTGAACAAATGTATTTTACTTTAAGAAACAAACCAAAATTGCCTCAAGAGAATAAATCCGTAAAATTGTTAGGAATACATATTGATGGAAAACTTAACTGGAATGAACACACTTCAAACGTATGTACCAAATTGTCAAGAGCCTTGTATCTACTAAGAAAATCTGATGTGTTCCATTGACATGACTTTCTCTACATCGCTGTAACAAACTATTGTTAAAAAGCATATTTTTCTTTATGATAATCGAGATAAAATTAGCAGAAATTTTCTTAATTACTTGCTTCCTTGTAAGTAGAAGGGAAGGGAATATTCCAGGATAAAACAATAGTCAAATCCTTTAAAAGCTGGTTGCCATGTGGTTGAAATATGTTTTTATGCAGAGCCAGGAGTTTACAACTTTCCGAATGAGAAAATCTGAAACAAATAACAAGGAATATTTCAGAAATGGTCAATTTCACAACAAAAAAAATATATATAGATATATCTATATATATATATAGATATATGTGATATAAATTATATGTTTTAACATGATCTATATTTTTTGAGTAAGTTTTTGCCTATCTCTTACGGTTTGTAGTTATGCAAAATTCATTCAGAATAAAGAGGTCTTCAGAGGCTATTCCCAGAAAATTCAAGATATACATTTTATTTTCCATATAGATATCTTTAATATACGGTATTTTAAACAAAATCGTTAGTTATTTTTGAGAAAATCAAAATTTTCAAATTTTTTTCCATGTAAAGGGTATTTTGGCGTGGAGGTATTTTTCTCAAAATCTTTGTGCTGCATCCCTGGAAGATACAAAACTGAAACACCAGATTTTTTGTTTTTAAGTTATTGTGTTCACAGACACACACACACATGCATGCACGCACACACACACACATGGATCTATTTCTACAGATGCTTTTATTTTTTTATACAGACACCCTAAAACATATATTTCCGGTGAAATCTCTGAATCAAATTTTTGGATGTAGTGCAATATCTTCTCTATACACTATGTACATAGTACATGTAGAGAAAGTAAAAATTGAAGTTTAATATAGAACAAAAATTATATTAATGGTACATTATGCTTTTTTTTCACACTCACATACACTATGGGAAACTCAAGAGAAGCAGAACAAGTATTTATAAGGAAAAATAGGCAATCAGATGTATCAAAGCACTACAACTTGGCATATTTACAGTCCCCAGTTTAGTCATTTTATATGGTTTCTTATTCATTAAGAAAACATAATTACCTTAAACCTTAGAACAGATGTACACATCTATAGTACAAGGGAGAAAATGTACACGCATTCCTACTACAAGATTAGCATCATTATACATATTTGGGTATTAAACTTTATAATAGACTCCACAAAAATTAACAGAATTTGCACCAAATGGTTTAAATGGATAATTACCAGAACTCGGATTTGTGTGCAAAATGCATAGAGTTTTTAAATAGTCTAAATGTGTGCAGTAGCAGTATTCTTTACCATTCTCACCTTTGATAGATCACTAGTGCAGTTTTAAAATGCATATAATTACATATTTTGGGAAAAACTGACTTTGCATGAATACCTATTTCTTAAAATTTAACAGGTAATGGCATATTTTTTATATTTTATTTAGCCTAAATAAAAACTCTAGTTGGTTCACACATGCAATAGTTTTTTTATTTTCTTGAAATGACGCTAATGACTGTAATTATGTGATTTCGTTGTATCAGCTAATTGTTTACTCATGTTGCAACAGAAGCTAGCGTTCCCCTTCATATCATGAGGTATGCTGTAACATCATATCTGCCAGATGTGTTTGGTCATGTTTACTTGCAGTTGCAATCACATTTCAGAAGTAACAGTAAGGGATGAAAAACACTTTGCTTCATTATGCCACCAGTGAAATTGCCATGTTTGTCTGTGTTACATAAATATGTTTCAGAGTTCAGGAGTGATCATTTTAGTAAGGATGGACAAATATTATTTTGTTTGTCATGTGAACGAAGTATTGCTTCTGACAAAAAGTTCCAAGTAGTATAGCATCTTAACACTGTGAAGCACAAAAAAATTACAGCCAGAAAATCTGTTTTATGTCAGAAATTTGTAAGTACATCATTTAGTGAGCAGGCCAACGTACCTGGAGGCTCACGTGACTCATTTGCCAAGGAATTATGTTCAGCATTTATAAGTACAAACATTCCTCTTTGGAAAATAAATAATATTCATATTAAAACTTTTTTAGAACAGCACACTAATATAATAGTGCCTGACAAATCTACCCTTTGCAAAACGTGTGCGCCTGAGTGTTTCAACGAAGTTATGCAAGAAATTCGGGAAGTGTTAAAACATGAAAAGATTTGGATTTTGGTGGACAAGACCACAGTCACTGCAGGCCACTGTGTGTAGTGCAGTGGTGAGTGCAATGAAACTGGGAAGTAAAACTGGCCTGTTAAATGTTCAGATATTAGAAAGGGTAACTCATTCTACAGTTGCAAAATTCTTCAACGATTCCCTAGCCTTTTTATGGCCAGATGGTATAAAATAGACACTGTCCTGTTATTTCTTACAGATGCCGCTCCATACATTGTATAAGCAGCAAATGCATTAAAAGTTCTCTATCCCAAACTAGTACATTTGTGGGCTACACCACGTAGCAGAGACAGTTGGATCCCAGTATCCAGAGGCTGATGTCAAGAACGTGTCCATTAAAGCACCTGCTAGAGTTTCAATTTTCAGGGAATTGGCTCCAAAGTTAGCATTACCTACTCAGCCTGTTTTAACACGGTTGGAGGCTGCCTGTTACTATGCTAAATAGCATAGCAGATAGTTTAGATCCGGAAGATGCAGCTTCTATAAAGATAGCTCAAGAGTGCTTCAACTCAGTTGATAAGAAAATAAATTGAAGTACATATGAAGCCGCTTCTCAGTGCCACCAGAAATCATAAAGGAACTGCAGGCTACGAATAATTCATTACAACACTCACTGTCCCTAGTGAATCAAGCACTGTCTTTCGAAACACATGGAGTTGCAAAAATTGCTTTTGATGTTCTTGGTCAGGCTATAAAACAATTTGTGAAATTGCAAAACAGCTGGCTGGGGAAACGTGTGAAGTACAAGAAGAGATTTGGAGTTTCTCTCATGCACCGCTGACATCTTGTGATGTACAAAACTTTCTTTAGTGACAAACGAAGAAGTTTCACTGCAGCGAACCTCAGGATGACATTTCTTGTCTATTGCAACAGCAGTATTGGACAATAGGGCGAGTCGCTAATTCTTTCCTAAAATTAAAACAGCGCAATACAAATAATAATAATAAAATGTAATAACTAACAGTTATAAATTAATAACTTAAATAATTAATTAATAATAATTAATTAATACTTTACACTATAATTAAATGGTGAACTTATGAGAATAGTTATCAAGCACACCATTTTTATTTTGCATATCGTTTATGCACATTTTACAAGTTTTTAGTGCATATTTGAATGCATATTTTCGCATACAAATCCTGGCTCTGATAATTACCAAATGGCTAAGGCTAAAAGCTTTTTAAAAATGAATATTTTAATGGCTATATGAATGATTTATTGTATCTGTGATACTAAGAATTTCGTAATTAATAATTGTATAATTTTGTTAAATTTTAGGTTTTTTATATAATGACAAATATTGTAAATAGATTATAGGAATCAGACAAATATCATAAATAGCTATTGTAACAAAGCCTTATCTGTAAGATTTGATGGTGATTAACTTCTGATTATTACTTGCTTCCTTATAAGTAGAAGGGAAATAAGGGAATACACTAGACAACAGAGTGTCAAATATTTTAAAAGCTGTTGCTATGTGAAACAATTTGGAGTAAAACAAACCTGAAATGACAGGTGATTTTCTGTTTAAGAAAGTTTAAGTAGTTTAAAACTCAAATAAATAACAAAGAATATCTTGGAAACTGCTAACTCTACAAATAAAATCTGATGTGTACCAGTCACATGACTTTCTCTATATCTCTACAACAAATTATTGTTAAAAAGCTTATTCTTCTATTTACTTCATGCTCATTGAGAAAAAATTATCAGAAATAATCTTACTACTTACTTCCTTGTAAATAGAAGCGAAATAAGGGAGACCCATACGTTAAAGTAATAGTCAAAAGTTGGTTGCTATATGACTGAAGTTCCTTTGTGTGGAAAGGAGTGGACCAAATCCTGTATGAGAAAAGTATAAGTTTTTGAAAGCTGAAACCAAAAAAAAAGGAATACCTCAAAAACTATCGACTCCACGAAAAAATGTATATAACATAAATTGTGTGTTTTAATGTGCTCTACATTTTTTGTGTGTTAAGTTTTTGTCCCTCCCTTAAGGTTTACCAGTTATGTAATTCCGTAAAATTCATCCAGAATATAGTAGTCTTCAGAGGCTATTCCCAGAAAAGTCAAGATATACATTTTATTTGTCAGGTAAATATCTTTAATATATGATATTTTAATCAAAATCATTAAGAGCCATTTTTTAGAAAATCAAAATTTTCGAAAAAAGTTCCATGTAAAGGGTAGTTTGGGGTGGGGGAATTTTCTTGAAAATCTTCGTGTCGCATCATTGGAAGATACCAATCTTAAATACCAAGTTTGGTATTTAACAGTCGTTTCATTTTTTTAACTATGCTGACCACAGACACATACAGACATACACATGGACATTTTTCTAAAAATGCTTTTTTTGGATTCAGGGGGACCCAAAACATGTATTTTCGGTGAAATCTTGGTATCAAATTTTTGGGTGCATTACAATACCTTCTCTATACACTATGTACATAGTGTGCATAGAGAAAGTAAAAATTTATGTGACATAAATTCTGTGTTTTGAAGAGATCTTAGTAAGTTTCTGTCTATCTTTTATGGTCTACCAGTTATACAAGTCATCTAGAATGAAGAGCTCTTCAGAGGGTATTCCCAGAAATTTCAGGACATAAATTTTTATTTGTCATGTTAATACCTTTAACACACAATATTTTAATCAAAATCATTACAGCCATTTTTGAGAAAAATAAAATTTTCAAAAATTTTTCCATGTAAAGGGTAGTTTGGGGCAGGAAGATTCTTCTGAAAATTTTGGTGTCCCATCCTTGGAAGATACTAAACTTCAACACCAAGTTTGGTATTTAACAGACTTTTCATTTTTGAATTATGCTGTTCACAGACATACACGCACACTGACCTTTTTCTGCTAATGTTTTTCTTCCATTCAGGGACTCAAAACACATATTTCTGATTAAATCTCAGTATCAAATTTATGGGTGGAGTAGAACACCTTCTCAACCTATGTATACATGCTACAGAAAGTGAAAAGGCTAGTAGATATCTCTTATACTCTTTATTCTTGAAAATTTTAATTGTTTTATTTCTCTGTTTTTTATGTTAATTGAGATATGTTAGGCATTTAGGTTTGTGTCCGCACATGCAACAGTCATATCTGTGGACTTTATACCAAATAAATGAAAATTAAATTTTATGCATGTTTTGTCTCATCAGTTTAGCACATCTAAATAATATAGGTATTATCCTGTCAATCTGTTATTCATAGCAGTGTCAGGCCTTCATATATTAAGTTTCCAAATTACTTATGTGTGTATTCATAACTTTATTTAATAGCAGCAAATGCCTTTTTATTTTCTCTACCCTATTATGTTCATAGTGTATAGAGAAGGTATTGCATTCCATCCAAAAATTCGATACCGATATTTCAATGGAAATAGATGTTTTAGAGTCCCCTGCATCCAAAAAAAATTTTTAGAAAATGGTCCATGTGTCTGTGAACACGATAACTCAAAAACGAAAAGTCGGTAAAGTACCCAACTTGGTATATACATTTAATATCTTCCAAGGATGTGACAGGAAGATTTTGAGGAAAATCTGCCAACCCCAAACTATCCTTTACGTAGAAAAAAGTTCGAAAATGTTGATTTTCTCAAAAATGGCTCTAATGATTTGGATTAAAATGTTGTATATTAAAGATATTTAGAACTAAAAATAAAATGTGTATTTGAATTTTCTGGGAATAGCCTCTGAGCACCCCTTTATTCTGGATAAATTTTGCGGATTTTGCATAACTAGTAAACCATAAGAGATAGACAAAAGCTTGTTGTTCAAAATATGTAGATCTCACTGAAACACAATTTATGTCATATACATTTTTTTAATGGAGTTGCACATTTTTGAGATATTCCTTGTTATTGGTTTCAATTTTAAAATATTTATATTTTTCTCAAACAGGAGGTAGTCATTGGATTTTCTTTTGTTTTATTCCTAGCGATGCTAAGGGAACGAAATTTCACAGTCCATCCATTTAAAAGATTTGACTATCCCTTTAGTCTAGTGTATTACTTACAAGGAAGCAAGAAATAAGACCTTTCTCTTAGTTTATGTCAATTGGCATGAAGCAGATAGAAGAGTATATAGTTTATAGAATAGGCAGAGAATGTTGTATGAATACCTGAGTAAAGAAGGCTGCTACAGCTGGCACAAAGACGAACCACCGCCAGAAGGTCATACTGTCCAATCCTCAGCCACTCCACTACCTATATATAACATCTGTGTGGTGCAGATGTTCCTGCATTATCATAATGAGATGCCAGTCATTGAACTAACCTTGGTAAAGGTGCAACTTATGTGAGCAAGGTTGCATTTTCAAAACCTGACATCAACTGCAACTCTCAAATTCTTCACACAAACATCTTTACAAGATCTGCAATTCAAATTGCATTCCTAATAGATTAATATCAATGTGCACTTATACTCATTTTTCTATAAATATGAACTTGATAAAGAAATCAGCTGGAAATAAGTGGCAGGTGTGTATGGTCATTGACCCATAGGGGTCATTATCATATTCATATGCAGATATCATCATGTGTTGTGTTGAATGAACTTTGGTAACATTTCACATATTGCCAATTCTTTTCCATATCAAAGGACAAGTATACTTATTTGCAGATCATACAGGTTTGTTTCACAAAGAAGAAAACCCAGAAATTATTACTGCATGATTCAAAGTGATCTTGAAACCATCAGTAAGTGGTGTAATCAAAAGTATCTTACTATTAACATAGAAAAAACAAAGGGATGTGTTCCATTCACATAACTTTCTCTACATCTCTGCAACAAAATTGTTAAAAAGCTTATGCTTCTATTTACTTCATGCTAATGGAGAAAAAATTAGCAGAAATAGTCTTATTACTTGCTTTCTTGTAAGTAGAAGTGAAATAAGGGAGTACCGTTGGTTAAAGTGGTAGTCAAAAGCTGGTTGCTCTGTGACTGAAGTTCCTTTGTTTGTATGGACAGGAGTTGACAAATTCCTGTATGAGAAAAGTAGAAGTTTTTCAAAGCTGAAACCAAACACTAGGAAAATCTCAACTCTACGAAAAAAATTATGTAATATAAATTGTGTGTTTTAACATGCTCTATATTTTTTGTGTGGTAAGTTTTTGTCCATCTCTTACAGTTTAGCAGTTATGCAAAATTGTGTAAAATTCATCCCGAATAAAGTAGTCTTCAGAGGTTATTCCCAGAAAATTCAAGATATACATTTTATTTGCCATGTAAATATTTTAAATATACAATATTTTAATCAAAATTGTTACAGCCATGTTTTAGAAAATCAAAGTTTTCTAAAAAAGTTCCATGTAAAGGGTAGGTAGGAGTGGGGGAATTTTCTTGAAAATCTTTGTGTCGCATCCTTGGAAGATTACAAATATAAATACCAAGTTTGGTTTTTTAGTGTACTTTTCACTTTTCAGCTATGCTGCCCACAGACACACATATGGACATTTTTCTAAAGATGATTTTGTTATTCAGGGGGTCTCAAAACATGTATTTCTGGTGAAATATTGATATCAAGTTTTTGGGTGCATTACAATATTATCTATACACTATGTGCATAATACTTGTAGAGAAAGTAAAAAAAAGTATATTAACAACAATCAGATAAATGCTATTAATTTACAAGATAAAGCAGTAGAGAAGGTGGAGTAAATAAAATACTTAGATTCCAACCTATTATAATATGACAAACAAAATAGTACCCACCATTGTGGTGTGTTAAATAGATCAAAAGATATAATAGATCCTGGGAGCTTAATTATACTCTAATACACGTCACTTCCAGTATCTAAATCTATTATGGAGCTTAACTTTCAAAGAACAACTAAATCTACTTAAAAAATTGCAGAATAGAGCTATCCGGATTTTACATGGCTTTCCTCTTCTAACACCAAGAATTTAATTTATCTGTATAATACTACCAGAATTAATCCACTGCATCTTAGTATTTCACATTCATTATTCTGTTTTGCATACAAAATAAAAACTCTGATGTGTTCCATTCACATGACTTTCACTACATCTCTGCAAAAGATGTTATTAAAACGCTTATGCTTCTATTTACTTCATGCTAATCAAGAAAAAATTAACAGAAATAGTCTTATACTTGCTTCCTTGTAAGTAGAAGCGAAATAAGGAAGTAGCATAGTTTAAAGTGATAGTCAAAAGCTGGTTGCTATGTGACTGAAGTTCCTTTGTTTGTATGGACACGAGTTGACAAATTCCTGTATGAGAAAAGTATGTTTTTCAAAGCTGGAATCAAAAAGGAGTATCTAAAAAAACGATCAATTCCACGAAAAAAATGTATAGGTATAACAAATTGTGTGTTTTAACATGCTCTACATTTTTTGTGGGGTAAGTTTTGTCACTCTCTTACGGTTTAGCAATTATGCAAACTTCCGTAAAATTGATCCAGAATGAAGTAAATATTTTTAATATATAATATTTTAATCAAAATTGTGAAAGACATTTTTGAAAAAATCAAAATTTTCGAAAAAAGTTCCATATAAAGGGTAGTTGGAGGTGGGGGAATTTTCCTCAAAATCTTTGTGTCGCATCCCTGGAAGATACTAAACTTTAAATACCAAGTTTGGTATTTTACCAACTTTTCATTTTTGAGTTATCGTGTTCACAGACACATGAACCTTTTTCTGGAAATGCTTTTTTTGGATACAGGGAACCCTAAAACATATATTTCCGTTGAAATCTCGGTATTGAATTTTTGGATGCAATAAATACCTTCCCTATACACTATGTACATTGTATGTATAGAGAAAGTAAAAATTGCATTTCAGTAACAGATGAAATATTATATCACAGAAGATTAAAATATATTTAAAACATTATAAAAATTATTATCCTCAGAAAGCCTCAGGCATTAAATTTTTCACTGAATATTAATAAAAATTAGAATTAGACTTTCTTAAATTAATTTGAGGGCAGAGTTGATATTTTATGGCAGGTTTTTATTGATTAGAACAGATAAAGCTCAATTTAGCTCATGCCAGGAATTTGAAAAAAAAAAAACTGGGTTACATAAGTATTTGTGATGTATGGGTTCTTCATGAACTGAGTGAAGTAAATATGATTCAGAATGTTATATCAATTTGTTGAGTTTATTAATGCAACATATAATTTGACCGTCACCATTACTAAATTGCTCCAAACATCAATCAATGATTCAGACTGTTTACATCTGTGACTCCCTTATTGAGATGCAATTAGAATGGCTGGTATCTGGAGATGAGAAGTGGATGGTGTTCAAAATGCCTGAAAGAGTATATCATGATGCAAGAAAAGAGCCACCGAACCAGGGTTTCATCCAAGAAAGGTTATGCTATGCATTTGTTGCAATTGCGAAGGACTCCTGTATTATGAACTTCTTCTGAATAATGAGACTATTAACTGTGAGAAATGCTGTTCTCAATTGGATCATCTCAAGGCAGCCATTGAAGAGAAAAGTCCAAAATTAGGAAATAATGTCATCTTTTATCATGAAAGGCCAGACCACATACATACCTCTGTGGTTGCATAATTTTGAGTGGAATGTTATACCGCAACCATCGTATTCTCCTCACATTCTGCCCCAGCAGTTTCCTGAATGCCAAACACTCACTTCCTTGGAGGACTGCACATCTAACCTTCAAGAGTTCATCAACTCCAACATTTTGGGGAAATAGAATTTCTAAGCTTCCAGAGAAATGGCAGTATATTGTCAACAATAAGGGTGCATACTGCAAGAAATAGTTTGTTTACAAAACCTAATATTGTCCCGAATGTTTATGACTTTTATGCCTGTGTGGGTGTAAAGTATTTAGCATGTTAAGCACAAAACCTAAACCATATTGTAATCATCACCCTTGGCGCACAATTAACTAGAGGTGAGATGGAAATAAAGGCACAATTCCAATGATACAAGTACCTGTATATACCTTAGTTATCCGAATACAACAGAAAGTGTTTTTCCACAATATTAATGTTCAAAACTGGCAATCGTCTTGTATTCGCAATATATGTTTTCCGAATACCAAACTCCGCAGGTACAGCAGTGGCAAGGCCTGGGGGAAATGCTACAGATTACCCCCAAGGTTGCAATGTATGTGGCATATTTGAGCATTTTATTTTGCACTAAACATTAGCTAACATTCATTGGAAAAAAGATTTCTCTCTGAAACTAAAATAAAATGACAGGACTTCCTTTCACATTGGTGGTTGCACGTAATGTTGTATTGGAAGTCAAGGGTCAGGCAGAAACAGAGAGCTTAGCTGAGCATTTCCCCTCCTTGGGCTGCACACATACCACAATGTGAATTTACATGCAAATTCGAACTAGGTAAAACATTTTACAAGATAAGTTGTATAATTTTGAAGCTGCTTAAAGTGAAGACATAATCAAATTGAATTAATTAAAGTGGTACTCTTAACACACACTTCACTTACTTTTATTGTGCAGAACAATTGTTTCATGGACCGTTGCCCGCATCCTCAGCTGATGGGTTTGCATTCCAAGCTGTAGGTGTGAAAAAATGAAATGGCATTTTATTTATGGATGCTCTTAACTGCTGTGGTTCTCAGTGCCCAATTCTATACTGGGTTTGAAAGAGCGCTTAATTTCGCTCAGAGGCCTCTTTATCAGGCTTGAGGTGAATCAATGCTAAGCCTGAAAAAATCCAATGTCCTCCGCTGGGTTTGAATCCGCAATCTTGGACATTATGAAGTTAGCATGGTAACCATTACACCACAGAGGGCAACTGTAGGTGTGTTGGTTGTGGTGACATCTGTTGGGTGGGTGATCAACCAACACGCCTACAGCTTGGAATACAAACCCAAGCAGTAGTGCTTCAAAAGCTGAGGATGCAGGCAATGAAACAATTGTCCTGCACAATAAAAGTAAGTGAAGTGTGTGTTAATACTTACCACATTAATTAATTCAACTTTATAATATATTATGTTGTCTTAACAGAAAATAGCATCCATAAATAATCCTTGTTATAGCTATGCTGCGGCCACCGCCATGTTTTGTCATCACATATACCGTACATTTCGCTCTCCCTTCTCCATCTCTTCCACGCCAATGTGAATTTCTGTGCAAATTCAAATTAAGTACAACAAATAAATAAGGGACTTAATCAGCTTAAATGTCCATTAGTTTATTCAAAATATCTGGCAAACCTTTAAATTTCATTTAACGCATTGACACCCATGCCCGAGGTAATTCTAATGATTTTAATGCAATTCCACGATCTTAACTCGGTCTTGGGTTATGTGTCAAAGAACATACATCTGTTATCGTGTAGTTGTCTGGTTTGTGCTGCCATTTGCCCTTGCTTTCATCAACTATTAGTAATTTTAGGAGATTTAGTAATATTCGCTACTCTTGGGTAGTCAAGCCATTTTCCTTGAAGGTGGTGATCTATTTGTTACGTTTGTGCCCTTAAATGTTAAAATGCTGCATTTTCCTCGATTTCTGTGAACTGAAGCTGAAATTCAGTATACAAATGAAGCTCTGGAAAATTCTGATCCCGGGGTAGTTTTTCGAACTTTAAATGGAGTGTAAGCAGCTTTATGCAGATTTTTTCAAACTCATATTTGATAATTGTTGTAAATTTAAAATAAAATATTAATATGGCAGTTATGACTATTTTCTTACTTGTTGAGAAATCCTTGAATACCATACTTTTTTGCAGGTTTGATCGATGTACTGTAAATAGTAACTCAAAGTAGGTGTAAAAACCCTGGGTTTCTTGCCCCTTCAACTAAAGAAACACCTGGGCTTCAATGTGTTAACTTACATTTAAAAAGTCTTCTTATGTAGCTATGTCTTTTAAACATGTCTTATATAGATGATATGCTAAATTCCAAAATTAAGTTCTGAAAAATGGGGGGTCATCTTGTTTTCGGACAAATATGGTACTTTCTTTAATACTGGTTTACAAGTTTCGTTAATACTAGCATTCCTTCTTTACTTTAATTACCAGGAGCTTAATTAAATACAGAGGCTGTCCCTATAATCTGTTTCCTAGGAATTAGTCAAATTTTTAGTTTGACTTTTCTATAAATTTTTAGTTTATTCAATAACAAACTTCTGCATGATAAATTGTTCACAGGAATTATTAATGACCATGTTCTCAGAAGATCTGTTAATTCCACTGTCATGACAACCGTTAACAATAATAATGACTGCTTTGAGGATTTTGTTCTGCTTGCGGCTGCAATGGCTTACCTTGCTATGTTACATGAACATACAAGAAGTGTAACTACAGTCTGCCACTTCGCTCAGAAAGAAAAATGTAAGTAGTATTTTGTCAGTCAACTTCATTTCTTAACTTAAGCTCTTTACTTGTGAATTTAGTTGTGAGTAAAAATAATTAAATGTTGTTTTTGTACATTCTTTGTGTTGAGTGTTATAAAAAGAAATGTTTGTATTGCAGTTATCTTGTGTTTGTACCCAAATGCCATGTTCCAACAGCTCTGTTATAACTAATTTGTCAATTTCACTGTATGTGGATCAGCAGCTGGATATATTTTTTTCTTATGGAACTGAAGTCTTGCTATTGATAAGTGGGTTACTCTGGAACATGGGCCTGATGGGCTACTCCTGGAATGAGGTACTGATGAGCTACTCCTGGAATGTGGGACTGATTGGCTACTCCTGGAATGAGGTACAGATGGGCTACTCCTGGAATGTGGGACTGATGGGCTACTCCTGGAATGTGGGGCTGATGGGCTACTCCTGGAATGTGGGACTGGTGGGCTACTCCTGGAATGTGGGACTGATGGGCTACTCCTGGAATGTGGGACTGATGGGCTATTCCTGGAATGAGGTACTGATGGGCTACTCCTGAAATGTGGGACTGATGGGCTACTTCTGGAATGTGGGACTGATGGGCTACTCCTGGAATGTGGGACTGATGGGCTACTCCTGGAATGTGGGACTGGTCGGCTACTCCTGGAATGTGGTACTGGTGGGCTACTCGCTGGGCTCTCCTGGAATGTGGGACTGTGGGAATGTGGGACTGATGGGCTACTCCTGGAATGAGGTACTGGTGGGCTACTCCTGGAATGTGGGACTGATGGGCTACTCCTGGAATGTGGGACTGATGGGCTACTCCTGGAATGAGGTACTGATGGGCTACTCCTGGAATGTTGGACTGATGGGCTACTCCTGGAATGTGGGACTGATGGGCTACTCCTGGAATGTGCTGGTGGGCTACACCTGGAATGTGGGACTGGTGGGCTCTCCTGGAGTGAGGTACTGATAGGCTACTCCTGGAATGAGGTACTGATGGGCTCTCCTGGAATGAGGTACTGGTGGACTACTCCTGGAATGTGGGACTGGTGGACTACTCCTGGAATGTGGGACTGCTGGGCTCTCCTGGAATGTGGGACTGATGGACTCCTCCTGAAATGTGGGACTGGTGGGCTACTCCTGGAATGTGGGACTGGTGGGCTACTCCTGGAATGTGGGACTGGTGGGCTACTCCTGGAATGTGGGACTGGTGGGCTACTCCTGGAATGTGGGACTGGTGGGCTACTCTTGGAATGGGGTACTGATGGGCTACTCCTGGAATGTGGGACTGATGGGCTACCCCTGGAATATGGGACTGATGGGCTACTCCTGGAATGAGGTACTGATGGGCTACTCCTGGAATGTGGGACTGATGGGCTACTCATGGAATGTGGTACTGATGGGCTACTACTGGAATGTGGGACTGATGGGCTACTCCTGGAATGTGGGACTGATGGGCTACTCCTGGAATGTGGGACTGATGGGCTACTCCTGGAATGTGGGATAGGACTATTCCTGGAATGTGGGATAGGACTATTCCTGAAATGTGGGGTTAATGGGTTACCCCTGGAATAGGGACTGATGGGCTACTCCTGGAATTTGGGACTGATGGGGTAGTCCTGGAATGTGGGACTGATGGGCTAGTCCTGGAATGTGGGACTGATGGGCTAGTCCTGGAATGTGGGACTGAGGGCTATTCTTGGGGCATTGGAATGATGGGTTACCTCTGGAATGTCAGACTGATGGATTATTCCTGGAAAATGGAACTTTTGGGTTAATCACAGAATGTGTGACAGACGTGGTTATGTGGCAGTAAAAACACCATATGAAGCAGTCAGCAGCAGCATTATTATTTGAGATCAGTACAAATAAAATGAACATCATCTTTGCCCCTAAAAGCTACGCTATAAGCAAAAGTGGCGTGCAACTCTAACCCTGTTGTATGTGATGCTGATATGCAAGACTAGCACGAAAACAAAACACAATGTGAGCATCACTTGTGCTTCAGATGGGACCAGCCCACAAATTTAATTTTGGTAGTTATGTGTAGCTCAAGCTGTGCGAAATTCCTTCACCTGTTCACATAAGAGTGTGTTTGATCTAGAGATGCGTTTCTGTGACAGTTACTGGACTAGAACAAAACACGCAGGGCTAGAGAAACACGATGCTGGATTTAATAATAAATTATCATCTTAAATCTAAGACAGCAGCAGCCACCCTTCCTTCCCACCGCAAGTTGCAGCGGCCAGATATAACTCATTAAATAGTTTTTTTATCACAAAACACAGTTACACTGCTGTAGTCAGAATCAAAGTTAAGCAAATACAAGCACATCTTGCAGCATTTTATGCATGTAAAGTTCAACATTCACACACGGATTAGTGGCTATACAACAAGTTAGAGAGATTGTGTGAGCGACCGAGTTACCAACTTTCCTGTCTCCCCTCTCAAACTAACAGTTACAAACATCTACATGAAGCATAAAGGATAATATTGCTGGGAGAGGCCATTACGTAACTCAGTCCATGTACCTCCCAGGGGATCAGCTGAGATATGAGCCAGAAACTTGCGTGTGGGCAAGCATCAAGATATCCTTCTTCTCTTTTGGGAAACGCAGTTCCCTGCCAGCAAGTCGAGCTGCTTCCAGTTCACGTTCTGCCTGATTCAGTTCACGACCCAAAGCGCCGGCATTCTCCTGCTCTCGAGCTATCCAATCCAGAGCCATCTGCGAGCGCATGTCATCATCCAGTGCCCTGTTAGAGTAATGAGCGACAACTTCCTGACGAGAGCACTGTCTCTCTCTCATTGCCTTCAGACTTCCGTTCCAGTGCAGCAGCTGGAACACTGTCATCAGCTCCTGGAACTCCAGCATTGTGCGACCCTTGTTGGCCTCCAGCATGAACCGGAATGCTCCGATACCCGTCTTGGGGTTGTCTGCCTCCTCCAGCTCTCCCTGCAAATAAACACAGCAGTATCCCATTCCTTGAAAACATGTTTCACTCTCCTGAATTTATAATATGTGCATACAGTTCATAAACCCATAAAAGCAGAGAGGCAAATACCTATATTTATATGTCAAATATTCTGTGACAAAACTTCACTTATCTTTGTAAATAAACTTAAATTAGTAGGACATATTTCATAATCTCTTCAATTACATCATCAACTTCTGCTTGCCTGTTATTTACATTGAAAAAACTAAACATTATTTAGAAATCAAAGTGAAGAAGCATTATAGAAGTATTAAATACAAACAGATCGATAATTCAGCTGTGGTATATTATTTCTGGTCAATTAACCATGAAATAAATCCAGAATTTAAAATTAAAGCATTTAAATAGATCCATATATTTAAGATGTGGGAGAGAATATGTATTTTACTTCCAGGAGGGCAATACCATAGCAAAACATCCACTACCTAGCTACCATACCATAAATACTACCATAATATAAATAAAAGCAAAAACGCAGAAACTGATAATGCTATCAAAAAGATTACAAAACATTTCATTCTAATTTGAATTTATTTAATATGTATTATTATATCAGCATTAAGAATATATTAAAGGTATGGAATTGCATCGATGTAACATCTACCTAATTCAGAACACATCTCAGACTTACATTTACAGGATGTAAATTGCTCCTTTCTAATTACATAAATTACTTTTATATACTAACTTTGTTGGTATCATTATTTTATTTATTGTAACACGTTTTGATTAACATAACCAATTTTAATTTTTTTTATATTCTCTAGCATGTATGTACAATTATATAGTAGAAGGTATTGTATTCCACCAAAAATTTGATTCTGAGATTTCACTAGAAATACATATTTGAGGACCCCTGGATCTAACAAGATTAGAAAGAGGTTCATGTGTGTATGTGTGCCCTGGCAGCATAACTCAAAAGCAAAAAATGTGTTAAATGCCAACTTTTATAATTAAATTCAGCATCTTCCATGGATGCAGCATGAAGATTTTAAAGAAAATTCCCCCATCCAAAACATGGAAAATTTTAGACAATGTTGATTTTCTCAAAAGTGACTCTTGACAGTTTTGATTAAAATACCACATATTAAAGATATTTACATAACAAATAAAATGTATATCTTGAATTTCCTGGTAATAGCCTAAGAGGACCTTTTCATTCTGGATTATTTTTGCATAGCTGGCAAACCATAAGAAATAAGACTAAAACTTGCTACACAAAAAGTGTAGATCCTGTTGAAACACACAATTTATTTCTTATATATTTTTGAGTGAAGTTAACCTAAAAGATTTGACTTCATTTTAGCATAACATATTACCTAATTTCCCTTCTACTTACAAGGAAGCAAGTAATGAGACAATTTATGTTTATCTTGATGTAAATAAAAGAAGAATTTTTTGTAAGAATAGTCTGTTTTCACGGGTAGAGAAAGTCATGTGAATTGAACACACATTCTTTACTGTACATTGCCTAATTCATCAATAATTTGGTATATTTTCCCTAGTATGATAATATTATTAGTACCAGATAGGTATTTATTTTGCCCCTTTTACTCTATATTTCTCCAAATTTTTTTCTATCCAAAAGTTTAAATTTTCAAAAAATGTTGTGCAGAGGAGCCACAACCACCCAATGATTCCTGGATCCACCATTTAGAATTTTGTTGAACCAAAAATGATTTTCCTGGCAGTCCACCTCATTCTGTATGTGTAGCAAAGTTAAACACGACTAAAGTTGACCTTGTCCGACTGCAGAAATGCAAATCCAAAAACAAGAATACTGTCCATGGTCGAGTTGTCAGCAAGCTGTCTTCTCACCCAAGAGTCCCGGGTTTGATTCCTGGCTGCAGCAGCAAATTTTTCTTTAACCAGAATTATTCTCTATCCCCCACAGAGTCTGGAAGTGTGTGTTTGAGGCAAATAAAAAATAATTTAAACCTACAGACGAGTTGTTTCAAGTGCAAAGCCCCCGATATGATCTTAGATGTTAAAGGGGACTATATAAAATACTGTCACAAATGTGATGGTGTTCTTCAGCCTGTAGTTACAAGAGAACCATTTCCCACAATTCTCTCACACAACAATCCGTGTCAGTGGGTTTGCTTAATGCCATTCACATGACTTTCTCTACCTGTTCCACATCATGCTGATCAAGATAAGTAGAAGGGAGTACCATAGGTTAAAGTGATACTCAAATGTTTTAAAAGCTCATTGCCATGTCAAATAACAGAAGTTCACTTCATTTGCTTGGCGAGCAGTGAAGCAAGAGAGATGAAATGAAGAGTTCAGAGTTAAAAACCATGCATCTGCACTGTGTTTTGTATAATAATTCCGCTAGTTCGCAGTAAATTAGATAACCTATTCACCATAATGGCTGAGGGCCTCAAAGAAAGAAACTTCTCTTCTTCCCCCCAGCCCTTGCTGCGCTTCTTTCGCATTTTATAAACACTTGAATCAGCATAAACATTTGTTTTGTGTGTGTGTGTGTGCGTGTGTGTGTGTGTGTGTGTAGCTTAATATCCTTTAACCTGGTGTGTCATATCAGACGATGAATGAAATTGATGAAATGATGCTCAAATGATCTCAAGGTCCAAGGTACTTAATCTTCTTAGAATAAAGGAAAACCTCGAAAAAAAAACCTTATCCAGGTAACTCACCCTAAGCAAGATTCAAACTGAATGTGAGGCAAATTCAGGCAGGCAAAAAATAACTCTATTGCCATTGGTTCACACATTCAAAACATTATCCCAATTTTAGTATTTAAGCAACTACACCATTTGTAGATATACAGACAAAATATGTAAAATAGAATTTTTTTTTTTTTAAATGTCCTTTAATCTGGTTGGTCATATCAGACAATGAATGAAATTGGTGAAATGATGCTCAAATGATCTCGGGGTCCATGGAGCTTAAAGTACTTTAACCTGGTTGGTCATATCGGACAATGAATGAAATTGGTGAAATGATGCTCAAATGATCTCGGGGTCCATGGAGCTTAAAGTACTTTAACCTGGTTGGTCATATCGGACGAAGAATGAAATTGGTGAAATGATGCTCAAATGATCTCGGGGTCCACAGAGCTCAATGTTACTCAAGGTCATGTTCTCAGGATAAGGGAAAAGTCGCCTGAAGCAAGATTCAAACTCATGACCTGTTGAATGTGAGGCAGAGATGCTACCCAGGTTATTGATCTCGGGGTCCACGGAGCTCAATGTTACTCAATGTCGTCTTCTCAGGATAAGGGAAAAGTTGCCCGAAGCAAGATTCAAACTCATGACCTGTTGAATGTGAGGCAGAGATGCTACCCAGGTTATTGATCTCGGGGTCCACGGAGCTCAATGTTACTCAAGGCCGTGTTCTCAGGATAAGGGAAAAGTCGCCCGAAGCAAGATTCAAACTCATGAACTGTTGAATGTGAGGCAGAGATGCTACCCAGGTTATTGATCTCGGGGTCCACGGAGCTCAATGTTACCCAAGGTCATGTTCTCAGGATAAGGGAAAAGTTGCCCGAAGCAAGATTCAAACTCATGAACTGTTGAATGTGAGGCAGAGATGCTACCCAGGTTATTGATCTCGGGGTCCATGGAGCTCAATGTTACTGAAGGCCGTGTTCTCAGGATAAGGGAAAAGTTGCCCGAAGCAAGATTCAAACTCATGACCTGTTGAATGTGAGGCAGAGATGCTACCCAGGTTATTGATCTCGGGGTCCACGGAGCTCAATGTTACTCAATGTCGTGTTCTCAGGATAAGGGAAAAGTCGCCCGAAGCAAGATTCAAACTCATGAACTGTTGAATGTGAGGCAGAGATGCTACCCAGGTTATTGATCTCGGGGTCCACGGAGCTCAATGTTACTCAATGTCGTCTTCTCAGGATAAGGGAAAAGTCGCCCGAAGCAAGATTCAAACTCATGACCTGTTGAATGTGAGGCAGAGATGCTACCCAGGTTATTGATCTCGGGGTCCACGGAGCTCAATGTTACTGAAGGCCGTGTTCTCAGGATAAGGGAAAAGTTGCCCGAAGCAAGATTCAAACTCATGACCTGTTGAATGTGAGGCAGAGATGCTACCCAGGTTATTGATCTCGGGGTCCACGGAGCTCAATGTTACTCAATGTCGTCTTCTCAGGATAAGGGAAAAGTCGCCCGAAGCAAGATTCAAACTCATGACCTGTTGAATGTGAGGCAGAGATGCTACCCAGGTTATTGATCTCGGGGTCCACGGAGCTCAATGTTACTCAAGGCCGTGTTCTCAGGATAAGGGAAAAGTTGCCCGAAGCAAGATTCAAACTCATGACCTGTTGAATGTGAGGCAGAGATGCTACCCAGGTTATTGATCTCGGGGTCCACGGAGCTCAATGTTACTGAAGGCCGTGTTCTCAGGATAAGGGAAAAGTTGCCCGAAGCAAGATTCAAACTCATGACCTGTTGAATGTGAGGCAGAGATGCTACCCAGGTTATTGATCTCGGGGTCCACGGAGCTCAATGTTACTCAATGTCGTCTTCTCAGGATAAGGGAAAAGTCGCCCGAAGCAAGATTCAAACTCATGACCTGTTGAATGTGAGGCAGAGATGCTACCCAGGTTATTGATCTCGGGGTCCACGGAGCTCAATGTTACTCAAGGCCGTGTTCTCAGGATAAGGGAAAAGTTGCCCGAAGCAAGATTCAAACTCATGACCTGTTGAACGTGAGGCAGAGATGCTACCCAGGTTATTGTAACACATGTATAGTCTGATTATTGTGTTGAGGGAATGCTAACTTTTACAAGTGTTACAATCACATTATACACGCATTACATATGTTTTATTCCATTTTTCCATTAAAATAATTAATAAATTTGCTAATGTAACAGAGATCACAAATGATGATATAATATGGTTGCTAAGCAAATGTTACATTTGTTTCAACACTTATAGAGGAAAATGGAAGGTAATGATAAAACTATTGAAAATATGGACTGCGTATAGCTTGATCTTTGTAACAAAACCCGAGTTCTCAAAGTTCATTAATGCCAGAAAAATCAAAAATGTTCTTGAAAAAAAATAACCTTGTGGTTGGAGAAATGAAAAGCGTGTTAGTTTGATTAATGAAACCAATTACTGACATTCTTTTCAGAGCTGGTAATTATGCAAACATGTATTATTTTTTAATATTGTAAGTGTTGTTTTCTTTTTTCAATACAGATTTTAATGCCTTTGATGCTCTGGTGTATATATTCAAAGGTGAAATGAATGCTGAAATTGACAGAAAATGTTGATATACCATCTCTCATGAGTTTTTAACTTTTTGAAGAAGTTCTCAGTGGGATATAAGCCAAAAAAATCTGATGTGTTCCATTCACATGACTTTCTCTATATCTCTGCAACAAATTATTGTTAAAAAATTTATGCTTCTATTTACTTCATGCTAATCGAAAAAAAATTAGCAGAAATAGTCTTATTACTTGCTTCCTTGTAAATAGAAGCGAAATAAGTGAGTAGCACAGGTTAAAGGGATAGTCAAAAGCTGGTTGCTATGTGACTGAAGTTCCTTTGTATAGACACGAGTTGACAAATTCCTGTATGAGAAAAGTAAAAGTTTTTTAAAGCTGAAACCAAAAACAAGGAATACCTCAAAAATCATCAACTCAATGAAAGAAATGTATATAACATAAATTGTGTGTTTTAACGTGCTCTACATTTTTTGTGTGGTAAGTTTTTGTCCATCTGTCATGGTTTAGCAGTTATGCAAAATTCCGTAAAATTCATCCAGAATAAAGTAGTCTTTAGAGGCTATTCCCAGAAAATTCACGATATACATTTTATTTGTCATGTAACTATATTTAATATACAATATTTTAATCAAAATCGTTACAGCCATTTTTGAGAAAATCAACATTTTTGAAAAAAGCTTCGTGCAAAGGGTAGTTGGGAGTGGGGCGATTTTATAGAAAATCTTTGTGTCACATCCTTGGAAGATACCAAAATTAATTACCAAGTTTGGTATTTAATGGTCTTTTCGTTTTTGAGCTATGTTGTCCACACACACACACACACCCACCCACCCACCCACACACATGGACCTTTTTCCAAAACTGCTTTTTTTGGATTCAGGGGGATCCAAAAAATGTATTTCCGGTGAAATCTTGGTAATTTTCGAGTGTATTACAATACCTTCTCTATTCACTATATACATAGTACATGTAGAGAAAGTAAAAATTAAGTTCTGAAAAATGGGTGTCGTCTTGCATTTGAAATTGTCTTGTATTCGGTGAATACAGTAAGTCATTCATTTTCTGTCCCTGGTCAGAAATAAGGTAGTTTTGCAAGACTTATTCCATCATAAAAAGCTGTTTTGATGCTAGAATTGCATAAATGTTGATTAAAAGTTAGGGATGTGTAATTTAGTTCATAAGGCACGTACCTTGAAGGATGCTCTCGCCTCAGACACAGCTTTCTCGATGAACTCATCGGAGATTCTTCTGGACGGATGCTCGTTGAAAACAGAATTCATGAGAGCAATTTTTGCTGCACTGCGCCGTGCCTCAGCCTTGGTAGGACAGTTCTGTGGAACACCACAACGGTTCAGTATGTAATGTCTACAGCTTCTTGTCCAGCAGGGAGTGATACTGACAAGCCACGTACCTGGAAACTGCCAAAACAGGAGCCCCCTGGTAGCGTCACGTAGCAGATGTATGGCGGACTGGACGATGGGACAGACTCATATATTACCAGCGCACCATTCCTTAGATCTGCCCCTCGAGCTTGCTTCATTTGCCAGAACTCCTGCAGCGCTTCCACCACATTCACTGCAACAAGAACACTTGTGAACACTCATCCTGCATGCATTCACAATATTCTTTTTACCAATCTATCTTATTAGATTCCTTCCCATATGCTGCCTCATAGAACTGTTACAAACAAATATCTGTTCCATTCAAAGACTTTCTCTGCATATTCTGCAACAAAGTATGCTTACAAAAGCTTATTCTTACCTCTACTTCATGCTAATCAAAATAAACATTAACAGAAATTGTCTTATTACTTGTTTCCTTGTAAGTAGAAGGCAAATAAGGGAGTACCATAGGTTAAAGTGATAGTCAAATCTTTTAAAGCCTGTGACTATGTCATGGAATTTAAATGTCATTCTCTTTGCATGACCAGGATGAAAAAATATGAAAGACTTCCCATTTGAGAAAAATATAATTATTGGAAATTTTAAAATCAATGACAAGGAGTATCTCGGAAAGGTTATCTCTACAAAATGTGTACGACATAATGGTTTACCAGTAATGTAAAATTTTTTCAGAATGAAGAGGTCTTCAGGGACTATTCCCACAAATTCAAGAGAGACGTACATTTTATCTATCATGTAAATATCTTTAAGAAACAGTATTTTAATCAAAATTGATACAGCCATTTTCGAGAAAATAAAAATTTTTGAAAATGTTCCATGCAAAGGGAGTTTGGGTTCGGGGGATTTTTCTGAAAATCTGTGTCTCACATCCTTGGAAGATACTAAACTTAATTACCAAGTTTGGTATTTAATCAACATTATTTTTGTTTACAGACCTGTTACTAATTTTTTTTTTTGCATTCAGAGGTCCTCAAAATGTGTATTTTATATCAAATTTTGGGTGAAATACAATATCTTCTCTACCTACTATGTATATACATAATATTTGGAGTATTGTGTTTTATGATCAGCCATAGTTTTTTTTCAAATTAGATGTTCTATTGCATGAAAATGTATAAAAATAATAGTTTGTTACTTGCAAGATGAGTAGCAACTGGCCTAGTTTCAGTAGTAGCTGTGTGGCAACATTGCTAGGTCTGTGTGAGAACCGGCTCCCACGAGCTGTGAGAGGGGGGGGGGGGGCTAGTGCTTTTGTTTCCACATGACTCTTAATCTAAACAGACAAGCGAAAGTGAAACTGGGTTTCAAAGAGCTACCAGCTACCAGTCGGCTGTCACTGCAACAACCTAAAATAACTCTGCAGAAAATGACCATAGTAATTAATGTGACAAGTTTTGGCATTTATATTTTAGTCATCATAATTGTTAATTATTTGGTAGTAGCCTTTCATTACATGTAAATCTGAGACACGGAAGAACGGTTCCCGCTGTCTGCTAAATCAGGTGTTTTACAAGTTGGGTGGGGATCGAATATCCCACATCATACCTGTTCGCTGGCAGACAATGTCAGTTATACCTTATTAGGGTAATGCAAACATATTGCGTAGATCAGTTCTTAAAAACATACTTAAAGCCCAGGTTTTTGTACATATATGACTTTTGCCCATTCACTCTTACACAAATCTACATCACTGTGCACCCAAAGGGAACTTTATTTATTTGGAAAGTGTAATAGTTCAAGAACTTCTGAGATGCCTCGGAACTCACATTGCTCCCCAGGTGAAAAAGTAAGGTGACCACAACTAAATTAATCCACCATGAACATCATCACCCCTTTGTAGCATAATGTAAATACAGTTATTGCCTAGAGCTACCTCTCTCATAATGTATCATTTCAAGTAGGGTATTACCCTTCTCCACACCTAGTCCTGTTTCCTGCATTTAGGCTGTGTTGTATAATTGCAGACCCTGATACCCCAAGCTATGCCCATTCCTAAGCTTGTATGCCCGTGTTCCATAGCCCTAAACCCCTACACTTGATATGAGGTACCAAAGTTTCATGGTAAAGTCATGCTTAAGGCGATACTGTTGTGGTGGGTGTTGTATCAGAAAACCCATCATGACATTCGATTGAGCCACTTTGAGTCGTCATATGATGGTATGAGTGCGTTGTGACATATTTGCTTGGAGTCACCAATTTTAGGTGGACTACACCCCTAATATCATCTTGATAATAAGGATACAAATATGTTCCAAATAATGAGATCTGTAACTGATGTTACCCAAACAGGTTCACCCGCTCTGTACATGGCCAGTCTTTATGTCATCAACATTAAAGTTAAAACTGAGTCAGAAGTAGAAAAGAAAGCAAATGCTATATTAACAATCATAAAACAATACTACTCCAGTTTAGACATGACATTAAATGTAAAAAATAATAGCATGGATAAATTTTGAACTTAGAAGATGTTTTCAAATAGTATTAAATTGGAAATAGATGGAGTAAGTACCCCAAAAACTGAGTGTGCAAATTTTCTGGGTGTAATAATCGATAAACACCTAAACTGGAAGCCATACGTAACACATATTATGAAAAAACTAAATACAGGAATCTATATTATGAGATAGGTTAGGAAAACAATGGACAATGATACAGTAAAAAGGTTTACTTGCACATTAAATATGGTATAACATTGTGGGGGAATATTACAGCAGCGGAAATGAAAAAAAAATCTTTAAACTCCAAGAAAAGGCAGTTAGAATATTAGTAAAAGTTGATAGAAGACACAGTTGTAAGAATATTTTTGATAAAAGTTCAAATATCATAACTGTCCCATGCATATATATTTATGAGAGTGTAAAGCAAATTTTACAACATCTAGATGTATCCAAAAATAGTAATATATATACATATATTTTGAGAAACAATGACAACTATTACAGAACAGCACTTAGAGGCACATTAAATAATAGAGACTTGGATAGCATGGGAAAAGAATTATACAACTGATTACCAAAAGAAATTCGTAACACTAAAGTGGCTCTAAGTACAATAAAAAAATATTTAATTGAGAATGCATATTATTGCATGGAAGAGTACAAATGTAAACTGTAAATACACATTGTAATCATGTACATAGATTTAAACATTGAACATGTCCTTTAAAGGATAAGTAAAATGACTTATGACTTAATAATAATCTTGTGCCCGCCTGGGTAGTGTGATGGTAGTGTGTCTGCCTCACATTCAACAGGTCGTGAGTTCAAATCTTGGTTAGGGTGAGTTACCTGGGTAAGGTTTTTTTTTCTCGGGGTTTTCCCTTATCCTGAGAAGACGAATGTCGAGTAACTTTAAAGCTCCATGGACCCCAACATCATTTGAGTATGCTAGTTTGCCAGTTGTACTGATTATGTCATCTATGTCTTCCAAGTCTCTAAGAGAAGTCTGACCCAAAAAGCCACAGTGCTTTTAAACTGAATTTGCATTGCCTTTAAGGAACCTCTGAGTGAATTATTTCTCCTAGAAGCCACCAAATTTGTCGTTCCATGAGTGGCAGAACAGTTAACAATGCTTGATCTATATGAAATGGATAATTCAAGGCTTTTGGAAACATATTTTCAGGATAATGATTGCCTTAGAAAGAAGAAAATGGGGAGTCTACTTACCAGACGATTCTGATAAAGTTTGCCAACAAATTCACAAAGACTCCAAATGGCATGTGATACATAATGTACCATCTCAAGCAAAATGCTTTTCTGCATGTGAAATAAAGCCTTCAACAGCTGGAAATAATTCAAATTTTAACTTTTATATCCACAATTCTATTAATAATTTCCTTTATCATTATAATATTAACTAATTTCCTATCAAACAAAACCATTGAAGATGGCGAGAAAATTGTCCTTTTGAATTCAAAATATAAATTGGTTAATTGGATAGTGTTGTAGTCCTAGTCTTGGTAACAAGCTTATCTTGTTCCCAAATACTCAACAGAGACTTTTTTGATTAAAAGTGCCATTTCATGGCAGAAATGTTCCAGTAAAAGTGTGATGTGTTCCATTCACATTACTTTCTCTACATCTCTGCAACAAATTATTGTTAAAAAGCTTAAGCTTCTATTTACTTCATGCTAATTGAGAAAAAATTAGCAGAAATAGTCTTATTACTTGCTTCCTTGTAAGTAGAAGTGAAATAAGGGAGTACCATAGGTTAAAGTGATAGTCAAAAGCTGGTTGCTATGTGACTGAAGCTCCTTTGTTTGCATAGATACGAGTTGACAAACTCCTGTATGAGAAAAGTTCAAGTATTTCAAAGTTGAAACCAAAAACAAGAAATATCTCAAAAACGATCAACTCCATGAAAAAATGTATATGAAATAAATTTTGTGTTTTAATGTGCTCTATATTTTCTGTGTGGTAAGTTTTTGTCAATTTCTTACGGGTTAGCAGTTATGCAAAATTCAGTAAACTTCATCCAGAATAAAGTAGTCTTTAGAGACTATTCCCAGAAAATTCAAGATATACATTTTTTTTGTTGCGTAAGTATCTTTAATATATGATATTTTAGTCAAAATTGTTAGAGCCATTTTTGAGAAAATAAAAATTTTTGAAAAAAGTTCCATATAAAGGTAGTTTGGGGAGGGGGGATTTTTCTCAAAATCTTTGTGTCACATCCCTGGAAGATATTAAACTTAAATACCAAAATTGGTATTTCTGGTACTTTACCAAGTTTTCATTTTTGAGTTATCAGACAGACCTTTTTGTGAAAATGCTTCCTTTTTTTTATTCAGGGGGACCCAAAACATGTATTTCTGGTGAAATCTCGGTATTGAATTTTTGGACGCAATGCAATACCTTCTCTATACAGTAAATGGATGAAAAGGTGTTGTTGCTGTGTAGGACTTAACGACAGGAGGTGGCATAGGCTCTTCAGCAGCTAAATCACATCCCTGCTATTGGCTGCATGTGCAGCTCAATCCTCGTCTTTTCCAACATGGAAATCCTGTTGAAAAGCAAATTCTCTCCCTTTGTGTCTACTGTCTCATTACGCATTTTTATTCTGTTTTTTGGCTTCTCCTACTTTACCTGCCTTATTTCAATCTTACCTCAAATTTGCTTCCTCCCTTCTTCACTTTTATTTCTATCGCTTCTCACTTATCTTTCCCATCTTTACATCTTAATCAGACTGTACTTAATTTAGCCCTCCTCCCTTCACTTCTTCATTTACTGTCTTGCAATCTGTCCATTTCCTCCTTACTCTTCCACAACTCACACATTATAAAGTTTTCTCCCTTTCAATTATCCATTTTCTACTTATCTTATTTTTCCATGCTAGAATCTTGCTTTTCTCTTTTTACACAAAGCACACTTACTCTGTTCCAGCCTCCTTATTCTCCCATTTAAATGTTTCATGTTCTACCCTTCGCTCTTTTCTCTTTGTCCACATATCATACTTCTTTCATTAGGAATCCTTCTCCACGAACCTGGTTCTTCCCCCCTGCACTCTTCTTCTCTTTCTCCTTCCCCTGCCTCCATGCTTTTTCCTCTCTGGCTTCCCCTTTGATGCCATATGCTCTTGTTACTCTTCTCCCCATGGTTCATTGCTTCTTCCCGAGATTTAGTCAGTCATATTTCAGCTGTTTCCTGTCTCCACATGTTTCTTCTGCTGTTTTTAATGTATGCCACCTTCTTTGTCTGTGCACCCCTCTGATTTTTTTACTTTCTCTATGCATGCGCATAGTAGCTAGAGAAGCTATTGCATTCCAGCCAAAAATCCTATGTCGATATTTCACCAGAGTTTTAGAAAATGTGTGTGTGAGAGAGAGAGAGAGAGGGGGGGGTTGCGGGTGTGCATGCGTGTGGGTGGTATCTTCCAAGGATGTAACACAAAGATTTTCAAGAAAATTTCCCCATTGCAAATTACCTTTACAGTTTTTTAAAATTTTGCTTTTCTCAAAATCGGCTGTAACAATTTTGTTTAAAATATCATATATTAAACATGTTTACATCACAAATAAAATGTATATTTTGAAATTTCTAAGAATAGCCTCTGAAGACCTCTTTATTCTGGATGAGTTTTGCAAAATTTTGCACAACAATTAAACTGTAATAAATAAAAACTTAGATCTTGTTAAAACACATACATAATTTATGTCACACACGTTTTTCCCGTAGAGTTGAGCATTTGAGACATTCCTTGTTATTGGTTTCAATTTTAACTATTCAACTCTTCTCAAATGGGACCATGCAAAGCAAACCGAACCTCAATTATCTCACAAAGCAATGAGCTTTTAAAACATTTGCCTATCACTAGTGTACTCCCTTGTTTCCCTTCTACTTACAAGGAAGCAAGTAACAAGACAAATTCTGCTAAAGTTTATCTTGATTGGCATGATGTAGATAAAAGCATAATCTATTGTATTTGCAACAGCTACAAAGTTATGTGAATGGAACACATCGGATTTTTCTATTAATCTTTTTAGTTGATTTTTTTGCTTGTAAGTCATGTCCCTGTTGATGTATATGTCCATTCTTTTAACTCTTTTGCTTGATTTAACATGTCTCTCCACATTTGCAGGCTCATACTTCTCACTATTATGTTTCTCTTCCCTCTTCTCATCTCAAATGTAAAACTGTAACACATTTTGTAATTAGTCATCATCATTCCTAGTCCGCTTCCCAGTAATTCCCTTACGTCTCTTCTCGCTCTGCTTGCTGGATTTTTTCTGGCGTAAAAATCCTTAACATGGCTTCCTTTGGAAGAGAAGTAAAGCCGCTGGTCCGTGTTGAAGATTTACAACATGTAAAAGAACCTAAGTTTGATAAAAAAGGCCTCTGAGCAAAATTTAGCAGTCTTTCATGGCCAGCATAGAATAGGATGCTGAAAACCACAGTAGATAAAATGTGCCCATAAATAAAACTCCAGTTAATTTTTTCCCATCTTTTCTTCTAATGCGGATAATATCAGATTGTACCTTCTACCCATACCCTCCTTCTGATCTTTCTCACCTCCTCAGCGACTTCTACCCATTTTTACTTTCTCTACACGTACTATGTACATAATGTATAGAGAAGGTATTGTATTCCATGCAAAAATTTGATAGCGAGATTTCACTGGAAATACATGTTTTGGGTCCCCCTGAATCCGGAAAAAGCATTTTTAGAAAAATGTCTGTCTGTGTGTGTCTGTGGGCAGCATAGTTCAAAAACAAAAAGACTGCTAAATGCCAAACTTCATATCTAAGTTTGATATCTTCCAAGGATGCGATACCAAGATTTCAAGAAGAATCCCTTAACCCCAACTACCCTTTACATGGTACTTTTTTTGAAAATTTTGATTTTGTCAAAAATGGCTCCAACAATTTTGATTAAAATATTGTATATTAAAGATATTTACATACCAAATAAAATGTATATCTTGAATTTTCTGGAAATAGGCTCTGAAGACTATTATGGATAAATTTTACGGAATTTTGCATAACTGCTAAACCATAAGAGATGGACAAAAACTTAATAGTCAAAAAATGTAGAACACAGTAAAACACACAATTTATTTCATATACATTTTTTTTGTGGAGTTGATCATTTTTGAGATATTCCTTGTTTTTGGTTTCAGCTTTGAAAAACTTTTTGTCCATACAAACAAAAGAACTTCAGTCACACAGCAACCAGCTTTTGACTATCACTTTAACCTATAGTACTCCCTTATTTCGCTTCTACTTACAAGGAAGCAAGTAATAAGACTATTTCTGCTAATTTTTTCTTGATTAGCATGAAGTAAATAGAAGCATAACTTTTTAACAATAATTTGTTCCAGAGGTGTAGAGAAAGTCATGTGAATGTAACACATCAGATTTTTTTAATGAATTCTTTTTGAATTTTTCATAGTTTTAAGAATATTTTTGTCACTAAATGAAAAAAAAAATATATTATTTTGTTCAATATGCTGGTGTCATATATTCTATTAGATGAAATACAACAGCAAATTTTGAAGCAATCTCAGGGCTTTGAACCAATTCTGGAATGCACAAAAATTAAAAAAATAATTAATAAAACAGTACCTCATTAAAAATCACCCAAATTTAGAAACTAAACTGTTCCCATTGCCTGTACAGACACAATGATCTGATTTAATTCAGTAGTTTATCTTGCTAACTATTGATTGTATTTTTGTTTCTCTAGCACATATGTTCAATGGATATGGGTACTAGCAGGGTGCACAAGGGGGCAGACCATTAGAATGGCTTACTTTGCACATGTCGACTCTTTCCTAAGGTATGGGGCAGTCAGTTGCAAGTAAGCCATGCTTTGTTATGCAAGTAGGGGCAAGCCCAAGCACATCATGCAAACCTCTCTTTACAAAATTAGCTATTCTTCCTCTCCCTTGCATTTATTTATATGAAATAATGCTTATCCTTAAAAACAACAACACCTGGTGGTAGCATGTCTGCCTCACACTCAAAAGGTCACGAGTTCGAATCTCACTTAGGGTGAGTTGCCAGGATAAGGTTTTTCTCGGGGTTTTCCCTTATCCTGAGAAGATTAATGTCGAGTAATTTTAATCAGCATGGACCCTGAGATCTTTTGAGCATCATTTCACCAATTTCATTCATCATCTGATATGACCAACTAGGTTAAAGGATGTTAAACTCCAAAAAAAAACAACATCACCCTTCATTAAGAATGAATGTGTTCATCAGTACAATACAAGGCAAATCACAAATCCCTATTTAAAAGAACAATATGGCACTCCATTATAAAGATATACAACTGCCTTCCAAAATTCTTAAAGGAAATAGATTTAAACTTTCCCTAAAGGCACTTCTAATTAACCACTGCTTTTATACCATTCAACACATCCTAGCTAATAATTGTAATTAACTGCCTTTACATATGTACACATTCTTATATTCCTATTTCTTATAAAACATTATATTGTATTAGGCTTCTCACATTTTTAATTTTGTAAATATTATATCTATCCCATTTTGACATGACCCATATTGATTATATTAATTCTTTTCATTACTTTATTTTTACCTTTATGTAAAGCCTATACCTGTATTTTAGTTTTTTGTCATTTTTATATTTTAAACTGCATAAAAAATTGTTGTAAATTATTAAAAACGCAATCATCTAATCATAGGGCCTAAGATTAATATTAAGTATTCATAAATGTAATATTGTAAGTAATCAAGACTACAACACGAATTTTGTAAATACAATGTTTATATATTATTGACTTATCCTAAGGATGAATAAAATATCTATCTATTGTATTCCACCCAGCAATCTGATACCAATATTTCACCATAATACATGTTTTGAGGACCTCTGCTGAATAAAAAAAGTATTTTTATAAAAAGGTAAGTGTGCATGTGTACGTACATAACTAAAGCATGAAGTCTGTAAATAGCAAAGTTAGTATTTAAGTATAGTATCTTGCAAGGGTGCAACACAAAGAATCTCAGGAAAACCTCCCACCTCAAACTACCCTTAACTTAGAACATTTGTCCATGACAAGTCGCATTGAGCCACTATCACTTTAATCATTTTATTAATCCCTTATTTCTCTTCTACTTACGAGTAACTACATAGCAAGATTGTTTTGGTGCAGAACAGGTAGAGAAACTTGTCTGAATGGAACACATTTTTTTTTTCTAAAAAGCAAACGCTTTCAGTTCCTGCACAAAATTTGTTAAATCAACATTTCAATGACATCAAGTGCTGTGAAATTGTAAGGGTACAGGCAACATTTGTTTCTGAAGATCACAGTTGGTAATATTAGAATTTGAATATAAAGAAAACCCTGTAGTCCACCTTGAATTATCTCGCTGAGAGCCAAATATGACATATTAGACAGTGGTCATTCTGGAGGCACAGCAAGTGCACTTAAGACTCATACAGTAGAAGACAATTTAAAAGTTTGCTGTCATATCACTTTGTCTAAATTTAACTCCATTACAGCAAAAGAAATTGATGATATAACAATAAAAGCTTTAGATCATTTCTTTGAAGTAGTTGTTGATCTCTAATGCCAGACGTTCCACAATAAAGTCATTTGTCTGCTTGCACTCCAGTATTTATCAGAGTTACTTTTATGGTCAGTCACTGAAGCACAGATTTTGAGATGCTCCGAATCCATGTCTTGATCTGAGTTACACAGTGGACAGTTTGCAGATTGATATATTCCAATCCTATACAGATATTTGGCAAAATGGTCATGGCCTGTTGCCAATCTAAATGCAGCTACAGACGATTTGTGTGGTAAATCGGGAATTGAATTAAGGTTTTCAGGTAGGTAATTCCATTTTTACTTTCTCTACATGTACTATGTACATTGTGTATAGAGAAGGTATTGCACTCTGCCCAGAAATTTCATACCGAGATTTCACAAAAAATATATTTTAGGTTCCCCTGTATAAAAAAAAAAAGCATTTTCAGAAAAACGTTCCATGGATGTGTGTGTGAACACGATAACTCAAAAACGAAAAGTCAGCAAAATACCAAACTTGATATTTAAGTTTAGTATCTTCCAGGGATGCGATATAAAGATTTTGAGAAAAATCTCCCCACCCCTTACTACTCTTTACATGGAACTCTTTTTGAAAATTTTGATTTTCTTAAAAATGGCTGTGATTATTTTGATTAAAATGTTGTATATTAAAGATATTTACCTGACAAATAAAATGTATATCTTAAATTTTCTGGGAATAGCCTCTGAAGAGTACTTTATTCTGGATGAATTTTACGGAATTTTGCAAAACTGCTAAACCATAAAAGACGGACAAAAACTTAACACAAAAAAAATGTACAGCACGTTAAAACACACAATTTATGTTATATACATTTTTTTCGTGGAGTTGATCGGTTTTTAGATATTCCTTGTTATTTGTTTCAGCTTTGAAAAACATACTTTTCGCATACAGGAATTTGTCAACTCCTGTTCATATAAACAAAGGAACTTCAGTCTCATAGAAACCAACTTTTGACTCACTTTAACCTATGGTACTCCCTTATTTCGCTTCTACTTACTAGGAAGCAAGTAATAAGGCTATTTCTGCTAATTTTTTCTCGATTAGATGAAGTAAATAAAATAATTTGTTGCAGAGATGTAGAGAAAGTCATGTGAATGAAACACATCAGATTTTTTCCCTTTTGATTGTATTATCAGATTTTGTTTATTGAAAACTGTGTATGTAGATTTAATGAATCTTTTGAGAGTAGTATATAAATTTGGTGTCTGGTGTGTAAGCCACAATGCCAAGGTATCAGCATTCTCATTTCCCAGGATTCCACAATGGGATGGAATACTATTCTTTTATTGAGTGTTAGCATCTTCGTTATCTCTAGAGACTATTGATAGAATAGCTGCTTTGGAGTCTGATAATATAACTGCATTCTTGACTTTATTAATGTGGCATAGAAGATTTCTGAGAGTATCACTTACTGCAATGATTTCTCCATCCAAACTTGTTGTTCCATACCCAGAATGCAACACCTGCACTTTGTGCTCTGGAGAACAAAGACCCGTCAGTGTATATACTGGAGCCAGTCTAATGTTAATAGTCTCATTGTGTCAGTCTTTACTTCTAATTTCAGTATTTCTTTCATTATGTTAAAAATTAAAGGATTTGGTTTGATTTGTTAGTTTTCTTTTAGATTCGGGATATTAATTTTCTGTTTTATTTCATGAACCATGGACATGAAACTTTTTTGAGTTGTAAACTAAAGAAAAGACTGTATAAATGCCAATTATTTCTGGTGTTCTGATGAATTTTTCATATGGAATTAGTGCCTTTTCTTCTATTGTCATTTTCATGCTATTAGCATTAGTGAGGAATCTCATAGAATCTCCTGGAGTGGTTTGTTTGCACCGGTAATGAGTCTCAGAGCTTGATTTTGAACTTGTTCTATTGTTTATGAACAGTAATGTAATTAAAACTTCTCCACAGTATGGCAGCACTGGTAAACATTTTGTATGTAATGTTCAATGTATTTCAGGAGCATTCCCATTTCCTGCTAGTCTTTTCAAAAGAGAGAATCTTTTACAAGCTTTTTCAGAAATGTATGTCAACTTTCTTGAATCTTGAAGGCTAGTTACTAAATCAAATACCAGTAATTTAAAAAAATGTAATGGCAGCATTTAACCAACTAAATAGATTTAAAACTAGTTGATTAATATGGATTTGCTTTTCGTTACAAAAAATCTGATATATTCCATTCAGCTGAAACCAAAAACAAGGGATATCTAAAAAACGATCAACTCCACCAAAAAAATGTATACAACATAAATTGTGTTTTAAAGTGCTCCACATTTTTTGTATGATAAGTTTATGTCCATCTCTTACAGTTTAGCAGTTATGCAAAATTCCATAAAATTCCTCCAGAATAAGTAGTTTTCAGAGGCTATTCCCAGAAAATTCAAGATATACATTTTATTTCTCAGCTAAATATCTTCGATATACAAAATTTTCATCAAAATCGTTAGCCATTTTTGAGAAAATCAAAATTTTCGAAAAATGTTCCATGTAAAGGGTAGTTTGGGGTGGGTGAATTTTCTTGAAAATCTTCATGCTGCATTCTTGGAAGATTCCAAACTTAAATACCAAGTTTGGTATTTAACAGTCTTTTCATTTTTGAGCTATACTGTCCACAGACACACTCACACACATAGACCTTTTTCTGAAAATGCTTTTTTTGGATTCTGGGGGGCCCAAAGCATGTATTTCCAGTGAAATCTTGGTATCAAATTTTTGGGTGGAATTCAATACCTTCTCTATACACTATGTACATAGTATGTGTAGAGAAAGTAAAAATGTGTCATAGTTGAACAGCTATGCCACTATGGACAAGGTAACATATTAGATGTAGAAACAGAACTCTTAGCATTGAAAACAAAACGCGAGTCTTACCACGTTTTCTGTGAATAGTCCCTTCACTGTATCTGTCTAGCAATATCAAACGATGACAGCGAGAGAGTTTTCTCCATGTAGAATTAGTTGTAAGAGACAGAGCGACAACTATCAAAAATGAAACTTGCAAGTTGCACTTGATATCTATATGTGATATTTTATTCTATTCACAATATTGATTTGAAATAAAAAGTTTTAAATTTTGGAAACAAGGTGTTTCATTATTGATGTTACTTTAACAACCTGTTAATTTTAATTTCAGTTAGGTCATAAAGTTTGCTAGAAAATTAGTACAAAATCAAAGTACTGCATCCAAAAATTTGGCATCCAGTTTTCACCAGAAATACATGTTTTGGGTCCCCTGAATAAAAAAAAAGAGGAAGCGCTTTTAGAAAAAGATATTAGGTCTGTGGACAATGGGCAGCATAACTCAAAATTAAAAGTCAGTAAAATACAAAGCTTTGTATTTAAGTTTAATAGCTTCCCAGGATGTAACACAACGATTTAAAAAAAAATCCCTCCAACCCAAACTAGGCTTTACATAGAAAACTTTTTGAAAGTTTTGATTGTGTCAAAATGGCTCTAACAACTTTGATTAAATGACATTTACATGACAAATTAAACATATGTTGGATTTTCTGGGAATAATCTCTGAAGACCTCTTCATTCTGGATGACTTTTGTATAACTGGTAAACCATAAGAGAGAGAGGGGGGGGGGGGGGATAAAATCTTACTTCACAAAAAATGTAGATGTTAAAACACGCAATTTATATCATATACATTTTTTTTGTGGAGTTGACCATTTCCAAGACATCCTTGTTAATGGTTTCAATTTTAAACTACTTAAACTTTCCACCATTTCTGATAATGTTTATCTCTATTAGAATAATCTTTTGTAAGGAAACTTTGTTTGGAGAGCAGTAGAGAAAGTCATGTGTGTGTGTGTGTGTGTGTGTGTGTGTGTGTGTGTGTGTGTGTGTGTGTGTGTGCATATCACATCACATTTGTATATTATGCGATAGATTACTGAAAGAATAAATATTATTTTACGTAATTATTTAAATTTATTTTCAAAGAGTTATTTGGGTTAATAATAGTAATTTGTTCATTATATGATAATTGCAATAGTCTTTTTTTATTTCTGCAGCAAATATCAATGTTTCATTTTCTGGAAGCATATTTGAATATAAAGTTTAAAATTTTATATTATAAGTTTTCAAAAATGCCAACTTTATTGCCATTTATATGAACGTGAATTTCCTACTCAACGTGACACTGAAAGGAAACATTGTCTGCAGATATGTACATCCTGTTACACTACTGGTTATAAGAATCTGATATGTTCCATTCACATGACTTTCTCTACATCTCTGCAACAAATTATTGTTAAAAAGCTTATGCTTCTATTTACTTCATGCTAATCAAGAAAAAATTAGCAGAAATAGTCTTAGTACTTGCTTCCTTGTATGTAGAAGCGAAATAAGGGAGTACCATAGGTTAAAGTGATAGCCAAAAGCTGGTTGCTATGTCACTGATGTTGCTTTGTTTGTATGGACAGCAATTGACACATTCCTGTATGAGAAAAGTATAAGTTTTTTAAAGCTGAAACCAATAACAAGTAATATCTCAAAAATGATCAACTCCACGAAAAAAAAATGTATATAACACAAATTGTGTGTTTTAACATGCTCTACATTTTCAGTTAAGTACTTTTTTGTCTATCTCTTACAGTTTGGCAGCTATGCAAAATTCTGTAAAATTCATCAAGAACAGTCTTCAGAGGCTATTCCCAGAAAATTCAAGATATACATTTTATTTGCGAGGTTAATAGCTTTAATATACAATATTTTAATCAAAATCGTAGCCATTTTTGAGAGAATCAAAATTTTCGAAAATTTTTCCATGTAAAGGGTAGTTGGGGGTGGGGGTATTTTCTTGAAAATCTTTATGTTGCATCCTTGGAAGATACTAAACTTAAATATCAAGTTTTTGAGCTACGCTGTCCACACACACACACACACATGGACATTTTTCTAAAAATGCTTTTTTTTTTTTTTATTCAGAGGGACCCAAAACATGTATTTCCGTTGAAATCTCTGTATGGAATTTTTGGGTGGAATGCAATACCTTCTCTATACAGTATGCACATAGTATGTGTAGAGAAAGTAAAAAAGTCAAATTAGGTTGGGTTCTTTCTTTATTAAAGTATAAACTGGACAATATATTACTTCAAGCTGCCTTTATAAATTACATTTGGGTTTAATGCAGCTGAACTGTTACATTTCTCCAAAGTTTCAACTTTGAGTTTTCCTAGCATCAGTGCCAAAAACACCAACGGCAATGTACTTATATTTTAAATGCCATGTACCTAGTAAGCTTTGAATACTTTGACTGATAAAACTGAGTGGATCAAATAAGGTTGGGGGATAAAAATAATGCAAGCATAAATTTAAAAATCTGACATGTTCTATTCACATGACTTTCTCTACATCGCTGTAACAAATTATTGGTAAAAAGCTTACTCTTCTATCTACTTTATGACAATCGAGATAAATATTAACAGAAATTGAATTAATTACTTGCTTTCTTGTAAGTAGAAGGGAAATAAAGGGAATACACTTGGCTAAAACGATAGTCAAATTTTTTAAAAGCTGGTTGCCATGTGGTTGAAGTCTGTTTCTTTGCATTGCCAGGAGTTTACAACTTTCCATGTGAGAAAAGTATTTCAAATCTGAAAAAAACAAGGAATATCTCAGAAATGGTCAATTCCACAAAAAAAAAGTATGACACAAATTGTGCATTTTAACGTGATCTACAAATTTTGTGTAGCAAGTTTTCGTCTATTCCTTAAGGTTTACCAGTTGTGCAAAATTCATCCAGAATAAAGAGGTCTTTAGTGGTTATTCCCAGAAAATTAAAGATATACATTTTATTTGCCATTTAAATATCTTTAATATACAGCATTTTAATCATAATCATTACAGCCATTTTTGAGAAAATCAAAATTTTTGAAATTTTTTCCACGTAAAGAGTAGTTTGGGGTGGGGAGATTTTTCTCAAAATCTTTATGTCGCACACCTGGAAGATACTAAAGTTAAATACCAAGTTTGATATTTAACCAACTTTTTGTTTTTGAGTTATCATGTTCACAGACACACACCACTCAGACCTTTTTCTAAAAATGCTTTTTTTTTTTGATACAGGAGACCTTAAAACGTAAATTTCTGGCAAAATCTTGATATAAACTTTTTGGATGGAATGCATTATGTACATAGTACATATAGAGAAAGTAAAAATGTGATGTATTCCATTCACATGCCTTTCTCTACATCCCTGTAACAAATTATGTTAAAAAGCATATTCATATATCTACTTCATGCTAATCAAGATAAACATTAGCAGAAATTGTCTTATTACTTGCTTCCTTGTAAGTAGAAGGGAATATAAGGGAATACACTAGGCTAAAATGATAACCAAATCTTTTAAAAGCTGGTTGCCATGTGCTTGAAATTTGTTTCTATGCAGAGTCAGGAGTTGACAACTTTCGTGTGAGAAAAGTTTTAAGTATTTTGAATCTGAAACAAAAAAGGAATATCTCAGAAATGGCCAATTCCACGAAAAAAATGTATATGATGTAAATTGTGTGTTTTAACAAGAGCTCGTTTTTTGTATAGTAAATTTTTGTGTATCCCTAACTGTTTACCAGTTACACAAAATTCATTCAGAATAAAGAGGTCTTTAGAGGGTATTCTCAGAAAATTCAAGATATACATTTTATTTGTTACATACATATTTATAATATGCAGTATTTTAATCAAAATTGTTAAAGCCAGTTTTGAGTAAATCAAAATTTTGTCTATATAAAGGGTAGTTTGGGGTAGGGGGATTTTTCTCAAAATCGTTGTGTCATAGCCCTGGAAGATACAAAACTTAAATACCAAGTTTGGTATTCTACTAACTTTCCTTTTTGAGTTATCGTGTTCACAGACACATGGATTTTTTTTACATATATATAAAGGGGATCCTAAAACATCTATTTCCAGTGAAATCTTGGTATTGAATTTTTGGGTGAAATATAATACTTTCTCTACACACTATGTACATAGTACAAGTACAGAAAGTAAAAATAGGAGACAAAGGTAGCACACAAACTTTCTGAGTTTAGTAATTGGAGAATGTATGTAGAAGAAGTTAAGAGTGGAATTTATGTTTTAAGACAAACTAGCTGGTGATGGAAGAAGAGAGCATTATCATACATTCACAACTAATATATGGAATTATACTGTGGGGTACAACACAAAAACATCATAATTACCAAACTGAAAATAGTCATAAGGATAACTGAAACAATGCACATTACACAAAGTTGCAGAAATGCTTTTAGCAAACTAAACATATTTATAGTCTCTTGTTTGTATATATGTGAATGTATTAAATATGTAGTAAAATACCATAGGAACAAAGAATCCTAACATACATTCGTATAACAACAGAAATAAAATAAATTACTTTTGAAATAGACTAAGACATTCTTTAAACAAATGCAAAGGATCTCTATAATCACTTGCCTTCCAAAACTAAACATTTACAAGACAAAACAAAATAATTCTGATCTGTTCCATTCACATTACTTTCTCTACATCTCTGCAACAAATTATTGTTAAAAAGCTTATGCTTCTATTTATTTCATGCTAATCGAGAAAAAATTAGCAGAAATAGTCTTATTACTTGCTTCCTTGTAAGTAGAAGCGAAATAAGGGAGTAGCATAGGTTAAAGTGATAGTCAAAAGCTGGTTGCTATGTAACTGAAGTTCCTTTGTTTGTATGGACAGGTATTAACAAATTCCTGTATGAGAAAAGTATAAGTTTTTCAAAGCTGAAACCAAAAACAAGGAGTACTTCAAAAAATTAACAAATTCCTGTATGAGAAAAGTATAAGTTTTTCAAAGCTGAAACCAAAAACAAGGAGTACTTCAAAAAATTAACAAATTCCTGTATGAGAAAAGTATAAGTTTTTCAAAGCTGAAACCAAAAACAAGGAGTACTTCAAAAAATTAACAAATTCCTGTATGAGAAAAGTGTAAGTTTTTCAAAGCTGAAACCAAAAACAATGAGTATTTCAAAAACGATCAACTCCATGAAAAAAATGTATATAACATAAATTGTATTTTAACATGCTCTATAGTTTTTGTCCATCCCTTAAGGTTTAGCAGTTATGCAAAATTCTGTAAAATTCATCCAGAATAAAGTAGTCTTCAGAGGCTATTCCCAGAAAATTAAAGATATACATTTTACTTGTCAGGTAAATACCAAAATATTCCATGAATAGGGTAGTTGGGGGTGGGGGGATTTTTCTCAAAATTGTGTCACATCCCTGGAAGATACTAGACTTAAATACCAAATTTGGTATTTTACCGACCTTTCATTTTTGAGTTATCGTGCTCACATACAAACATGAACCTTTTTCTGAAAATGCTATTTTTTGATACAGGGGACCCTAAAACATATATTTCCGGTAAAATCTCAGTATGGAATTTTTGGGTGAAGTGCAATACCTTCCCTATACACTATGTATATAGTAAACGTAAAGAAAGTAATTAAAAAACAAAGTTGTACCTAATAAATAATGTATTTTAATGTAATTTAAATGTCCAGGTAATCAGAAATATATGTAAAAATAATTATTCTTGTATCACATTGCACCATCATCTTTTGTAAATATCCAATCATTTTATATTGCAAATAGAACTAATGTCCTAACAATGCTATGTAATATTTTTTTAACAAATGGTGACTAAATGAGAATAAGAATGAGCTCCACCCAAGTAAAAATATTCTGCATTCTTGTTAATACAATTCCACTTACCTCCCTATGTGATTATGATTTGATGTATTTGTTATTCTGTCATTGTATTTGCTGGTCTGTTATAAACTTTTAGGGCTCCAAGCTACAAAGCACAGCCCAATGTGGAGAGCCTTAAGCCACAAAATGTATCCAAAGGAATGTTTTTTACGAGTGGAGCCGTTGCGGCTAATGGTGGAGCAACAACAGGGCATAGCATCTGTGAAACTAAAACCCTGATGATCCCAAGAACTCAAAACCACTGCAATATAGCAGATTTCAAAACAGGACGTATAACTTTTTTCAACCAAGAAAACTGAATACCAACATTCATATTCCAAAAGCACGATTTATTAACATTAATAACATGCAATTACCACTTCAATTGGCCTAACTTATTTTTTAAACATTTAAACAATGGGTGTAGGAGACAATGAAAACATTTTAACAATTGTGAATTTAATTTAAAGATAAACTCTATTGCATAATACGGCTGTATAAAATGAATGTTAAATGTTCCACAAATGATTTTCTAGTCATGTTAAAGCAAACAACAGTGTTTTAAAATCAATCAAAGCATTTTTAAATAGCTTTAAAAGGGCGTGAAATGTATCTCCTGTTCAACAAAGACTTGCAAAATGCGTGCGGTGTGCACATACTGCATAAGTACATTCCTGCACAAAAGATTTACAATCTGCTGTCATTGCGTACATAAAAATGCCGCTATTGGTTTTTCTTTCCTCTTATTAGTTTTGGTGGAATTACGAAAATATCCTCGCATACGATCACAGTGAGGAGGGGTATGTAAAAACCTGAAAATGCCTTTGGGCAGTTCTAAAATATATAAACATGTTTCTTCCTTATGGCATTTCAATATAATACACTATTGCTAGCAAAAGCAGCAACAGTTCATTTGAAATGGCATGCAGGCCGGGGACAAAGGAACTGCCTCCCACCATCATGCACAATAATGCATATGTCTCCGAAATGAAGTTGGTTTGGAGGGTGTGACCTTTGCTCACCTCTCATCGAAAAGTCGTCCTGCTGGTACTCGGAATGGGCGGATGAGGGTCGTACCCACGGCAAGTCTGATAGCACCATCATGTTGAAGATTCTCTTTGTTCAGCAACGTTGTATCATTGTCACTCGTAGAACATTCCGGTAAGGCGGTGTTTTGTCGCGAACGAGCTGACAACTGAATCACAGCCACGCAGACACAGGAGGCAGTGAAATGGAACACAACTAAAATAAAAAACCAAGTAACTGAAGGTCCCTGACCGAGCGATTACCTCTCCCTGCCCCTCTATATGGGAATATAGCTGGCTGACCAAACAAAACAAAACAAAATCAGAACGAAGCAGGGCAGGGGGAGAGGAGGGGGAGAGAATTCTGTCAACGCCCTTGTTGCACAAAGCAATATGTACTTGAATCTTGTTTTAACTTTTAAATGTCAATAGGCATATTAGATTCAGCAATAAAACACGCCATATTACACTAAACGGAGAATGCAATACGCGTTTTAACAGCAGTGACTTCAACGCCTGCATGGGAAACGAAGTAGGCGAGACAATGCAAGACGAACAGCCAATCAGATTTCGTTCTTGCTTGCAATGCTCGAAACTACTTCAAAGATGCATACATGAGTTCCTGATTTTCATCAATTTCCTCATTCTTGCTGAATAGCTTGTGCATTTTTATAATGCGAATGCCAACTTGTAGGAAAATGGCTTGTGTACCGAAATGTTAGCTTCCAGTTCAGGTTAATGGACCGTAAGGACCAATCATCAGCGTGTTATTTAGTGGTTCTCGTCCTTAACGATCCACGCAGTGTGTATAACAACTTATTAAACATGTTTTGGTATGGATATTAGAACAGCAGAACCGTTATTAAGCGGTATGGGGTAATGGCCTGTACAAGTCTCAAGAAACACGAACAACCAGTACAGGTATCATCTCCAAGAATATGCCATTTTGAACGTCATTTACATGTTCTATTTTCAGAATTTATATATAAGAGCTTTGCTACATAATCATTATGCAAGCAGTGCAATATGCGCATTATCATTATAAAATAAATACATTATAATATGGTATTTTGTAAACACATTTATCTTATTTAAATGCATAAATGACAGTTTAGAAAATGTTCAACTAATGCAGAAAGCGCAATCTGAAAAAGAATTGGCCTGTTCCAACATAGTGGTTGTGGTCGGTTCATTTGCAGATCCCATCGCCATGCGCATGCGTGGGTTTCGAATTGTTTGCAATCGGTCGCGGATGATGCATATAATTGTTATACACTAATTTTGGAATGGAAGTGTGTTGGAACAACTGATTGAAATTACCTGACACCGTCAAAATTTGTTGGTCGGAACCATAAATTAATACAAAAGTCGGAGCGCATTGCTAATCAGATTTCTTTAATAAGCGTGATCTGAGTCCTGCCAGCGGCTGTTACTAAAATAACCCTAATAAATATCTAAAATAACCATATAAAGCGAGTGTAGGAGCTGAAGTTCTACAAAGTCGACCGATTCAGCAATTACCTAGCGCTATAATAAGTCCTGTTCGTGTTGTAATATGCTGAAATTTCTTCATATTCCTCTTTTCAAGCTAAGCTTAAAAGGAAGGTTAGCGGCCAAAATATAAAAAGTAAAAGTTTATATAAATTATAAGTCGCTAAATGCATGTAAAATTAATAAGTGTGAAAATGCATACAAAGCCCAAATAGAACAAGGTCTGAATATTAGTAAATGTGCCTACGTAAGCAACTACTTCAAATAATGTCATTAAAAATATTGTATATAAAGGCAATATGCAAATTTTCAGTGATTACAATTAATGTTCTTATTTTAAGGTAATAAACGCATAAGGAAATAACAAAATATTAAGAATATTAATACACAGATTATTCACGAAAGCTTGAAACGATGTTTGAAATTTCCCTCCTCAAGCGCTCCCCTTTCACCATAGTTCAGTAAAGCCAACTTAATATTATGAAAAACAAAAATTATTTGTTACCTCGATAATTAAACTTTCAAAAACGTAAAAGGACTGTTTGTCCCTATACATTCTAAGGGAAACAGTGAATCAAAATTCTAATTGTTGATTTCAGAAGGTGTTGTGTTTATACTGAACATTCCTCTTCAATGTTTTGACATTGACAGCTTTGAAATGATGCCAGATTCTGGGGAGGAAAAAGGAAAACAACATAGAAGTTCAAAATGGGAAAGCTGTGTTGTGATCCGAAAAATGAGAATTGTATTTGGAGTTAAATTGGTAAACAAAGTTTGACAACGATGAAACTTTAACGCATTTAAGCTGTACACTTATTTCGTTTAACTATGTACAACCAATTTATGAGTAAGGCCCTTCAATCTGCAAAAGGACGGTCTCTAATTGGAAAGTGTTACATAAGCAGGTAAAATAATGTTAAGCAGAACATAATTTTTTGTATATCTATACGTCGACACGAGGCACATTTAAGTTAAAATGTCGCTAGTGTAACACGTAAGAATCTTCAAGTTGTTTTTCATAAGGTCCTAGTCACGTTAGTATGAACATGCTCAGTTTGGATGGTAATTGCAGTATCTTCAGCAGGTCTCCCATACAGGCCAAAATAATTGCAAATTTTACACATTTCTTTCTTCATGAAATTTGATCCCATATGTGCCCGTTCTATCATAAAACTTGTGAGTAATTTCAAGTGACGAGCATTTCCAACACTTAAGGTGAGTTTCTAGTGCAAGTATTGACTTGTAAAATGTAAATAAAAACTTGTTAATCATTATTGTATTACATAAAACAGTTGAATGTCGGTTGTATAATTGCAGCACATGCAGTTATTACATATCAGACAAATGACTGTGCTGCAAGTGCCCGAAATCAGCAAAGATCTAAACAGACGTTAGAAGGATTTGTCTCAACTTAAAAATTCTAGTTGGCAAATTAAAAGAAAGTTCTTATATTTAATATACATGATAAACAAACAAAATTACAGACATATTTTGGTGTTTTTTGTTTGTTTGTTTTTTTTTTTTTTTTTTTTTTTTAAGATTTTCTATTTCGTTATTCATAAAAATTGCACTTTTTTCATTTATGTCTAGAAAATAATATTACTGACATTCTTCCATACTTGTCATTCCTTTTGGCATGCATTTCTTTGGCAGTTGTGGTTTATGCTGTTTACTGAAGTTGAGCTGCCAACATATTACTAAAAATATTATTAGTATACGATGGTTCCACCACTTGGCATTACTCCTATACGTGGTACTTTTGTTATTTCGTCATTAGAACCACATTGTAGTTACTTATTGGTCTGTTATAAACATTTAGGGCCCTAAGCTGCAAAGCATAGCCCAACTTGGAGGGCCCTAAGCCGCAAAGCGTAATCGTGGGATATTTTTTATAAGTTGAGGAGTGTAGCAGTTGCGGTTGAAGGCCACTACTGCGGAACGACGACAGGGTGTAGTTGAGGGACCTGTGAAGCTAAAACCCCCATGATCCCAAGAAGTCAAAATTTTGGCAATCTGGCAACTTAATGTTTTCAACACTTTCAAGTATGGATTGCCTGGAAAAGTCTTAAGACCAGTTATTTTAGTGTGTGTGTGTATGCGTGCATGTCCGTATGTGTGGTGGAACCATTGTATAGCTGTACCCTAAAAATACCTTAGCAACATACCAGACCCTAATGCCATGATTACGATAAACTTAATATAATATGAGTTGACTTAACATGAAATTCTGGCACGTCTTAAATGGAGCTATTGTCAATGTAGAAACACTCAGAAGTATGTATTTTGCATGTGCTCACTCCATTTTAAAATATGGTATAAAATTGTGGGGCAATTCACCACATTGCAACTTTGTGTTCATAGTACAAAAATGAACTCTGGGAACATCCATATATGCAGAGATTGTTTAAAAAATTTAGAATCTTAGCTCTCCCCTGTATGCTCATTTTTTAAATTTTAAAATTTACGAAATTAAATTTAATGAATAGAAATGGCCTTCAAAGAAACGAATTATAATCACAATACTAGACAGAATGGATATTTATGTACAGAGAAGTAACACAAGTTCTTATCAAAACAGTGTAATAAACTTAGCAATAACATTTTTTAATAAATTGCCTCTAGCTAATAAAAATATTTGCAAATTTACAATATTTAAAAAAGGCAGTTTTACAAACTTGCTTCAGCACTGCTGTTATTTGTTAATGAATTCAGGGAAAGTTCTTAATAACTGAATATTTCTGAATTAAATTATATATATATATTATAATCAGGGATAGCATCTTGGGGATCGATAGCGGGACAGAATCGAAGTTAGCGCAGCATGGTACATAGTTGTGATGTGTTGATAATGCAGTGTGTATGTAGTTATTGGTACTAATAGAAAGAAAATGGGACAGTGGTAGACTGTGATGTTTTCACTAGCAGGGGAAGGCAATTGAGGTAAACATAAATACCACTGATTCACAGAAACTAAATATTTTAATATTTACATACATTCAATTGCTGTTGTGCAATAAGTCATCAGCATCATTATTGTTTCATTTTCTCTCAGGATACATAGATTACAACAGAGAATCGTAACATCTCAAATGCGAATCGTCTCTGATTGGCACACAAACAGGCTTTATATTGTTTTGCTGCACATCAAAAGATGTGATTTAGTCATTGACTATTGGGTAAGATGCTCCATCAGCAATTATTACCGTAGCACATTTTGTATTTTACGGTCCCCCTCCGTGGTGTAATGGTTACCATGCTAACTTCATATACCCAAGGTCGCGGGTTCAAACTCGGCGGAAGATGATGGTGTAAAAATTCTTAGCATGACTTCCTTCGGAAGGGAAGTAAAGCTGTTGCTCCTGTGTCGTAGATTTATGGCACATAAAAGAACCTGAAGCCTGATAGAAAGGCCTCTGAGCAAAATTAAGCGGTCTTTCATGCCCAGTATGGAATGGGATGCTGAGAACCACAGTAGTTAAAGAGCATCCATAAATAAAACTCCATTTCATTTTTATATTTTACGTATTATTGAACATTCAACATTTTTTCCAAACACTATGTTTTTCACACGGTGTAAAACAGATGTTACGGGTCTCTGATTCGTCAACAGTGGTGCAGGTCAGACTCTGCTCGGTAGGTATGCAAATGGTATTCGCATGCGCCCCGCAATTGGCCCCCAAGATGCTGTTCCTAATTATAATATTACCTACCTACTCAATCTTTGTAAATGATTATTAAATTTGTATAAACCCTGACTAGTCCTTATTGGATGTTTCATTTAATTTGTAATTAAATACTGTAATCAATTATAATTATAAGTTAACGACTTGACTTGTCTTCTATCATAGTATCCACGTACAATGTGTGATTTACAAGATGAATATCTGTTTTGGGTTGAGTTAATGCTACGTAATGTCAAAATGTTCCTTCCCATTACATGAAGTGATGTTGCACCCTAATTAACACCAATCAGAATTAAGTAATAAAAACTCCCAATCAAGAAAAATTCCTGTAACATTAAGTTCAAGTGCATTGTAGTAGGTCTTCAGTTTAGGAACATTTCTTAATATCACGTTCCATTATGTTAACTAAAGTTCATGTTATAATCCTGGCTTAAGCCTCGGAGCATAGTTGAGGGATGTGTGCATCTGAAGCACAAATCATGCACGACATAGTCTAGGGACCTTTCTATCTTTCTTGTGTGTTGCTAACTGCAATATGGCATGTTTTCATCGCTTTATCACATTTTTTGTTGCATAAAAGAAAACATCCTATTTAGGGTGGAGTACATGCTCCTGAGGTGTCAAAAACTACTCATAATTTAAATACTAAAGTAATTTAATCGTTATTTAATTTCATTGACATTTAAATCCACAACAAGTATGGGAGATTAGCCAATTTTACATGATGCGATATTTACTTGCTGTCCATCTGCAGTGTCTTTTTTTCCACTGCTTCCTTTAAAATGCCTTCTTTTATGCATTTTGTATGACACTTGTTGTATATTGAACTTTTTCCCCATATCTCATGTATTCCTTTCAATGGGTCCTGTATTTCACTAAACAGAAAAGTTTTGTTATTTTGAGTAGCTAACCTCAATGGTTGTAAGACATTTGCAAGTCAGTGATAGTTGTAGGATGAGAAGAAGATATAACACAACCTCACACAATCAGTGATGTATGAGAACGTGCACATACATTTCCATTGAACCTGTAAGTATTACAGCATCATGTCTCGGACAGTAATGCATCCTTACCCTATGACAAGCCCCTGCCAGCAGACAACACACCCCACAAGTGTCAATCACAAGGAAATTTCTCAGCGACGTTAGTAGTGGTCGTGTTTTGGTATAATATCTGAGATATTGTTTGATCTGATCAGTCAGTACGTATCAACATTCTGCATTAGACTTTACAAATGTACATCAATTTAAATTGAATAAATCTCACTGACATTGTTGATTTCACATTATATATCTCAAGGTAGGCAACATATAAACCAATGAATTTTGCTAACTTTTTGGCCATGGTAAAGCAGCTTGGGTATCCTCAGAGGTAGTTGACTCATGGCTAGAGTAGTGCCTGTCATGTGTGGCTGTGGCTGCTGTCTCATCATTTCTTCGGCTCAATCCCAGTATTTTCCAAAATGGAACCATGCTCTTTCCTGTTGTGTTTTTGGGCTTATCAATTTCTGTTGCTTCCTTATAGATTCGGGCTGTGTGGTCAAACACACCATAACATTGCAATCTGTAGATCCTATTATGAGATTAGACTCAACGCCCAAATAATAGTAACTCTGACATTGAATTTTCAAAAGTGTCACAATTACATGTCTGTTTCCAAAAACCTACTCCTACACAGCATATTCATCTTTATTATATTTACAACAGTGTTTTTTGACTGAATGAAATCCTCCTCTGTATAGAAGGTGTGGTAATAAGGTATATTTTTAATTCTTATCTAAACTTGTTTTTGTTCATTTGGAATTCTTTTATAGAAGAGGGAAGTGAATTAAACAAAACTATTCCTTCGTAGTAAACCCCTTTTTGGAATAACTGCAAATTATTTGTTCATTTATGTAAGTCCTGTCTCTTTGTTAAGAATATCTGTATTTTTTGTAAACTTTTCTGGGTTATTTATTACAAATGACAATATGGCTAGAATATATTCACAGGCTAATGGTAAAATTCCAAACATTTTGAAGAGTGGCTTGCAGTGAGTTGTGTGTTTCCCCTGCCATCAAGAACTTCAGTCTCATTAAACTATTGAATTCACTTTATTGGATTAATGCCAAAAGCCTATGTATTTATACAACCATATAAAATTTCCTCCTTCACTGTACAGATTCTAATACAATATGTATTTTATTTAAAAAGTCAAACACATGCTTATCCTAATCTAAACTCACAAATTGCAAAACCAGAAGACCCTGTCATTTCACTGCGGCTTACTTTGTGTTTCATTATAGTTTTTTTTTTTTTTTTTTTTTTTTTTTTTTTTTTTTTTTTTTCCTTTTTTTTTTTTCTGTTATTGTTTAATGGCAGTTTCTCTTTTATTTTTGTTTAGTTTTATGTTGCTTGAAATACTTGATTATATTGCAACAGATCTGTTAGGTGAGATATTGGTATGAGGCAGACAGCAGCCTTCCAGGTCTCATCCCTATACCATAAAGCTTTTGCTTCACACAAAGTAGATGGCTTTACTTGAATATCAATCATATTCATTCAAGGTGTGTTTTATTTGGATGTTGGTTGCTCTTCTGTATGAACAGCACAGCCACCTACCACCAGACAATGAACTAAGTAGGGAAGGTAGACTTGGAACAAAGCCAAAGTGTGCTTTTAAATGCTTATAAAAGTAGTTATTATCCTTTTTTTTTTTTTTTTTTTTTTCCTTATATATTAAAAATGAGAATGTACCCTCCATTAATTTGCTTGCTGGAATTTTTTTATGCCAATAAGCTGGCACTAAAGTTGCAGAGGTATGTGCCAATACCAGGCAGCAGTTACATTTGCCTGGCTTGAAATTAAAGCAACAATGTGTTCCATTCTCTAGCTGTTCCAAATACAAACTATTCTTACAAAAGCTTAATCTTCTATCTACTTGATGCTAATCCAGATAACATTAGCAGAATTGGTCTTATTACTTGCTTCTTTGTAAGTAGAAGGCAAATAAGGGAACATATTATGCTAAAGCAATAGTCAAATCTTTTGAAAACTGGTCACTATGTGAAACAATTGACATTCAGTTCGCTTTGCAGGGTCATGTTTGAGAAATGATAGGTAGCTTAAAACTGAAACCATAACAAGGAATACCTAAAAACGGATAACTCTGCAAGAAAAACATATGACAAATTAAGTGTTTTAACGAGATCTACAATTTTTGTGTATTAAGTTTTTGGCCATCTCTGACAGTTTAACCATTATGCAAAATTCTGCAAAACTCATCCAGAATAAAGTAGTATTCAGAGGCTATTCCCAGAAAATTCAAAATTACATTTTATTTGTCAGGTAAACATTTTTAATAATACATTTTAATTAAAATCAATAGAGCCATTTTTGAGAAAAACAAAAGTTTTAAAAAGTTTTTCCGTGTAAAGGATAGTTTGTGGTGGAGGGAGCTTTTGAAAATCTTTGTATTGCATTCTTGGAAGATACTAAACATAAATACTGTGTTTGATTTGACGGTCTTTTCATTTTTTAGCTACAGACACATAGGTCTTTTTCTAAAAATACTTTATTCAGACTCAAGGGACCTCAGAAGATATATTTGCGGTGAACTCTTGAAATGGAATGCAATATCTTCTGTAGCACTAATAGTTATTTTTTTCATGTCTCAGGAAGTTTGGTAAGACACATTATGACACACTGCAGCTACCAACAACATGCACAGCTAAAGAAATTAAGGAAGCCTTCATAAAACTGTCAAAGACGGTAGGTAAATAAATTTCTATTTGCTACTAAGCTGACATTCTGTGTGTAAAGAGTTGGCAAATCATTTATCAATAGCATGCTTGACAAACTTAGAATATGCCTGTGCAATATATGGGAGTAGAGACCTTCTTATGACTTCCAGAAAAAGAGGTATTTTTATTGCTTTGTTGGCAGATTCAAAGTGTTAGATATTTTCACCAGAGACATAACAGACCATTACATTGTAACTTAAGATTACAGATTGAATGCTGTTCAGTACTATGATAGACCAGAGCTTATCTGTGTGTCTATCCTTCATCATGATCATGGTCCCTCTTCACTGGGCTGTAACAAAATGTATAGCACCAGTAGTGACCTCTAGTAAATGGTATACAGTACTATGATAGACCAGAGCTTTAATGTGTGTCTATCCTTGATCATGATCACGGTCCCTCTTCACTGGGCTGTACCACTAGTGACCTCTAGTAAATGATATACAGTACTATAATAGACCACAGCTTATCTGTGTGTCTATCCTTCATCATGATCATGGTCCCTCTTCACTGGGCTGTACCACTAGTGACCTCTTGTAAATGGTATACAGTACTATGATAGACCAGAGCTTATCTGTGTGTCTATCCTTGATCATGATCACGGTCCCTCTTCACTGGGCTGTACTAGTGACCTCTAGTAAATGATATACAGTACTATAATAGACCACAGCTTATCTGTGTGTCTATCCTTCATCATGATCATGGTCCCTCTTCACTGGACTGCACCACTAGTGACCTCTAGTAAATGGTATACAGTACTATGATAGACCAGAGCTTATCTGTGTGTCTATCCTTCATCATGATCATGGTCCCTCTTCACTGGGCTGCACCACTAGTGACCTCTAGTAAATGGTATACAGTACTATAATAGACCACAGCTTATCTGTGTGTCTATCCTTCATCATGATCATGGTCCCTCTTCACTGGACTGCACCACTAGTGACCTCTAGTAAATGGTATACAGTACTATGATAGACCAGAGCTTATCTGTGTGTCTATCCTTCATCATGATCATGGTCCCTCTTCACTGGGCTGCACCACTAGTGACCTCTAGTAAATGGTATACAGTACTATGATAGACCAGAGCTTATCTGTGTGTCTATCCTTCATCATGATCATGGTCCCTCTTCACTGGGCTGCACCACTAGTGACCTCTAGTAAATGGTATACAGTACTATGATAGACCAGAGCTTATCTGTGTGTCTATCCTTCATCATGATCATGGTCCCTCTTCACTGGGCTGTACCACTAGTGACCTCTAGTAAATGGTATACAGTACTATGATAGACCAGAGCTTATCTGTGTGTCTATCCTTCATCATGATCATGGTCCCTCTTCACTGGGCTGTACCACTAGTGACCTCTAGTAAACGGTATACAGCACTATGATAGACCAGAGCTTATCTGTGTGTCTGCCCTTCATCATGATCATGGTCCCTCTTCACTGGGCTGTACCACAATGTATAGCACCACTAGTGACCTCTAGTAAATGGTATACAATACTGTGATAGACCAGAGCTTATCTGTGTGTCTATCATTCATCATGATCATGGTCCCTCTTCACTGGGCTGTAACAATATGTATAGCATCAATTGTGACCTCTAGTAAATGGTATACAATACTATGATAGAGCTTATCTGTGTGTCTATCCTTCATCATGATCATGATCCCTCTTCACTGGGCTGTACCACTAGTGACCTCTAGTAAATGATATACAATACTGTGATAGACCAGAGCTTATCTGTGTGTCTATCCTTCATCATGATCATGGTCCCTCTTCACTGTGCTGTACCACTAGTGACCTCTTCACTGGGCTGTACCACTAGTGACCTCTTCACTGGGCTGTACCACTAGTGACCTCTTCACTGGGCTGTACCACTAGTGACCTCTTCACTGGGCTGTACCACTAGTGACCTCTTCACTGGGCTGTACCACTAGTGACCTCTAGTAAATGGTATACAATACTGTGATAGACCAGAGCTTATCTGTGTGTCTATCCTTCATCATGATCATGGTCCCTCTTCACTGGGCTGTAACACAATGTATAGCACCACTAGTGACCTCTAGTAAATGGTATACAATACTATGATAGACCAGAGCTTATCTGTGTGTCTATCCTTCATCATGATCATGGTCCCTCTTCACTGGGCTGTAACACAATGTATAGCACCACTAGTGACCTCTAGTAAATGGTATACAATACTATGATAGACCAGAGCTTATCTGTGTGTCTATCCTTCATCATGATCATGGTCCCTCTTCACTGGGCTGTACCACTAGTGACCTCTAGTAAATGGTATACAGTACTATGATAGACCAGAGCTTATCTGTGTGTCTATCCTTGATCATGATCATGGTCCCTCTTCACTGGGCTGCACCACTAGTGACCTCTAGTAAATGGTATACAGTACTATGATAGACCAGAGCTTATCTGTGTGTCTATCCTTCATCATGATCATGGTCCCTCTTCACTGGGCTGTAACACAATGTATAGCACCACTAGTGACCTCTAGTAAATGGTATACAATACTATGATAGACCAGAGCTTATCTGTGTGTCTATCCTTCATCATGATCATGGTCCCTCTTCACTGGGCTGTACCACTAGTGACCTCTAGTAAATGGTATACAGTACTATGATAGACCAGAGCTTATCTGTGTGTCTATCCTTGATCATGATCATGGTCCCTCTTCACTGGGCTGCACCACTAGTGACCTCTAGTAAATGGTATACAGTACTATGATAGACCAGAGCTTATCTGTGTGTCTATCCTTCATCATGATCATGGTCCCTCTTCACTGGGCTGTACCACTAGTGACCTCTAGTAAATGGTATACAGTACTATTATAGACCAGAGCTTATCTGTGTGTCTATCCATCATCATGATCCTGGTCCCTCTTCACTGGGCTGTAACACAATGTATAGCACCACTAGTGACCTCTTCACTGGGATGTAACACAATGTATTGCACCACTAGTGACCTCTTCACTGGGCTGCACCACAATGTATAGCACCACTAGTGACCTCTTCACTGGGCTGTAACACAATGTATAGCACCACTAGTGACCTCTTCACTAGGCTGCACCACAATGTATAGCACCACTAGTGACCTCTTCACTGGGCTGTAACACAATGTATAGCACCACTAGTGACCTCTTCACTGGGCTGCACCACAATGTATAGCACCACTAGTGACCTCTTCACTGGGCTGTAACACAATGTATAGCACCACTAGTGACCTCTTCACTGGGCTGTAACACAATGTATAGCACCACTAGTGACCTCTTCACTGGGCTGTAACACAATGTATAGCACCACTAGTGACCTCTTCACTGGGCTGCACCACAATGTATAGCACCACTAGTGACCTCTAGTAAATGGTATACAGTACTATGATAGACCAGAGCTTATCTGTGTGTCTATCCATCATCATGATCCTGGTCCCTCTTCACTGGGCTGTAACACAATGTATAACACCACTAGTGACCTCTTCACTGGGCTGCACCACAATGTATAGCACCACTAGTGACCTCTTCACTGGGCTGTAACACAATGTATAGCACCACTAGTGACCTCTAGTAAATGGTATACAGTGCTATGATGGACCAGAGCTTATCTGTGTGTCTATCCTTGATCATGATCCTGGTCCCTCTTCACTGGGCTGTAACACAATGTATAGCACCACTAGTGACCTCTAGTAAATGGTATACAGTGCTATGATAGACCAGAGCTTATCTGTGTGTCTATCCATCATCATGATCAAGGTCCGTCTTCACTGGGCTGTACCACTAGTGACCTCTAGTAAATGGTATACAATACTATGATAGACCAGAGCTTATCTGTGTGTCTATCCTTGATCATGATCATGGTCCCTCTTCACTGGGCTGCACCACTAGTGACCTCTAGTAAATGGTATACAGTACTATGATAGACCAGAGCTTATCTGTGTGTCTATCCTTCATCATGATCATGGTCCCTCTTCACTGGGCTGTACCACTAGTGACCTCTAGTAAATGGTATACAGTACTATGATAGACCAGAGCTTATCTGTGTGTCTATCCTTGATCATGATCATGGTCCCTCTTCACTGGGCTGCACCACTAGTGACCTCTAGTAAATGGTATACAGTACTATGATAGACCAGAGCTTATCTGTGTGTCTATCCTTCATCATGATCATGGTCCCTCTTCACTGGGCTGTACCACTAGTGACCTCTAGTAAATGGTATACAGTACTATGATAGACCAGAGCTTATCTGTGTGTCTATCCTTGATCATGATCATGGTCCCTCTTCACTGGGCTGCACCACTAGTGACCTCTAGTAAATGGTATACAGTACTATGATAGACCAGAGCTTATCTGTGTGTCTATCCTTGATCATGATCATGGTCCCTCTTCACTGGGCTGCACCACTAGTGACCTCTAGTAAATGGTATACAGTACTATGATAGACCAGAGCTTATCTGTGTGTCTATCCTTCATCATGATCATGGTCCCTCTTCACTGGGCTGTACCACTAGTGACCTGTAGAAAATGGTATACAGTACTATGATAGACCAGAGCTTATCTGTGTGTCTATCCTTCATCATGATCATGGTCCCTCTTCACTGGACTGTACCACTAGTGACCTCTAGTAAATGGTATACAGTACTATGATAGACCAGAGCTTATCTGTGTGTCTATCCATCATCATGATCATGGTCCCTCTTCACTGGGCTGCACCACAATGTATAGCACCACTAGTGACCTCTTCACTGGGCTGCACCACAATGTATAGCACCACTAGTGACCTCTTCACTGGGCTGCACCACAATGTATAGCACCACTAGTGACCTCTTCACTGGGCTGTAACACAATGTATAGCACCACTAGTGACCTCTAGTAAATGGTATACAGTACTATGATAGACCAGAGCTCATCTGTGTGTCTATCCTTGATCATGATCCTGGTCCCTCTTCACTGGGCTGCACCACTAGTGACCTCTAGTAAATGGTATACAGTGCTATGATAGACCAGAGCTCATCTGTGTGTCTATCCATCATCATGATCCTGGTCCCTCTTCACTGGGCTGTAACACAATGTATAGCACCACTAGTGACCTCTAGTAAATGGTATACAGTGCTATGATAGACCAGAGCTCATCTGTGTGTCTATCCTTGATCATGATCCTGGTCCCTCTTCACTGGGCTGTAACACAATGTATAGCACCACTAGTGACCTCTAGTAAATGGTATACAGTGCTATGATAGACCAGAGCTCATCTGTGTGTCTATCCTTGATCATGATCCTGGTCCCTCTTCACTGGGCTGCACCACTAGTGACCTCTAGTAAATGGTATACAGTGCTATGATAGACCAGAGCTCATCTGTGTGTCTATCCTTGATCATGATCCTGGTCCCTCTTCACTGGGCTGTAACACAATGTATAGCACCACTAGTGACCTCTAGTAAATGGTATACAGTGCTATGATAGACCAGAGCTCATCTGTGTGTCTATCCATCATCATGATCCTGGTCCCTCTTCACTGGGCTGTAACACAATGTATAGCACCACTAGTGACCTCTAGTAAATGGTATACAGTGCTATGATAGACCAGAGCTCATCTGTGTGTCTATCCTTGATCATGATCCTGGTCCCTCTTCACTGGGCTGTAACACAATGTATAGCACCACTAGTGACCTCTAGTAAATGGTATACAGTGCTATGATAGACCAGAGCTCATCTGTGTGTCTATCCATCATCATGATCCTGGTCCCTCTTCACTGGGCTGTAACACAATGTAGTGCCACTATACACTGAATCCTTGCACTTGACAGTTCAGGTGGTTTCGCCTAATGCTGAGTATGCATGTTGCCACAGTAATTGTAAACAGCAATTACAAATGTCTTATCATGTGTAAAGATAAATATAAACAATGTACATAGTAAATGAATGCCAATGAATAATAAAACTAGTTTGGTATTATTGATGTTAATTAAAAAAAATCTGATGTGTTCCATTCACATGACTTTCTCTATATCTCTTCAACAAATTATTGTTAAAAAGTTTATGCTTCTGTTTTCTTCATGCTAATCCATAAAAAATGGTAGAAATAGCCTTATTACTTGCTTCCTTTTAAGTAGATTCAAAATAACGAAACACCATAGGTTAAAGTGATAGTAAAAGGCTGGTTTCTATGTTACTGAAGTTGCTTTGTTTGTATGGACAGGAATTGACAAATTCCTGTATGAGAAAATATAACTTTTTGAAAGTTGAAATCAAACACAATGAATAAGTCAAAAACGATCAACTCCACGAAAAAATTGTATGTAACATAAATTGTGTGTTTAAACATGCTCTGCATTTTCTGTGTGGTAAGCTTTAGTCTATCTCTTACCGTTTAGCAGTTAAGCAAAATTCGGCAGAATTCATCCAGAATAAAGAGGTCTTCAGAGGCTATTCCCAGAAAATTCAAGATATACATTTTATTTGATATGTAAATATCTAATATATGGGATTTTAATCAAAATCGTTAGAGCCATTTTTTAGATAGTCAAAATTTTGGAAAGAATTTCCATGTAAAGTGTAGTTTGGGATGGGGGGATTTTCTTGAAAATCTTCGTGTTGCATCCTTGGAAGATACCAAACTTAAATACCAAGTTTGGTTTTTAGCGGTCTTTTCGTTTTTGAGCTATGCTGCCCAAAGACACGCACACACACACACACACACACACACATGGACATGTTTCTAAAAATATATTTTTTTGGATTCAGGAGGTCCCAAAACATATATTTGCGGTGAAATCTCAGTATTGAGTTTTTTGGTGGAATACAATAGCTGCTCTATACACTACGTACATAGCACATGTAGAGAAAGTAATAACTGGGATACTAAAATGTATGTAGCTTACATTACATATTTACAATAATATTGAACCAATTAATGCAAAATAATTTGATACAACGAGAGAAAGGTAAAGGTACAACAAAGTGATTTTCATGGTTTAGAATTTTAATGGCTCAATTCATCGTCGTCATCACCATTAGTGGTTCACATTCACTCATGATTCCGTCTAATTCCTGTGCTTTTCGTATTATTTTGGGCACATGATTCACTTTCTTCTTCCATGAAGCTGCGTCCACTCTCGCCACACCTTCCCACAAAAGTCTCTCCACCTCTATAATTGTGAAAATGTTGTTATGTTCCCTCACGTACAAACAAACACCATCAAGAAATATAAATAACAACTAATAATACATAGCTTGCACAGAACAACTCAACGCACGTGTTAGGAGTTCACAAACTGAGCATGTGGTTGGAAATAGCCAGATATTGCAACGGTGCAGCATCTAGATGTGTTTCTGATGTCTGACAGACTGACTGGAATGCTGCTTTGTGATTCGTTCGGAAAGTGAAGCGGTTAAAGCTTTTCATTTGTGTTTTGTAGGTGTACCAACTTAACTGTCAAGTGCAAGGATTCAGCGACGGAGCATATAGTGACCTCTAGAAACATTCATTATTGGACAATATAATCATGAAAATGTTTACCTTATTTGCTTTCTGTGACCCATTTTTATTTATAGTTGATGTTATGAAGTGTAAAATCTGGACTAGAAATATATATATATAACCTAGGGAGTAGTCTTGTTTGCTTTAAGATGTGTTTATTGTAATACCAGGAAGAATTGCATATGTGATAGATCTTCAAATTTAGCTTGTTTACAGCAAAAGGAATAGATTTATATACATTCAGTGAATACAATGTGACCATTTGAATTTTGTTTGAAAATATCTACACATAAATCAGTATTTTTAAAGTTAAAATTACCCTAATGTACTTTTCTGTAGGACGAATACTCTGTCCAGATGAACCCTTGGATAACATCCCCATATTTCAATTCCATATGAGAGATATGGATATATAGCCCCATAGTATAGCATCTTTAGGAGGTTGGTGTCACCAATTGGCTTGAAATGTCTAATTAGATATATTCATCTACTAATTTTTACTTTCTCTACACATGCTATGTACTTATATATAGTGTATAGAGAAGGTATTGTATTGTACCCAAAAATTCGATACTGAGATTTCACTGGAAATATATGTTTTGAGACCACCTGAATCCAAAAAAAAACATTTTTAGAACAATGTCCATGTGTGTGTCTGTCTGTATGTGTGTGTGTGTATGACTGTGGGCAGCATAGCTCAAAAACCAAACTTGGTATTTAAGTTTATTATCTTCCAGGGATGTGACAAGAAGATTTTGAAAAAAATCCCCTCACCCCAAACTACCCTTTACATGGAACTTTTTAAGTCGCCCTCTGTGGTGTAATGGTTACCATGCTAACTTCATATACCCAAGGTCGTGGGTTCAAACCCGGCAGAGGACGATGAATTTTTTTGGGCGTAAAAATCCTTAGCATGGCTTCCTTCGGTAGGGAAGTAAAGCCGTTGGTCCTGTGTTGTAAATTTACGGCATGTAAAAGAACCTCAAGCCTGATAGAGAGGCCTCTGAGGAAAATTAAGTGGTCTTTCACGCCCAATATAGAATGGGATGCTGAGAACCACACCAGTTAAAAAGCGTCCATAAATAAAACTACACTTACATTGCATGGAACTTTTTTCGAAAATTTTGATTTTCTCAAAAATGGCTCTAATGATTTTGATTAAAATTTTGTATATTACAGATATTTACTTGACAAATAAAATGTATATCTTGAATGTTCTGGAAATAGCTTCTGAAGAGTACTTTATTCTGGATGAATTTTACGGAAATTTGCATACCTGCTAAACCGTAAGAAATGGACAAAAACTTACAACACAAAAAATGTAGAGCACATTAAAACACACAATTTATATTATATACATTTTGTTCATGGAGTTGATCATTTTTTAGATATTCCTTGATTTTAATTTCAGCTTTGAAAAACATATACTGTACTCATATAGGAATTTTGTCAACTCCTGTCCATACAAACAAAGGAACTTCAGTCACATAGCAACCAGCTTTTGACTATCACTTTAACCTTTGGTACTCCCTTATTTCGGTTCTACTTACAAGGAAGCAAGTAATAAGACTATTTCTGCTAATTTTTAACAATAATTTGTTATAGCGATGTAGAGAAAGTCATGTGAATGGAACATCAGATTATTTTACTTAGATAGTCAGTATGATTACTCCCTGTCATATTATTGTCCATATATAGGTCCAGAAACTTATGTGAACTTACATCTTTTACATTACAAGTATTTTGAAATGAGTCTTGTTAGTTAGGCTAATTTGACAGCTGTTCTCCCTGATAGTTTATGTCCTGGATTAAGAGCAACTGAATGTTTTGCTGTTACAGTGTCACCCTGACTGTAACCAAGATGACCCAGGAACTCACGCACAGTTTGTGAAACTGAACGAAGCTTATCAAGTATTGAGTCGACCAGAAACAAGGAGGGATTATGACCTGTCTTTGTTGTACGTCCCACCCAGGAGACCCCATGAGGACATCCACTACACCACACAGCAAGAGAAAGAGTAAGGCCTGCATCTACTTGTTAAGCCTGCTTCACAATAATCCGAGAATGGTAGCAAAACAAGATTTTGTTTCACAACTGCACCATGAATTCATATCAATAACCGTAAAAATGTGATGTGCTCCATGCACATGACTTTCTCTACATCTCTGTAACAAATTATTGTTAAATAGCATATTCTTCTATCTACATCATGCTAATTGAGATAAACATTAGCAGAAATAGTCCTAATACTTGTTTCCTTGTAAGTAGAGGCGAAAAAAATCTATTCACATGATGTCCTCTGGATGTTCAGTAAACAAACCTTATATTAAAACATTAATCTGTTATGTACATCATGATAATCAAGATAAACTTAAGCAGAATTGGTTTTATCACTAGCTCTTTGTAAGCAGAAGCCAAGGCGATAGTCTCGTCCTTTAAAAGCCGGTCGCTATGTGAAATAATTGAAATTCCAATCTCTCTGTTTTCTAGGAGTACACAAATGAGAAACGAGAAGAAAGCTGTCTTCCCATTTGAAAAAAGTTTAAGTGCTAAAATTGAAAATAATAATCCGGAATGTCTTGAAAATGAATAACTCTGCAAAAAATGTATGTAATATAGATTGGCTGTTTTAATGAGATCCACATTTTTGTGTGTAGTAAGTTATAAAAGCAATTTGATCAATTAATTTTACAAAAACACAAAATTTCTTTAATTTAAATATGTATACAAATCCTATTAATTTGAGATTACATGGAATTGCACGATTAACAGTTTCAGTGTAAATGAAAATGCTACTTTTAAGTTTAAAGTGTTTATTCTTCCTTGCTTTTAGGCTTGACCAGTTATACAAAAGTCATCCAGAATGAAGAGGCATTCCCAGGCACTTCGTTTTGTCATAAAAATATGGTATTTCAATCAAAATCATTAGAGACTTTTTGAGAAAGTAATTGGGGGGGGTTGAAAATCTTCCTGTCGCGTCCTTGGAAGATAGCAAACTTAAATACAAACATTGGTATGTACCCGTCTTTTCATTTTTGAACTATGCTGTCGCCCCCACACACATGCACATGCACATGCACACATGCTTTTTTTGGATTCAGGAGAGCTCAAGACATATATTTTTGGTGAAATCTCGGTGTCAAATTTTTTGGTGCAATACCATACCTTCTCTATACACTATGTACATAGTACGTGTAGAGAAAGTAAAAATGTAAATCTTATTAAATTACAGAATTTATTTACAATTTTTTGTGGCAGTGACTGTTTTTACTTTCTCTACATGTACTATGCACATAGTGTATAGAGAAGGTATTGTAATGCACCCAAAAATTGATACCAAGATTTCACCAGAAATACATGTTTTGGGTCCCCCTGAATCCAAAAAATTCATTTTTGGAAAAAGGTCGGTGTATGTCTGTGGACAGCATAGCTCAAAACTAAAAGTCTGTTAAATACCAAAGTTGGTATTTAAGTTCAGTATCTTCCAGAATATGACATGAAGACTTTCAAGAACATCCTCCGCCTCCCAACTACCTTTACATGGAAAAATTTTCGAAAATTTTGATTTTCTCAAAAATGGCTCTAACGATTTTGATTAAAATATCCTATATTAAATATATTTACCTGACAAATCAAATGTATATCTTGAATTTTCTGGGCATAGCCTCTGAAGACTACTTTATTCTGAATGAGTTTATATAATTGACAAACCGTAAGAGATAGACAAAAACTTACTTAACAGAAAATGTAATATTCATTTTTTCGAGGAGTTGATCGTTTTTTTAGATATTCCTTGTTATTGGTTTCAGCTTTGAAAAACTTATACTTTTTTCATACAGGAATTTGTCAACTCGTGTCCATACAAACAAAGGAACTTCAGTCACATAGCAACCAGCTTTTGACTGTCACTTTAACCTATGCTACTCCCTTATTTCGCTTCTACTTAAAAGGAAGCAAGTAATAAGACTATTTCTGCTGATTTTTTCTTGATTAGCATGAAGTAAAAAGAAGTATAAGCTTTCTAACAATTTGTTGCAGAGATGTAGAGAAAGTCATGCAAATGGAATACATGAGATTTTTGAAACATTTGGTTTGTAATTTTGTATAAGATGTTATGTTACAGGACGTGGGATCAGTCGTTCTGGGAAAAGAGAGACAGGTCAAAGGACAGAAGACGAGATGAGGACAACTACTACGGAGTGAAAGGTGTGAGAAGGATCCCCAGCATCTGGATTGGCGTGTTGCTTGTTGCACTGTCTGCCTTTGGGACAGCAATCCAGCTCGCCTCTTTACAGTACGTAACACTGTGTGTTTGCTTTACAGTTTCAGTTATTGTGGCATGTAAAATAATCCAGTAAACCCCACTTTGTTCTTTTGGTTGTTTGAAATGTCACTAAGGGCTCACTGTGACAATTTTACCTCACATTACCTTGCAGTTGCTTCCCGAAGCCGTGAGAACTCTTATCTCAGGTTGTGCTATACCTAAAGGTAATTTGCTTCTCAATTTTTATATATAGACTTTTAAAAGAAATTGAAAAAGAGGACTTGAAATATTTGTTTTATTTACCGTATTTATCTGAATACTAGAGAATGTTTTTTTTCCATAATATTAATTATCAGAATTAGGGGTTGTTTTCTGAATACCATGTGGAAAAAATGTGATGTGTTCCATTCAGATGACTTTCTCTACATCTAATTATTGTTAAAAAGCTTATGCTTCTTTTTACTTAGTGCTAATTGAGAAAAAAACAGCAGGAAAAGTCTTATTACTTGCTTCCTTGTAAGTAGAAGCGAATTAAGGGAGTACCATAGGTTAAAGTGATAGTCAAAAGCTGGTTGCTATGTGACTGAAGTTCCTTTGTTTGTATAGACAGGACTTGCAAATTCCCATATCAGAAAAATGCAAGTTTTTTTAAAGCTGAAACCAATAACGAGGAATATCTCAAAAACGATCCACTCCACAAAAACAATATTTGTAACATAAATTGTGTGTTTTAACAAGCTCTACATTTTCTGTTAAGTTTTTGTCTATCTCTTACAGTTCGCCAGTTATGCAAAATTCTGTAAAATTCATCTAGAATAAAGTAGTGTTCACAAGCTATTCCCAGAAAATTCAAGGTATACATTTTATTTGTCAGGTAAATATCTTTAAATATGATATTTTAATCAAAATTGTTAGAGCCATTTTTGAAAAAAATGTCCATGTAAAGAGTAGTTGGAGGTGTGGGGATTTTCTTGAAAATCTTCGTATCGCATCCTTGGAAGATACCAAGTTTGTTATTTAACTGGCCTTTTGTTTTTGAGCTGTTCTTTTCACAGACCCAAACACATAGATGCACACAATCTTTTTCTAAAAGTTTTTTTTTGTTCAAGGGGACCCAAAACATATATTTGTTGTGAAATCTGAGTATTGAATTTTTGGGTGAAATACAACACTTGCTCTATACCTATGTACATAGTACATCTAGACAAAGTTTAAAATGTTGTGGATACAGCAGTGGTAAAGCCTGGCAGCAGATTTTGTGTATTTCATTTCATGCCAAAAATAAGCTGTGAATATGAGCATTTATCTCCAACACTAACTGATGCATTCCATTCACATGACTTTCTCTATATCTCTACAACAAATTATTGTTAAAAATTAACAGAAATAGTCTTGTTACTTGCTTCCTTGTAAGTAGAAGTAAAATAAGGGAGTACCATAGGTTAAAGTATTAGTCAAAAGCTGGTTGCTATGTGACTGAAGTTCCTTTGTTTATATGGATAGGAGTTGACAAATTCCTGTATGAGAAAAGTATGTTTTTATAGCTGAAACCAAAAACAAAAGAATATCTCAAAAATGATTAACTCCACGAAAAAAATTTATACAATATAAATTGTGTGTTTTAACGTGCTCTACATTGGTAAGTTTTTGTCCATTTCTTACAGTTTGCCAGTTATGAAAAATTCTGTAAAATTCATCCAGAATAAGTAATCTTCAGAGGCTATTCCCAGAAAATTCAAGATACATTTTAATATATGAAATATATGAAATTTTAATCAAAATTGTTTGAGCCATTTTTGAGAAAATCAAAAATTGATTGATACTAAACTTAAATACCAAGTTTGGTATTTTACCGACTTATCATTTTTGAGTAGTCATGTTCACAGACACATGGACACACACACACATGCGCCCAGACCTTTTTCTGAAAATGCTTTTTTTTGGATACAGGGAACCCTAAAACGTATATTTCCAGTGAAATCTCGGTATTGAATTTTTGGGTGCAATACAATACCTTCTCTATACACTATGTACATAGTACGTGTAGAGAAAGTAAAAATAAACGACTTCCTTTCATATTAATGATTGCACGTAATCTTGTATTGGGACTCAACTCAAGCAGAGAGAGGTTAGCTTTGTGTTTCCATTGTTCCCACTGCACATCTACCAGTACATTTCTGTTTTTCCCTCTGCCCCGATGAGCCACCTCCTATATGAATTTACAATCAAATTTGTATTACGTAAAATGTTTTATCATATATTAAGATACAGTGGAACCTCACTTATACGATTTTCAAGGGAAACTACTAAAATACTGTATAAATGGATTTTCTCTTCGGGTATGAACCTTATCCAGAATTTTTAATTTTTCACCAAGAGTTCTTGTTTTCTTCCTTGTTGTTGATATTCACACATGTTTCTTCTCCTGTTTGTAACTCCACATAAAATAGAAAGTGACTGTTGGAACGATATTACGACAATGAAAACAGCACACTAGCAGTACTCGACTTAAAGCAGAGACGTACTGTAGGAACCAAGGTTAGTAGATTGTTGGAACAATATGATAACAATAAAATGATAAGTGCCAATGCAAACCAAGCAATTCCAAGCTGTACACGGCAAGCATACCACCATACGTTTTTTCAAAAATGTATAAATGGATACATTTTGTGAATGGTGATCAGAAAAAGTGATGCATTACAGAGAAAACGTATAATTGAGCAAAATTTAAATGGAGAACGACTGGTCCATAAAATTTTAGCATATATGTGCGAAAAATGTTGACGTGAATAACGTATAAGTGAGTTTCAACTGTACGTTGTCTTAATAGAAAATTTCATCCATAATCATCTTTTTACCTACACTGCCATCATGCTTTTGGTGTGGCAATTTATTTCTGCGCAGTCGGTAGGACTGGAGTTGGCTGGGCTGCCATGTGTGTCTGGCAGTCCACCCCTCCTTGTACTGGATCTGTTACGTTGGTCACACTTACAGTTGGCACAACTGGAAATTCTGTTTAGCACCAAAGCAATTGTTGAGAGGGTTTTAACCTTTCTTCTCTGCTGTATAATCTGTTAATTTGTGATTGCCCTAGTTTACTTCAAGTAAATACTTTATCTGGAATGGTTTTTTTTTTATTCAATTTTTTGTAACTATTTAAAATTAGGCACCATAAATGGCGGTTACATCAGCTAAGTAAAGAAAGGTATGGACAGGAAATGAATCCCGTAGGCCTTGAATATTCTAATACCATCATCAGGGTCAAAGAAAACAAGAGTTGAGTGAAGATAGGAAAGGTAAAAGAGGGGATCTGATATCAGAGCAGTCCTTCCCTTTAGTTCATCAAGTCTTCAAGTTATAGAAGCAATTAAAGGGTCTCCTTTCTGTTATAACAAACTGATATGTGATTACTAACAGCTGCACCACATGAAGACATTAGGTTTTGTCTAGGTCGGTTCCTTTAAGTCTCCAGTTGATTATTAAAGGCTCTCCTTTCTGTTATAACAAACTGATATGTGATTCCTAACAGCTGCACCACGTGAAGACATTAGGTTATTGTCCAGGTCGGTTCCTTTAAGTCTCCAGTTGATTATTAAAGGCTCTCCTTTCTGTTATAACAAACTGATATGTGATTCCTAACAGCTGCACCACGTGAAGACATTAGGTTATTGTCCAGGTCGGTTCCTTTAAGTCTCCAGTTGATTATTAAAGGCTCTCCTTTCTGTTATAACAAACTGATATGTGATTCCTAACAGCTGCACCACGTGAAGACATTAGGTTATAAGTCTCCAGTTGATTATTAAAGGCTCTCCTTTCTGTTATAACAAACTGATATGTGATTCCTAACAGCTGCACCACGTGAAGACATTAGGTTATTGTCCAGGTTGGTTCCTTTAAGTCTCCAGTTGATTATTAAAGGCTCTCCTTTCTGTTATAACAAACTGATATGTGATTCCTAACAGCTGCACCACGTGAAGACATTAGGTTATTGTCCAGGTTGGTTCCTTTAAGTCTCCAGTTGATTATTAAAGGGTCTCCTTTCTGTTATAACAAACTGATATGTGATTACTAACAGCTGCACCACATGAAGACATTAGTTTTGTCCAGGTCGGTCCCTTTAAGTCTCCAGTTGATTATTAAAGGGTCTCCTTTCTGTTATAACAAACTGATATGTGATTACTAACAGCTGACAGTCGGTTCCTTTAAGTCTCTAGCTGATTATTAAAGGCTCTCCTTTCTGTTATAACAAACTGATATGTCATTACTAACAGCTGCACCACATGAAGACATTAGGTTTTGTCTAGGTCGGTTCCTTTAAGTCTCCAGCTGATTATTAAAGGCTCTCCTTTCTGTTATAACAAACTCATATGTCATTACTAACAGCTGCACCACATGAAGACATTAGGTTATTGTCCAGGTTGGTTCCTTCAAGTCTCCAGTTGATTATTAAAGGCTCTCCTTTCTGTTATAACAAACTGATATGTGATTACTAACAGCTGCAGAGTCGGTCCCTTTAAGTCTCCAGTTGATTATTAAAGGCTCTCCTTTCTGTTATAACAAACTGATATGTGATTACTAACAGCTGCACAGTCGGTTCCTTTAAGTCTCCAGTTGATTATTAAAGGCTCTCCTTTCTGTTATAACAAACTGATATGTGATTACTAACAGCTGCACCACGTGAAGACATTAGGTTTTGTCTAGGTCGGTTCCTTTAAGTCTCCAGCTGATCATTAAAGGCTCTCCTTTCTGTTATAGCAAACTAATATGTGATTACTAACAGCTGCACCACATGAAGATATTAGGTTTTGTCCAGGTCGGTTCCTTTAAGTCTCCAGTTGATTATTAAAGGCTCTCCTTTCTGTTATAACAAACTGATATGTGATTCCTAACAGCTGCACCACGTGAAGACATTAGGTTATTGTCCAGGTCGGTTCCTTTAAGTCTCCAGTTGATTATTAAAGGCTCTCCTTTCCGTTATAACAAACTAATATGTGATTACTAACAGCTGCACCACGTGAAGACATTAGGTTATTGTCCAGGTGGGTTCCTTTAAGTCTCCAGTTGATTATTAAAGGGTCTCCTTTCTGTTATAACAAACTGATATGTCATTACTAACAGCTGCACCACATGAAGACATTAGGTTTTGTCTAGGTCGGTTCCTTTAAGTCTCCAGCTGATTATTAAAGGCTCTCCTTTCTGTTATAACAAACTGATATGTGATTACTAACAGCTGCACCACCTGAAGATATTAGGTTATTGTCCAGGTCGGTTCCTTTAAGTCTCCAGTTGATTATTAAAGGCTCTCCTTTCTGTTATAACAAACTGATATGTCATTACTAACAGCTGCACCACATGAAGATATTAGGTTTTGTCCAGGTCGGTTCCTTTAAGTCTCCAGTTGATTATTAAAGGCTCTCCTTTCTGTTATAACAAACTGATATGTGATTACTAACAGCTGCACTATGTGAAGACATTAGGTTTTGTCTAGGTCGGTTCCTTTAAGTCTCCAGTTGATTATTAAAGGCTCTCCTTTCTGTTATAACAAACTGATATGTCATTACTAACAGCTGCACCACATGAAGATATTAGGTTTTGTCCAGGTCGGTTCCTTTAAGTCTCCAGTTGATTATTAAAGGCTCTCCTTTCTGTTATAACAAGCTGATATGTCATTACTAACAGCTGCACCACATGAAGATATTAGGTTTTGTCCAGGTCGGTTCCTTTAAGTCTCCAGTTGATTATTAAAGGGTCTCCTTTCTGTTATAACAAACTGATATGTGATTACTAACAGCTGCACCACCTGAAGATATTAGGTTATTGTCCAGGTCGGTTCCTTTAAGTCTCCAGTTGATTATTAAAGGCTCTCCTTTCTGTTATAACAAACTGATATGTCATTACTAACAGCTGCACCACATGAAGATATTAGGTTTTGTCCAGGTCGGTTCCTTTAAGTCTCCAGTTGATTATTAAAGGCTCTCCTTTCTGTTATAACAAACTGATATGTCATTACTAACAGCTGCACCACATGAAGATATTAGGTTTTGTCCAGGTCGGTTCCTTTAAGTCTCCAGTTGATTATTAAAGGCTCTCCTTTCTGTTATAACAAACTGATATGTCATTACTAACAGCTGCACCACCTGAAGATATTAGGTTATTGTCCAGGTCGGTTCCTTTAAGTCTCCAGTTGATTATTAAAGGCTCTCCTTTCTGTTATAACAAACTGATATGTCATTACTAACAGCTGCACCACGTGAAGATATTAGGTTTTGTCCAGGTCGGTTCCTTTAAGTCTCCAGTTGATTATTAAAGCAATTAAAGGGTCTCCTCCCTGTTAGTAACAAAAGTCTTTCATCTACTGCGCTGCCAACCTTTAGTCAATATGACATCAAAATACTGGAATGTAAGACAGCAAATGGCTTCACTGCCAAATGCTCAACATTAGATACCAAGCACTGCATCGTCGGTGAGCATAAGAATCTATCGCCATGCTTGGTTGCTAGGATCTTATATTTTGACAGTGAAGTTAAAAGTAATTTGGTAGGTTTAGCAACGTTAAACCTTTTATTCGTGCTAAGTATCTGACTTATGGTAGATACATAAACTGTTGATAAGAATTATTATATATTCAATTACTATAATATGAACCTGGATTTCTGAGATGAGCTCATGGCGTCTGTGGCTATGTCTTCACCTCTCAGATGCTGTACACCAGAACCTTGTAAAATATTCACCTCTATCTTTAAGTTGAAGATCATTGCTTTTAAACATTGCAATCTGCACGTCACCACGGGCACGACAGACTTCCCTGTTCCCACTTACGTGAAATACATTTTTATATTCTCCTAGTAATTGAAATGAATGAATTTAAATAACTTATATAATAATGTTCATACAATTATGAACTTTTCTCATTTGGTTATTTGTTAAGTTTTGTGCTCCTCTTTTGTTATATTCTTAAACAAATTACACCTCCCGTATTACATGTTTATTTAGGATTTGTTTGCTTAATAGACTGTCACAAATACCAATTGTTAGTTATTTTATACATAATAATGACTAATTATATGTATTACAATTCTTGGCTTTCACGTGCCAAACAATATTATTTTATGATTTTTAATGCTGTTTTGGGCGGTATAGGTTTATTTTTAGTTGCCTAGATTGTTTCAAGCTTAAATTGTGCATCATTTCTATCGCACTATCTTCGTCACTCCCGCTCAAAACGTGAATTTGCATGCAAATTCGAATAAGGTAAAACATTTCATGATATATTAAATATGTTGTTTTAATAGAACATCACATCCACAATGGTCATAGCACTAAGTTGACGCCATCACTCCTGAACAAAGACATACCAGTATACTTCCGTTTTCCTATCTCTGTCTCTCTTCTGCTAACAAAGTCAATTTCTGCAAAAATTCAAATAAAGTTATAGTTTTTACAATGTGTTGTATTGTCTAAATAGAAAATCATATCCTTAATCATTCCTATTGTTGCAACCACCATCACACACATACTGTTCATTTTTGTGCCCCTCTCCCCATCTCTCTGCCACTCAAAATGTAATTTTTGTGCCTCTTTGAATTATCATTTTGGTAAAACTTTTCACAAGACTGTATTATTTTGTAGTTGTCTAAATAAAAAATGTTATCAATTTTTGTATCAGCTTCTTTGATCACTTATCAATACATAATTTGTGTTCTCTTTCTCATACCCATCACATGAATTTCTGCAAAAATTCAAATTAAATAAAAAGTGGGGGGGGGGGGGGGGGTTAGTCAGCTTGTTTGCTCAAAAAACAAGGCAAACTTTAAATTGTGTTTAATAATTAATTTATCATGTCTTCTTTTTTAAAAATTTTATGCTAAATTTCAAAATTAAATCCTGATAAAAATGGGTCATCTTGTATTCAGATAAAAATGGTGTGAAGAGAAATGTATAAGTAAACTGAATGTAATTCATTAAACTGGATTATTTTACATGCAGTACACATATATGTAACAATTAAAGTGCAGTTTATATCTTCGCAGTTCTGGACTCACATTTTCAAGGGAGCAGTTGAATGAGCGAAACAGGCAGGCCAGCATGGCACTGGCAGACTTACGAGCTCGGAATGAACACCTCACCAAAGAGGAACGTCTAGAGAACATCAAGAAACAGCTTGCTAACGACAGTTTTAAATCTGTCTCTGAGTCATCCACGCAGTGATAGTGTTGTCATGCAGCAGAGAAATGTTTGCTCAAAGTTTGGTGTTTAAAAGGCAACCACAGACCACCAGTTGAGGGGCACATTCTCAGGATAATGTTGCAATACTCACAAAAATGTTATTTATTTAGTAATAAAATGCGTATTTTATAAGACGTGATAGATGGCATATTGGAACTGCTCGAGAAGGCTCAGAAACAAATTTCATTAGCAATATACCACATATTTCACAGATAAGACAATAGTTCGGTCATAAGAAGAGGCCTCCAAAATGTAGGCTCATCTATACAAGAGAAACAAACAAAAATCTCTAAATATTGCAGAATGCCACAAAATCATAAAACAACTAATGAATTTAAATAAAAGATTAATGCTTCAATGGATACCAGCACATTAAACAGCTGACTTTCTAGCCAAGAAAGGTAGTAAAATTTCGTCTGATCCAATAAGTTATCACTCTATCATTATATCAACATATAATAACAAAATTAAAGAAGATAATGTATTACAAACAAAAGGAAAATTTATGTAATAACATGACCAGAAGAAAATGCTGTGTAGCAACTTTTAGACTCCTAACAGGCCCTGATTGATAAAGTGAGATCTCCTCTGTACACTTAAACAAGATATGGATGGAAACTATCTACTATGCTGCCCAACCTTTAGTCAACATGATAAGTTGATAACATCAAAATACTGGAGTGCAAGAGAGCAAATGGCTTCACTGCCAACTGCTCAACATTAGATACCAACCATCCACAAACAAAAATTACATGACTTTTTTCTACATATTGTTACAAAAGCTTATTGTTGTGTTGTATAAGCTGTTTACTTCCTTTAACTCCTAATTGGAGCATAATGTTTCCACAATCAGATTTGAAGTTCTAGTTTGTGGATTTGGTGCTATGCGCCAGGGTGGCGAAATGTCAGCTAGTTGCCCACAGATGACACTGTAGGACAAAATCACAACTTGCAAACTCTAAAATGGTAGAATTTTGCCCAGGAACCTTCTTCTTTCAAGGTATGGAGTTCCTTTACATCAAATAAACATTACACCAGCTTTACTTCCCTTCCAAAGGAAGCCATGTTAAGGATTTTTGCATCACTGACTTTGAACCTGCAATCTTGGGTCTTAGAGGTTGGTATGGTAGCCACTACATCACGGAGGGCAACGTTGTGTTGTACTGGTTAAGTCTTTTGTACTGAAATTCTGTCATAGAGATGGTATCCAAACCACCCCTTCATTGTTCATTGATTATAACATGTTGATTGGTATAGTTTTCAGGCTAGTCATGTAGATAACTGATACCAATAGTTTGGAGCTCAAACCTTGTTTACGAAAGGTGGAAAGCAATATTGTGATCTAGGGGGCTCTGCCACTTTTTATGCACATTAGAGTATTTGCTTAACTGTGAAGAGTTACATATTGTATTTGCTTAATTGCATATTTTGTTAAAATGTCAAAGGAAAGTAAGTAAATAAATATATATTCTTTTCAAGATAAGAAGTTTTTTCTTTGTTTCATACAATACAAGAACAGTTCCAACACCACATGTTAACCAAAAACTTGAATTTAGTTTCCTATAAAGGGGTTAATTTATATAATAAACCCCCTGAGAATACCTAAGTCCCACAGAAGGAGCACTTAAGAAGAAAGTTAAAAATCTACTCTTTTAAACTACATGCTTAACCCTTTACTGCATGGTATTGCTTGTATGCAACAAACCCGATTAATCAAAGCTTTTAGTGGACTTTTATTTCATATTACATTAACCTTCAACAATAAAATTAGACTAGTTATAGCTCCTTTATATTGTAAAATTATAACGCTTTTTGTAATAAAACTAGTGTTTTTACTTTCTCTACACGTACAGTGTACATGGTGTATAGAGAAGAAAATCCCCTCAACCCCAACTACCCTTTACATGGAACTAATTTTTCTTTGGTTAGCGTGAAATAAATAGAAGCATTAGCTTTTTATCAATTAATTTGTTCCAGAGATATAGAGAAAGTCATATGAATGGAACACATCAGATTTTTTTTTTTTAATAAAAAGAGCAAAATGCATGCAACTGCAGTCAAATGTAACCTCTTGAGCATCCAAGTGTGGCCTAACACCAGTTATTTTACTTGGGCCCTCCCCATCTTTTACCACAGACACATTACTGGGACTCAGCTTTGAATGGATGGCAAGTCCACTTTGTGTCACAGTAACAATCACAGCTATTCAAGTCACCTCTGTTGTGGTGCCAATGAAAGGAATATAAATACCATAAGTTGTATAGTTTTGAAGCTGCTTACAGTGAAGACAATCAAATTGAATTAATTAATGTGGTATTAACACACACTTTACCTACTTTTATTGTGCAGGACAATTGTTTAGTGGACCGTTGCCCTCATTCTCAGCTGTTGAACCACTACTGCTTGGGTTTGGGTTCCAAGTTGTGGGTGTGTTGGTTGTGGTGACATCTGTTGGGCAGGCAATGAGACTTATTAAGCAATCCTTAGGGGGAACTCCATGTTCATCAATGTGTGGTTGTATTTATGAATATAGATTTTCTCCTACGCTGATAATTCACAGATTTGAAAGTTGTTTCAAGAGTTTGATGTTAGGGTTGATTTCGTGGTGTGCTTCCCAAAAGTGATGTTCCACTGCAGATTTTTCTTTATGAGTTAAGGTGGTAATTTGATGTGTTTCTGTCTTTTGTATTTATTGATCTTTTTAATGATGGTGGAGGTATTGAAACCATGTCTACTGCTGTGCTCAGAATTCAGAGGGATTGAGTAGGACATTAACTAGTCTGAAAGCTAGACTATTGAGCACTGCAAATTGGTGTGGAATGGGGTTGAAGCTTGGAATCCCAACCCAAGCAGTAGTGCTTCATCAGCTGAGGATGCGGACAATGAAACTATTGTCCTGCACAATAAAAGTAGGTAAAGTGTGTGTTAATACCACATTAATTAATTCAATTTGATTATCTTCACTGTAAGCAGCTTCAAAACTATACAACTTATGATATTTATATTCCTTTCATTGGCACCACAGCAGAGGTGACTTGAATAGCTGTGATTGTTACTGCGATACAAAGTGGACTGGCCATCCATTCAAAGCTGAAAGTTGCAGCGGGGAACCTCTTTGTTGTCGGTGATGCTTGTAGTCTCAGTGTTGATTGGTCTGATCCGTCTTGGGAATTCTTGGTGTAGTAATTATTTAAACATTTTTACAGGTTTAAATTTGCTGCTGGATCTGTAACGTTCCTCACGCTTACAGGTGGCGAAACTGGAATTACTGTTTAGCGCTGAACGTAATTGTTGAGACAGCTTCTTCTCCATAGTAAAGTTGTTTGTATTTCATTTTTATAGCCCGGTTATATTACACATCAAGTAATTGCTAGCTATATTGTCGGTGAGTATAAGAATCTCAATCCCCTTGCTTGGTTGGTAGGATCTTTTAGGAGAGAATGAATTTAAAAGTAATTTGGTATTTAAAACTTTTATTCGTGGACATTGTAACAACGCGGTGTACCAAGGCACATAACTTGAACTCGTTTCTTTTACAGAAAATTGTGCCCAGTATCTGCTTTATGGCATGTACTTACATAAATTATTGATGATAGTTAATACAATACATGATTTTATAGTATTAATCTGGATTTCTGAGATGAACTCTTAGCGTCTGTAGCTACGTCTTCACAATTCAGAGACTGTGTACAGCAACTTTATAAACATTTCACTTCTATCATAAAGTTGAAGATAATTGTTTTTAAAAATTATAAACTGCACATCACCATGGGGACGACAGACTTCCTTGTTCCCACTTTTCATGAAATACATATACAATATACATTTTTATATACTCCTAGTAATTAATATTAATACATTTTAATAATTTACATAATAATGTTCATACAAATTACTAACTTTTCTAAATTAGTTATTTGTTAAGTTTTCTTATTCTTTGTTATTTGCTTAAACAAATTACAGCATCCGGTATCTGATTCTCTTTTGTTCTCCATAAACATTACTTCAAATATTGTCTGCCCGTTCCTTTAATATGTTTACAGCCTCTGCTATTTCAAACAACTTTAATCTGCAGTCATCCAGTACTAAACAATGAATTTTTTCAATGATCTCTGGAGTTGTCGCTTCTACAGGGCGTCCAGAGCGAGGCTCATCACTAGTGCTCGTATGTCCCATTTTAAACTCTGCAACCCACCTTTTAATCATTGAATATGAAGGGGCAGAGTCTTACAATGTACTGTCCATTTCCTCCTCCTTGATGTCTTTAGGTGTTAAGCCTTTCAAATGGAAGTATTTAATCACTGCTCGTTTTTCCTAATGCTCTATTTTTGTGAAAACTGTAAAGTTTTTTTTAAAATGCTGCCATTCGAAAACTAAACAAGTTATTGACCTGTAACTATGGATACAAGCTAGTCTAGAGTTAAACTACCGTCTAACTGGCCTAGTGGCGCCATATCTGTGAGAGGACCGGGACTTATCAGCCGACTCTAGTGGCGCCAGATCTGTGTGAGACCCGGGACTTATCAGCCGACTCTAGTGGCGCCAGATCTGTACGAGGACCAGGCATTATGAGCTGACTAGTGGCGCCATATCTGTGTGAGGCCTGGGACTTATCAGCCGACCCTAGTGGCGCCATACCTGTGTGAGGCCCGGGACTTATCAGCCGATCCTAGTGGCACCATATCTGTGTGAGGCCCGGGACTTATCAGTCGACCCTAGTTGTGCCATAACTGTGTGAGACCCAGGACTTATCAGCCGACCCTAGTAGTGCCATATCTGTTTGAGACCCGGGACTTATCAGCCGACCCTAATGGTGCCATATCTGTGTGAGACCCAGGACTTATCAGCCGACCATAGTGGCACCATATCTGTGTGAGACCCGGGACTTATCAGCCGACTCTAGTAGTGCCATATCTGTGTGAGACCCGGGACTTATCAGCCGACCCTAGATGCGCCATATCTGTGTGAGACCCGGGACTTAACAGCGACTCTAGTGGCACCATATCTGTGTGAGACCCAGGACTTATCAGCCGACCCTAGTGGCGCCATATCTGTGAGACCCAGGACTTATCAGCCGACACTAGTGGCACCATATCTGTGTGAGACCCGGGACTTATCAGCGACTCTAGTGGTGCCATATGTGTTAAACCTGGGACTTATCAGCCGACCCTAGTGGCACCATATCTCTGTGAGGCCCGGGACTTATCAGCCGACCCTAGTGGTGCCATATCTGTGTGAGGCCCGGGACTTATCAGCCGACCCTAGTGGCACCATATCTGTGTGAGGCCCGGGACTTATCAGTCGACCCTAGTAGTGCCATATCTGTGTGAGACCCGGGATTTATCAGTCGACCCTAGTGGTGCCATATTTGTGTTAGACCTGGGTCTTATCAGCCGACCCTAGTGGCACCATATCTGTGTGAGGCCCGGGTCTTATCAGCCGACCCTAGTGGCACCATATCTGTGACACCCGGGACTTATCAGCCGACCCTAGTGGCAACATATCTGTGTGGGCACAGGACTTATCAGTCGACACTAGTGGCACCATATCTGTGTGAGACCCGGGACTTATCAGCCGACCCTAGTAGTGCCATATCTGTGTGAGACCCGGGACTTATCAGCTGACCCTAGTGGCACCATATCTGTGTGAGGCCCGGGACTTATCAGCCGACCCTAGTGGCGCCATATCTGTGTGAGACCCGGGACTTATCATATGTTCCTGGTTGATGTACAAACAGTAACACCATAAACAGACTCGATGCAGAAAGATTAACAACACAATAAAGCCAAACCTGGGTTATCTTACAGTGAAACTCGCTAAACTTAAACCAAAATTTATGCACCTCAGTAAAGCTTAAACTTAAACCATGAAACTGGCCCTAAGGAAGGGTGAACATTTGTATGAAACATTCAGTACAGTAATCATTTCCCAGGCAAGGATAGTGCTATGTTTGACCAGGAAGCATAATGCTGTTCAGAAACATTTTGAGTTGAACTTGTACTTCTTGTCCATTAAACTTTATTACTGACACAATCCTTGCTTAGGTAATACACTGAGAGTAAATTTTGTCCATTTATTTACTACAAAGTTTAGTCAGTACTGATTTATTTATATCACACTTAAAAATTTGTACATTTACTCAGTTATAATGATTTCTTTTCAACTATTCAAAACTGCTTTACAGTTGGAAATGTAAAAGTAGGGGAATAAAGGGCAATATTGGGTGTTTCTAATCAGAATCTCTGTTAACTTTATCATTATACTGTAAGCAGGTGTTTACAATATTCTGTTACATTTCATAGCATTAGCCATTTTCAAGATATTCAATTCTGGTGACTAATTGTTAGAACCAGCTGAAAAATACCACAGCTAGGATTTGAACAGGGTGTGGTTGCTATAACCATTGAACTATGGCAACATGCTGGTATGACATTAAATTCTCTGATTCAGGTTTTTACCTGGTTAAATGTCACTTCATAGATGATAATTTTCAGCAACTATTGCCAACAAACATACTGTAGGTGTTCTTGGACTTGAAGGAGCATACATCTCACTAAATGCTTACTATGGCTCCTGAAATTAACCAGCTGAGAAACACACAGCAGCCAGAGTAAGCAATTTCTCACCTTATTCATTCATTATGAAAGCATTGTATTATGCATACTCATTTTCTTGACTTCCTCTCGTCTTTCAGTAAGTTTTGCAAAATTTAGGAAGGAGAGTAGAGCGACAACATTCAGACATGAAGTATGCTATACACCCTGATATTTTGTAACTCTGTAGATCTCAGAGTTCATGTACATGAGCTGTGTTTCATTTAAAAATTCATGATATATCACATAACGTATTCACAATAATAGCTGATATCCTCAAAGAGAGAAACTTTATTTGGTTGACAACACTGCAGAAAGAGAGGTGGGCAGGCTCTCTGTTTTCCCCGTGACTGCAAAACTAGCGCACAAGGAAAGTAGTAGTACCAACTTCATAGCTTAACCCATTCAAGGATACCCAATAATGGAGGTGAGGTGTTAAAATAAATAAATTAAAAAAGCATTTTGGTACTTTGGGGTATGAACCTCCAACCATACCAATATGGCCAACTCTTAGACCACACAGCCATTCAGAGACTGCATTATCCTCTGATTTTTTTGGTAGGGTTTAACACCCGCTTTTACTACATTTGGCACTGCAGATGATGATACTGGAATGAAGATGGAGCACCGGTGGAAGGTGATGGCAGGGGAAACTGGAGAAAACCCCACCCCTACTCCGCTTTGTCCACCACAAATCTTAATTATGGTCGCTTGGGATCGAACCCAGGCCATCTAGGTGAGAGGCGAGTTGTCTAACCACTCAGCCACAGCGCGGCTATTATTATTATCCCGATCTTATAATGATCGAGTAAATTTTTGTTCATTTAAGAAGAAGAAATGGCACTGTGGGTGATTGGTTAGACTGGTTGCCTCCCATCCAGGTGGCTCGAGTTTGGTCCCAAGTGGCTGCATGTGAGATTTGTGGTGGACTGCCTGGGCAGGTTTTCTCCTGGTTCTCCAGTTTCCCCCACCACTCATTCCACCATTTCTCCATCATCATCTTTCCTATCCATTTTGCTTGCATTTCTCCACTTCCTCGCGCTCATGCCTGGCTGCAGTTCCAGGTTCTCCATTCTGTGGCTCCCTGACAGGCTTCTGACCCCTAGGCATCTGAGGGAGGGTAACCTATGTATAAAAAAAAATTATAAAAAGCGTGCATCTGCATTCAATTGAAAGCTGTCAGTATCCAACTGTGCTGTCTCACCAATTGCTTTAGTTGGACCCACCCCATCCTTTTCCACAGTTTCTCTTGAACACAAAACATACGTTTTACTGGATTTGATCCTGTGGTCCTTGGTTTGATAGGTTAACTACTCGTATCATGCCCTAACATATTGCAGCCCACACCCGAGCATAGCCCAGGCAGGTATTTCTAATGCAATTCCACGACCATAACTCAGTCTTGAGCTATGTGACAAAGAACATACATCAGTTATCGTTTAGCTGTCTGATTTTTGCTGCCATCTGTCCTTGCTTTAGTCAACTATTAGGAATTTTAGGAGATTTAGTAATATTGGCTGCTCTTGGGTACTCGCGCCATTTTCCTTGAAGGTGGTGATCTGTTTGTTACGTTTGTTCTGTTAAATGTTAAAATGCTGCATTTTCCTCGATTTCTGTGAACTGAAGCTGAAGTTCAGGATACAAATGATGCTTTGGAAAGTTCTGATTCCAAGGCAGAGTTTTTTGAACTTTGAATAAATGGAGTGTAAGCAGCTTTACACAGATTTTTTTTAAAAATGCATATTTGATACTTGTAAATTTAAAATAAAATATTAATACGAAAGTTATGACTATTTTCTTACTTGTTGAGAAATCCTTGAATACCATACTTTTATATTGTCCCAATACTTTTTGGCAGATTTGATTGATGTACTGTAAATAATAACTGAAAGCAGGCTGGGTTTCTTGGCCCTTCAACTAAAGAAATGCCCCGGCTTCAATGTGTTAATTGAGTGATCTGTTGGTAAAATGACTTATTTAACGATGATGCACAGACAGTTTGAAATTTTGCTACAGAATATACAATATCATTATCTGGAAACGAGAAGGTTATAATTTTCCAAAATCATATTTCCTGTTTTAGGAAAACTTTCTGTTTGTTTTGAAAGCTCTCATATTTAATGTCGCAAAATCATAAAACAACTAATGAATTTAAATAAAAGATTAATTCTCCAATGGATACCAGCACATTGCGGAATACAGCTGACTTTCCCAAGAAAAGTAGTAAAATTATATCTGATCCAATAAGTTATCATTATATCAACATATAATAAAGAAGATAATGTATTACAAATTTATGTAATAACACGACCAGAATCCCTACATTACCAAGAAAATGGTGTGTAGCAACTTTTAGACTCCTAACAGGCCATGATTGGTATGGTGAGATCTCCTCTGATATGATGTGCTGCCCAACCTTTAGTCAACATCAGAATACTGGAATGCTCAACATTAGATACCGACCTATTTTAACTTTATCAGACGAGAAGCCACAGTTTGCCCAACAGTACTCAGACTTGATGACGTAGGAACACATTTGAGCTAGATGCGCAGAATGTACGTCGAGACCTGAGTGTGGGGTACAACAGGATTAAACACAGGTTCTGCCCCACCAGCCTTGTAGTCTTCATATCGCAGCGTGAAGATGGATTCGAATCCCAGTCTTTCAACAGCTTTTGCTGAGTAGTAACTTGAACAGTCCACACGCACCAATGAGAAGCCGTGCTGCTTAGCGATCTCGCTGCAAAATATACAAACACAATTGTTATATATTAAACATTCCTCTAGCTCTTACAAATACAAACTATTCTTACAAAAGATCATTCTTTTATCTACATCATGCTAATTGAGACAAATGCTAGTATAATTGTTGCTTTCTTGTAAATAGAAGGGAACTAAGGAAATACAATAGCCTTAAGTGATAGTCAAATCTTTTAAAAGCTTGTCACATTGAGTTTTGTTTGGTTCCATTTGAGAAAAGTGTTTTAAAGCTGAAACCAATATCTCAAAAACACTCAATGCCACAAAAAAAATCAGATGTGTTCCATTCACATGAATTTCTCTACATCTCTGTAACAAATTATTGTTAAAAACCTTAAGCTTCTATTTACTTCATGCTAATTGAGAAAAAATTAGAAATAGTTTTATTACTTGCTTCTTTGCAAGTAGGAGCGAAATAAGGAAGTACCATAGGTTAAAGTGATAGTCAAAAGCTGGTTGCTATGTGACTGAAGTTCCTTTGTTTCTATGGATAGGAATTGACAAATTCCTATATGAGAAAAGTATAAAAGCTGAAACAAAAAACAAGAAATATCTAAAAAACTATCAACTCCACAAAAAAATGTATATTACATAAATTGTGTGTTTTAACGTGCTCCACATTTGTTGTGCAGTAAGTTTTTGTCCATCTCTTGCGGTTTAGCAGTTATACAAAATTCCTTAAAATTCATCCAGAATAAAGCAGTCTTCAGAAGCTATTCCTAGAAAATTCAAGATATACATTTTATATGTAAGGTAAATATCTTTAATATACGGTATTTTAATCAAAATCGTTAGCTATTTTTAAGAAAATCAAAATTTTTGAAAAAAGTTGCATGTAAAGGTTAATTTGGACTGGGGGGATTTTTCTCAAAATCTTCGTGTCGCATCCTTGGAAGATACTAAACTCACAGACATACGGGCACACACTGACCTTTTTCTGAAAATGCTTTTTTTGGATATAGGGAACCCAAAATCATATTTTTTGGTGAAATGTCGGTATTGAATTTTTGGGTACAATACAATACCTTCTGTATACATAGTACGTGTAGAGAAAGTGGAAAGTTGAGAGAGCGGTGCGACCTTTGTATCCAGCGCTGTCCCGATTCGCTGACCAGCTCTAGCTAACTACATTCCTGACATACAAATGTGGCGCTCTGAACGAAAACAACACTGACACGCGCACATCCTTTTAATTTTCATTCAATGTAGGATCCAGAAAACATGCCTTAACTTTGGTATTTGGCAAAAGGTTCCCTATGTCACACTGTTTACCAAAGACCACTCCAAATCCTGCCAACTTGTGCAACTGAAGTCTTTACACCAGTGATAAATACATCTGGGCATTTGGAACACATTTTAGTTCTGTCGGAAACAAGAGATACAGAAACTGGCAACCCGTGAGTGTTGCTTGCACTTGACAGTTTTGCATAAGGTTGGCTATGCTGGCGTTGCCAGAGTAACTGGTAAACAACAACAGCTTATTGCAAATGTCTCTATCGTGAATATAAACAGTGTTCCTAGCAAATGAATACTGATGAATAATGAAACTAATTCGTTATTATTGATGTTCACTGAAAATAACAGTGATACTGTAACACATGTAGCATACATTAGGTATTTATAGAACAGATTAGTGCAACATAGCTTGTTACAATGAGAGAAAGGTGTAACAAAGTGATTTTCACCAGTTTACAATTTTAATGGCTCAATTCCATCCAAGTCTCCGTCGTCATCATTATTGGATGTATCATCGTCATTATCATCAACATCGTCGTCGTCACCAAGACATATCATTAGTGGTTCCCATTGATGATTCTCTCTAATTCCTGTACTTTTCGTATTATTTAGTAAACATGATTCACTTTCGAAGTCGCGTCCACTTTCGCCACACCTTCTCACAAAAGTGTATCCACCTCTATAATTGTGAAAGTCTTGTTATGTTCCCTCACGTACAAAGAAACACCAACAATAACAACAAATAAATAACGAATAATATGTATCTTGTACAGAACTCAAAGCATGTGTTAGGAGTTCACAAACTGAGCACATGGTTGGAAATAGCCAGATATTGTAACGGTGTGGCTTCTAGATGCGTTTCCGTTGTCTGACCGACCGGAATGTTGCTTTGTGATTGGTTCAGAAAATCAAACGGGTAAAGGTTTTCATCTGTTTTAGCTGATGTACCAACTTAACTGCCAACTGTCAAATGCAAGGATTCAGCGGCAGGAGTATAGGTCAATACGTAAACACATCTCAGTGGTACTATCATACCAGTGTAGGCCAATCAGAATGCCAGTTGCACTCGTTATCCCCAGCCCGCATCGTGTTTACAAGCGACCGACGTGTTTACATCCAGAAGTCGGTTCAGATACCTGACCAACCGAGTTACTTCAATCTGAAAAGGCTGCTCGGAATATTCCTTTAATAGTTTTAAATGATAATTATTTGGTAACTGTGGTGTCCCATAATTCCTATCGAAACTACTGTCAGAAATACGTTACTCTACGCATCTTACAAGTATATTCTTGTGGAATTGTGTATCCGATTTGGAACAAAAACCATTTAGTTTTTCGAAATTGACTGATCAAAGAACAAAATGCCATTAGAGTTTTTTATTTGTAATGGTTCTACGAAGCACGTATTAGAAAGAATGTAATGTCATTTCCATTTAAATGAGCCTGTTATCGGACGAACCTTGTGTGTTTGAGCAGATCTGTAGCGATGCCTCTGCCTCTCCAGGTGATGTCCACAGACAGAATACGAACTTCCAGCAGTGTTTTGATGTCTGGGAACTTGGAGAACACATCAGCATTCCTCTCCACGTTAGCAAGCAGTGTGAGGATCTTGCGGAACCTGGGGTTTGGACATTCACCAGCAGATGTCTCCATCTCCTCCAGGTGTCCTGGCTCGTGGCTTCCATTGAGACACACCCCAACCACGTGGCCACTCTCGTCAACTGCCATCACTGACAGTCCTGCACAAACAATTTAAAACTTTTACAACAAGCCATTGTCACACATCTGTGTAACAAATTGTTTTTATTGTTTCATTTATACAGTCCCCTTTAACATGTAAGGTCATATCGGGGCCTTTGCACTTGAAACAACTCGTCTGTAGTTTCTTTTACGTTTGGTTTAAGTCATTTTATTTTCCTCAAACACACAGTCATTCACTCTCACATACACACTTCCACAGTCTGTGGGGGATAGGCAATAATTCTGGAGAAAAATTCCCCGCCCCAACCGGGAATAGAACCCGGGACATCGCTGACCACTCGACCACGGAGGTAGTCTAACAAATTATTGTTGGTAAGCTTATTCTTCTATCTACATCATGCTAATCAATATAAACATTAACAGAAATTGTCGTATTACTTGCTTCCTTGTAAATAGAAGGCAATACACTAGGATGAAGTGATAGTCAAATCTTTTAAAATCTGGTTGCCCTGTGATTCAAATTCGTTTCTATGCATGGCCAGGAGTTTAGAAATTCCTGTGTGAGAAAAATTTTAAGGTTTTAAACCTAAAACAAATAAGGAATCAAAAATGGTCTGATGTTTTATTCATGTGACTGGGCAGCATTGCTCAAAAATGAAAATACCGTTGAAACCAAACTTGGTATTTAGGTTTAGTATCTTCCAAGGATGCGACACAAAGATTTTCAAGAAAATCCCCCCACCACAAACTACGCTTTACATGGGGAAAAAAATTAAAAAATTGATGTTCTTAAAAATGACTAAAGATTTTGATTAAAATCCGGTATATTAAAGCTATTTATATCCGAAATAAAATGCATATGTCAAAATTTCTGGGAATAGACTCTGAAGACCTTTTTATTCTGCATCAATTTTGTCGAATTTTGCTTAACTGCTAAACCGTAAGAGATGGGCAAAAACTCACTACATAGAAAATGTAGAGCATGTTAAAACACACAATTTAAATTATATACATTTTTTCGTGGATTTGATCGGTTTTAAGATATTCCTAGTCTTTCGTTTCAGCTTTGAAAACTTACTTTTCTCATACAGGAATTTGTCAACTGTCTATACAAACAAAGGAACTTCAGTCACATAGCAACCAGCTTTTGGCTATCACTTTAACCTATGGTACTCCCTTATTTCCCTTCTACTTACAAGGAAGCAAGTATTAATACTATTTCTGCTAATTTTTCTGAATTAGCAAAAAGTAAATAGAAGCATAAGCTTTTTAACAATAAGTTGTTGCAGAGATGTACAGAAAGTCATGTGAATGGAACACGTCAGATTTTTGTTTAAACGTAATATGCGGTAATTTAAAATATTCCTCTAAACTGGCAGCACTTGTGCACGATATATGGAGTATAATGGGCCAAATACACTTAGGGACACAATGTCGAAGCTTCTCCCGCTGTGTTGCCGTATTACTTCCTTACCATCACTATAATGTTACATTAATGGCATTCGTTGTGGCATAAGTCAAGGTCTCTAGATGGCAGCATTGCTAATGTTTTATATGCACTAATCCTGCCACCTAGCGGCCTTGGCATGAGTACGTGACAACGTACATGAGCGTAGAACTCATATTTTAGATTATCAACTGCAGTTTAATTTACACATTTCTTTGCTCTTGTCTTAGAACGCAACAAACATTCACAAAAACTACGCTTTCTTTGGTAAAACAACTTATGCTTCTACATCATCCTTGTCTTGTATTTGTTACTGCTAGGATCGGCTGCAGTTGTATCAATTTGCTCATAGTCATAGATAGCTATTTCCCAACCGACTCTCGAACTTCTGTGAACACCCAGAATATACACTCTCGAGCCACAACGCATCAGAAAGTACTAAAATGCTAGTACAGTGGTAGTCAGGACAAGTCTGTGCGTGCCATCTCTCATATTCGCTCTGGTATGCGGTGGTGGAGCTCGAATGTGAGATATCACAGTTCGATGATAAACGACAGCGCGCTGCAACAGGATCCAGAGACACTTCTCTTCTCAGGACAAGAGGATTCTTCCCGATATACGAGATGTTCCTCCCAGCTTCGATTTCTAGTACCTTCGACAAGTTTCCAGGAAGTTTGTGGCGTCATTTTCTCGCTATAAAAAGGAGGAAGAGTTGCAGGGAGTTGTGTTGTAAATTGCAGTGTGAGACAGTACATATCTTATCACGGAGCTAAGAGTTATTCAGAAGGGAAATATAAATGGGAAGGGAAGAAAGATTTCAAACACATATAAGTAATCGAGTTGTCACGAGCTGGTATTACAGTACCGTTAGGGGTAGAGCATTGAGGGTGAGAGTACTTGGCCCGAGGGGAACATAACGAGACAAGAGAAAACAATGCTACCTCTGGTCAGGCGACACTTTTTGGGGCACTTGGAGTAGAACATCGGCAGAGCAAAGACCTGGGGCCCGTGGTGGAGCCGAACAGGCTACCTTTAGTGACGGAAATAGTTAATTGTAATACAGACCAGGGTATGGAATAAATCACTGCATCAAAAGTAATAAATAACAGTGGTCGCGGTCGCGTAAAGTATAGTTTCACAGGAGAACATTTTGCGTGTGTGTTCGAAGGCGGAAAAATGGCGAGCTAATTGAATTGCACTTGTGTCGTACCAGTCCTAATAGCCAAAACCTATCCCCGGGATACGAACTAGTAACTACGTTACCGCCCCAAGTGTTATGCAGTTGTTTTTATAGTGAATAAAGACACATGCTGCAGTATCGTCCCTCAGCTTGAAACTGCCGCTCGCGTAGTCACACTTTCTCTACCATGTACATATTCGGTACCCAGATATCACTGCAACAATCCTATGTTTTACGCTCCCCTGGAAAAAAGAAAAAAAATCTGATGTGTTCCATTCACATGACTTTCTCTACATCTCTGGAACAAATTAGTTCTTAAAAAGCTAATGCTTCTATTTATTTCATGCTAACCGAAGAAACATTATCAGAAATAGTCTTATTACTAGCTTCCTTGTATATAGAAGCGAAATAAGGGAGTACCATAGGTTAAAGTGATAGTCAAAAGCTGGTTGCTATGTGACTGAAGTTCCTTTGTTTATATGGAAAGGAGTTGACAAATTAATGTATGAGAAAAGTATAAGTTTTTCAAAGCTGAAACCAATAACAAGGAATATCTAAAAAGCGACCAACTCCACGAAAAAAAATGTATACAGGTGTTTCAAAAATACGGGGCATAATTTCAGGTATGTATTTCCCACATGAAGACAATCAAAATAGTTCATTATAACATGTGTCCGGAAATGCTTCATTTCCGAGTTATGGCCTTCACAACATTGGAATTCGCTGGAACGTTTTTCTTTGCGCAGGTCTTTGCCGTCAAAGGAGACATTAGGAGGGCGCTCTGATAGTTCATTCTGAGGAAGGTTACATTCAGTGTTCTTTAGGCGTTAAGACTGTGCGACATGTATTCAAATCAAGAGCTGGCAGAGATACGCTCCTGCACATTTCAGTCTTACGGCTCGCCGGTACTTGGATCGAAGGTTTCCTGATCGATGGATAGGTAGAGGTGGCCCAATTGCTTGGCCTCCATGCTCGCCTGATCTAAACCCTCTCGATTTCTACTTGTGGGGCCATTTAAAATCATTGGTTTATTCGTCTCCGGTGCCGGATTTGGAATCCCTTCGGAATCGAATTGTGGCAAGTTGTGAGGACATACGCAATACTCCAGGAGTTTGGGATCGTGTTCGCAGGTCAATGAGACATCGATGTGAGGTCTGTATTCAAGCAGGAGGTGGACATTTTGAACATCTGTAATGACAACAACCTGCGCAAAGAAAAACGTTCCAGTGAATTTCAATGTTGTGAAGGCCATAACTCGGAAATGAAGCATTTCCGGACACATGTTATAGTGAACTAATTTGATTGTCTACATGTGGGAAATACATACCTGAAATTATGCCTCGTATTTTTGAAACACTCTGTATAACAAGAATTGTGTGATTTAACATACTCTACATTTTTTGTGTGGCAAGTTTTATTCTAACTCTTACGGTTTAGTATTCAAAATTCCATAAAACTCGTCCAGAATAAAGTAGTCTTGAGAGGCTATTGCCAGAAAATTCAAGATATACATTTTATTTGTCAGGTAAATATCTTTAATATAAGTGATTTTAATTAAAATCATTAGAATCATTTTTTAGAAGATCATAATTTTCGAAAAATTTTCCATGTAAAGGGTAGTTTGGGGTGGGGGATTTTCTTGAAAATCTTCGTGTCGCATGCCTCCAATATACTGAACTTAAATACCAAGTTTGATATTTTACCGACTTTTCGTTTTTGAGTTATCGTGTTCACAGACACACACGGACCTTTTTCTGAAAATTCTTTTTTGGGTAAAGAGGATCCTAAAACATATATTTCCGGTGAAATCTCGGTATCGAATTTTTGGGTGGAGTGCAATACCTTCTCTATACACTATGTACATAGTACGTATAGAGAAAGTAAAATTGCCTTTTTTTTTTTTATTCAGGGGGACCCAAAACATATATTTCCGGTGAAATCTCGGTGTCAAATTTTTGGATACAATACAATACCTTTTGTATACACTATGTACATAGTATGTGTAGAGAAAGTACAAAAAATTACGTTCTCTACCGAGTTCTATGTTCGTACATAATACGTAGAGAACATATTGTATTCCACCCAAAAACTCAATTACAAGATTTCGCCAGAAATATATGTTTTGAAGACTATTGAAATCAAAACCAAAATTCTGATGTGATCCATTCGCATTACTTTCTCTACCAGTTCTGCAAACATATTCTTACAAAAACTTATGCTTCTATCTACTTCATGATAATCAAGATAAACATTAACAGAGATTGTCTTATTACTTGTTTCCTTGTAAGTAGAAGGGAATACACTAGGATAAAGCGATAGTCAAATGTCTTAAAGGCTGGGCGATATGTGAAACAATTGAAGCTCGGTTCGGTTTGCATTGCCAGCAGATGGCCCCGTCTGAAAAAAAAACTAATAACAACGAGTATTTCTGAAATGGTATGCGCTACAAAAAATAAATATATCATAAAATGCGTGTTTTAACGATATTTACATTTTTTAAGAAGCAAGTTTTTGTCTATGTTTAACGGTTTACCAGTTATGCAAAATTCATGCTGAATAACGGTTTTCAGAAGCTATTCCCAGATATAATGATTTAAAAACTTAGTATTTTTATGAAAATCGTTAGAGTCATCTTTGAAAGCTGTTCCATGTAAAGGGCAGTTTTTGATGGGGGATTTTCTTGAAAATCTTCGTGTTGTATCTTTCGAAGATGAAGTTTGTATTTAATGGACATTTCGTTTTTGAGTTATATTGTTCACATACATAAACATTTTACTTTCTCTACACGTACTTTGTAAATGGTGTATACAGAAGGTATTGTATTGCACCCAAAAATTCAATACCAATATTTCACCGGAAATATGTTAGCATTTTTAGAAAAATGTCCGTGTGTGTCTGTGGGCCGCATAGCTCAAAAACAAAAAGATTGTTAAAAACCAAACTTGGTATTTAGGCTTGGTATATTCCAAGGATGCGACACGAAGATTTTGAAGAAATCCCCCCACCCCAAACTACCCTTTACATGGAACTTTTTCGAAAAATTTCATTTTCTAAAAAATGGCTCTAACGATTTTTATTAAAATGTCAAATATTAAAGATATTTACCTGACAAATAAAATGTATATCTTGAATTTTCTGGGAATAGCCTCTGAAGACCACTTTATTCTGGATGAATTTTACAGAACTTTGCATAACTGATAAACCGTAAGAGATAGACAAAAACTTACCGCACAGAAAATGTAGAACACATTAAAACACACAATTTATGTTATATACATTTATTCGTGGAGTTGATCGTGTTTAAGACATTCTTATTTTTAGTTTCAGCTTTAAAAAACTTATACTTTTCTCATAGACGAATTTGTCAACTCGTGTCCATGCAAACAAGGAGAAGTAGTCACATAGCAACCAGCTGTAACCTATGGTACTCCCTTATTTCGCTTCTACTTAGAAGGAAGCATGTAATAAGACTATTTCTGCTATTACAAGTAGAAGAGTGCAGCACGTGTAAGTTGAGATAATTGTGCACATACCCTCTGGTATTGACTGAAGACAATAGTTCTCAAGCTCCACACATTCTCCGTCCCCAGCAGGTCCCAACAGCTGCACGTTCACGTTCAGAGGCTCGTCTCTGAAGAAGAACTTCTTGAGATGTGTTATAACCTTCTCTGTGTCCTCCTGAGTAATGTCTTGTATCTTATACTCTTTGGTAGTCATCTGCAACACAGACAATCCTAAAATTACTCTTAAATAACAAACAAATTGCATGCGTGAATATTCGCAACAATTACTTTTCCATCGTCGTATCAGTATGGTAACGAATAGCGTGTTTACATGCATGGAGTAATATAGGTTATTATGAGTGCAATAAAAACATCACATTTTCAAGCAAGTCTTTCTCATCTACGATAACGAGATAGTCAAAAGTTTTAAAAACTCTCGCTATGTGATTGAAATCCGTTTCTTTGCATTGCCAGCAGTTTACAAATTCCCGCATGAGAAACATTTTATGTATTTTAAAACTGAAACCAATAACAAGGAATATCTCAGAAATCGTCAACTCCACGAAAAAAACGTACAATACATAAATTGTATGTTTTAACTATAGCTACTTTTTTTGTGTGGTAAGTTTTTGTATATCTCTTACGGTTTACCAGTTATGCCAAATTCATCCAGAATAAAGAGGTCTTCAGAGGCTATTCCCAGAAAATTCAAGATATACATTTCATTTGTCATATAAATAGCTATAAGCTACGGTAATTTAATCAAAATCGTCACAGCCATTTTTAGAAATTAAGAGTAGTCCATGTAAAGGGTAGTTTGAGGTGGGGGATTTTTCTCAAAAGCTTCGTGTCGCATTCCTAGAGGATACTAAACTTAAATACCAAGTTTGGTATTTTACCGACTTTTCGTTTTTGAGTTATCGTGTTCACAGACATACTGCCACACACACACACACACACACGCGCGCGCGCGCGGATCTTTTTATGAAAATGCTTTTTTTGGATACAGGGCACCCTAAAACATATATTTCCGGTGAAATCTCGGTATGGAATTTTTGGGTGGAGTGCAATACCTTCTCTATACACTGTACATAGTACGTGTAGAGAAAATAAAAATTGCATGCATGAATATTCGCTGAGCGTTTGTTAAATTCTTTATTCGCAACAATTGAATCCTTATCTATTGTCGTATCACCATGGTAACGAATAACATATTTACATGCATAGAAGCAAAGGTTTATAAGAGTGCAATAAAAACATACAATTTTCTAGCAAGTGTTTCTCATCCACCTTAGAAGAGAAATAGGGGAATACACTAGGATAACCTGATAGTCAAATATTTTAAACCCTGGTTCTGTTTCTTTGCAGTTTACAAATTCCCGTACGAGAAAAGTTTCATGTGTTTTAAAACTGAAACCAATAACAATATCTCAGAAATCGACAACTCTACGGAAAAAATGTATAAGACTTAAATTGTGTGTTTTAACCAGACCTACTTTTTTGTCTACCTCTTACAGTTTTCCAGTTATGTAAAATTCATCCAATATGATAGAGCTCTACAGAGGCTATTCCCAGAAAATTTAAGATACACATTTCATTTGTCATGTAAATATCTATAACATACGGTATTTTAATCAAAATCGTTGAAGCATTTTTGAGAAAATAAAAGGTTTAGAAAATTTGTCCTTGTAAAGGGTAACTTGGGATGGGGATGTTTTCCTCAAGATCTTCCTATGGCATTTCTGGAAGATATTAAACTTAAATACCAAGTTTAGTATTTTACCGACTTTTCGATTTTGAGTTATCGTGTTCAGACACACCACGCCCTTTTTTATAGAAAAACTTATGTGCCGCATTCACATAACTTTCTCTGCATCTCTATAATAAATTATAGATAAAAAGTTTATTCTTCTATCTATTTCATGATAATCCAGGATTAACAGAAATTGTCTTATTACTTGCCTCCTTGTAAGTAGAAAGGAGTACACAAGGATAAGGTGATAGTCAAATGTTTTACAAACTGTCGCTATTTGATTGAAATCTTTTTTTTTTTTTTTGCATTGTCAGGAGCTGACAAACTCTCGTATAAGAAAAAAGTTAAGTATTTTAAAACTGGAACAAATAACGAAGTATATCTCGAAAATAGTGAACTCCAAAAAAAAAATGTATATAAAATAATCAGATCTACTTTTTGTGCAGCAAGTTTTTGTCTATCTCTTACGGTTTACCAGTAATGCAATATTTAGTAAAATTAATCCAGAATCCAGAGGTTTTCAGAGGCTACTTCCAGAAAACTCAGGATATATATTTTATTTTTCCCGTAAATATCCTTAATATACAGTATTTTAATCAAAATCGTTGGTGTCATTTTTGAAAAAATCAAAATATTAGAAAATCTTTCCTTGTAAAGAGTAGTTTGAGGGGGGGGGGAGTTAGATTTTTCTCAAAATCTTCGTGTAGCGTTCCTGTTAAATTTAAATACCAAATTTGGTATTTTACGTAATTTTCGATTTCCAGTTATATCGTGTTCACAGACACGCACACGGTCACCCTTCGTGGTGTAATGGTTACCTTGCTAACTTCATATACCCAAGGTTGCGGCTTCAAACCTGGCGGAGGACGATGGATTTTTTCGGGTGTAAAAATCCTTAGCATGGCTTCCTTCAGAAGGGAAGTAAAGCCGTGGGTCCCGTGTCGTAGATTTACAGAACGTAAAAGAATCTCAAGCCTGATAGAGAGGCCTCTGAGCAAAATAAAGCGCTATTTTAGGGAAGCACAACAGTTAAAGAGCGTCACGCCATTTACACATTGATGCTAAGAATGATTTTCTTGGAAACGGAATACCCTAAACACGTATTACCGTGAAATCTAGCATCGTATTTTTGGGTGGAATGCAATACGTCCTATGCTCACATCCGTTATGCTCTTGCATGTTGCTAGCTCGCCTGATGGCTATGCACCACAGCGACCACTGTCAGGGTGAACGTTGCGTGTATTATAGGCGACGCGTATCCGAGATTTGTCTATGAGGCAATATTGCAATAAAGGAAGTTTAAAAAAAAATCTCATGTGTTCCATTCACATGACTTTCTCTACATCAAATTATTGTTAAAAAGCTTGTGCTTCTATTTACTTCATGCTAATCGAGAAAAAATTAGCAGAAATAGTTTTATTACTTGCTACCTTGTAAGTAGAAGCAAAATAAGGGAGTACCATAGGTTAAAGTGATAGTCAAAAGCTGGTTGCTATGTGACTGAAGTTCCTTTGTTTGTATGGACATGAGTTGATAAATTCCTGTATGAGAAAAGTATAAGTTTTTTAAAGCTGCCACCAAAAACAAGGAGTAACTAAAAAACGATCAACTTCACGAAAAAATATATCTAATATAAATTGTGTGTTTTAACGTGCTCTATTAAGCAAGTTTTTGTCTGTTTATCACGTCTACAATATTCCGCAAAGTTCATTCAGAATAAAGAGTTCAGTGACTATTCCCACAAAATTTAAAATATACATTTTATTGTTTGTGTAAATATCTTTAATCAAAATCATTAGAGGCATTTTTTAGAAAATGAACATTTTCGAATTTTCTTCATGTAATGGCTAGCTGGGGGGGGGATTTTCTTGAAAATCTTCGTGTCCCATCCTTGGAAGATATTAAAATTAAATACCAAATTTGCTATTGAACGGGAGTTTTGTTTTCTGAGCTATGCTGCCTACAAACACACACGCGCAAACATACAGACAGACACACACGGATATTTTTCTAAAAATTCTGTTTTGGTTTTATGAGGTGTCAAAACTTATATTTCCAGGTAAATTAGAAATATAATTTTTGGGGTGCAATGCAATACCTTCTCTATACACTATGTACATATTACGTGTAGAGAAAGTAATTGTAGGATATCAATTTTCATTTTGACTATATCTACATTTTTTGTGTAGTAAGTTTTTATCTATTACGGTTTATCAGTTACGGAAATTTAAGACATACACTTCATTTAACATACGATATTTTAATCAAAATCGTTAATCATTTTTGAGATATTTAACATTTTCGACTTTTTTTCCATCCAAAGAGTAGATTGGGGTGGCGTATCGTATTCTTGAGAGAGACAAAACCTAAATACTAAAATGACTTTTTTAGATTCAGAGGACTTTAAAACATATATTTGCATTGAAATATTAGTTACAATTTTTGGGGGGAATACATCTTGTCTGTCTATTATGTGTAGAGAAATTAAAAATCTCAAGTAATCCAAAAATTCGATACAGAGATTTCACCGGAAATACATGTTTTAGGGTCCTCTAAATAAAAAATCTGATTTGTTTCATTCACATGAATTTCTCTACATCCCTTCAAGAAATTATTGTTAAAAAGTTTGTGCTTCTATTTACTTCATGCTAATCGAAAAAATTATCAAACATAGTCTTATTACTTTCTTCCTTGTAAGTAGAAGCGAAATAAGGGAGTATTATATGTTAAAGTGATAGTCAAAAGTTGGTTGCTATGTGACTGAAGTTCCTTTGTTTGTATGGACACAAGTTGACAAAGTCGTGTATGAGAAAAGTATAAGTTTTTAAAGCGAAACCAAAAACAAGGAATATCTCAAAAACGATCAACTGCACGAAAAAAATGTATATGGCATAAACAAGTGTTTTATCGAGATCTACATTTTTTGTGTAGTAAGTTTTTGTCCACCAGTTATACAAAATTCAATAAGGATCATCCACAAAAAGAGGTCTTTACAGGCTATTCCCAGAAAACTCAAGATATACATTTTATTTGGCAAGTAAACATCTTAAATAAAAGTAATTTTAATCAAAATCGTTAGAGCCATTTCTAAGAAAATCAAAATTTTCGAAATTTTTCCAATGTAAACCGTAGTTGGGGTTGGGGTTGGGGGGATTTTCTTGAAAATCTTCATGTCGCATCCTTGGAAGATACCAAACTTAAATACCATGTTTGGTTTTTAACGGTCTTTTAGTTTTTGAGCTATGCTGCCCACAGACACACACACGGACATTCTTCTAAAAATGTTTTCTTTATTCAGGGGGCCTCAAAACATATATTTGTGATGAAATCTCGGTATTGAATTTTGGGTACATTACAATACCTTCTCTATACACTATGTACATAGTACGTGAAGAGAAAGTAAAAGGCACTTGTCTACGTGTGTCCGCGGACAGTTGAACTCAAAAACGAAAAGGGGGTTAAGTACCAAACTGGTATTTAAGTTCTGTATCTTCACGAAGATTTTCAGGAAAATAATCCCACCCCCAACTACCCTTTACTTGGAAGATTTTCGAAAATTTTTATTTTCTCAAAACATGTCTAAGAGTTTTGATTAAAATAGCCTCTGAAGACCTCTTCATTTTGCATAAGTGGTGAACCGTAAGAGATAGACAAAATGTAGAGCTCGTTAAAACAGACATTTTTGTCTGTGAGATATTTAAGGTACTAAAACTTTTCTTTAACGGGACATTATCTTCTTTTGTTTGATGCTGGCAAGCAGCTTCTAAAATATGACTATTGCCTACTAGTGTATTTACAATGAAGTAAGACAAGTTTTGCTCTGACTTAAGAATGCTTGCTTGCCCAACGAGTAAAGAAAGCCATTTGATTGCAATAGCTCACAATTGTTTTACTTTCTCTACACGTACTATGTACATAGTGTATAGAGAAGGTGTTGTACTGCACCCAAAAATTTGATACCAAGATTTCACCGAAAATACATGCTTTGAGACCCCCTGAATACAAAAAGCTTTTTTAGAAAAAGGTCCATGTGTGTGGACAAAATAGCTCAAAAACGAAAAGACTTGGTATTTAAGTTTGGTATCTTCCAGGGATGCCAAACGAAGGATTTTATCAAAATCTCCCACCCCCAACTACCCTTTACATGGAACTTTTTTCGATTTTGATTTTCTCCAAAATGTCTCTAGCGATTTTTATTAAAATATCGTATATTAGAGATATTTACCTGACAAATAAAATGCATTCCTTGAATTTTCAGGGAATAGCCTCTGAAGACCACTTTATTCTGGATGAATTTAAGGAATTTTGCATAACTGCTAAACTGTAAGAGATGGACAAAAACTTACCTGACAAAAAATGTACAGCACGTTAAAACACACAATTTGTGTGTTATATACATTTTTTTCGTAGAGTTGATCGTTTCTGAGATATTCCTTGTTTTTGATTTCAGCTTTTCTCGTAAAGGAATGTGTCAACTCGTGTCCATACAAACAAAGGAACTTCAGTCACATAGCAACTGTCACTTTAACCTATGGTACTCCCTTATTTCGCTTCTACTTACAAGGAAGCAAGTAATAAGACTATTTCTGCCTTTTGTTGCTGAGATGCAGAGAAAATCATGTGAATGGAGTAGCTCAGAGTTTGTACTACAGGCATTGACACTAGCTGTCGAACCAAATCTGGAAACAGGAGTGATATTATTCCATGGGGAATGAAAATCAATTTGAGTACACATTCCATATTGAATACTGCATTGAAACTTGGAACCAATCCCCTTTCAAAATGGAATCCTCGCATTGTACGCTCGTAATTTCGTTAAAGTTGGCAGGAACGGGTGTATACTGCACCTAACACACGATTTTTGTCGTTTCTCCTTCCCAAAAACCTGCTTATAACACCAACCATGTTTACTTTCGCCAATGCAAATTCAACTCGACCAATGGAAAGCTGCTATACAATAATGTTACACATTTATTAATTTCATTGCTAGGAGACGGTATAACAGAAAAATCTTATGTGTTCCATTCACATTACTTTCTCTACATCTCTGCAACAAATTATTGTTAAAAAGCTTATACTTCTATTTCCTTCATGCTAATCAAGAAAAAATTAGCAGAAATAGTCTTATTACTTGCTTCCTTGTAAGTAGAAGCGAAATAAGGGAGTACCATAGGTTAAAGTGATAGCCAAAAGCTGGTTGCTATGTCACTGAAGTTCCTTTGTTTGTATGGACAGGAGTTGACAAACTCCTGTATGAGAAAAATACAAGTTTTTCAAAGCTGAAACCAAAAACAAGGTATATCTAAAAAACGATAAACTACACGAAAAAAAAAATATATATAACATAAATTGCGTGTGTTAATGTGCTCTACGCTTTTTCTGTTTTAAGTTTTTGTCCATCTCTTATGGTTTAGCAGTTATGCAAAATTTCGTAAAATTGATCCAGAATAAAGTAGTCTTTCAGAGGCTATTCCCAGAAAATTCAAGATATTCATTTTATTTTTCAGGTAAATATCTTTAATATACGATATTTTAATCAAAATTTTCGAAAAAAAGTTCCATGTAAAGGGTAGTTGGGGGTGGGGGGATTTTCTTGAAAATCTTCGTGTCGCATCCTTTGAAGATACCAAACTTAAATATCAAGTTTGGTATTTAACGGTCTTTTCGTTTTTGAATTATGTCCACAGACACGCGCGCGCACACACACTCGCGCGCGTGCACACGGACATTTTTCTTAAATTGCTTTTTTTGGAATCAGGGGGACTCAAAACATGTATTTCCGGTGAAATCTCGGTATTGAATTTTTGGGTGCAATACAATAGCTTCTCTATACATAGTACGTGCAGAGAAAATAAAAAAGCATTTTTACAAAAAGGTCCGTGCGTGTGTCTGTGTACAGTATAGCTGAAAAACGAAAACACCGTTAAATACCAAACTTGGTATTTAAGTTTGGCATCTTGTAAGGATGCGACACAAAGATTTTCAAGAAAATCCCCCCACTCTAAACTACCCTTTACATGGCACTTTTTTCGAAAATTTTGATTTTCTCCAAAATGGCTCTAACAATTTTGATAAAAATGTTAAATATTAGAGATATTTACCTGACAAATAAAATGTATATCTTGAGTTTTCTAGGAAGACTACTTTATTCTGGATGAATTTTACGGAATTTTTCATAACTGCTAAACTGTAAGAGATGGACAATAACTTACCACACAAACCATGTAGAGCATATTAAAACACACAATTTATATTATATACATTTTTTTCGTGGAGTTGGTCGTTTTTTTTAGATATTCCTTGTTTTTGATTTCAGCTTTTCTCGTTTAGGAATTTGTCAACTCGTGTCCATACAAACAAAGGAACTTCAGTCACATAGCAACCAGCTTTTGACTATCACTTTAACCTATGCTACTCCCTTATTTGTCTCCTACTGACAAGAAAACAAGTAATAAGACTATTTCTGCCAAATTTTCTCAATTAGCATGCAGCAAATAGATGAATAAGCTTTTTAACAATAATTTGTTGCAGAGATGTAGAGAAAGTCATATGAATGGAACACATCAGATTTTTTTAATGCACGAAATGTAGGGCCAATCGAATTTTATAGGCAAATAACGCAAGTGTATAGTGATAATGCAATGAACGAGTCTTCAGTGAGGAAATGGCACATAATTTACGAGTAATCAAGGAAGAACATAAAGGTGTGTGCGATAAAAACCGGAGTGGAAGTTCATCAATAGTTATGGAGGAGTTGAAAGGAAATGTTGATAAAAGTTGTTACTTTGGACACTGTAGGTACGTGACTTCTTGGATGGAAAAGATTTCCCAGTCATGAAGACCCCAAAGTGTCAGTGACATCTTGGCTCAGATCTTTAGCATTGAAAAACTGATACCACGTGACAATAAACACCTTGATAGCAATGACGATTACGTTGAGAAATAGAGTAAGATAATGTACCTTTAAAAATAAAGCTTTGTTATTATTTAGTTATAGCAAATGGTGTGTCACTTCCTGGATGTAGTCACCTGTTTCCTTGACGCGCGACACGTAGGTAAATGAATCGTGACGTAGCTCAATCGACCGCCTCCTAGCTCATTGAGAATCTGCACACGTGAGTTATTAAACATGAAATAAACAACTTACCAACATTTACGATGTTGTTTGAGACATGTGGTTGTTCATTGTTACGGAACGTGATCGTCATCTGCTCGGAACAGTTGCAGTGTAGAATAACGTAGTGGGTCATGACAAGCGAGCGATGCACATGAATGAACCGGATCAGCGAGTTGTCGATACCTACACGCTAAAATATTCAACAGCGTTCACGTCGCATAGCTTCCATATCCGCTACAAGGTCGCAACGTGCAGAAAGAGTAAATATATCATGGTTAATATTTCCTTCACTTGTGAATCTGTGCAAATAAAACAGGGTAAAGCTATGCGATGGTCACACACACACACACACAAACGGTTTTAAGACTTTTACTGCGATCCATACTTGAAAGTGTTGACAACATTAAGTTGTTCAGATGTGAAAGTTGCCAGATTGCCGACATTTTGACTTCTTGGGAACATTGGGGTTTTAGCTTCACAGATCCCTCGGCTACGCTTTGCGGCTTAGGGCCGTCCACGTTGGGCTACGCTTTGCAGCTTAGAACCCTAAATGTTTATAACAGACCAGTAAGTAACTATAATGTGGTTCTAATGATGAAATAACAAAAGTACCACGTATAGAAGTAATGCCAAGTGGTGGAACCATTCTATACCAATAATTAAAACAGTTGCCTTGGCAATGATTGCAAAATAAACATTTATAAGTCCGAATCTCGCTTAGGGTGAGTTACCCGGATAAAGTTTTTTTATTGTGGTTTCTCTTATCCTGAGAAGACGAATGTCGAGTAATTTATTATTGGTATACGATGGTTCCACCACTTGACATTACCTCTATATGTCGGTACTTTTGTTATTTCGTCATTGTAGTTACTTACTGGTCTGTTATAAATATTTAGGGTCCTAAGCCGCAAAGCGTAGCCCAACGTGGAGGGTGTAGCCGAGGGATCTGTGAAGCTAAAACCCCAATGATCCCAAGAAGAAGTCAACATTTCGGCAATGTGGCAACTTTCACATCTGAACAACTTAATGTTGTCAACACTTTCAAGTATGGATGGCTAGTAAAAGTCTTAAGACCGTTTGTGTTTGTCTGTGGTGGAAGCATCGTATAGCTTTACCAAGTAACTTTAAGCTCTATGGACCCCGAGATCATTCACCGTCCGACATGTCCAACCAGGCTAAGGAACCTTAACCTACAAACAACAATTTAAGGACGATTGTACCTACGTTTCCTTGCTATTAATAAGCAAACGTATATCCAGGATTTCTTTAAGAGAGGGGCACATCCGGTGTTTGGAGGTCCTCTTCAGAAGGTGTACGTACACAACTGTTGCGTCGAAAATTTACATTTTGTGGTACAACAAGTTTAAAGGAAAATATCCTAAAAAGACACAATAAATAATATTAAAGCTGGTGATAATAAACTTCCTTTCATTTTGAAGCACGAAATAAAAAGTTTTAGAGAAGAAAAAATACACTAATCGTATGTTACTTAGTAAGTGCAGCAGTGGAGCTTTATTAACTCGTGGCTCAAGTTACATCACAACTTAATAACGCTATATAATACTTTATTGAGGATATACAGGAAATAACTATAATATGGCATATCAGTGAACAATTTAATACTATTACTGTTCATTTCGTGTTGTTAGGGTAACCATTGTAGCTAACTGAAATCAATAAATCACCATTTTCGATAATGTATGCTAAAATTGTGGACGATTTTTATGCTGTAGAGGACATTGAATTATCATCATTATAGTATTATTGCCGGAAAAGTCCAGAAAAACATATGAAGCAAGAACATACGTTCGCTTTAAAGAATGGATTTCAAAGAAAAAGACAGAATTAACCGGATTTATGAAGAAGTTGGTGTTAGCAGTGTAACAAATGCCAGTTCATGTGATAATATGGCTCCTCAAGTCAATATTAAAAATCTAATGTGTTCCATTCACATGCCTTTCTCTACATCTCTGCAACAAATTATTGTCAAAAGCTTATGCTTCTATTTACTTCATGCTAATTGAAATAGAAATAGTCTTAATACTAGCTTCCTTGTAAGTAGAAGCGAAATAAGGCAGTACCATAGGTTAAAGTGATAGTCAAAAGCTCAAGTTCCTTTGTTTGTATGGACACGAGTTGCAAATTCCTGTATGAGAAAAGTATACTTTTTTAAAGCTGCAACCTAAAACAAGGAATAACTAAAAAAATAAAAAACGATCAACTCCACGAAAAAAAGTATATAACATAAATTGTGTGTTTTAACGTGCTCTACATTTTTGTGTGGTAAGTTTTTATGCATCTCTTACAGTTTAGCAGTTATGCAAAATTCCGTAAAATTCATCCAGAATAAAGTAGTCTTCAGAGGCTATTCCCAGAAAATTCAAGATATACATTTTATTTATCAGCTAAATATCTGTACTGCACTGCATTTTAATTAAAATTGTTAGAGCCATTTTTGAAAAAATCAAAAATTTCTAAAAAAGTTCCATGTAAAGGGTAGTTTGGGGTGGGGTTTTTTCTCAAAATCTTCGTGTCGCATCCCTGGAAGATACCAAACTTAAATAGCAAGTTTTTCGTTTTAGAGTTATCGTGTTAACTGACACATACACACACGGATCTTTTTTGGATACAGGAGACCCTAAAACAAATATTTCTGGTGAAATCTCGGTATGGAATTTTTGGGTACATTACAATACCTTCTCTATATACTATGTACATAGTATGTGTAGAGAAAGTAAAAAGTGTACATGTGGGAAATAAAAAGTGGAGTCCGGTTGGGTAACCGGGAGGGGCGCGAGGGAAGTCCAGTAACAATGTTATCAATCTATTGATTGTGCTCTTACACCATCAACGGTTCTTTTGTGTTTTACAAAATGGATCGTTTCACAATTAAGAAGCCTTCTTTATTCAACGTTTATTTTGTCTAGCACGTGTAGGTGGAGAAGGTATTGTATTCCATACCGCACCGAAGACTTTAAAGAAAGTTCCTTCACCCCGACTACTGTTTCCATGGAACGTAACTGGTAAACCGTAAGAGCTAGACAAAAACTTACCACACAAAAAATGTAGATCTCGTTAAAACGCACAATTTATGTCATATATATATTTTTATCGTTGAATTGACCATTTCTGAGATATTCCTTGCAGTTGTAAATTACTTTTCTCACACGGAAAGTTGTAAACTCCTCGCCCTGGATTTCATTCACACGGCAACCACATTATAAAACATGTGACTGTCACTTTAACTTATGCTATTCCCTTCTACTTACAAGGAAGCAAGCAATAAGACTATTTAAAGTAAGTAGAAGAATATGCTTTTTAACAATAGCGATGTAGAGAAAGTCATGTGAATGGAACACATCAGTTTTTTAGTATGGTGTTTCTCTAGAGTACAGTAAAAGCCCTTTAAAAAAAAGAAGAAATGTTCCTACTGATTATTGCCAACTAATCAAACATATTATAACTTTTAGGTTAAGTATGAGTTCAACCATAAATCACACAAGAAATTTATATTAACTGACAATTTTTACTTTCTCTACACGTACTATGTACATAGTGTATAGAGAAGGTATTGTAATGTACCCAAAAATTCCATACCGAGATTTCACCGGAAATATATGTTTTAGGGTCACCTGTAAACAAAAAGAGCATTTTCATAAAAAAAAAAAAAAAAGGTCCATATGTGTATGTGTCAGTGAACACGATAGCTCTAAAGTCGGTAAAATACCAAACTTGCTATTGAAGTTTAGTATATTCCAGGGATGCGACACGAAAAATCCTCCCACCCGAAACTAGGCTTTACATGGAACTTTTTTTCGAAATGTTTTATTTTTTCAAAAATGGCTCTAACGATTTTGATTAAAACATCATATATTAAAGATATTTACCTGACAAATAAAATGTATATTTTGAATTTCCTGGGAATAGTCTCTGAAGACTACTTTATTCTGGATGAATTTTACGTAACTGGTAAAACCGTAAAAAACCTCACACACAAAAAATGTAGAGCACATTAAAACATACAATTTTTGTTATAAACTTTTGCTCGTGGAGTTGATCGTTTTTAAGATATTCCTGTTTTTTCGTTTCACCTTCGAAACCCTTATACTTTTTTCATACAGGAATTTGTCAACTCCTGTCCATGGAAAAAAAGGAACTTCAGTCACATAGCAACCAGCTTTTGACCATCACTTTAACCTATGGTATTCCCTTATTTCACTCCTACTTACAAGGAAGCAAGTAATATGACTATTTCTACTAATTTTTTCTCGATTATATGAAGTAAATAGAAGCATTGGCTTTCTAACGATAACTTGTTGCACAGATATAGAGGAAGTCATGCAAATGGAACATGTAAGATTTTTTTAAAAAAGTCCATTTTCGGATATAGGGGAACCTAAAACGTGTATTTGCGGTGAAATATCGGTATTGAATTTTTGGGTGGAATGCAATATCTTCTCTATGTGCTGCGTACGAAATAGAGAAAGTGAAAACCGTTGAAAATTTACAGAACACGTAAATTGTAACATCAGTTGTTTGTTTGTTTGCGATAAAAGCATTTAAAGTTTTGATAAAGATCCAAGGTCTCAGACAGATTGAAGCAGGTGGGCCACGACATCCAAAGATGATAGTAAACAAATAGTTTGTGTTATCTCAGAGATAATGGCCGTGTTCTGTACGAGATTGCTAATACATCACGAGTTCTTCCAACCTCTCAAGTCCTTTCAAATCTTCATTTTAGCACTCTTCTGATGTAACGCATTCACATGTCTTTTTCTACCTATTCTCTAACAAAATATTCATACAACATTTTATACCTCTATCTACTTCATGCTAACGGAAATAAACATTAACAGAAATTCTCTTAATACTTGCTTCCTGGTAAGTAAAAGGGAATATACTAGGTTTAAGTGAAAGTCAAATGTTTTAAAAGCTGATCTTTATGTGATTGAAATGATTGGCGAAGAGTAAAACAAGAGAAGCAGAGATGATAAATTCCCGTTTGAGGAAAGTTTAAATAATTTAAAATTGAAACCAACAAGGAATATCTCGGAAAAAGTTAGCTCTACAATATATATATATATATATATATATATATATATATATATATATATATATAACTCAAATTGTTTCTTTTAACAAGATCTATATTCATTTAGTAAGTTTTCGTCTATGTCTTACGATTTACTAGTTATAAAAATGTCTAGAATGAAGAGGTTTTCGATAAAAATGTCTAGAATGAAGAGGTTTTCGATAAAAATGTCTAGAATGAAGAGGTTTTCGATAAAAATGTCTAGAATGAAGAGGTTTTCGATAAAAATGTCTAGAATGAAGAGGTTTTCGGAGGCTATTTTTTTAAAATTCAACATACATTTTATTTGTCATATATATATATATATGTGTACGGTATTTTAATCAAAGTCGTTAGAGACATTTATGAAAGAATGAAAATTTTCGAATATTTTTATATTTAAAGGGTAGTTCGAGGTGGAGGATTTCTTTGTTAAAATCTTCGTGTCGCATCTTTATAAAACAATAAATTGAAATACCAAGTTTGTTATTTGACCGACTCTTCAATTTTGAGCTGTGCTGTCCACAGACGCGCGTGCACACACACACACACACACACACACACACTCTCTCTCTCTCTCTCTCTCTCTCTCTCTCTCTCTCTTTCTATCACGCGCGCTCACAGTTTTTTTTTTCTTTCTTTCTTTTGGATTCAGGGGATACCAAGTGTACATCCAGGGCAAGGCAGTATCTACCTACTTCTATTTAGTGACGTGATAGAGAAAGCAATGGGAGTGCAAGACATTAGAAGAGCGCAGGCGGCCCAGCCGCTAGTAACAAGTGTGGAAAAACAAAAGCTACACGATACCCAGACGCTGCACCTTCTATTCTCAAGAGGTTCGACTGTTTAGTTTAAAAATCACAAGCGGTAGGTAACTCTGCCTTTTTTACTTTCTCTAGCATTTACATAGTACATAGATAAAGAAGATATTTAATTCCACCTAAAATTCGATACTGAGATTTCACTGGAAATGCACTTTTGGGGGTTCTCTAAATAAACAAAAATCTGATGCGTTGCATTCACATGACTTTCTCTACATCTCTGTAGCTAATTATTGTTAATAAGTTTAGTCATCTATCTATTTAATGCTAAAACATCAGCAGAAACAGTGCTATCACTTTATAAGTAGGATGGAAATAAGGGAATGCACTAGGATAAACAGAGTTGCTATGGCAATGAAATCCGTTTCTTTGCGGGGCCTAGCGTTCACAAGTTTCCGTGTGAGAAAACTTTCAAGCATTTTAAAACTAAAATCAATGACAAGAAATATCTCGAAAACTGCCAACTCCATGAAAAAAATGTATATTATATAAATTGTGTGTTTTATCGTGATCTGCATGTTTATGTACCAAGTTTTTTGTCTATGTCTTACAGTTTACCAGTTGTGGAAAATTCAATAAAATGCTCCAAAAGACTTGAGAGGCTATTCCCAGAAAATTCAAGGTATACATTTTGTTTGTCATATAAATATCTTAAATATAAGAGATTTTAATCAAAATCGTTAGAGCCATTTTTTAAAAATGAAAATTTTAAAAATGTTTTCCATGTAAAGGGTATTTGAGGGTGGGGACATTTTCTTGAAAAATTTCTTGTCCTAACCTTTGAAGATACCAAACTTAAATACCAAGTACTCACACCAGACCTTTTTCCAAAAATGCTTTTTTTGGATTCAGGGGGACCCAGAACATATATTTTTAGGTGAAATCTCTGTATCAAATTTTTGGGTGCATTACAATACCTTCTCTATACATAGTACGTGTAGAGAAAGTAAAAATGTGCGGTGTTCTCTAGAAAAGTTTGTAAGAAATTCAACGAAAGCAGAAGGTATTTGTGGAAGTGGTCCATTGAGAAGAAACTGGTTGCAAGTGTACATGATTTGAACAGCCTGGTGATGGATAATTTTTCATTTTTCGTCAGTAATTAGCACGTTATAGTACGCGGTGTGTTTTAGCCACTGACAGGAAGATGCGTGTAAACAAAAGAACGCAGCAAATTGAATCTCACTGGCTCTAGGGGTCCGGAAAATCCAACATCACTTCTTCCTACCTGAGACGTACACCAAACACATTTCCAATTTTCTACAATTCAAAATAAATGTGACTTCCATTTAACCGAATCTTAGTTTCAAACATTCAATGTTTTATAGTGTATAGCGAAGGTAATGTATTTCACCCCAAAATTCGATACCGAGATTTCACTGGAAATATATGTTTTGGGTTCTCCTGAATCAAACATTTTTTTTAGAAAAAGGTCCGTGTGTGTGGACGTCATAGCTCAAAAATGAAAAGACCATCAAATACCAAACTTGGCATTTATTTAGATTTAGTGTCTTTCAAGGATGCGACACGAAGATTTAAAAAAAAACCCTTCACCACAAACTTCCCTTTACAAGGAACATTTTTCAAACATTTTGATTTTCTCAAAATGGCTCTAACGATTTTGATTAAAATCTCTTATATTTACAAGACGAATAAAATGTATATCTTGAATTTTCTGGGAATAGGCACTGAAAACTTCTTTATTCTGAATGACTTTTATTGAATTTTGGATAACTGGTAAACCGTAAGAGATAGAGAAAAACTTACTATACAAAAAACATAGATCACGATAAAACACGCATATATATTCGTGGAGTTGTCCGTTTCCGAGATATTCCTTGTATTGATTTCAGCTTTAAAATACTTTGTTTTTTATACGGGAACTTGTCAACTCCTGGCCACACAAAGAAACGGATTTCAATCCCATAGCAACCACATTTTAAAACATTTGACTGTCGGTTTACTCTAGTGTCTTCCCTTATTCGCCGTCTTCTTATAAGGAATTAAGTAATACGACCTTTCTGCTAATGTGCTAGCATTAAATAGTTAGAATAAGCTTTTTAACAATAATTTGTTACAGAGATATAGAGAAAGTCATGTGAATGCAGCACATCAGATTTTTTACTTTCTCTAGCCCCGTATGTACAATGAACATAGGGATAGAGAAGTATTGTATTCCACCCAAAAATTCGATGTCGAGATTTCACCAGAAATATGTTTTGGGGTCCCCTGAATCCGAAAAAAGCATTTTTAAAAAACGGTCAGTGTGTCTGTCTACCTGTGTGTGTGTGTGGGTGTGTGTCCGTGTGTCTGTGAACACGATAACTCAAAACGAAAACTCGATAAAATGCCAAACTTGGTATTTAAGTTTAGTATCTTCCAGTGATGCGACACGCAGATTTTGAGAAAAATCCCCCCAGCCCCAACTACCCTTTACATTGAACTTTTTTCGAAATTTTTTATTTTTTAAAAAAGGTTCTAACGATTTTGATTAAAATATCGTATACTAAAGCTATTTATCTGATAAATAAAATATATATTTTGAATTTTCTGGGAATAGCCTCTGAAGACTACTTTATTTTGGATGAATTTCAAGGAATTTTACATAACTGCTAAATCATAAGAGATTGATCAAAACTTACAACACAAAAAATGTAGAGCACGTTAAAACACTCAATTAATGTTATATACTTTTTTCGTAGAATTATTCGTTTTTTAGATATTCCTTATTTTTGGTTTCAGCTTTGAAAAACTTACTTTTCTCATACAGGAATTTGTCAAGTCCTGTCTCAATTAGCATGAAGTAAACAGAAGCATAAGCTCATTAACAATAATTTGTTGCAGAGATGTAGAGAAAGTCATGTGAATGGAACACATCAGACTTTTTTCCCCTGATGTTCTCCATGGCAGATCTTTTTGGTTCCTGGAGAGGATGTCAGCGTTTAACATTTCTTGATTCTGTGGTTGGAGCGATGTCTGAGAAGTGGGCTCCTGAGGGACCGTCTTGTTTCAGTGATATTCCCCGACAAGGCAAGCCAGCGGGGCGTGAACGCAGTGCGAGTTTAAGATCCACTTCGTTCTTTCTAACTCTCCTTTTGAACTGCTGTTTGGACTATTCCATGAAGATCACACAATGCTCTGGTCATATCAGATTATGAATGAAATTGGTGAAATGATCTCGAGGTGCATAAAGTTACTCGGCATTCGTGTTCTCAGGATAAGGGAAAACCTTATCTGGGTAACTCCATAACCGAAAATCGCGACCTATTGAATGCGAGGCACACACGCTACTACTCCCACACTACACGCGCGCGCGTGTGTGTGTGATTTCGGAGGGAATCACGCTGCAGCTATTGGTTTACTGTACGTTAGACCCAAGTAGGATAGGATGAAATGAGAATAGTGTCAAAGAGCGGTAGGAACCGGATGCTTAGGAATGAGCGTGCGTGTGTGTCTGGTAGGCTCGTGGTGAGCCTGGGTGTTGTTGCTGTGTACCTACCCTGATAAGGGTTTAACCACAGGAATGAGGTGATGGTTAAGGTTTTGTTTGTGGTTTCGAGTGTTGGTGTTAAGGAGGTAGCGCTGTTAGGCTCCTCGAGCGGTTGCATTTTCAGGAGCAGCATCCTTTCCTCTGCTCCGCTGGTGTTTATTTATTTATTTGAATATGGTGGTGAATTTTGATAGACCTGTCCCTATGGGAGGGGGAGTGCTTTGTTCAGCTATTACGCTGTTGGCTGGTTTAAAGCCGTTGTTACCGGGGGTGCCCACAAGCCATGCGGGGAACCCGGAACCGCATTTTTCGGCGTTCAGAGGGTAAGTACTCCTCCAGTGATCTGACAAGAGCGTTCTTATGTTCGCCCAATCTGGCGTAGAATTTTTGAGCCCGGCGCCTAATAACATCTTCCACATATGGGAGGGCCGAAGCTTCATGTAGTAGCCTCAAATGGAAACGTCGACATACAGAATATATGGACCGGAGTCCTCTATTCTGCACCCGCTGTAACCAGAGAAGCCAGGAGTCTGCTGCCATACCCCACACTTCGCAGGCATAGAGCATCAGGGGGACTATAAGCGCCTTGAAAAGGCGTAACTTTAAGTGAACCGACATCTGGGAGACCAGCACAGGGTAAAGGGAGGCTACCGCCCCCTTCGCCCTATCCGACGTTCCCCGCACGTGTTCACGAAAAGTTAGGCCCTTATCAAGAATGACGCCCAAGTATTTGATGGAATTCCCCCACTCTATCCTTTGGCCCTGATAGGAAAAGTTGGGTATCTGGTTTATTACGGGGCGTTTTCTGGTGAACAGAACAGCATGACTTTTGCCCGGATTAACGGACATCCGCCACTGTCTGCACCAGTCCTGGACGAGACGGAAGTGTCTCTGTATGGGGTTGAAGGCTCTGCGTATGTTCCTGTCGGTGCGGTAGAGCAGGACGTCATCAACAAACTGGGCCATGTTGACGCCCTGCACCGTAGGGAAGTCTGCCATAAAAAGGCTAAACAAGGTGGGTGATAGTACAGAGCCTTCTGGGACTCCGCCTCGTAGGGGTTTAGGTGTAGATGTTTGCCCCGCAACTGCAACTACAAAGGTGCGCTGGTGTAGGAAGCTGTGTATGATGTTGATTAACTGTGTGTGTAGGCCAATCTGGATGAGGCCTTCTCGACATCCAAACACCGCCGGCGTGAAGGCACCGTCCTGGAACCCCAGGGCGGCAGCCTCCACCACCCGCAGCAGCTGTTGGGTTGTCGAGTGCCCAGGACGGAATCCAAACTGATGGAGAGGGATGGCTTGAATGTCGACTACCTGCGGCGACAAGCGGTGTAGAACTAACCTCTCGAAGACCTTCGAGAGGGTGGGTAGGAGGCTAATGGAGCGGTAGCTGGAAGGAAGTGCAGGGTCCTTACCAGGCTTCAAAATGCACACCACCCGTGCCACCTTCCACTCGCGCGGAAAGTGACCTAAGGTGAGGCACATATTGAATACCTTGGTGAGGTACAGCACTGCTCTGAATGGAAGGTTGCTGAGCATGGCGGGTGTCAGCGGGTGACTAAACTGCCTGGGTCTACAGACGACTTCCAACCCCATCCCTCCGCCAAGAGCTGTATTTCCAGAGCGCAATCACCATCACGAAAGGGTGTCACCACGCAGTCCTCGTCGCCGACATTTATACTTACACTCTGAAAGAGACCGGTTGAATGGAATGAACTGACAGGGAATTGGGGGGAATGAAGAAACTTCCCCAGCGTTTTTAGTAGACCAGGAAAACCCCCAAAAAAACACGGGTCAGAAAGGAACCCACGACCTCCCGAATACAAGTCTCAAACTCTGCTGGGTTACTTGAAGCTCAATTTTATATGGGAGTTTCAAGGGAATTATACCTTTTTATTTTCTCTACACATACTATGTTCATAGTGTATAGAGAAGGTATTGCACTACACCTAAAAGTTTCATATCGAGATTTAACCGGAAATATAAGTTTTGAGTCCCCAGTATAAAAAAAAAGAAGCATTTTTACAAAAAGGTGCGTGTGTGTGTGTCTGTGGGCAGCATAGTTCAAAAACGAAAGACCCGTTTAAAACCAAACTTGGTATTTAAGTTTGGTATCTTCCAAGGATGCGACACGAAGATTTTCAAGAAAATCCTCCCACCCCCAACTACCTTTTACATGGAACAAATTTCGAAAATTTTGATTTTCTTTAAAACGGCTCTAAAGATTTTGATTAAAATCCCTTATATTTAAGATATTTACTTGCCAAATGAAATGTATATCTTGAATTTTCTGGGAATAGTCTCTGAAGACTATAATGGATTAATTTTACGGAATTTTGCATTAGTGCTAAACCGTAAGAGATGGACAAAAACTTAAACCACAAAAAATGTAGAGCACATTAAAACATACAGTTTATGTTATATACATTTTTTTTTTTTTCGTGGAGTTGATCGTTTTTTAGATATTCCTTGTTTTTTGTTTCAGCTTTGAAAAACCTGTATTTTTCTGATACAGGAATTTGTCAACTCATGTCCATACAAACAAAGGAACTTCAGTGACATAGCAACCAGCTTTTGACTACCACTTTAACCTATGGTACTCCCTTATTTCCCTTCTACTTACAAGGAAGCAAGTAACAAGACTATTCCTGCTATAACATTACTTGTAAAGCTGAAGAAGGAGGCTTGGTACACGAGGACGACCGTGTATTAATTGAAAATGAAAGACAGAGTTAGTAATTCCCTCAACAGAGTAAAACCCGCTCTGGGACGCGCTCTAGTTTGGGTTTGTTACAGTCAGGGCTGTACAACATCCTAAACTCTCATGTCACTTTCTCTACAGCTATGTAACACATTATTGTTAAAAAGCGTATTCTTCTATTTATTTCATACTAATAGAGAAACAATTAGCAGAAATAGTCTTATTACTTGCTTCCTTGTAAGTAGAAGCGAAATAAGGAATACCATAGGTTAAAGTGAAAGTCAAAAGCTGGTTGCTATGTAACTGAAGTTCCTTTGTTTGTATGGACAGGAGTTGACAAATTCCTATATGAGAAAAGTATAAGTTTTTTAAAGCTGAAACCAATATCATAGAATATCTCAAAAACGGCCAACTCCACGAAAATAATGTGTATAACATAAATTGTGTGTTTTAACGTCCTCTACAGTTTTTGTGGTTTAAGTTTTTGTCCATCTCTTACGGTTTAGCACTTATGCAAAATTCCGTAAAATTCATCCAGAATAAAGTAGTCTTCAGAGGCTATTCCCAGAAAATTCAAGATATACATTTTATTTGTCAGGTAAATATCTTTAATATTTGACATATTAATCAAAATCGTTAGAGCCATTTTTAACAAAATCAAAATTTTCGAAAAATGTTCCATATAAAGGGTAGTTAGGGTTGGGGGGATTTTCTTGAAAATCTTCGTGTCGCATCCTTTGAAGATGCCAAACTGTACGAAGTTTGGCATTTAACAGTCTTTTCGTTTTTGAGCTATGCTGTCCTCAGACACACATACACAGACACACACACGCACACACATACGGATCTTTTTGTAAAAATGCTTTTTTTGGATTCAGGGGGATCCAAAACATGTATTTCCGGTAAAATCTCGGTATCGAATTTTTGGGTGGAATACAATACCTTCTCTATACACTATGTACATAGTACGTGTAGAGAAAGGAAAATTTCAGATTTGTCCCTACCAATTTTACAATTACAGGTAAAAGTTTTCGTAAATTTTAATTTTCTCAAAATCGGCTCTAACGATTTTGTTTAAAATCCTGTATATTAAAAGCATTTACACAGCAAATAAAATGTATATCTTGAATTTTCTGGGAATAGCCTCTGAAGACCTCTTTATTTTGGATGAATTTTACCGTATTTTACTTAACTGCTAAAGCGTAAGAGATAGACAAAAACTTACTCTATAAAATAATGTAGATCTCGTTAAAACACACAATTTATGTCCTTTATATCTTTGTTGTACAGGTAACCGTTTCCAAGATATTCCTGGTTATTAGTTTGAATTGTAAAGTTCTTATACGTTCCTCGGACAGGAAGTGTCCGTTTTTCTTTTGTTCTACTCGTGGCCAAGCAAAGAAGCGATTTGCAATGACAATCACATAACGATAGTTTTTAAAATATTTGATTATCACTTTAGCCTACTTTATTCCTTTAGTTGCCTTCTACTTTTAAGGCACTAATAAGAACATTCTGCTAATGTTTATCTCGATTAGCATTGTATAGAAAGAAGAGTAATCTCTTGTAAGAAGTTTTTAGAGCAGCTAGAGAAAGTCATGTGAGTGTAACACAACAGATTTTTTTTCTCTTCACTGCCTCCTGAAGTATGATATGGCCGACACCCAGCAACAATTATTTTATTTAATAACTAATACATGAAATGGAAACAAACGTTACTTTATTTGAGGTTATTGCACTTGTCTCATACATAATGATTATTTTCACTCCTTTTATGAAATAATTACATTATGGTTGGACTATCAACTTGTTACCAATAACCAAGACAGGAGATTAAACAAACGACAAGATTTCAAAGAAATGAACATCAGCTGCGATAAGATGTTTCGACCATATTGATTGCTTGAAACTGTATAATCTCGACCATTCCATTGGCGCTTTAATAGTTGAGCTAAATTGTGCTTAAAAACAGCAATCCTGCTGTTCAATACACAAATCATTCCTATACTAACTCATGGGTTAAACCTAATAAGGCACAAACTGACAAAAACAATCTAATGTTTTCCATTCACATGACTTTCTCTACACTTCTGCAAGAATTTTTTTTTTTTTTTTTTTTTTTTTTTTTTAGTTTAACGTCCTTTAACCTGGTTTGGTCGGCCACTTCCTACGATCACGTGTCATGAACGATATAGTCACATTATTATTATTATTATTATTATTATTATTATTATTATTATTATTATTATTATTATTATTATTGTTATTATTATCATCATCATCATTATTATTATTTAATATTAACTTCTTATTAAATTCATCGTCTAATATACCCTGAAAAGGTTGATTTCAATTGGCTGCCTCCGATCTTCCGCTTTATTAAATATTCTTTGAGAATGTTTACTTTCTCTAGCCCTGTATGTACAATGTACATAGGGATAGAGAAGTACTGTATTCCACCCGAAAATTTGATGTCGAAATTTCACCGGAAATACATGTTTTAGGACCCCCTGAGTCCAAAAAAACATTTTCAGAAACAGGTCGTGTGTGTGTATGTGTGTGTCTGTGGAAAGCATAGCTCAAAAACGAAAAGACGGTTAAATTCCAAACTTGATATTTAAGTTTGGTCTCTTCCAAGGATGCGACACTAAGATTTTCAATAAACTCCCCGCACCCCTAACTACCCTTTACATGGAACAATTTTTCGAAAATGTTCTTTTTCTTAAAAATGGCTCTAACGATTTTGATTAAAATACCACATATTAAAGTCATTTCTATCACAAATAAAATATATATCCTGAATTTCCTGGGAATAACTTCTAAAGACATGTATATTCCGGATGAATTTTGCCTAATTTGATATAACTAGTAAGTCGTAAGAGATAGATAAAAACTTACTATACAAAAAATGTAGATCTTGTTAAAATACACTAGGTATGTCATATATATTTTCCTCGTGCAGCTTACCGTTTTCGACGTATTCCTTGCCATTAGTTTCAGTTGTGAAGTACTTATACTTTTCTCACACAGAAGTGTCCATTTTTCCTTTGTTCTACTCCTGGCCAAGCAAAGAAGCGATTTGCAACGACAATCGCATAACGACAGCTTTTAAATATTTGACTATCACTTAAGCCTAGTGTATTCCCTTAGTTCCAGTCTAACTTATAAGGAACTAAGTAATGCAATTCTGCTAATGCTTATCTCGATTATAATGGTGTTGAAAGAAGAATTGTCTTTTGTAAGAAGTTTGTTTGTAGGGTTGTTAGAGAAAGTCATGTGAGTGTAACACATCAATTTTTTTTAATACGTGTAATAAAGTAAACGTAAATGTTTGGTGCAGTTTGTACATCCCTGTCGCGAGATAGAAGCCCATTTCATAACAGAGTAGGCCATACATTAGTAATATCGCTCGCTCCTTGTGGTTCTTTTGTCTCTTTGTGCAACAGTTCCTTTTTTCCAACCTGTTTTTACGAAATACGAACCGTAAGAAGAAAATGTTTGCGACTCTCTCGATTTGGAAGTATAATCATCTCGTTTAGTCTCTCTGCAATCGATACTGCACAGCTTTTGTTTTCGGTTCCTTTGGCTTTAAACAAAATATTCCAAAGTAAAGTTCAGGGGGCAGTGACCTTGCGCCAGCTTTATTGATTTCGCTAATTACTCTACTTCATCTGTTTTTAGTGTTCAACACAGATTCACAACTGTTTCTTACTTTCTCTACTTTATGTAATAAACAGGAAATCTGCTGTATTACACTAAAAAATGAGATACCGAGATTTCACTGGAAATACCCCTTTTGGGTATCGTATGTGGTACAAAAAAAAATAATTTTAGAAAAAAGATAGTGCGTGTGTGAGTGTGTGTGTGTGACGATATCCCAAAAACGAAAAGTTTGTTACGTACCAAATTTACAGATTAATTTAACCATCTTCCAAGGAAGCAACACGAAGATTTTCAAGAAAATCCCTTATCCCAAACGACCCTTTACATGGAAAAAAAATTCGAAGTTTTACATGTTTACTTTCTCTACGCTTCTGTATACAGAAGGTATTGCATTCCATCCAAAATTCGATACCGAGATTTCATCGGAAATGCACGTTTTAGGGTTCCCAGTAAAAAAAAAAAAATCATTTTTAGAAAAACATCCGTTTGACTTTATCTTTGAACGCGATAACTCGAAAAGGAAAGGTCAGTAAAATACCGAACTTGGTATGTGAGTTTAATGCGTTTCAAGGATGCGACACGAAGATTTTCAGGAAAATTCGCCCACTCCCACAAACTAATGACTATGGTTAAAATACCGTATATTAAAGGTACACTCATGAGAAATAAAATTTATATCTTCTGGGAGTAGCCTCCGAAGTCCTCTCTGTTCTAAATGCCTTTTGTAAAACTGCTAACCCTTACGGTACACAAAATTGTAGATGTTACAACACATAGATTTTGCTTGTTATTCGTTTCAAATATAAAATACTTACCTAACCTCAAACAAGAAGTCGGTCATCCGTTTTTATGTAACTCTTGGCCATGTAAATAAAACCAAATTTAAATGCAAATCACATAGCGGCAACTTTTAAAAGATGTGACTATCACTTTATCCTAGTGGATTCCCTTCTACTTACAGGGAAGCAAGTAATAAGACAACTTCTGCTAATGTTTATCTTGATTATCATGAAGTAAATAGAAGAATAAGCTTTTTAACAATACTTTGTTGCAGAGATGTAGAGAAAGTCATGTGAATGGAACACATCAGATTTTTAGATAATGGAACATTCCGAAAATTGTTCTATGTAAAGAGTAATTTTGGGTGGGGATGATTTTCTTGAAAATCTTCTGATGCATTCTTGGAAGATGCTAAATTATACACGCGAGGGCCTTTTTCTAATTTTCTTCACCTTAAAGTATTTCCGGTGAAATCTCGGTATTGAATTGTTAGGTGTAATGCAATATCTCCTCTATCTACTAGGTACACACTAGAGAAACTAAAAATCTGAGGTGTTCCATTCACATGACTTTCTTTACATCTCTGCAACAAATTATTGTTAAAAAGCTTATGCTTCTATTTACTTCATACTAATTGAAATAAAAATTAGCAGAAATAGTCTTATTACTTGCTTCCTTGTAAGTAGGAGCGAAATAAGGGAGTACCATAGGTTAAAGTGATAGTCAAAAGCTGGTTGCTATGTGACTGAAGTTCCTTTGTTTGTATGGACACAAGTTGACAAATTCCTGTATGAGAAAATTATAAGTTTTTCAAAGCTGAAACCAGTAACAAGGAATATCTCAAAAACGACAAACTGCACGAAAAAAATGTACATAACATAAATTGTGTGTTTTTACGTGCTCTACACTTTTGTATGGTAAGTTTTTGTCCATCTCTTACGGTTTACCAGTTATACAACATTCCGTAAAATTGATCCAGAATAAAGTAGTCTTCAGAGGCTATTCCCAGAAGATTCAAGATATAAATTTTATTTTTCGAGTAAATATCTTTAATATATGATATTTTAATCAAAATTGTTAGAGCCATTTTTGAGAAAATTAAGATTTTCGAAAATTTTCCATGTAAAGGTTACTTAGAGGTGGGGGGATTTTCTTGAAAATCTTCGTGTCGCATCCTTGGAAGATACCAAACTTAAATACCAGGTTTGGTACTCAACGATCTTTTCGTTTTTTAATTATCGTGTTCACAGACACAGACACACATACAGGGCCTTTTTCTGATTTTTTTTTTATATAGGGGACCCCAAATCATATATTTCCGGTGGAATCTCGGTATTGAATTTTTGGGTGGAGTGCAATATCTTCTCTATACACTATGTACGTAGTACGTGTAGAGGAATGGGTAGAGACAGGCATGTGAGTGCGGTAGAGGGACGCTGATATAATTTGGCAGGGCGCAGCAAGTGACAGTTTCCTGATGAGCCAACTTCCCGAGTCAGCAGGTGGTTATGTAGAGCTCTCTCGGTATTTGTTAATTCCAACATTACGTCGCTGCGGGGACATGCAGGTCGCCAACTAGTGGCCCGCGAACCTACGCTGAGTAACTTCCTAAGATGCAACACCAACATTTTGAACAAAACCCCTCTAGCCTCAATTACGCTTTACAATCGAACATTTTAAATGTCTCAAAAATGGATGCATTGATTTTGATTAAACTATTAAAAATCTTCGCATGACAAATGTATCGTATAATTTGAAATTTCTGGGAACAACCTCTGAAGACATCTTTATTCTTTATAACTTTTGTATAACTGGTAAACCGTTAGAGATAGACAAAAACTTACAACTAAAAAAATGTAGATCTCGTTAAAACACACAATTTACATATGTTATAAATACTTTTTTACTTTCTCTACACGTACTATGTACAAAGTGTATAAAGATAGTATTGTAATGCACCCAAAAATTCAAAACCGAAAACTTATATTTTGAGACCTCCTGAATCTAAAAAAAAAAACAGTTTTAGCCTAATGTCCGTGTCTGTGTGTTTGTGTGTGTGTGTGTCTGTCTGTGTCTCTGTGTGTCTATGGCTGTGTGTGTCTGAGTATGTCAGTCTGTGTATGTCTGTGTGTGTCTGTGGACAGCATAGCTCAAAAACGAAAAGACCATTAAATACCAAACTGGGTATTTAAGTTTGGTATCTTCCAAAGATGCGACACAAAGATTTTCAAGAAAATCCCCCCACCCCAACTACCCTTTACATGGAACTTCAGTCACATAGCAACCAGCTTTTGACTATCACTTTAACCTATAGTACTCCCTTATTTCGCTTCTACTTACAAGGAAGCAAGTAATAAGACGATTTCTGCTATTTTTTCTTGATTAGCATGAAGTAAATAGAAGCACAAGCTTTTTAACAATAGAGATTTTTTTTGACCGTTTATGAGATATTCCTTGTGATTGGTTTCAATTTTCAAATACTTATTTTTCTCATACGCGAATTTGTTAACTCCTGACTGTACCAAGAAACGAAACCCGCTTGGGTGGTGTGGTGGTAGAGTATGTGCCTCACAATCAACAAGTTACGAGTTCGAATCTAGCTTAGAGTGAGTTACCCGGATAAGTTTTGTTTTATTTTTCGGGGTTTTCCCCTAACCTGAGAAGACGAATGTTGAGTAATTTTGAGCTCCATGGACCGCGAGATCTTTTGAGCATCATTTCACCAATTCCATTCATCGTCCGAGATGACCAACCAGGTTAAAGGACGTTAAGCTCCATGGACCCCGAGATCTTTTCAGCATCATTTCACCAATTCCATTCATCGTCCGATATGACCAACCAGGTTAAAGGACGTTAAGCTCCCTGGACCCCGAGATCTTTTCAGCATCATTTCACCAATTCCATTCATCGTCCGAGATGACCAACCAGGTTAAAGGACGTTAAGCTCCATGGGCCGCGAGATCTTTTGAGCATCATTTCACCAATTCCATTCATCGTCCGATATGACCAACCAGGTTAAAGGATGTTAAGCTCCATGGACCCCGAGATCTTTTGAGCATCATTTCACCAATTCCATTCATCGTCCGATATGACCAACCAGGTTAAAGGATGTTAAGCTCCATGGACCCCGAGATCTTTTGAGCATCATTTCACCAATTCCATTCATCGTCCGATATGACCAACCAGGTTAAAGGACGTTAAGATATAACAAAACGGAATTTCAATGACATAACAACCATCTTTTTAAAATATTTTACTATCGCTTTAGCTGCTTGGTGCCTTATTTTACGAGGAAGCAAGTAATAAGACAATTTCTGGTAATGTACAGATGATGTTTGTGGTCATGAAGATGTATAGTTGGTTTGCAGAACAGGTAGAGAAGGTCATGTGAATGGAACTCATCAGTTATCAAGAATTGGCGGAATGTTTATTACGTTAAGAGAAATCGGAACTAAGACTTAAATTAGCATTATTGAGCTTGGATGAAACCTAATAGTGAAAGTCGAAGCAATGCTGTGTATCGTCAGATGTCGACCTTGTTATTCTGTTGCGCTGCAGCTTCCAGTTTGTTCTCACGTGAAAAGATTTTGTTAACTTAAAATGGGGAGAAAGCGTATACATAAAATGGTGGCGAGTAATTTGTATGCGTAAGAGACTGGCAAGCTGTACAGAGATTTGGCGACTGAAGTGAAGATAAGTGAAATAAAAGTGTCTATCCGAATCTTGGAATAACATTCCTGTACAGCAATCTTTGAACAGCACGTCCCAAACAGTAATACTGTGTCTGAAAGCCAAAACAGACCTAATCAATTATTTAACTCATCTGAACGTTATCAACGTCCTCCAGTGATTTACATTCTGGAAAGTTATGGTGAAGGTCGGAAGATCAAATCACTTCCGAAATTAAATGCTTTTTTCTATGACCGAGCGTAATTGAGTGGTTTAGGAGCTCATTTCAGATCGCAAACTTGAGAAGTGCAGGAAGCGTAAGTAATTTTGTTGCAATTTTGCGATATTAGTGTGTATACACCAACAAACAATTGGTGCACCTTACACGATCAAAAAGTTTCCGGAATGACGTCATAAATACTACCCAACAGTTTGTTTTGTCCAATCTGTACTGTCAGTCTCGAAGTAGTCTCCTTGAGAGTTGATACACTTGTCCCAGCGCTTCTGCCATTGCTGGAAACACCTCGAAGTAGTCTCCTTGGGAGTTGATACACTTGTCCCAGTGCTTCTGCCATTGCTGGAAGCACCTCGAAGTAGTCTCCTTGGGAGTTGATACACTTGTCCCAGCGCTTCTGCCATTGCTGGAAGCACCTCGAAGTAGTCTCCTTGGGAGTTGATACACTTGTCCCAGCGCTTCTGCCACTGCTGGAAGCACCTCGAAGTAGTCTCCTTGAGAGTTGATACACTTGTCCCAGCGCTTCTGCCACTGCTGGAAGCACCTCGAAGTAGTCTCCTTGGGAGTTGATACACTTGTCCCAACGCTTCTGCCACTGCTGGAAGCACCTCGAAGTAGTCTCCTTGGGAGTTGATACACTTGTCCCAACGCTTCTGCCACTGCTGGAAGTCCTCTTCTTTCGATATGTTCAGAGCCTGCTGCGATTCGCGATGGATGACATCAATGTTCTCAAAACGGAGTCCTCGGAGCCACATTTGCCAAATCTGGAGAATAGGTGGTATGGGGAACAGTATTCACCCTATTTTTATCCAAAAATTGGCGAACAGAAAGGGCTTTGTGCGTGGGCGCATTGTCATGATGCAGGAACCAGTCACCACTCCTCCATGTGCGTCGCACATTCTTCCTTAATCTTTGCAGCTCTTGTTTTTAGAGCCCTTGATTCACTGTTTGACCCTGTGTAAAAATGCCTTTAATGTCAAAAAACACAATCATGGTTGACATTGACTTGTCTGGCCTTTTTCGGGTGTGGAGATGAAGGACTCCTCCATTGTGAAGATTGTTGCTTCGTTTCTGGATCTACCCGTAAATCCATGTTTCATCACCAGTAATGAACTGTGGGTCATTTTGTAGCTGTTCTTTAAGATCTGTGCAGACAATCACACGACTTTCCTTTTGGTCATTTGAAAGCAGGCGGGGCACGAACTTGTCGGCAATTCTTCTCATGTTCAAATTGTCTTTCAAAATTATTTGAACACTTCCAAAGGAGAGTCTTAATGAGTCAGAAAGCTCTCTTATTGTAGTGCCTATCATTTAAGACCATTTCTCTCACCTGATTGATATTTTCATCAGTTTTTCTGGAACGGGGTCGCCCCGAACGATCAGCATCGTTAACTAATGTCACCCCACTTTTAAATTTCAAAAACCACTCAAATGCTTGAATTTTGCCCATAGCTTCCTCCCTATAAGCTGTTCTTAACATTTCACAGGCTTCTGTTGCAGTTTTAACGAGTTTAAAGCAACATTTTTGCTAAGCGGAAAAATCGCAGCACATACAAAACCGGGTCTACCTCGTCACTGCATGATTACAGGAAGTCACGTGACCTCTCATTTACAGTCTGTATAAGAATTAAAGAAATCTCAGCGTCAGCATTGTTGTGAAGCCATTCTGGAAACTTTTTGATCACACCTTTCAACGTCAATAAGTGACAATTACTCTCTCACAGCTCTAAGGATATCATACTTCTCACAGAATACAATTGTCACGGCCTGCGGAACAAATAACCCATGGTGAAGGGCTCAAACTTAACCTCAAATTTATTACCTCCTTCCTTACTTTTATTTTAATATCAGAAAATACTCGTAGAAAACAACACTGTATGATACGCGAGCGTAAAGTTTCTTTTTGATTCTCGACTGCGTCTCGTTTCACAATATTCCTGCTCGAATCACAAACCATTACTTTACGCTTTACATCATAGATAACGAATTTTATTAATTTCTGTTCATGTTTCGAGAACGTTCTAGCAAATCATGCTTCTTTCCGAATGCACTAGAAATTGGATTCAGAATTGCAGCGCAATGTGCAACAGTGTTTTCGAACTGTACATGATAGTGTACGAAGCAGAATGCAAGGGAGAGGTTTCCGCAGAAAACACTTCCTACAGATCACACGCCTTTAGTTTCTCTAGCCCGTAAGTACAAAATACATAGTGGATAGACGAGGTATTAAATTCCACCCAAAAATTCCATACCGAGATTTCACCGGAAATACATGTTTTGAGACTCCCTGAGTACGAAAAAAATCATTTTTAGAAAAAGGTCCGCGCGCGCGTGTGTGTGTCTGTCTGTGGGCAGCATAGCTCAAAAACGAAATGTCTTAAATACCAAAATAGGTATTTAGTTCAGTATCCTCCAAGGAAATGATACAAAATGTTTCAAGAAAATGCACCCCACCGCCAAGGACTAATTTTCGAAAATTTTGTTTTTTTACTTTCTCTACACGTACTATGTACATAGTGTATAGAAAAGGTATTGTACTGCACCCAAAAATTTGATACCGAGATTTCACCGGAAATGCATGTCCTGGGTCCCCCTGAATCCAAAAAAAAAAAGCGTTTTTGGAAAAAGGTCCCTGTGTGTGTGTATGTGTGTGTGTCTGTGGACAGCATAGCTCAAAAACGAAAAGACCGTTAAATACCAAACTTGGTAATTAAGTTTGGTATCTTCCAAGGATGCGACACAAAGATTTTCAAGAAAATCCCCCCACCCCAACTACCCCTTATATGGAACTTTTTTTCGAACATTTTGATTTTCTAAAAAATGGCTCTAACGTTTTTGATTAAAGTATCGTATATTAAAGATATTTACCTGACATATAAAATGTATATCTTGAATTTTCTGGCAATAGCTTCTGAAGACTACTTTATTCTGGATGAATTATTCAGAATTTTGCACAACGGTTAAACAGCAACAGATAGATAAAAATCGTACAGTATAACTAATGTAAATCTCGTTAAAATACGTAATTTATGTCATAAACGTTTTTCCTGTAAAGTTGACCGTTTTCGAGACCTTCACTGTTATGGTTTCAGTTTAAACTTGTCTAAAACGGGACCATGCAAAGCAAACCGAACCTCAATTGTTTGACATAACGACCAGCTTTTAAAACATTTGACTATCACTTTGGCCTAGTGCATTCCCTTAATTCCCGACTACTTATAAGGAACTAGATAATACAATTCTGCTAATGTTTATCTCGATTAGCATGGTGTCGAAAGAAGAAGAATTATCTTTTGTAAGAAATTTGTGGACTAGCTAGAGAAAGTCATGTGAGTGTAGCGCATTATATTTTTTCTTTTAACTTTAGCAGGTCCTAAAACATATATTTCCAGTGAAATCTCGGTATTTAATTTTTGGGTGCAATACACTATGTATATAGTACGTGTAGAGAAAGTAAAAAGGATATCTGAAGTTTTACTGCGTTGCATCATTCATAAGAATTTGTAACAATTCTGTTTGAGACTAGCGCGTATTTCTTTTGTTTCGCACATCGCAACAGAATCCCTCTTAAGCACGGAACGACTCTTATATCGCACCCTTATAAACCCAGCACAGCCTGAGTAATTAGCACAGGCTTACCAACTCTGTAAAACAAGCATTATTCCTTTCATGTTGGAATACTACGTGCTTCATTTTCCTTTCAGCTGTTAGAGTTTTCACTCTTATTAGCACAATTAAACTGCCATTTCTTAATTTTAAAACCCTGAAGCGATATCCGTTACCTGATTTCTTACAAAAGAATATTATTTTATCTACTTCATTCTAATAAAGATAAACATTAACAAAAATTACCTTCTTACTTACCTCCTTATCAATAGAAGCATAATAGTCTAAGATAAAGGGATAGTAAAATCTTTTAAAACCTAATTTTTATATAACACAATTGAAATTCGGTTCTCTTTGCTTGGCCAAGATTAAAACAAAGAGATGTGAAACGAACGAAGCATTCCCGTTTGAAAAAAGGTTTAAGTATTTAAAAATCTGATGTGGAACATTACTTTCTCTACATACCTGTAACAAATAATTGTTAAAAAGCTAATGTTTATATTTACTTCATGTTAATTGAAAAAAAAATTAGCAGAATAGTCTTATTACTTGCTTCCTTGTAATTAGAAGCGAAATATGGGAGTACCAAAGGTTAAAGTGATAGTCAAAAGCTGGTTGCTATGTGACTGAAGTTCCTTTGTTTGTATGGACAGGAGTTGACAAATTCCTGTATGAGAAAAGTATGTTTTTTAAAGCTGAAACTAAAAACAAGGAATGTCTAAAAAGTGATCAACTCCACGAAAAAAATATATATGTAACATAAATTGTGTGTTTTAACGTGCTCTACATTTTGTGTGTGGTAAGTTTTTCTCCATCTCTTACGGTTTACCAGTTATGCAAAATTCCGAAAAATTTATCCAGAATAAAGTAGTCTTCAGAGACTATTCTCAGAAAATTCAAGATATACATGTTATTTGCCAGGTAAATATCTTTAATATAAGGGATTTTAATAACATTGTTAGAGCCATTTTTAAGAAAATCAAAATTTTCGAAAAAAGTTCCATGTAAAGGGTAGTTGGGGTGGGGGAATTTTCTTAAAAATCTTCGTGCTGCATCCCTGGAAGATACCAAACTTAAATATCAAATTTGGTTTTTAACGGTCTTTTCGTTTTTGAACTATGCTGCCCACAGCACACACACACATGTACACGGAAATTTTTCTAAAAATGCTTTTTTTGGTTTCAGGGGGTCTCAAAACATATATTTCCGGTGAAATCTCGGAATGAATTTTTGGGTACGTTACAATACCTTCTGTATACACTATGTACATGGTACGTATAGAGAAAGTAAAAAGTAAAAATGTATATGACAATAAATTGCGTGTTTTAACGAGATCTATATTTTTTTACAGGTAGTAAGTTTTTCTCTATCTATTATGGTTTAGCAGTTATACACACTAATTCAGAATGAAATGGACCTCAGGGGTATTTTCATAATAAATTCAAGATACAATTTTATTTGCTGTGTAAATATCTTTAATATACGGTATTTTAATAAAAATCCTTAGAGTCATTTTTGAGAAAATCTACATTTTCGAAAAATATTCCATATAAAAGGTAGTTGGGGGTTTCTTGAAAATATTCTTGAAGCATCCTTGAAAGATACGGAACTTAAATCCAAGTTTGGTATTTAATCAACTTTTTGTTTTTTAAGCCATACTGTCCACAGAGACACACGCGCGTGGACCTTTTTCTAAAAGTTTTTTTTTTACTCAGGGACCTCAAAACATATTTTCGGTGAAATCTTGACATTGAATTTTTTGGTGGAATGCAATACCTTCTCTATCACACTACAGACGGGCTAGTGAATGTAAAAACCAAAAACAAATTGTCAAATATTTAACTCTACATATTTGTATATTATTATTCTCTTTTTACTTTCTCTAGCAGATATGTACATAGTGGAGGTATTGTATTGCACCCAAAAATTCGGTAATGATATTTCACCAGAAATACATGTTTTGATACCAACTGAATACGTATGTGGACAGCGTAAATCAAAAACGAAAAGTGGTTACATACTAAATTTTGTATTTAAGTTCGGTATCTCCCAAAAATGCGACACGAAGATTTTCATGAAAATCCCCCCAATCTAACTAACCTTTACAAGGAAATATTTTTGAAAAAATTGTTTTTTCAAAAAATGGCTATAACGATTTTGATTAAAATGTGTGTTTAAGATATTTACATGGCCACTAGAAGAATTTTCTGGGGATAGCCTCTGAAGACCTCTTCATTTTCGATGGATTTTGCCTAAGTACTAAACAATAAGAGATAAACAAAAACTTAATGCACAAAAAAAAGTGGATCTTGTTAAAGCAGTTTATGTCATTGCATTTCTTTTATTATTATTATTATTATTATTATTATTATTATTATTATTATTAGTTAACAGTTGACCACTTCCGACATATTCCTTTTAATTGGTTTCAATTTTAAACTAAGTAACTTTTCTTGAGCAGGAAGTCATCTTTTGTTTCATGTCTCTTTTCTTTTACTCTGGTCATGCAAAGAGAACTGAACCTCAATTGTTTCACTTAAAGATTTGACTATCACTTTAACCTGTGCTACTCCCTTATTTCGCTTCTACTTGCAAGGAAACAAGTAATAAGAGTATTTCTGATAATTTTTTTCTCGATTAGCATGAAGTAAATAGAAGTAGAATATTTTTATGAATAGTTTGCCTGCAGAACAAAAGATAGAGAAGGCCGTGTGAGTGGAAATCAGATATGTGAACTATGCTGTTCATAGTCACACACACACACACACACACGCGCGCGCGCGAACTTTTTCATAAAACTGTTTTTTCTTATTGTTATATTTTTATTATTATTTGTTATTATTCTCAGGACCTCAACACATATTTCTGGTGAAATGTTGCTGCCGAATACAATATTTCTCCTGCATACAATACGTGGTAGAGACTATAAAAACACTCGTGTTTTGCGGTTTCAAGGGAACTGAAGAGTTTATTTCCGGTGAGGTGTCGATATCGAGTTTCTGGTCGATTGTTGAAGTCGAAGCTCAGAGACATTCACGGCGCTGCAATTGTGTTTACGTAAAACAGAAGTGGGCAAATGTATGAGAAGTACAAGGTCTTAACGTGCAAGAACCAAACTAAATCACTTACCGTCATCTATTGCCAAAACTCAGATAATAACCACAAAATTCACATTGTTTGCTAATTACTAAAATTATAATAATAAATACAATTAGCAATTTTAGGGGGCTTTGATAACCTTATTTAATAAAGGTATTATCTTAATAAGGATAGGGCAAACTAGTTTTTTAACATTGTGCAAAAACGTCATAAACTTGACGAAGTGATAATTAGGAAAGCTGATGTGTTCCATTCTCTAGCTGTTCCAAATAAAAACTATTCTTACAAAACTTTATTCTTCTGTCTACTTGATGCTAATCGAGAGAAACATTAACAGAAATAGTCTCATTACTTCCTTCCTTGTAAGAAGAAGGGATAAAGTGATAGTGAAATGTTCTAAAAGCTGTCGTTATGTGAAACAATAGAGGTTCGGTTCGCTTTGCATGCAGAGAAAAGTTAAATAGTTTAAAATTGAACCGATAACAAGGAATATCTCATAAACGGTCAATTGTAAAAGAAAATCGTATATGACATAAATTACGTGTTTCTTTGAAAACTACAATTTTTATTTATTAAGTGTCTATCTCTTACGGTTTAACAGTTATACAAAATTCTGCAAAAGTCATCCAGAATAAAGAGGTCTTCAGAGACTATTTCCAAAAAATCCAAAATATAAATTTTATTTGTGATATAAATATATTTAATATATATATATATATATATATATATATATATATATATATATATATATTAATCAAAACGTTGTAGCCATTTTTGAGAAAAACAAAATGTTTCATGTAAAGGGTAGTTTGTGGTCAGAGGAATTTTTGAAATCTTCGTCTCGCATCCTTGGAAGAAGGATGTTTTAGTTTAGTCTTTAACTGTCTTTTCGTTTTTGAATTATGCTGCCCAGACACATACACACGGACCTTTTTCTAAAAATCTGATGTGTTACACTCGCATGACTTTCTCTAGCTGCTCTACAAACCTCCTACAAAAAATGATTCTTCTTTCCACACAATGCTAATCGAGATAAACATTAGTTCCTTATAAGTAGAAGGCAACTAAAGGAATGTGCTATGTTAAAATGATAGTCAAATGTTTTAAAAGCTGTCGTTATGCGATTGATTATTTCCGGTGAAATCTCGACATCGAATTTTTTTGGTGGAATACAATACCTTCTCTAGCTATTATGTACGTTGGGTGTATAATCGGGCTAGAGAAAGTAAAAACAAATAATATATTTTAATCTCGTGTGACATACGAAACTTTATTCTGCCCGCCTGGGTGGTATGGTGGTAGCGTGTCTGCCTTAAAAGCAACAGGGTGCGAGTTCATATCTCGCTGAGGGACCCCGAGATCACATGAGCATCATTTCACCAATTTCATTTGACGTTAAGCTAAACAAACAAAAATAATAATAAAAAAGAAACAACTTTATTCGCTACCAAAACATTAGTCAGATATTTATTTTAACGAATTATGTTGGTGGTGTTGGTAGTCGTGGAGATATGATCTGAATATAATAGAAGAATGTGGAAAATGCAGCAATGGATGTTCAGAGTGCACTGCATTCATTGGTCACTAAGATGCCTGGTTTTCTAATTAAGCACCACATTTCCATGGGGAATTAAAATCGATTTGGGTCCTATTCCATCTGAATACCATCCTAGTTTCACATATTAAATTCAATACGAACTGAGATCGTTTTGAATACGTAAGCTTCTAGCATAATTTATGTCAGTCAACTTGGAACTGCGTTGGCGAAACTTCTAAACAAAATTATCTGTGTATTATATGCAAGTTTTGAAGTTAAATAATTATATATGAGAATACATTGTAAACTATAGAGTCCATTAAAGCGGTTCTGTTATAATGCAACACAGAGAAATAAACAAAAAGCATTACACTATACCGCGTGTAGCAGAAGAATTCAAATTCTTTGAATACGGAGTTGTTTCCATGCAAAATATTTCGGTCCGATCTCATTACGATCCCACTTTTTAAAGGATTAGATATAAAATGCAATACTAATTGTATCTCCGTGTCCATGTGGTATTCAATACGGTAAGCGTACTTAAATTTGTTTTCAATCCCTGAACGGGCTGACTAAAATTGTAACACTGTATTTAACCAGTTTTTAGGTTGGCATGAACGAACCAAACAATACATGGTTAATATGAGCAACAATATCAAAGAAAGCGCTTATTTTAAGCAAATATTGTTTTCCAATGCCAGCTATTAACTTACATTGTAGTGTTTCCGTTTCTGCAATAAGAAGCTTTCCAACAGATTTATGAATGAAATGTGTCTGCTATAAACATCTATGTGGCCTCAAGATGGCGAACATTAAAAGAGAATATAAGTTATAAAGTAATGATAAACTCACAGTCACAGCGCAGCGCTTATCAGACTGTATCACGTGGTGAGAGATAACGTTATGCGTGTAGCGCAGAGTTCTTCTTCTTCTTGCCCCCTCCCCTCGCTTCTGCGCATGGTATCTCGTGTGATACACGACTTTTTCTATCAATGACAACTTCACATATAAAGTGATACTGCTATTCTGCAACGATATATTTATTTTCTGTACCCCAATCAAACAATCCAACACCGGAACAGGTTCTCTGAGGCCCCCTCAATATAAATCTAATGCGTTCTATTCACATGACTTTCTCTACATCTCTGTAACAAGAGAGAAAGCTTATTCTTTTATGAAGCTTTGCTATTCCAGTTAAAACATTAGCAGAATGGTCTTATTACTTGCTTCCTTAAAAGTAGAAAGCAAATAAGGGAATATACTAGGCTAAACTGCTAGTCAAATATTTTAAAAGCTTGAAATCCGTTTCTTTGCATAATCAGGAGTTCACAAGTTCGAGTATGTGAAAAGTTTTACGTATTTTTAACCAATAACAGGAGAATATCTAATGTAATCTAATGTATTTTAACGTGATGTATATTTTTGTCTATCTCTTGTGGTCTACTAGTTATACAAAAGTCATCCAGTATAAAGACGACTTCAGAAGCTATTCTCAGAAAATTCAAAATATACATTTTATTTGTGATATAAATATCTTATATATAAGACATTTTAAACAAAAATCTTATGTGTTCCATTCAAATGTTAAAAAGATTATGCTTCTATTTCTTAATGCCAATCGAGAAAAAACTGGCAGAAATAATCTCCTTATTTGCTTCCTTGTAAGTAGAAGCGAAATAAGGGAGTACCATAGGTTAAAATGATAGTCAAAAGCTGGTTGCTATGTGACTGAAGTTCCTTTGTTTGTATGGACACGAGTTGACAAATTCCTGTATGAGAAAATTACAAGTTTTTCAAAGCTGAAACCAAAAGCAAGGAATATCTTAAAAACGATCAACTCCACGAAAAAAATGTATGTAACATAAATCGTGTGTTTTAATGTGCTCTACATTTTTTGTGTGCTGAGTTTTTGTCCACCTCTTATGCTTTAGCAGCTATACAAAATTTCGTAAAATTCATCCAGAATAAATTAGTCTTTAGAGGCTATTCCCAGAGCATTCAAGATCATTTTTGTGGTGGAGGTAACCGTTTCCGAGATATTCCTTGTTATTGGTTTCAGTTGTGAAGTACTTATACTTTTCTCAGACAGGAAGTGTCTGTTTTTCTTTTGTTCTACTCCTGGCCAAGTAAAGAAGCGATTTGCAATAACAATTGCAAAACGACATCTTTTAAAAATTTTGACTATCACTTTAACATAGTGTATTCCTTTAGTTGTCTTCTACTTATAAGGAACTAAGTAATACGAACATTCTGCTAATGTTTATCTCGATTAGCATTGTGTAGAAAGAAGAATACTTTTATGCAAGAGGATTGTAGAACAGTCAGAGAAAGTCATGTGAGTGTGACACATCAGTTTTTTTTTGTTTTTTTTTTTTGTTTATATACATTTAGCCGTTTCCGAGATATTCCTTGTTATGGTTTCAGTTTTAAGCCACATAACTTTTCTCAAATGGTAATTATCTTGTTTTATCTGTATTTTGTTTTACTGCTGGACCTATAAAGTGAACCGAACTTCAATTCTTCACATTAAAATCACATTTTTCCCTTCTACTTACAAGGAACTAAGTAATGAGGCCATTTCTGTCGATGTTTATTTTAATCAGCATGAAGTAGACAGCATATAAGAAAGGTGTGTTTGTAGAACAGATAGAGCAAGTGATGTGAATGTAAGAAATTAGATTTTTTCTACTTTTTACTTTCTCTACACGTACTATGTACATAGTGTATAGAGGAGGTATTAAATTGCACCCAAAAATCCAATAGCAAAATTTCACCGGAAATATACTTTTGACACCCCCTGAATCCAAAAAAAGCATTTTCAGAAAAAGCTCCGTGTGTGTGTGTGTGTGTGTGTGAGCACGATAGTTGAATTACAAAAAGTCGGTAAAATACCAAACTTGGTATTTAAGTTCAGTATCTTCCAAGGGTGCGACATGAAGATTTTGAGAAAAGTCCTCCCACCCCAAACTACCCTTTATATGGCACTTTTTTCAAATATTTTGTTTCTCTTAAAAATGGCTCTAACTTTTTTGATTAAAATATCATATATTAAAGATATTTACCTGACAAATAAAATGAATTTTCTGGAAATAGCCTCTGAAGACCACTTTATTCTGGATGAATTTTAAGGAATTTTGCAATAACTGCTAAACTGTAGGAGATGGAAAAAAAACTTAACGTACAAAAATTTAGAGTACTTTAAAACGCACAATTTATGTTATATGCATTTTTTTTCATGATGTTGATCGTTTTTGAGATATTCCTTGTTTTTGGTTACAGCTTTAAAAAAATTTCTAATTTTCTCATACTCATTTGTCAACTCGGGTCCATACAAAGGAACTTCAGTGACATAGCAACCAGCTTTTGACTATCACTTTAACCTATGGTACTCCCTTATTTCGCTTCTACTTACAAGGAAGCAAGTAATAAGACTATTTCTGCTAATTTTTTATTGATTATATGAAGTAAATAGAATAATTTGTTGCAGAGATGTAGAGAAAGTCATGCGAATGGAACACATCAGATTTTTATGAATGTGGCAACCCTTGAAGGCAAACAGTGTTAGTCATCTAATCAAAAAGCTTCAACTTACCTAACCTGTTCCAACACATGACCTCGAATACCAACTAATGCAAGTGTTTGCAATTGTTTTTATCAGTTCGCGCTCTTGAAGATATCGCAACCGTGCACACTTACCTTCAACTGTTTCATTCTTACTTTCTCTACACGTACTATGTACATGGTGTATAGAGAAGGTATTGTAATGCACTCAAAAATTCCATACCGAGATTTCATCGGAAATACATGTTAAAGGTCCTCCTGAATTAAAAAAAAAACAATTTTTGGAAAAAAGACCTTCTCTGTGTGTCTGTGTGTGGACAGCATAGCTCAAAAACGAAAAGACCATTAAATACCAAACTGGGTATTTAAGGATGCGACATGAAGGTTTTCAAGAAAATCCCCCCAACCCAAACTATCCTTTATATGTATCCTTTTTCGAAAATTTTGAAATGGCTCTCACGATTTTGATTAAAATGTCGTATATTTAAGACATTTACATGTCAAATAAAATGTATATCTTGAATTTTCTGTGAATAGCCTCTGGACACTACTTTAATCTGGATGAATTTTACGGAATTTTGCATAACTGCTAAACCGTTAGAGATGGGGAAAAAACTTACCCCACAAAAAATGTAGAGCACTTTAAAACACACAATTTATGTAATACACATTTTTTCGTGGAGTTGATGGTTTTTTAGATATTCCTTGTTATTGGTTTCAGCTTTGTAAACTTATATTTTTCTCATACAGGAATTTGTCAACTCCTGTCCATACAAACAAAGGAACATCAATCACATAGCAACCAGCTTTTGGCTTCACTTTAACCTATGCTACTCCCTTATTTCACTTCTACTTACAAGGAAGCAAGTAATAAGACTATTTCTGCTAATTTTTATTTCAATTAGTATACAGAAGAATAATTTAGAAATAATTTGTTACAGAGAACTAGAGAAAATGGATCACATCAGATTTCTTTTTTTTTTTTTTTTTTTAGTTTCTCTAGCCCCGTGTGTACAATGTGTCCGTGTGTCCGTGTGTCTGTGAACACGATAACTCAAAAACGAAAAGTAACTTAAGTACCAAACTTGGTATTTAAGTTTAGTATCTTCCAGGGATGCGACATGAAGATTTTGAGAAAAATCCCCCCACTGAAAACTACCCTTTACATGGAACTTTTTTCGAAAATTTTTATTTTCTTAAAAATGGCACTAACAATTTTGATTAAAATATCGTATATTAAAGATATTTACCTGAGAAATAAAATATATAGCTTGAATTTTCTGATAATAGCTTCTAAAGACCTATTTATTCTGGATAAATTTTGCTTAATTTGGCATAACCAGTAAACCGCAAGAGATAGACAAAAACTTACCATATAAAAAATGTAGGTCTTGTTAAAATACACAAGTTATGTCAATTACATTTTTTTCGTGGAGTTTACCGTTTTCTAGATATTCCTTGTTATTAGTTTCAGTTGTGAAGTGCTTATACTTTTCTCAGGCGGGAGTGTCTTGTTTTTCTTTTGTTCTACTCCTGGCCAAGAAAGGAAGCGATTTGTAATGACAATCGCGTAACGACAGCTTTTAAAACATTTGACTATTGGTTTAGCCTAGTGAATTCCCTTATTTTCTTCCTACTTATACGGAACTAAATAACAAGAACATTGTGCTAATGAGTGCCTCGATTAGCAAGGTGCAGAAAGAAGAATAATCTTATGTAAGAAGTTTGTAGAACAGCTAGAGAAAGTCATGTGAGTGTAACACATCAGATTCTTTATTCACATGTATTTCCGGTGAAAACTCGTTATCAAAATTTTGGGTGCATTACAATACCTACACTGTGTACATAGTACGTTTTGAGAAAGTAAAAATTGTATATGACATAAATTGTGTGTTTTAATGAGATCTACCTTTTTTTTTTTTGTCTATCTGTTACTAGTTGCATAAAAGTCATGCAGAATGAAGAGGCTCTTTACAGATATACAGTTCATGTTGTCATGAAAATGTTTAAACAATCTTATATGTTACATTCACATGGCTTTCTTTACATCTCTGCAACAAAGTATGTTAAAAAGCTTATGCTTGTTTTTACTTCAAGCTAATCAAGAAAACATTAACAGAAATAGTCTTATTACTTGCTTCCTTGTAAGTAGAAGCGAAATAAGGGAGTATCATAGGTGAAAGTGATAGTCAAAAGCTGACTGCTATGTCACTGAAGTTCCTTTGTGTGTATGGACACGAATTGACAAATTCTTGTATGAGAAAAATTCATTTTTAAAGGTGAAACCAATATCAAGGAATAACTCAAATACGATCAAGTCCACGAAAAAAATGTAAATAACATAAATTGTGTTTTAAAGAGCTCTACATTTTTGTGTGGTAAGTTTTTGTCCATCTTTTACGGTTTAGCAATTATGTAACATTCCGTAAAATTCACCCAGAATAAAGTAGTCTTCAGAGGCTATTTCCAGAAAATTCAAGATATGCATATTATTTGTCACGTAAATATCTTAAATATATGGTATTTTAATCAAAAAAGTTAGAGCGGTTTTTAAGAAAATCAAAATATTTGAAAAAAGTGTCATGTAAAGGGTATTTTGGGGTGGGGAGATTTTTCTCAAAATCTTCGTGTCGCATCCCTGGAAGATATAAATGTTGGCATTTTACCGACTTTTCGTTTTTGAGTTCACAGACACACACACGGACCTTTTTCCAAAAGTGTTTTTTGTTAGATATAACATATACTCACCGCGGCAGCAGTCCCGGCAGTGCGCCCGCCGCCCGCACACTGAGACACGGCTCGGGGTCCACCTCCTGCTGCACCAACACGCACGCGTCTGCTTCACGTACTCTATACACAAGCTCTTGTATTCCATACCGAGATTTCACCGCAAATATATGCTTTACACTTCAGTTTTAGAAAAAGATTCGTGTGTGTGTCTGTCAACAGAATAACTCAAAATCGAAATTGCAGTATAATACCAAACTTGGTATTTAAGTTTAGTATCTTCCAACACAAAGAATTTGAGAAAAATCCCCCACCCCAAACTACGCTTTACTTGGAAAAAACTTCGAAAAGTTTTATTTTTTCAAAAATAACTCTAACGATATTGATTAAAATACCGTATATTAGAGATGTTTACACGACAGATAAAATGTACATTTTGAATTTTCTGGGAATAGCGTCTAAAGACCTCTTTGTTTTGAACGAATTTTGCCTAACTGATAAACTGTAAGAGATAGACAAAAACTCACTACATAAAACGTAGATCTGGTTAAAACACACAGGTTATGTCATATACCTTTTTTCATACAATTAACCATTTCCGAGATATTTCTTGTTATTCGTTTAAGATTTAACTTACACGGAAAGTTGTAAACTTGTTGCCATGCATAGAAACGGATTTCATCCACATGACAACCGGCTTTTAAAACATTTGACTATCGTTTTAGCCTGGTGTATTCCATCATTTCCCTTCTACTTAAAAGAAAGGATTTCTGGTAATGTGTATGTCGATTAGCAGGTAGAAGAATAAGCTTTATAATAACAATTTGTTACAGAGATGTAGAGATAGTCATGTGAATGGAACACGTCAGATTTTTTGTGTGACTCCATGCACAGTATTTTGCAGATGTCTTGGGTGTTTAGCAACATGTTTCAGTTGTTGGATGACAACTCAGTCGGTCGCAGTCAGATCTGGAGATCGCGGCAGCCAACTTTACATCGGCGTGCTTTTAAATTGTAAAGAGTTCTACATTTTCTCAGACCTTAAGAAAAGCTCCTGTTGCTTTCAATCATACATTACTGTATAGTCAGGCTGACAGTCGCTAAAAGCACAAAATGATGAGATAACAAAATACCAACTTGACGTTACAAATTCTGGATTAAGAACTCTTCTTCATTATAACAACAACGAGCTTAGTAAATACATTTTAAACTATTTTACTTTCTCTACACGTACAATGTATATACTCGTAGTGTATAGAGAAGGTATTGTATTGCACCCAAAAATTCGATACCGAGATTTCACCGGAAATATATGTTTTAGGGTCCCCTGTATCCAGAAAAAATATTTTCACAAAAAGGTCCATGTGTATGTGTGTGTGTGTGGGTGTGGGTGGGTGGGTGTGTCTGTGAACACGATAGCCAAAAACCAAAGTTGGTATATAAGTTTAGTATGTTCCAGGGATGCGACACGAAGATTTTGAGAAACCCCCTCCCCCGCCCCAAACTACCCTTTATATGGAAAAAACATTCGAAAATTTTGATCTTCTCAAAAATGGCGCTAACTATTTTGATTAAAATATCGATAAAATGTATACCTTGAATTTTTTGGGAATAGCCTCTGAAGACTACTTTATTCTGGATCAATTTTACGGAATTTTGCATAACAACTAAACTGTAAGATATGGACAAAAACTTACCACACAAAAAATATGGAGCATTTTAAAACACTCAATTTATGTTATGAACATTTTTTTTCGTGGAGTTGGTACTTTTTGAGATATTTCTTGTAGTTGGTTTCAGCTTTGAAAAACTTATACTTTTCTCATACAGGAATTTGTCAACTCGTGTCCATACAAACAAAGGAACTTCAGTGACAAAGCAACCAGCTTTTGACTGTCACTTTAACCTATGATACTCCATAATTTCGTTTCTACTTACAAGGAAGCAAGTAATAAGACAATAATTGTTTGCAGAGATGTAGAGAAAGTCATGTGAATAGAACACATCAGATTTGTTTTATAGAGTTAACCGTTTTGAAGATTTCCTTGCTATTGGTTTTAAATTTTAAGCTACTTAAGCTTTTCTTTCGTTTCCTCTTTATTTTGTTATACTCCTTGCTGTGCAAAGCGAACCGAAATTCAACTGTTTCACATAAAGAGAGCATTAAAAGATTTGACTGTCGGCTAGCCTAGTGTATTCTCTTATTTTGCTTCTACTTATAAGTAACAGTTTCCGGTAATGTTTAACATGAGGTATATAAGGGAAGAATCTTTGTAACAACAGTTTGCCGAGAAAGTCATGTGAGTGTGCAGTACATTCTCTTACATTTAAAGACGCCATGACCAGCAACCATTTTCATTCCTTTTCTTTCTGTATTAATCTTATGGTTACTATTTTCTCTAGCCCTGTAAGTACAATATACAGAAGTATTGTATTGCATTCAAAAATGCGATACCGAGATTTCACCGGAAATACATGTTTTAGGACCCCCTGTATGCAAAAAAAAAGCATTTTCAGAAACAGATCCAAATGTGTGTCTGTGGGGGGCGGGACAGCATAGCACAAAAACAAATAGACGTTTAAATACCAAACTTGGTATTTAAGTTTGGTATCATCCAGGGACGCGACACGAAGATTTTCAAGAAAATGCCCCTACCCCTAACTACCCTTTACATGGAAAATTTTGTTTTTCTTAAAAATGAATTAAACGATTTTGATTAAAATACCTCATATAAAAGCCATATCTATCACAAATAAAACGTATATCTTGAATTTTCTGGGAATAGCTTCTGAAGACCTGTTCATTCTGGATGACTTTTGCTTAATTTGGTATAACTAGTAAACAGATAAAAACTTACTTTACAAAAAATGTAGATCTTGTTAAAATACACAAGATGTGTCATGTAACGCTCGGTAGGAGCCACAATAACAGCTGACTGCCATAGAGAAGAAGGAGGACGTAGTAGGGCAGTTTTAAAGCAGCCAATTGCTAACTTATCCTTCTATAATGGAGGAATCTAAAAGTGACCATCAGTCAACGTGATTACTTTTTCAAAGTAGCTGCAACAAATTCTCGGTGTCTTACAAAGTGCTTGTGATGGAGCGCTGTGCACTGAATACGTTGAAGTATTAATTGAAAATGGAATCGATTCTAGATTTCTAAACCTTGAGAAGGAATTTCAAATTCTCAACATGAGTTGAAACGGGGTCTCCAGCTTGAAGATCGTGTCAACAATACCACTAACCTGGCTGATTTTTACAAGATTGCACCTGTAAATGATCTCAATGTTTGGTTCAACATGTGAACAACTGTTTCTATCATCAACTTAGGTATCGAACATCTATGACTGACGTTTCAGCTGCCAATCACATAAAACCACGTTTTGGTAAAGACACACAACATGTAATCTGCTATAGAAGCCAATAATTTGTTTTTGCTAACCATAAATTAGTAAACTAAAATGTTGAGAAATCATTTATTGCACTTGCACTTGTGTCCACTCGTAAACAAGAGCGCTGCCAGTACCTGTACTCCGCAGGGCTGCTCTAAACTTAAATAGACCTTATTCCTATTACGTCAGCATTTCGCCTTCTCAAGCTATTCACGCTTCATTCCACCTACATATCAAGGTGAAGGGTCGGCTGATAAGTCCCGGTCCTTTCAATGAAAACAGCTTTTAAACTTTTTATTTCTCAACATACCTAAACTCCAGAAAGGCTAATACATTTGTCATAGCGGTGTTGTAATTTAATTAAACCATCTCTGTGGTGCGATTTATCAAGGCCCTCAAAACAGCTGTTTACCGCATCAATGACCTCCTCGTTGCTGTGAAATGTTCGTCCTCTAAGACATTTTTTGAGATTTGGGAGCAGATGGCTGTCACTGAGTGCTAGATCTGGTGGATGTTCAAGCAATTCCAACTTTAATTCGCACTTTTGTCCTATTGCAATGACTGAACGATGGGCCGGAGCATTGTTGAGATGAAACAAGATTTTTCTTTTTTTCTTTTCACCTTATCACTCAAACATTGCTGTAAGCTTTCGTTGTAGTCACCAGCGATACTTTTAACCTTTATCAAGTAATCAATAAAAGTAATTCCCTGTGCATCCCAGAAAACACTCGCCATAACCTTGTTAGCTGACAAAATTGCCTGTCTTTTTTGGAGTTGGTTCACCTGGCGCAATCCACTGTTTTGACTGTGATTTACTTTCTGAAGTTTAGTAATGTGTCCAAGTTTCATCCATGGTAATAAGCCGTCTCAAAAATTCACTGGAGCTGCACATTCTTAGCAGAAACAGTTTTTCTTTGTAACTTTTGATCAGGTGTCAATAAACGCGGCACCCATCTTGTACAGACCTTGTGAAAGCCCAAAATATTACCTGCACGTTTTTGATATGTTTACAGCCTCTGCTAACCCAAACAACTTTAATCTGTGGTCTTCCAGTACTAAACGATGTATTTTTTCAATGATCTCTGGAGTTGTCACTTCTACAGGGCGTCCAGAGCGAGGCTCATCACTAGTGCTCGTACGTCCCGTTTTAAACTCTGCAGCCCACCTTTTGATCATTGAATATGAAGGGGCAGAATCTTTCAATGTACTGTCCATTTCCTCCTTGATTTGTTTTATTTAGTTTGGGGTGGGGGGACTTTTCTCAAAATCTTCGTGTCGCATCCCTGGAAGATACTAAACTTAAATACCAACTTTGGTATTTTATCGAGTTTTCGTTTTTGAGTTATCGTGTTCACATACACACGGACACACACGGACCTTATTCTGAAAATTCTCTTTTTGAATACAAGGGACCCTAAAACATGAAATCTAGGTATAAAATTTTTGGGTGCAATACAATACCTTCTCTATACCATATGTACATAGTACGTGTAGAGAAAGTAAAAATATCCGTGTGTGTGGACAGTATAACTCAAAATGGAAAATTTGGTATTTAAGTTCAGTATTATTGAAGGACACCACACGAAGTTATCAAGAAAATCCCTCATACCAAACATGGACAATTGTTACTTTCTCTGGCCCCATATGTGCTATGTACATAAGGATAGAGAAGGTGTTGTAATGCACCCAAAAATTCCATACCGAGATTTCACCGCAAATATAAGTTTCGGGGTCCCCTGAGTCCGAGAAAAGTATTCTGATGTGTACCATTCACATCACTTTCTCCATATCCCTGCAACAAATAATTCTTAAAAAGCTTATACTTCTATTTACTTTATGCTAATCAGAAAAAATTAGCAGAAATAGTCTTATTACTCGCATCCTTGTAAGTAGAAGCGAAATAAGGGACAACCGTAGGTTAAAGTGATAGTCAAAAGCTGGTTGCTATGTCAATGAAGTTCCTTTGTTTATATGGATAGGAGTTGACAAGTTCCAGTATGAGAAAAGTATACGTTTTTCATAGCAGAAATCAAAAATAAGGAATGTCACAAAAACGACGAACTCCACGAAAAAAATGTATACAACATAAATTGTGTGTTTTAATGTGCTCTACACTTTTTGTGTAGTAAGTTTTTGTCCATCTCTTATGGTTTAGCAGTTATTCAAAATTTAGTAAAATTCATCCAGAATAAACTACTCTTCAGAGGCTATTCCCAGAAAATTCAAGATATACATTTTATTTTTCAGGTAAATATGTTTAATATCCGAAATTTTAATCAAAATCGTTAGAGCCATTTTTGAGAAAATCAAAATTTTCGAAAAAAGTTCCATGTAAAGGGTAGTTGGGGATGGGGGGATTTTTCTCAAAATCTTCGTGTCGCATCCCTGGAAGATACTAAACTTAAATACCAAGTTTGGTATTTCCGACTTTTCGTTTTTGAGTTATCGTGTTCACAGACACACGGACACACACACACACACACACACACACACACACACACACACACACGGACCTTTTTGTGAAAATGCTTTTTTTGGATATTGGGGACCCTAAAACATATATTTCCGGTGAAATCTCGGTATCGAATTTTTGGTGGAGTGCAATACTTTCTCTATACACTATGTACATAGTGCGTATGGAGAAAGTAAAAACGTACTACACAAAAAATGTACCTCATGACAAAACACACAATTTTTGTCCTTTACGTTTTTGTTGTGGAGGTAACCTTTTTCGAAATATTCCTTGTTATTGGTTTCAATTGTGAAGTACTTAAACTTTTCTCACACAGGAAGTGTCCGTTTTTCTTTTGTTCTACTCCTGGCCAAGCAAAGAAGTCATTTGCAATGACAATCGCATAACGATAGCTTTTAAAACATTTGACAATCACTTCAGCATAGTGCATTCCGTTATTCCCTTCTACTTATAAGGAACTAAGTAATAACATCCTGCCAACATTTATCTTGATTAACATTGTGTACAAAGAAGAAGAATCTTTTGTAGGAGTTTTGTAGAGCAGCTAGAGAAAGTCATGTGAGTGTAACACTTCAGAATTTTTAAAAAAAGGTCTGTGTGTGTATCTGTCTGTTATGTCCGTGTGTGAGTGTCTGTCTGTCTGTGGGCAGCATAGCTCAAAAATGAAAAGACCATTAGAAACCAAACATGACGTTTAAGTTTGGTATCTTCCAAGAATGCAACACGAAGATTTTCGAGAAAATTCCGCCACCCCAAACTACCCTTTCGAAAATGTTGATTTTCTTAAAAATGGCCCTAACGATTTTGATTACAATCCCGTATATTTAAGATATTTACTTGCCAAATAAAATGTGTATCTTGAATTTTCTGGGAATAGTCTCTGAACACTACTTTAAACTGGATGACTTTTATTGACTTTTGTATAATTGTTAAACCGTAAGAGATAGACAAAGACTCACTACACAAAAAATGTAAATCACGAAAAAACACACAATTTATGTCATTTACATTTTTTCGTGGAGCTGGTCTTTTTTGAGAAATTCCTGTTTTTTGGTTTCAGCTTTGAAAAGCTTTGTCCATACAAAGGAAATTCAGTGACATAGCAACTAGCTTTTGATTATTACTTTGACTTATGATACTCCTTATTTCCGTTCTACTCATTTGGAAGCAAGTAATAAGACTATTTTTCTCGATTACCGTGAAGTAAATAGAAGCATAAGCTTTTTAACAATAATTTGTTGCAGAGAAAGTCATGTGAACGGAACACATCAGATTTTTTTTTTTTTATTGGACTCACGGAATCTGAAAACATATATTTCCGGTGAAATCTCGGTATTGAATTTTTGGGTGCAATACAATACCTTCTCTATACTCTATATACATAGTACGTGTAGAGAAAGTAAAATTTATATTCATTCAATAATGCAGGTTTTTAAGACATCGCCATTTAAAGTGGTTGTGTGCAGTTGATAGCTTTAATACAGATAATACCAACCAATTTTCTCAAACATCTATAAAACAATCTAAACTTGCAAAGTTTTTATAAAATTTTAATGAACTTTAGTATTTATATTAGGATAATAACAAAGCAACTACAGAAAAACTTTCAGAAAAATCTGCATAAAATACAGGAATTTCAAATTTAACCCCCGGTATTCCTGACATCATGATACTAGTGATTGTGGAGTTAGTATTGAGTGATTGGCGCTGCACACAGACCAACAGTTTCCACACGCTTCTCATAGATGGTGCCAGTTTAGTTTTCCACAGCCGATAGAAGGTTACAGTAAGTGTATAACTGGCGCAACAGACGTGGTGGACATGTTGATCGTCGGTAGGAAGCGAGTTGTTGACAGTCAATGTCAGGAGCCAAGGCTAAAAAAATAAAATGGACACTATTTACTGCCCAATTTGAAAACAAACATATACGGATACAGACTGTACAAAGTTTTCTCGCTGTGACTTTAAGTAAGCAAAGTATGATACCACAAACTCCGATAAGCTAGGCTCGGTAGCTGGGTTGGCAGTCAGGGTCACGATTCCACAAGTTTTGCGCCGGCAACAGCACTACATTTCGTAGAAAGTTTCAAGCATATTAATTAATAATACATATATGTAAATGCGTAATTGATAAACAAAGTCGTGTGAATATATGACATTAAAGTACGTTAAATTTATCAAGTGTTTACAATTTATCAGTTATTATACTTGAAACTTTCTAGAAAATGTGCGACTGATATAGCAGGAAACACTTGTATCACTCAAACAACAATCACTTTGCTTTGCAATCTAATAGATTACTATAACTTCTCGGAGCTTTCCTTGATTCACGACGTACAAGAATTTCACTCAATAAACTTGTTTCTTTCACTTATTACTTTAAAGCAGGCGTCCCCAACAGAACACACGCTCGGGCGCCAGTAAAAGCCCTCAAGTCCTGACCGTTCGGTTGCGGGCATGAAATGGAGGTGCTACAGTGGCGGAACTACGATTGTGTAAATTAACTTACAATTTCACTGTCAATTACATAATAATGATAGCAGTAATTTATACACTTTAATACAGATATCTAATATAATACAATCTAATGGGCAGGAAATTCAATTAACGAAATACAAATACTCATATAAAACTAATAAACTAAATAGATAATGTAATATGCCTTAGACCTTGTTGGTACTATTGAATTCAATGAAATAATAAACACAATATTCTTCAAATAAATGTCTCTATGAAAACTAGTCCTTCTTAGAGGAGATTTTTGTAGTTGTCTGTTTTCAACCAGCTGTTCAATACGTGCGAGCTACCCAATCACAGACAAGCTTTCAAGTGTTCATCACTCAATTGGCTTCTGTGACGTGTACACTTCATTAAGAAAAACAGTGATTCACAAACATAGGTTGTCCCGAACATGTACAAAATTCTTCCTGCTAGACTGTGGAGTTTAGAAGATCTTTCGCGTCTTGCAGAGGTGTAGAAATGGTTTAAACTTTTTACTTTCTCTATACGCACTATGTACATAGTGTATAGAGAAGGTATTGCACTCCACCCAAAAATTCCATACCGAGATTTCACCGGAAATATATGTTTTAGGGCCCCCAATATCCAAAAAAAGCACTTTCACAAAAAGGTCCGTGTGTGTGTGTGTGTGTGTGTGTGTGTCCGTGAGTCAGTGTGTCCGTGTGTCCCGATAACTCAAAAACGAAAAGTCGGTAAAATACCAAACTTGGTATTTAAGTTTAGTATCTTCCAGGGATGCGACACGAAGATTTTTGAGAAAAATCTCCCCACCCCCAACTACCCTTTACATGGAACTTTTTTCGAAATTTTTGATTTTCTCAAAAATGGCTCTAACGATTTTGATTAAAACTTCATATATTAAACGTTCATATATTTACCTGACAAATAAAATGTATATCTTGAATTTTCTAGGAATAGCCTCTGAAGACTACTTTATTCTGGATGAATTTTACGGAATTTTGAATAACTGCTAAACCGTAAGAGATGGACAAAATCTTACCACACAGAAAATGTAGAGCACGTTAAAGCACACAATTTACGTTATACATTTTTACTTTCTCTTGCCCTGTATGTACAATGTACATAGGGATAGAGAAGTATTGCATTCCACCCAAAAATTCTGTCGAGATTTCACCGGAAATACATATTTTAGGACCCCCTGAATCCAAAAAAAGCATTTCCATGTGTGTGTGTGTGTCCGTGTGTCTGTGAACACGATAACTCAAAAACGAAAAGTAGTTAAAATACCAACTTGGTATTTAAGTTCTGTATCTTCCAGGGATGCGACACGAAGATTTTGAGAAAACTCCCCCCACCCCAAACTACCCTTTACATGGAGCATTTTTCGAAAATTTTGATTTTCTTAAAAATGGCTCTAACGATTTTGATTAAAATATCGTATATTAAAGATATTTACCTGACAAATAAAATGTATATCTTAAATTTTCTGCGAATAGCTTCTAAAGACCTGTTTATTCTGGATGAATTTTCCTTAATTTGGCATAACTAATAAACCGTAAGAGATAGACAAAAACTTACTATACAAAAACTGTAGGCCTTGTTAAAATACACAGTTTATGTCATATAAATTTTTTTCGTGGAGCTTACCGTTTTCGAGATATTCATTGCTATTAGTTTCAGTTGTGAAGTGCTTATACTTTTCTCAGACGGGAGTGTCCGTTTTTCTTTTGTTCTACTCCTGGCCAACAAAAGAAGTGATTTGTAATGACAATCGCATAACGGCAGCTTTTAAAACATTTGACTATCGATTTAGCCTAGTGTATTCCCTTATTTTCTTCTTACTTATAAGGAACCAACTAATAAGAACATTGTGCTGAATACCTCGATTAACAAGGTGCAGAAAGAAGAATAATCTTATGTAAGAAGTTTGTTGAGCGGCTAGAGAAAGTTATGTGAGTGTAACACATCAGATTTTTTTCGTGGAGTTCACCGTTTTTGAGACATTCCTTGTTTTTGGTTTCTGCTTTGAAAAACTTATACTTTTCTCATACAGGAATGGGTCAACTGCCGTCGATAGAAACAAAGGAACTCCAGTGACATAGTAACCAGCTTTTGACTATCACTTTAACCTACGCTACTCCCTTATTTCACTTGTACTTACAAGGAAGCAGGAAGTAAATAGAAGCATAAGCTTTTTAATAAAACTTTTTGCAGAGATGTAGAGAAAGTCATGTGATTTTTAATTTTAAAATATTTATACAATTCTGAAATAGAAGTTCCTTATCCCCCCCCCCCATTTCCTGGTCAAGCAAAGAGAACGGAATTTCAACTGTTAAAACATTTAGGTATCGTTTTAGCCCAATCCATTGCTTTAACCCCATTTTATCAATAAAATATATAAAGAAACCATTTCTTCAAATGTTTGTCTCGTTTAACGTGAAGTACATAGAAAATACGTTCTTTTAAGAATATTTTATGTGTTCTATTCACATGACTTTCTCTACATCGCTGTAACAAATTATTGTTAAAAAGTATATTCTTCTATCCACTTCATGCTAATCAAGATAAACATTAACAGAAATTGTCTTATTACTTGCTTTCTTGTAAGTTGAAGGGAAATAAACTAGGATATAACGATAGTCAAATGTTTTAAAAGCTGGTTGCCATATGAATGAAATCGCTTTCTATGCAGGGCCAAGAGTTTACAATTTTCCGTGTGAAAAAGGTTTAAATATTTTGCATCTGAAACAAATAACAAGGAATATCTCAGAAATGTTCAGTTCAACGAAAAAAACGTTTATGACATAAATTGTGTGTTTTTACGTGATCTACATTTTTCGTGTAATAAGTTTTTGTCTATCTCTTACTGTTTACCAGCTATGAAAAATCCAGGAAAATTCATTCAGAATAAAGTAGTCTTCAGAGGCTCTTCCCAGAAAATACAACATATACATTTTATTTGATAGGTAAGTATCTTTAATATACGATATTTTAATAAAAATCATTAGAAACATTTTTGAGAAAATAAAAATTTCCGAAAATGTTTCTATGTAAAAGGTATTTGGGAATGGGATTGAAACTCTTAAGTGTCGCATCTTTCGAAGATATAAAACTTAAATACCAAGTTTGCCATTTAACGGTCTTTGCGTTTTTGCTATATGCTGCCTAGAGACTCACACACACATAAACAAAGACACACTAAGCACAGTTTTTCTAAAAATCATTTTTTTTTTTGGATTCAGGGGTCCCAAAACATATATTTCCGGTGAAATCTCGTATTGAATTTTTGCGTGCAATAGAATACCTTCTCTAAACATTATGCACATAGTACGAGTAGAGAAAGTAAAAATAGGAAGAGAAATTAATGTGAATGTGTTTGGTTGAGGAGACGTGAAAGCGCGCATTTAAAACATCATGCAAGGAATAGGCGAGGCCTGAGATATAGGCAACACTTTTCACTCTGCTGTACATCATTTCTGCTCTCTACCAAGCTAAAACTAACTTGACCAAAACTAACCGTTTCTATTCATGAACGTACCGTTTGGATTTTAATATACTATCGACCTCCTCTTCCATTTATTACTTTCTCTACACATACTATATATACTTAGTGTATAGGGAAGGTATTGCATTCCACCGAAAAATTCAATACCGAGATTTCACCGTAAATTACACGTTTTAGAGTCCCCTGTATCCATAAAGAAAACGTCAGAAAAAGGTTCATGTGTGTGTCTGTGAACACGATAACTCAAAAATGAAAAGTCGGCAAAATACTAAACTTGGTATTTAAGTTTCGCATCTTCCAAGGATGCGACACGAAGATTTTCATGAAAATCCCCTACCCCTAACTACTCTTTACATGGAACAATTTTCGAAAAGTTTGTTTTTCTTAAAAATGGCTCTAACAATTTTGATTAAAGTACCGTATATTAAAGATATCTATCTATACCACAAATAAAATGTTTATCTTGAATTTTATGGGAATAACCTCTAAAGACCTCTTTATTCTGAACGAATTTTTGCTGAATTTTGCATAATGGTAAACCGTAAGAGATAGACAAAAACTTACTGCACAAAAAATGTAGATCACGTTGAAGTACACGATTCATGGTATATACATTTTTTTTTTTTTTTTTTTTACTGGAGTTGATCGTTTTTGAGAGATTCCTTGTTTTTTGATTTCTGCTTTGAAAAACTTATACTTTTCTCATACAGGAATTCGTCAACTCGTGTCCATACATACAAACAGAGGAACTTCAGTCACATAGCAACCAGCTTTTGACTATCACTTTAACCTATGGTACTCCCTTATTTCTACTTATAAGGAAGCTAGTAATAAGGCAATTTCTGTTAATGTTTATCTCAATTAGTATGAAGTAAGTAGTAGAATAAGCTTATAACACTAACTTCTTAGAGATGTAGAGAAAGTCATGTGAATGGAACACATCAATTTTATATATGCTCGTACAGTTTGTGCTAAAAACATGGCGAAAGCCTAAATGTAAAATGTTGAGTGGAATATAATGGTCGGCAGCATAGCCAACTGTAGTTATCTTGTTGGTGGGTGATACCAACATGGGCCGTGATATACAGCGCTTCATGTGATTAACACTTACACCCGGCAGTACACGAACCTTAAATATATGACAACTACAAACAGTTGACTGATACTTACTCTCTCCGTGATACACAGTACACAGTAGCGTAATCCGCTTTACTTATACGAGGAGATACCGGGAGGTCGGAGGAAGGAGCGGCGAGAAGCCCCCAAACAAATGTTATCTACTCATTTCTCTACCTATTCTGTCAAAAACTATTCTGCTATCAAATTCGATAAAGAAACGGACGCCAAAACAGCATTCAAGTGTTTATTCATGGAAACAATCTCTTGCAATGGTTGAATAAATCCGATGTGTTCCATTCACATGACTTTCTCTATCTGTTCTGCGAACAAACTATTCTCGTGCATTTTATTCTTCTATCTACTTCAAGATAAACACTAACAGAAATTGTTTCCTTGTAGGTAGAAGGGAATACACTAGGATAAACTGATAGTCGCTATGAGACTCACTTTAAAATTGGCTTCTCTTTGCATTATCAGGAGTAAAATAAAAGAAAAGCAAATGACGACTGCGTGTTTAGAAAAAACTTGAGTATTATAAAATTGAAACCAATAATAAGAAATAATTCCCAAAAAAAAGTGTATGTATCATAAATGGAGTGTTTTAGTGAGTTGCACAGTAAGCTTTTGTTTGCCTCGTAAGGTTTACGAGCTGTATAAACGTACCTTCCAAGAAAGTAACAACGCCTGAGTGATGCGTGTCACACAGAGTTATGATGTCCTGCAACACCGCCTTACTCAAATGTTTACATAGTGTATAGAGAAGGTATTGAATTTCACCCAAAAACTCGATGTCGAAATTTCACCGGAAGTACATGTTTTGAGGCACCATGAGTCCGAAAAAAGCACTTTTAGAAAAACGTTCGTGTGTGCATATGTATGTGTGTGTGTGGACAGTATAAGTCAAAAATGAAAAAACCGGTAAAAACCAATCTTGTTACTTAGGTTTCTTCCAAGAATGCGACACAAAGATTTCCAAACAAGTCCCTCCATCTCAAACTAGCTTTTACATGGAGTTTTTTTTTTAAAATGTTGTTTTTCTCAAAATTAGTTTTAAGGATTTTGAATAAAATGCCCTATATTAAATACATTTACATTACAAATAAAACGTATATCCTGAATTTTCTGGAAATAGCCTCTGAAGGCGTCTTTATTCTGGATCACTTTTACAGAATTTTGCATAACGGTTAAACCGTAAGAGATAGACAAAAACTTACTGCACAAAAATTGTAGATCTCGTTGAAACACATAATTTATGTCATATATGTTTTTTATGTACAGCTGACCGTTTCTGAGATACTCCTTGTTATTGGTTTCAATTTTAAATTACTTAAAAGTTTTCTCAAACCGGAAGGAAGTTTCGTTTCATTTCTCGTTTTACTGCAGGCCATGCAAAGCGAACTGAACTTCAATTGTTTCACAAGGGCACGGCTTTTAAAATATTTGACTATCACTTTAGCCTAGTGTATTCCCTTATTTCCCTTGCTTACTTATTACTGACTTTCTTGTAAGTAGGAGGGAAATAAGGGAGTTCGCTAGGATAAAGTGACAGTCAAATGTTTTAAAATGTGGTTGCTATGGGATTGAAATCCGTTTCTTTGCGTGGCCAGGAGTTCCCATATGAGAAAACCAATAACAAGGAATATCTCGAAAACGTTCAACTCCTCGAAAAAGATTATGTGACATAAATTGTGCGTTTTAACGAGATCTAGAATTTTTGTGTACTCAGTTTTTTCTTTCTCTTACAGTTTGCCAGTTACAGAATAAAGAGGTCATCATAGGTTGTTCCAGAAAATTCTAGATATACATTTTATTTGTCATGTAAATATCTTAGATATAACAGATTTTAATCAAAATCCTTAGTCATTTTTTAGAAAATTAAAAATTTCGAAAAATGTTCCATGTAAAGGGTAGTTTGGAGTGAGGAATTTTGTTTTAACATCTTTATGCCGTATCCTTGAGTATTAGATTTGGTATTTAATAGACTTTTCGTTTTGAGCTATGCTGTCCACAGACACACACGTGGATATTTGTCCTAAAACATATATTTCTGGTGAATCTCGGTGGTATCGAATTTTTGGGTGCAATGCAATACCTTCTCTACACTATGTACATAGTACGTGTAGAGAAAGTAAAAATGTTTTGCTTTTTTTGTAACCTTAACAAAATCGTGTCAGTGTTCTGTTTTACAATGGAGGGCGCTCTAGGATGGCGATATTGATGACTTGTGGTATAGATTTTTTGTGCGCGTGTTGGCAGGCCTGCTGCACTAGCGTCGTTCAGTGCGGTGAGGAACCCGAACGGCGCCACGACGCCTAGACACATTGTGAGTATCTGCATTCCTTGCTTCTTCTACTTCACCTTTCTTATTTCTGTGTTCACGTGTATATGCGACACAGTGCTCAAAATCACCAAACTTTGCTCTCTGGTCTGCAGTTTCTGTTTCTTGCTTACATTTGTGTTAGTTTTGGTGTGTTTGATATCTTCAAGCTGTCTATTGCAGAGGGTAAGTAAATCTGAATGTCTTAAATACACCACAAAATAAGCATGCGACCATGTTGACATTATCAACTCGATAGACCGCCATTTTGTGTATTTTTTTTTCAAAGTCGTAACATTTGACTGCATTCTGATTATAGTTATCGCAGCAATTATGATTATTACTCTATCATTGACGATAAAGGAATAAGGAAAATTGTAATAACATACAGAAATAGGTTAATCTAGTTTTGTGGTTGTTTTATTTGATTCACTGTCAGTTTCGTAAGAATTAACGCATCATTTCCTTCTCGTCAGAGAGCGACATTATAATGAAGGGGCGAGTGCTGAAGTCACATTTGGTATTGATCGTAATGCTAAAGGTCATTTACATCACGACATTTAACTTCCTTCCGCTTGCTTGTTTTTGCCTTTACTGCTGACCTTTTAAATTCGAAATGGCAACTCCTGTTGCTACGCATTTACTTTAAGCTGAAAAAATGCAAGAAGGATATATACGTTAAAACATTAGTATAGGATGGTTCCAGCACTTGGCATTACTTCTATACGTGGGCACTTTTGTTATTTTTTCATTAGAGTCGTATTGTAGTTACTTTCTGGTCTGTTATAAACATTTAAGGCCCTAAGCCGCAAAGCATAGCCGACGGATCTGTGAAGTTAAAACCCCAATGATCCCACGAAGAAGGCAAAATTTCCGCAAACTTTCACATCTGAACAACTCAATGTTTCCAAAACTTTCAACTATGGATCGACAGTAAAAGTCATAAGACTGTGTGTGTGTGTGCGTGTGTGTGTGTGTGTGTGTGTGTGTGTGTGGTGGAAGCATCGTATAGCTTTACCAAAAAAACTAATAAATGCCTTCTACTTTATAATTACACCACTATTCTAGTCTAAACATGCATAATAGAACAATGGCATTCTTATATCGTTGGCAGCAATGTAATCTACAATGGCATTCCTCTTAAAACCGTTTTGTTTTGTTTGGTTACTTTTCTGATATTGTCCAGCTGGTAATTAAAAGTGCGAGGATTGCGTGCTCTTTTGTTTCCTAGCAAAGAATCAATAACGGCTGCATCTGATAGCTATATCAACAATACGGGTTGTTCCTCATAGATGGCAGGACTGTCTGTGCTGATCAATAACAGTGCACTGCGCTGCTGCGTCACACGACCGTTTGTTGACTATCATTATTCTTATTATGAAGAACATGTTTGCGTGTTACCAACACATTTATCCAAACCATAAACACAAATTATAATTACGAGACGTAATAGTTCGTTGCTGTGAGGGCTTGGTAGAAAATGTCGATGGAAAACATAAAGGGAAAAGCTATTGTTGAATCATTATCTTTCTGTTTCATATTTCTAAACCTGAATTTTATACTTCTTACTTTCTCTACACGTACTATGTACATGGTGTATAGAGAAGGTATTGTAATGCACCCAAAAATTCAATACCGAGATTTCACCGGGAATACATGTTTTAGGACCCCTGAATCCAAAAACAAGCATTTTTAGGAAAATGTCCTTGTGTACCTCTGGGTATAATACCTCAAAAAGGAAAAGCCTGTTAAATAGCAAACCCTTTCAGTATCTTCCAAGGATGCGACACGAAGATTTTCAAGCAAATCCCCTCTACCCCAACTACCCTTTACATGGAACAAATTTCGAAAATGTTGGTTTTCTCAAAAATGGCTCTAACGATTTTGATTAAAATGTCGTATATTAAAGATGTGCACCTGACAAATAAAATGTATAACTTAAATTTTCTGGGAATAACCTCCGAAGACCTCTTCATTCTGGATGAATTTTGCGTAATAGGTAGAGAAAAACTTAACACACAAAAATTGTACATCTCGCCAAAAAAACACACACACAATTTACGTTTTTGATGTGAAGTTAACCGTTTCAATTGTAACGTGCTTATACTTTTCTCAGACAGGGAGTGTTTCTTACTTTCTCTACACGTACTATGTACATAGTGTATAGAGAAGGTGTAGTATTTCACTAAAAAATTCACCGGAAATACGTGTTTTGGGTCCCCCTGAATAAAAAAACAGCATTTTTGGAAAAAGGTCCGTGTGTTGCGTGTGTGTCTGTGGACAGCATAGCTCAAAAACGAAAAGACCGTTAAATACCAAACTTGTATTTAAGTTTGGCATCTTCCAAGGATGCGACACGAAAATGTTCAAGAAAATCCCCCACCCCCACTATCCTTTACATGGAACTTTTTTGAAAAATTTTTATTTTCTCAAAAATGGCTCTAACGATTTTGGTTAAAATACCGTTTATTAAAGATATTTAACTGGCAAATAATATGTATATCTTGAATTTTCTGGGAATAGTCTCTGAGGACTACCTTATTCTGGATGAATTATACATAACTGCTAAACCGTGAGAAATGGACAAAAACTTACCACACAAAAAATGTAGAGCACATTAAAACACACAATTTATGTTATAACTCCATGGCACGACAGCTCACGGGGAACCTTGGCCTACCGCCCGGCCGCTGCGTCCCCCATCTCGGTCCACTACAGATGTCATGGATGGGGTGCAGTATTGGAGGGTGAGACGTGGTCAGCGCCTCGAGTCCCCCCGGCCGGTTAATGCTGTCCTCACGACCTGGACAATTTATGTTATATACATTTTTTTCGAGGAGTTTATCGTTTTTGAGATATTCCTTGTTTTTGGTTTCAGCTTTGAAAAACCTGTACTTTTGTAATACAGAGATTTGTCAACTTGTGTCCATACAAACAAAGAAACTTCGGTCACCTAGTAACCAGCTTTTGACTTCTTTTTAACCTATGGTACTCCCTTATTTCGCTTCTACTTTCAAGGAAGCAAGTAATAAGACTATTTCTGATAATTTTTTCTCGATTAACATGAAGTAAATAGAAGAATAAGCTTATTAACAATAATTTGTTACACAGAAGTAGAGAAAGTCATGTGAATGGAACACATCAGATTTTTTTTCTTTTGTGCTACTCCTGGCCAAGTACTGAAGCGATTTGCAATGACAATCGCATAACGACAGCTTTTAAAACATTTGACTATCACTTTAACATAGCACATTCCTTTAGTTACCTTCTACTTATAAGGAACTAAGTAATAAGAACATTCTGCTAATGTTTATCTCGATTAGCATTGTGTACAAAGAGGAATAATCTTATGTAAGAAGTTTGTAGAGCAGCTAGAGAAAGTCATGAGCGTGTAACACTTCAGATTTAAAGCTATTTACTTGAAAATGCGCACAATTAATAGAGCTAATACGGAAATAACTGGAAAAACTGAAAGCTCAAGTTTCTTCCCAGGTAATGCAACTATAATGAGCGAAAAAAAATTGTAATTTTCTAAAGCTATTTTGCGAGAGAAGTGACATTTTATATTGGTGTTTTTAGTTGCAGAGAAATAAATGTTTTTATGAAGTTATTAAAATCGTTCTTGTTTTTTCAGACTAAATCAATGTTTTTTGAGCCGGTGAATAAAATACATTTAAATCTCAAAATAGTCCACTTGCGATTATGTATCAAATTGGAGCAAAACTGAAACGCAAGAAATACATGTTATGCACAAAAATGTAAAACAGAAAAAGAAAGAAAAAAATCGGATGTTTCTGTCTACATGACTGTAACACGTTATTTTTAAAAAAGCATATTCCTCTATACGACAATAGAAATTAATGTTACAGAAATTGGTTCTTATTACTTGCTTCCTTGCAAGTAGAAGGAGAATACTCAAGGCTAAAGTGATAGTCAAATGCTTTAACATTTGGTTGAAATCCGTTTCTATGTAGGGTCAGGAGAAAAGTTTAAATATTTTAAATCTGAAACAAATAACTTGAAATATCTCAGAAATGGTTAATTCCACGACAAAAAAATACTGTAAATGACATAAATTGTGTGTTTTATCGTAAGCTACATTTTTGTGCAGTGAATCTTTGTCTATCCCTTACGGTTTGCCAGTTATACAAAATTCCGTACAATTCATTCAGAATAAAGTAGTTTTCAGAGGCTATTCCCAGAAAATTCAAGATATATATACATTTTATTTAGCATGTAAATATCATAAATATAAAAGATTTTAATCAAAATCGTTAGGCGCATTTTTGAAAAAATCAAAATTTTCGAATGTTTTTCCATATAAAGGGTAGTTTGGGGTGGGGGAATTTTTCTCAAAATTTTCGTGTCGCGTCCCTGCAAGACACTAAACTTAAATACTAAGTTTGGTATTTTACCGAGTTTTCGTTTTTGAGTTATGTTGTCCACACACACATACGAACGTTTTTTCTAGAAATGTTTGTTTTTTTTTATTCAGGGTGTCCCAAAACATGTATTTCGGGTGAAATCTCGGTATTGAATTTTTGGGTGCATTACAATACGTTCTCTATACACTATGTATAGAGTACGTGCAGAGAAAGTAACAAGGGCACATTCAGAAAACAAAAGTAGTGTTAAAAGGCAGTACACGAATCATTTGAACATTTTGCTGGGTTCCATAGATTATTTATGTCATAGAGTTGAAACAGTTGTGTGTTCCATTCACACGAGTTTGTCTTCTGTTCTGCAACTAACAGTTCTTACAAAAGCTTATTCTTCTACTTACTTCATGCTAAACTTAGTTCCTTGTGAGTACAAGGGGAATATACTAGACGGAAGTGAATCACTTTATCCTAGTGTATTCCCTTCTACTTACAAGGAAGCAAGTAATAAGACAATTTCTGCTCATTTTTACTTTCTCTACACGTATTATGTACATAGTGTATAGAGAAGGTATTGTATCACACCCAAAATTCCATACCAAGATTTCACCGGAAATATATGTTTTGGGACCCCCTGAGTTCAAAAAAAAAATTTAGACAAATGTCCGTGTATGTGTCTGTGTGTGTGTCTTTGGGCAGCATAGCTCAAAAACGAAAAGACCGTTAAATACCAAACTGGCTATTTAAGTTTAATATCTTCCAAGGAATCTACACCAAAATTTTCAACTATCCTTTACATGGAAAAAATTTCTAACATTTTAATTTTCTCAAAAATGGCTCTGTCGATTTTGATTAAAATCTTTAATATGTAAGACATTTACCTGACAAATAAAATGTATAACTTGAATTTTATGGGATTAGCCTCTGAAGACTACTTTATTCTGGATGAATGTTACGGAATTTTGTATAACTGACAAACCTTAAGAGATAGACAAAAACTTACCTCATATAAAATGTAGAGCACCTTAAAATACTCAATTTATATTATATACATTTTTTCGTGGAATGGATCGTTTCTTTTAGATATTCCTTGTTATTGATTTCAGCTTTGAAAAACTTATACTTTTCTCATACAGGAATTTGTCAATTCCTGTCCATACAAACAAAGGAGCTTCAGTTACATAGCAACCAGCTTTTGACTATCACTTTAACCTATGGTACTCCCTTATTCCGCTTCTACTTACAAGGAAGCAAGTAATAAGTATATTTCTGGTATTTTTCTCTGTATTAAGATGAAGTAAATAGAAGCATACACTTTTTAACAATAATTTGTTTTAGAGATGTAGAGAAAGTCATGAGAATGGAAAACATCAGATTTTTTTTCTTGATTATCATTGAGTAGAAAAATCACCTTTTGTAAGAAGTTTGTTTGAAGACTAGGTAGAGAAGGTGGTGTGAATATAAGACATGATATTTTGTAATAACTAAGGGTTAAGTTACAGCTGGTATACTGAAATGGAGGACGCAGAACCCCGCCCAGGTGTCCCAGGGGTATTGTGACCAGCGTCACAGTGCGCAGAGCGGCAGGTTTATTGTCCCACGTGGTGATCGCCAAGCATGAAGCTGACCGAACGCACCACGTAGTGTATACAGCTTTATTTAACATCCCTTGTTGAAGAGCCAAGCTTGAAGTTGGTGTTGCTGTTGCGTTGTCGGGTGCCTCTAGACCCGCTCTACCTCAAGAGAGTGCATCTCCACGTACCTTGTCCATAAGATTCACTACCAAGAGAGTAGATCCACGAACCTTGTTCAGAAGATCCACTATCAAGAGAGTAGATCCCCACGTACCTTGTTAAGAAGATCCACTACAAGAGAGTAGATCCCCACGTACCTTGTTCAGAAGATCCACTATCAAGAGAGTAGATCCCCACCTACCTTGTCCAGAAGATCCACTATCAAGAGAGTAGATCCCCACGTACCTTGTTCAGAAGATCCACTATCAAGAGAGTAGATCCCCACGTACCTTGTTCAGAAGATCCACTATCAAGAGAGTAGATCCCCACGTACCTTGTTCAGAAGATCCACTACAAGAGAGTAGATCCCCACGTACCTTGTTCAGAAGATCCACTATCAAGAGAGTAGATCCCCACCTACCTTGTCCAGAAGATCCACTATCAAGAGAGTAGATCCCCACGTACCTTGTTCAGAAGATCCACTATCAAGAGAGTAGATCCCCACCTACCTTGTTCAGAAGATCCACTACAAGAGAGTAGATCCCCACGTACCTTGTCCAGAAGATCCACTATCAAGAGAGTAGATCCCCACGTACCTTGTTAAGAAGCTCAACTACAAGAGAGTAGATCCCCACGTACCTTGTTCAGAAGATCCACTACCAAGAGAGTAGATCCCCACGTACCTTGTTCAGAAGATCCACTACCAAGAGAGTAGATCCCCACGTACATTGTCCAGAAGATCGACTACCAAGAGAGTGGATCTCCACGTACCTTGTCCATAAGATCCACTACCAAGAGAGTAGATCCACGAACCTTGTTCAGAAGATCCACTACCAAGAGAGTAGATCTCCACGTACCTTGTCCAGAAGATCCACTACCAAGAGAGTAGATCTCCACGTACCTTGTCCAGAAGATCCACTACAAGAGAGTAGATCTCCACGTACCTTGTCCAGAAGATCCACTACCAAGAGAGTAGATCTCCACGTACCTTGTCCAGAAGATCCACTACAAGAGAGTAGATCCCCACGTACCTTGTCCAGAAGATCCACTACCAAGAGAGTAGATCCCCACGTACCTTGTCCAAAAGATCCACTACCAAGAGAGTAGATCCCCACGTACCTTGTCCAGAAGATCCACTACCAAGAGAGTAGATCCCCACGTACCTTGTCCAGAAGATCCACTACCGAGAGAGTAGATCCCCACATACCTTGTCCAGAAGATCCACTACCAAGAGAGTAGATCTCCACATACCTTGTTCAGAAGATCCACTACCAAGAGAGTAGATCCCCACGTACCTTGTCCAGAAGATCCACTACCAAGAGAGTAGATCTCCACATACCTTGTCCAGAAGATCCACTACCAAGCGAGTAGATCCCCACATACCTTGTCCAGAAGATCCACTACCAAGAGAGTAGATCTCCACATACCTTGTCCAGAAGATCCACTACCAAGAGAGTAGATCTCCACATACCTTGTTCAGAAGATCCACTACCAAGAGAGTAGATCCCCACATACCTTGTCCAGAAGATCCACTACCAAGCGAGTAGATCCCCACATAACCTTGTCCAGAAGATCCACTACCAAGAGAGTAAATCTCCACATACCTTGTCCAGAAGATACAATACCAAGAGAGTAGATCCCCACATACCTTGTCCAGAAGATCCACTACCAAGAGAGTAGATCCCCACATACCTTGTTCAGAAGATCCACTACCAAGAGAGTAGATCTCCACATACCTTGTCCAGAAGATCCACTACCAAGAGAGTAGATCTCCACATACCTTGTCCAGAAGATCCACTACCAAGAGAGTAGATCCCCACATACCTTGTCCAGAAGATCCACTACCAAGAGAGTAGATCCCCACATACCTTGTCCAGAAGATACACTACCAAGAGAGTAGATCCCCACATACCATGTCCAGAAGATCCACTACCAAGAGAGTAGATCCCCACATACCTTGTTCAGAAGATCCACTACCAAGAGAGTAGATCCCCACATACCTTGTCCAGAAGATCCACTACCAAGAGAGTAGATCCCCACATACCTTGTTCAGAAGATCCTCTACTGGCTCAGTTCAGTTCAAGCAGATTTGACTCACTCGGGTGGGAGCAGTGAGGGTAGCTTGGGAGTGATCTTACGAAATAGTTAACACACACTTCTATTTTACCTATTCGTTTATTCCTGACTAGAGGACATGTCGACAAGCACTTTGCTTTCCAATCTAACTGAATTATTTCTAGGAGCTTTCCGTCTTTAACGACGTACATTAACTTCACTTATTCAACTTATTACTTGTTCAATTATTACTCTCAAACCGCATTAACAATATTATAACAAGTATGCGCCTTGAACTTAACGGTTACGCGTACATAGCGACTGAGTGTATTTGAATGCCTTGATGAGTATAACTGCGGATGTCTCGATGTACGAAACTGACTGCCTAAATGTCCATAATTGAATGCCTTGATGCACGAAACTGACTGCCTAAATGTCCATAACTGAGTGCCTTGATGCACGAAACTGACTGCCTAAATGTCCATAATGAGTGCCTTGATGTACGAAACTGACTGCCTAAATGCCCATAACTGAGTGCCTTGATGTACGAAACTGACTGCCTAAATGTCCATAACTGAATGCCTTGATGCACGAAACTGACTGCCTAAATGTCCATAACTGAGTGCCTTGATGCACGAAACTGACTACCTAAATGTCCATAACTGAGTGCCTTGATGCACGAAACTGACTGTCTAAATGTCCATAACTGAGTGCCTTGATGCACGAAACTGACTACCTAAATGTCCATAACTGAGTGCCTTGATGCACGAAACTGACTGCCTAAATGTCCATAACTGAGTGCCTTGATGCACGAAACTGACTGCCTAACTGTACATAACTGAGTGCCTTGATGTACAAAACTGACTGCCTAAATGTCCATAACTGAATGCCTTGATGTACAAAACTGACTGCCTAAATGTCCATAACTGAGTGCCTTGATGTACAAAACTGACTGCCTAAATGTCCATAACTGAATGCCTTGATGTACAAAACTGACTGCCTAAATGTCCATAACTGAATGCCTTGATGTACGAAGCTGACTGCCTAAATGTCCATAACTGAATGCCTTGATGTACAAAACTGACTGCCTAAATGTCCATAACTGAATGCCTTGATGTACAAAACTGACTGCCTAAATGTCCATAACTGAGTGCCTTGATGTACAAAACTGACTGCCTAAATGTCCATAACTGAGTGCCTTGATGCACGAAACTGACTGCCTAAATGTCCATAACTGAATGCCTTGATGCACGAAACTGACTGCCTAAATGTCCATAACTGAGTGCCTTGATGTACGAAACTGACTGCCTAAATGTCCATAACTGAGTGCCTTGATGTACGAAACTGACTGCCTAAATGTCCATAACTGAGTGCCTTGATGCACGAAACTGTCTGCCTAAATGTCCATAACTGAGTGCCTTGATGCACGAAACTGACTACCTAAATGTCCATAACTGAGTGCCTTGATGCACGAAACTGACTGCCTAAATGTCCATAACTGAGTGCCTTGATGTACGAAACTGACTGCCTAAATGTCCATAACTGAGTGCCTTGATGTACGAAACTGACTGCCTAAATGTCCATAATGAGTGCCTTGATGTACGAAACTGACTGCCTAAATGTCCATAATGAGTGCCTTGATGTACGAAACTGACTGCCTAAATGTCCATAACTGAGTGCCTTGATGTACGAAACTGACTGCCTAAATGTCCATAACTGAGTGCCTTGATGCACGAAAATGACTGCCTAAATGTCCATAACTGAGTGCCATAATGTACGAAACTGACTGCCTAACTGTACATAACTGAGTGCCTTGATGTACAAAACTGACTGCCTAAATGTCCATAACTGAGTGCCATTATGTACGAAACTGACTGCCTAAATGTCCATAACTGAGTGCCTTGATGTACGAAACTGACTGCCTAAATGTCCATAACTGAGTGCCTTGATGCACGAAACTGACTACCTAAATGTCCATAACTGAGTGCCTTGATGCACGAAACTGACTGCCTAAATGTCCATAACTGAGTGCCTTGATGCACGAAACTGACTGCCTAAATGTCCATAATTGAATGCCTTGATGCACGAAACTGACTGCCTAAATGTCCATAACTGAGTGCCTTGATGTACAAAACTGACTGCCTAAATGTCCATAACTGAGTGCCTTGATGTACAAAACTGACTGCCTAAATGTCCATAATGAGTGCCTTAATGTACGAAACTGACTGCCTAAATGTCCATAACTGAGTGCCTTGTACGAAACTGACTGCCTAAATGTCCATAACCGAGTGCCTTGATGCACGAAACTGACTGCCTAAATGTCCATAATTGAATGCCTTGATGCACGAAACTGACTGCCTAAATGTCCATAACTGAGTGCCTTGTTGTACGAAACTGACTACCTAAATGTCCATAACTGAGTGCCTTGATGCACGAAACTGACTGCCTAAATGTCCATAATTGAATGCCTTGATGCACGAAACTGACTGCCTAAATGTCCATAACTGAGTGCCTTGATGTACAAAACTGACTGCCTAAATGTCCATAACTGAGTGCCTTGATGTACAAAACTGACTGCCTAAATGTCCATAATGAGTGCCTTAATGTACGAAACTGACTGCCTAAATGTCCATAACTGAGTGCCTTGTACGAAACTGACTGCCTAAATGTCCATAACTGAGTGCCTTGATGTACGAAACTGACTGCCTAAATGTCCATAACTGAGTGCCTTGATGCGCGAAACTGACTGCCTAAATGTCCATAACTGAGTGCCATAATGTACGAAACTGACTGCCTAAATGTCCATAACTGAGTGCCTTGTTGTACGAAACTGACTGCCTAAATGTCCATAACTGAGTGCCTTGATTTACGAAACTCACTGCCTAAATGTCCATAACTGAGTGCCTTGATGCGCGAAACTGACTGCCTAAATGTCCATAACTGAGTGCCTTGATGCACGAAACTGACTGCCTAAATGTCCATAACTGAGTGCCTTTATGCACGAAACTGTCTGCCTAAATGTCCATAACTGAATGCCTTGATGTACGAAACTGAGAGCGAGTGCTATGTGTAACTGAGTGTGTACCCTGAGATTTTGGGGGGGGAGCAGGAATAAAGGTTACACGGATAACAGGTATATAAGGTGTTTGGGAAGGATAAAGGAAAGGGGAGAGAAATGATTTAATACTGTGGTGTCTCTGTTTATTGGGGCAGCTGTGGTAACATGAGGCCCGGTACTGCCTGAGGCAAACCGAGTGTTTGTGGGTCATTACTTAGTTGAGCGTGGGGAGCAGGTAGACGTCATGGCGCAAGGCCCTGGCGGGGCGACCTACAACAATGTAGGTATATCATACTTCCAGATTGGTGTGTTAAGAGGGCGATGGAGCTCTTCCCAAGTGGGTTCTGGGAGGCCTAGCCGGGGGAGCTCCAAACTTAGCATATTAGGACGATGGTGTATAACTGTTGTGTCATGTCATCAAGCCACGAGTCTGTTGTTGCAGCAGCTTGTGGACCTTGTAGATCCTTGATGTAGTCCACCACCTGCTCGAGGCTCCTGTTGAAGTGGTCTCGCAAGACGGCGTTCTCCCGGTGAACTTCCTCAAGTGTTGAGCGCAGGCTGCGGGCAGTTGCCTGAAGGTCCGCCAGAGAGCGGGTCAGGAGTTCCGCTGTGTTGGTTGCTATGTTGGTTTGGAGTTGATGAATGTGGAGGTCTGCGGTTGTTGTGTCTGCGAAGAGGTGATGGTGGATGCTGGCGGGAGAGAGGCTGATTGTGGTGGCGCGGCGTGCGGCTGGTGACTGGCTGGCATCTGTCGGCATGGACATTGCGGGCACACCGCTTGACCCGTGTAGTGACCTGCACTGTTGCAGGTAGCACAGCGTGTCAGGTTGTGGTAGGTGCAGGCATCCAGCACCACAATAGTGGCAACGGGCGGGGGCTGTGCAGCTGTCTGAAGAGTGGCCGTACTGGCAGCACCGGTGACCCGGGAAAACACGGACGCTCGGCCAGGCTCAATTGTGAGCACCTGCCCGAGGGCAGGTAGCGCGTCCCAGAACTCCAGCCTGACAAGTGGTAATGGTCCTCTCTCGGTGTGGATACGTGTGGCTTTCGTCAGTGAAGGCCGGCGTTGAGGACTAGACCATCCGGTAGCTGCCGGTGAACTCCACGCACCACTGCGCATAAGCGCGGCAACGAGTATAGGTCTAGTCCTGGTGTTCTCGTAAGTGGTGTGTTGTCTGAAGAAATGTTCTGCGGAGATCGTATGGCTTCGACGACGGGTGATGTGGCATGACTGACCGGGATGGATGCTGGCTGAGGCTCGGCGGTGGTTGTGGGTTGGGAGACTGGGTCGGCGTCCGGCGGCTCCTCGAGTGGCTCTTGGGCGACTGCGGCAGGCTTGCGGCGTTTACTTCCCATCTTTACTCTGTGAAGACAGAGAGCGAAGTCCTGAGGTCCTACAATCTCCTATTTATATAGTAGATTTACTGTCATAGCTGCGTCTTTCTGATTGGTCAGAAAGACCGCGAACTTGACGTTGATGTGGCCCATCATAACACCCACGTGACCAACACAATGGAAAAAGACTCACTTCACTACAATTTGGGTCTTGACCATCACTTATTTCTCTATTGCATGCACATGCACCATGTACGTGACAACAAAAGAGAAATTTCTCGCAAAGAGCCTTCCCTTGGGTAAACATCTCTGAGCTGTGCTTTACACTTGTAAATGTATGAAACAATTGGTTATTAACACTCTTAAATACATTAGCTAATTAACAATAGTCGTAGTAACGAGGCAGACTATCGGTCTCAAGAGGTTGTAACTGTCCACACAGTACTAAATGTTGTTGTTTAGGCTCTTTCATTGTACCTTCAGATCTCAAATTTCAACCGAAATTGTTGAAAAATTAAAAAAATATATTTTTTTAGAATAGTCATTACCGAGTGATTAAACCGCTCGCCTCCAACTTGGGCGGTCAGGGTTCGATTCTAAGCACCCGCATGTGGCATTTGCGGTGGATGAAGCGGCGTATGGACGACGTTTCTCCGGGTTTGTATTTCCAGAACGCAGTCATCTCACGAAATGGCGCCTCTGCCGCAGTCCGTGTCGTCACTTACAACCCTGAAACAGACCGGTTGAGATGAAATGAAGAGTTAATAAGTTCGGAGGAGTGAAGAAACCTCCCCAGCATTCGCTTGGTGACTTGGGAAGACCCCGAAAAATCCATCGGTCAGAGAGGTTGGCCATGGGGAACTGACCCGACGGTTTGGTGGGCTGCAAAGCAGCGCAATTTGGGAAACTGTCACTTGAGAATTGCTTGCAGAAATCAAAGTTTCCAATGTTCGTATTTCTATCAGTAGCTAAGTTTCTAGATGCTCTAAGGCATCTTGTAGACCAAACGATGATAATGAACAAAAATTGGAACTATTTGTGAATAGATACTGTAAACAATACTTAACAATACACAGGGTGATTTATATAGAGCTGACACACTTCTTTCATTGTTTCAAAACGTGTTATGCTAGCGACAACTTATTATACCTAAATTGTATAGGAATTTTGGGAGATTATTTACCTCTATAGCAAATGTTGAAAATGTCCTCAATCCTGCATAAGGCACAACTCAACACGTCGTACTGGCCACTCGTTGGAGGACTCTGTTGTCAATAGCTTGTGCTTCAGATCGTCCAATGTCTGGGGACTGTGGCGTAAACTCTGTCTTTTAAGTAACCCCATAGATGCCAACTCTGGAGATCTCGGTGGCCACAGGTTCCTGCAAATTATCCGGTCGTCAAAGAAACTTCCAATTAGGTTCATGGATTCATTTGATGTATGGCATGAAAATGTCCTTGACTCAGCTCTACATCGTACTGCATTTTCACGCTGACTCTAAGAACAAAATATCGAAACAGCTGCCAACAATGCAATTACGAATAAAACATAAACAGCTGCACATCTAGTGACAAGGAATCGAAACTCTAGAACATTATGCTTAATTTGGATCATTGAATGAACTTCCAACGGAATAATTAAAGAAAGGAATGTGTCAGTTCTACATAAATCACTCCGTATAACATACAACATTCTTATATCTATTATACATAGTTACACAATAATAGCAATAATGACGAGTGAAAAGCGTCGGAACCGGCTGCACGGTGTTTTGTCTGTCCACGTCCTCGGCGCTTGTTGCCGTCTGCCGCTATCATAGAGCGACGCGGAGGAAACCATGCAACATTTTTAAAACTACTTTTAAAGGCTTTACTTACCAATGTTATTAAAGGAGATGCTGAAACTGACCACCGCCGTTGTCCAAACATTTTTGGCACCTCTTTAGGAAACTATGCATCACTCGCCGTAGTTCACGTTGAGAAATGCTGGTTATTTCCTAGTGGATATTTTGTTTTAATTCTTCCAGGGTGTGTGGGTTTGTCTTGTACACTTTGTGTTTTAAATTACCCCAGAGATAGAAATCGCAGTGGGTTAGGTCAGAGGACCGACGGGGCCACAGATCTCTACAAAAATTGTCCTGAAAAACTCATTTTCAATAGGATGTTTAAAATTCTCTAAAATAGGGGGCATTCACGTGTGTATGAGCGTCAACTATTGACTCGAAAACATTGGCCCAAAAACTGTTTCTCCACTAATGGTGCACCATGCACCAATTTGTTGGTCATGAGCAATATTAGCTCTAGTAACAAGTGTTTTGTGTACGCACACATATCCATAAAGGTGGAACCAAGCCTCGTCCTGAAAAATATTAAATGTGGGTCAATTTTGTCATTCAGAGTCCAGTCAGAAAATGTGCGCCGAATTATCGGATCACCAGGTTCTTCAACCTGTGTTTTATATGGTTTTAACTTCAGACATTTAGTACCTCTTTGCACAGGGACATAATAATGCCTGCCTGTTGTGAAAGACGCCTAAGCGATTTTTGGGGGAAATTCTCCAAACAAAGACCGATATGTTTCTTCGATAAGAATCGTACGCTGTATTTTAGATTTCTTAGCCTGAGTACTTCCTGTGGCGTGACATTTATTGCAAAGCTCATGAATTGTTGTACACCTGGAAATGTTTCTGCAAATCGACGAGCTGACACGAGTCATAAATAAACACACGCTGTGCAGTAGAAAACTTATACTGAGCCATAACACACTTTGTGTCTAAGTACAGAAGAAAATAATAAATCTCTTGCAATAACTGAGCTACACCATATACTGTTCTTCCATAGCAGAGCAAAACTTCATCAGAAGGTGACCTTGTTTACAGCAGCAGCAGGGAGTCATATGTCCACACGTCCAGGGGAAAAACCGCGGAGCCGGTTCGGAGGTTTTTGACTCAGTCGGTACTACTAATTAATAATAATAATAATAATAATAATAATAATAATAAGCACCTGGGCCGTGCCACGTGAAATGCATTCGTACACTGAACTGTGATGCATATAATAGTTTCAAACAAGTAAGACATTTAACTTTATGATTGTTCTTAAAAAGAAAAGAATTATGTTTACTTTCTCTACACTACTATGTGCATGCTGTATAGAGAAGGTATATACCTAGTATTAGCTATTAATCCGATACCGAAATTTCACCGTAAACACACGCATTTTTGAAAAAAAGGTTCGTGTGTGTGGTATTTAAGTTTAGTATCTTCAAGGGATGTGACACGAAGATTTTGAGGAAAAATCCACTTCACTCCAAACTACCCTATATATGGAAAAAAATTCGAACATTTTGATTTTCTCAAAAATGGCTCTAATGATTTTGATTAAAATGCCATATATTTACATGGAAAATAAAATGTATATGTTGAATTTGTTGAGAAGCGCCTCGAAAGACCTGTTTATTTTGTGTAACTGATAAACCATAACTATTTGTGTCATACACGATGTTTTCACCATTTCTTGTTATTTCTTTCACATTTAAAATACTTAAAACTTTTCTCACACGGAAACTTGTAAATTCTTGGCCCTGCATAGAAACGGAGTTCAAGCACATGGCAACCAAAAAGATTTGACATTTGTTTTATCCCTCATTTCGCTTGTACTTACAAGCAAGCAAGTAATAAGACAATTTCTGCTAAGTTTTTCTCGATTAGCATGAAGTAAATATCAGCATAAGATTTTTAACAATAATTTGTTACAGAGAAAGTCGTGTGAATGGAACACATTGTGTGCTACTCAATCAGACGCCATATTGACGTTGCGCTATAACTGGTTAGGCGCATGCTTCTTAATAGACACGCCCAAATTTAAAGCGAATTTCTTCGGAAAATTTTTTCCTACACTTTTTACTTTCTAACACGTACCATTACATAGTGTATAGTGAAGGTATTGTAATGCACCCAAAAATTCAATACCGAGATTTCACCGCAAATACACGTTTTGGGTTCCCCCTGAATAAAAAAAAAAACATTTTTACAAAAAGGTCCGTGTGTGTGTGTGTGTGTGACTTTTCTCATACAGGAATTTGTCAACTCGTGTCCATACAAACAAAGGAACTTCAGTGACATAACAACCAGCTTTTGACCATCACTTTAACCTATGCTACTCCCTTATTTCGCTTCTACTTACAAGGAAGCAAGTAATTTCGCTTCTACTTACAAGGAAGCAAGTAATAAGACTATTTTTTGCTAATTTTTTTGTCAATTAGCATGAAGAAAATAGAAGCATAAGGTTTTTAACAATAATTTGTTGCACAGATGTAGAAAAAGTCATGTGAATGAAATATCAGATTTTCCATAGTCATAAATGCTCCACATTAATTTGTTTCAAAGGTTTGTATTGCCTCTCTAAAGTACATTAAACAATCTGGTCTTGAGAAAATGCTTCAATATTGAGAAATAAATGATCACATTTTGAGAGAGTTCACAAAGTGAAAATTGATCTACAATAATTAGGGTTGTTAAAAAACCTTATGTGCTCCGTTCACATGACTTTCTCTGCCTCTTTGCAAACAAACTATTTTGATACAAAACTATTTTTACCTACATCAGATGGAGATAAATAATCTAAAACATGGTGGTGCTGCTTGCTTCCTTTAAAGGAACAAGAAGGGAATAGAACGGAAGTAAGGGATACACAAGGCTAAAGCGATACTCAAATATTTTAAAAGCTCCTCTCTGAGTCAAACAATTGAAATTCGGTTCTTATGCAAGGCCTGGAGAAAAACAAAAGAGATATGAAACTTCTTGCGGTTTGAGAAAAGTTTGAAAGCGCTGGTAATATCACGGAATTGCTACACCTTTCTCTAGCTCTTCCACAAACCAACTTTCCTTACAAAAGAGTGTTCTTCTCTGTACATCACGATAATGGTCTTATTACTTGCTTCCCTCTAAGTAGGAGTAGCATACGTTAAAGTGACAGTTGCTATGTGACTCAAGTTCCTTTGTTTCTATGGACACGAGTTGACAAATTCCTGTATGAGAGAAGTATGTTTTTTTAAAGCTGAAACCACTAATAAGGATTATCTAAAAAACGATCAACTCCACGGAAAAAATGTAACATAAATTGTGCGTATTAACGTGCTCTACATTTTTTGTGTGGTAAGTTTTTGTCCATCTCTTACGGCTTGCCAGTTATGTAAAATTCCGTAAAATTGATCCAGAATAAAGTAGTCTTCAGAGGCTATTCCCAGAAATTCAAGATATACATTTTATTTGTCAGGTAAATATAGCTAATATACGACACTTTAATCAAACGTTTGAGCCATTTTTGAGAAAATCAAAATTTTCGAAAATTGTTCCTTGTAAAGGGTAGGTAGGGGTGGGAGGATTTTCTTGCAATTCTTCGTGTCGCGTCATTGGTAGATACCAAACTGAAATACCAAGTTTGGTATTTAACGCACTTTTCGTTTTTCAGTTATGCTGTCCACAGACACACATGTGTATAATAGGACTATTCTGCTAATTTTTTTGAGATGACAACCCCAATGGCAACTTACAATGTTGCAAGTACTTAAGTCACAGGATTCATAATATAGCCAACTATTATGGTCAAGTGTATTGGATTAATTGTTTTTTCACACAAGCCGTGTGTAGGACAGGAGTTGGATAGGTAGAGTCAGACTGAAACATTCAATGTCATAGCTGGAATTTGAACCACGGATCTCCCGATCTCTAGCCGTGTGTAGGACAGGAGTTGGATAAGTAGAGTCAGACTGAAATATTCAATGCCATAGCTGGGATTTGAACCACGGATCTCCTGGCCTCTAGCCGTGTGTAGGACAGGAGTTGGATAGGTAGAGTCAGACTGAAAAATTCAATGTCATAGCCGGGATTTGAACCACGGATCTCCTGGTCTCTAGCCGTGTGTAGGACAGGAATTGGATAGGTAGAGTCAGACTGAAATATTCAATGTCCTAGCTGGGATTTGAACCACGGATCTCCCGATCTCTAGCCGTGTGTAGGACAGGAGTTGGATAGGTAGAGTCAGACTGAAGAATTCAATGTCAGAGCCGGGATTTGAAGCACGGATCTCCATATCTGTAGCCGGTTGCTCTGCCACTGAGCTACCATGGCAATGGTCCAGATGGGGCGGTACAGCCACAGTAAATCACCCTGGCAGCAACGAGTCTTGATCCGGTCGCTCGCTCGCTACCTCCTGCTTGTGCTGACAGGATGCTCCACGTGGTCGACTTCCAAACATCCTAGCGGGAATCAGCCCAGTAGTGTCATGAAGAGTTGCAAGCCAATAAGAAAAATATCATGTGTTCCATTCACGTGACTTTCGTATCATAAATCAAAATAAAAGAAGTGGACGAACTGTTATTCACGCTGAAGGGTGAAATTGTCTCAAGCAATACAAGCTGTATTGCATCATTCCAACCGCCAATACTTTGTGTATTGCGTGTGGGGGGACCATATACTGCACATTAATATAATGCAACAATTCCATTACGAGTTAATGTGAAGGAAGTGGTTCCAAGCCTTCATGTGCTCAATCATTCCCTTCCCGACACTAGTAACTCGGCTATTGCCTAATGCAACAGCCTTCACAAAATTAATATTTACTCTAAGGACAATTGTTTTCTCGCCACTTTTTACTTTCTATGGACATAGAGTATAGAGAAGATATTGCACTCCACCCAAAACGTCGATACCGAGATTTCACCGGAAATATATGTTTTAGGGTCACCTGTATCCAAAAAAAAAAAAAACATTCTCAGAAAAAAGTCCGTGTTTGCGTGTCTGTGAACACGATAACTCAAAAACGAAAAGTCGATAAAATACCAAACTTGGTATTTAGGTTCAGTATCTTTCAGGGATGCGACACGAAGATTTTGAGAAAAATTCCCCCACCTCCAGCTACCCTTTAAATAGAACTTTTTTCGAAGATTTTGATTTTCTTGAAAATGGCTCTAACGATTTTGATTTAAATCTTGTATATTATAGATATTTACCTGAATTAAATGTATATCTTGAATTTTCTGGGAATAGCCTCTGAAGACTACTTTATTCTGGATAAATTTTACGGATTTTTGCATAACTGCTACACCGTAAGAGATGGACAAAAACATACCACACAAAAAATGTAGAGCACTTTAAAACACACAATTTATGTTATATACACTTTTTTCGTGGAGTTGATCATTTTTGAGCTATTCCTGTTTTTGGTTTCAGATTTGAAAAACTTATTCTTTTCTCAAAAATGACCTTGTCAAGTCGTGTCCATACAAATAAAGGAACTTCAGTGACATAGCAACCAGCTTTTCAACAAAAATTTGTTGCAGATATGTAGAGAAAGTCATGTGAATGGACACATGAGATTTTCAGAGGTGTTCCTCGCTTACGTTCCACTACACTGCTATCACACGCCTGCGCCATTGCTTACTACGCTCTCCACGTGGTAACGGAATAATGTTTAAAATTCAACCAATTTTGCTTGCTATGTTATTTCGACTAGATTGCATAATTTAACATGGTATTAGTGTAGTCCTTTTAGCAAATTAAGGTGAACTATTTTTATAGAGAAAAGCTATAAAACATTGAACAACCAATCAGAACCGTTGCTTTTATTTACATTACCGGTGAACTAAGGCTGGACAGATAATACACAGTCCGGGTTCGAACCCAAGCGACCGCATGTGAGATTTGTGGTGGACAAAGCGACGCAGGGGCGGGTTTTCTCCCTGCCATCGCATTCCACCGCTGCTCCATCTTCATTCCAGTATCACCTGCGGTGCCAAAAGTAGTACAAGCGGGCGTTAAACACCACAGAAAATAAGTTGTGCGTGTGGAGCTGCAGTGAGGAGAAACAGCTGAAGCAACAATTGTACGGCAACATTCAAGTATATTTAATTATTCTAAACAGATTTTCAGCAGTACGGAGATGTTGTTACAATATTTTCGTGACAAAATGTATATCTGGAATTTTCTGGGAATACTCTGAGCACTACTTTATTCTGGATGAATTTTGCAAACTGGTAAACCATAAGAGATTCACAAAAACTTGCAAAAATTTAGATCTCGTTAAAGCACAATTTATGTCAGACATATTTTTACTTTCTCTATAGGCACTATGTACATAGTGTATAGAGAATGTATTGCACTCCACCAAAAAATTCGATACAGAGATTTCACCGGAAATATATGTTTTAGGGTCCCCTTTATCTAAAAAGAGCATTTTCGGAAAAAGGTCCGTGTGTGTGTCCGTGTGTCTGTGAACACGATAATTCAAAAACGAAAAGTAGGTAAAATACCAAACTTGGTATTTAAGTTTAGAATCTTCCAGGGATGCGACACAAAGATTTTGAGAAAAATCCCCCACCCCCAACTACCCTTTACATGGAACTTTTTTCGAAAATTTTGATTTTATCAAAAATGGCTCTAACGATTTTGATTAAAATTTCGTATATTAAAGATATTTACCTGAAAAATAAAATGTATATCCTGAATTTTCTGGGAATAGCCTCTGAAGAGTAGTTTATTCTGGATGAATTTTACTAAATTTTGAATAACTGCTAAACCGTAAGAGATGGACAAAAGCTTACCACACAAATAATGTAGAGCACGTTAAAACACACAATTTATGTTATATACATTTTTTTCGTGGAGTTCGTCGTTTTTGTGACATTCCTTATTTTTGGTTTCTGCTATGAAAAACTTATACATTTCTCATACAGGAATCTGTCAACTGCTGTCCACACAAACAAAGGAACTTCAGTGACATAGCAACCAGCTTTTGATTATCACTTTAACCTATGGAACTCCCTTATTTCACCTCTACTTACAAGGAAGCAAGTAATATGGCTATTTCTGCTAATGTTTTACTGATTAGCATGAAGTTAATAGAAGTATAAGCTTTTTAAGCATAATTTGTTGCAGGGATATAGAGAAAGTCATGTGAATGGTACACATCAGATTTTTACTTTCTCCATACGCACTATGTACATAGTGTATAGAGAAAGTATTGCACTCCACCAAAAATTCGATACCGAGATTTCACCGGAAATATATGTTTTAGGGTCCCCAATATCCAAAAAATCTGATGTGTACCATTCACATGACTTTCTCCATATCCCTGCAACAAATAATTCTTAAAAAGCTTATACTTCTATTTACTTTATGCTAATCAGAAAAAAATAGCAGAAATAGTCTAATTACTCGCTTCCTTGTAAGTAGAAGCGAAATAAAGGACAACCGTAGGTTAAAGTGATAGTCAAAAGCTGGTTGCTATGTCAATGAAGTTCCTTTGTCTATATGGATAGGAGTTGACAAGTTCCTGTATCAGAAAAGTATACGTTTTTCATAGCAGAAACCAAAAATAAGGAATGTCACAAAAATGACGAACTCCACGAAAAAATGCATATAACATAAATCGTGTGTTTTAATGTGCTCTACATTTTTTGTGCAGTAAGTTTTTGTCCATCTCTTACGGTTTAGCAGTTATTCAAAATTTAGTAAAATTCATCCAGAATAAACTACTCTTCAGAGGATATTCCCAGAAAATTCAAGATATACATTTTATTTGTCAGGTAAATATGTTTAACATACGAAATTTTAATCAAAATCGTTAGAGCCATTTTTGAGAAAATCAAAATTTTCGAAAAAAGTTCCATGTAAAGGGTAGCTGGGGGTGGGAGGATTTTTCTCAAAATCTTCGTGTCGCATCCCTGGAAGGTACTAAACTTAAATACCAAGTTTGGTATTTTACCGACTTTTCGTTTTTGAGTTATCGTGTTCACAGACACACGGACACACACACACACACACACACACACACACACACACACACACACACACGTGCGGACCTTTTTGTGAAAATGCTTTTTTTTGGATATTGGGGACCCTAAAACATATTTCCGGTGAAATCTCGGTATCGAATTTTTGGTGGAGTGCAATACTTTCTCTATACACTATGTACATAGTGCGTATGGAGAAAGTAAAAAAGCATTTTCACAAAAAGGTCCGTGAGTGGGTGTGTTTGTGTGTGTGTGTGTGTATGTGTCCGTGTGTCCGTGTGTCTGTGAACACAATAACTCAAAAACGAAAAGTCAGTAAAATACCAAACTTGGTATTTAAGTTTAGTATCTTCCAGGGATGCGACTCAAAGATTTTGAGAAAATTCCCCCCACCCCCAACTACCCTTTACAAGGAACTTTTTTCGAAAATTTTGATTTTCTCAAAAATGGCTCTAACGATTTTGATTAAAATTTCGGATATTAAACATATTTACCTGAGAAATGAAATGTATATCTTGAATTTTCTGGGAATAGCCTCTGAAGAGCAGTTTATTCTCGATGAATTTTACTAAATTTTGAATGACTGCTAAACCGTAAGAGATGGACAAAAAATGTAGAGCACTTTAAAACACACGATCTATGTTATATACATTTTTTTCGTGGAGTTCGTCGTTTTTGTGACATTCCTTATTTTTGTTTTCTGCTATGAAAAACGTATACTTTTCTCATACTGGAACTTGTCAACTCCTATCCATATAAACAAAGGAACTTCATTGACAAAGCAACCAGCTTTTGACCATCACTTTAACCTACGGTTGTCCCTTATTTCGCTTCTACTTACAAGGAAGCCAGTAAGTAATAAGACTATTTCTGCAAATTTTTTCTGATTACCATAAAGTAAATAGAAGTATAAGTTTTTTAAGAATTATTTGTTGCAGGGATATAGAGAAAGTCATGTGAATGGTACACATCAGATTTTTACTTTATCTGGCCCCGTATGTACAATGTACATAGGGATAGAGAAGTATTGCATTCCACCCAAAAATTCGATACCGAGATTTCACCGGAAATACATGTTTTAGCACCCCCTGTATCCATAAAAAGCATTTTCAGAAAAAGGCCCGTGTGTGTGTGTGTGTCCGTGTGTCTGTGAACACTATAACTCAAAAACAAATAGTAGCTAAAATACCAAACTTGGTATTTAAGTTTAATATCTTCCAGGGATGCGACACGAAGATTTTGAGAAAAATCTTCCCACCCCAAACTACCCCTTACATGGACATTTTTTCGAAAAGTTTGATTTTCTTAAAAATGGCTCTAACGATTTTGATTAAAATATCGTATATTAAAGATATTTACCTGACAAATAAAATGTATATCTTGAATTTTCTGGGAATAGCTTCTGAAGACCTGTTTATTCTGGATAAATTTTGTTTAATTTGGCATAACTATTAAACCGTAAGAGATAGACAAAAACTTACTATACAAAAAATGTAGGGTTTTGTAAAATACACAAGTTATGTCCTGTACATTTTTCTCGTGGAGCGTACCGTTTTCGAGGTACTCATTGTTATTAGTTTCAGCTGTGAAGTACTTCTTTTCTCAGACGGGAGTGTTCGTTTTTCTTTTGTTCTACTCATGGCCAAGAAAAGAAGTGATTTGTAATGACAATCGCGAAACGACAACTTTTAAAACATTTTTCTATTGGTTTAGCCTAGTGTATTCCCTTATTTTCTTCCTACTTATACGGAACTAAATAATAACATTGTGCTGAGTGCCTCGATTAGCAAGGTACAGAAAGAAGAATTATCTTATGTAAGAAGTTTGTAGAACAGCTAGAGAAAGTCATGTGAGTGTAACACATCAGATACTTATTTTCTCTACACATACTGCGTACACACTGTATAGAAATATCACCGGAAATATATGTTTTGGGTCCCCCTGAATGCAAAAAATAAAGCATTTTTAAAAAATCTGATGTGTTCCATTCACATTACTTTCTCTACATCTCTGCAACAAATTGTTGTTAAAAAGTTTATGCTTCTATTTACTTCATGCTAATCGAGAAAAATTAGCAGAAATAGTCTTATTACTTGCTTCCTTGTAAGTGGAAGCGAAATAAGGGAGTACCATAGGTTAAAGTGATAGTCAAAAGCTGGTTGCTGTGTGACTGAAGTTCCTTTGTTTGTATGGACACGAGTTGACAAATTCCTGTATGAGAAAAGTATAAGTTATTCAAAGCTGAAACCAAAAACAACGAATACCTTAAAAACATTCACCTCCTCGAAAAAAAGGTATATAACATAACTTGTGTGTTTTAATGTGCTCTTCATTTTCTGTGTAGTAAGTTTTTATCCATCTCTTAGCTTAGCAGTTATGCAAAATTCCGTAAAATTCATCCAGAATAAAGTAATCTTCAGAGACTATTCCCCGAAAATTCAAGATATACATTTTATTTGACAGGTAAATATCTGTAATATACGATATTTTAATCAAAATCGTTAGTCATTTTTTAGAAAATGAAAATTTTCGAAAACATTTCCGTCTAAAGAGTAGTTGAGGTGGGGGGGATTTTCTTGAAAATCTTCGTGTCGCATCCTTGGAAGATACCAAACCTAAATATCAAATGCGCGCGCACGCCTACACACACACACACACACACACACATACGGACCTTTTTGTAAAAATGCTTTTTTTTTGGATTCAGGGGGACCCAAAACATGTATTTCCGGTTAAATCTCGGTATCGAATATTTGGATGGAATACAATACCTTCTCTATGCACTATGAACATAGTTCGTGTAGAGAAAGTAAAAAGGTCCGTGTGCGTGCGTGTGTATATGTGTGTCTGGGCAGCACAATCAAAAACGAAAAAACCGATAAATACCCTTTATGTGGAACTTTTTTTTGAAAATGTTGATTTTCTCAAAATTGGCTGTAACGCTTTCGATTAAAATATCGTATAATAAAGATATTTATTTACCTGACAAATAAAATGTGTATCTTGAATTGTTACGGAATTTTGCCTAACTGCTAAATCGCAAGAGATGGGCAAAAACTTAACACACAAAAAATTTAGAGTACATTAAAACACACAATTTATGTTATATACATTTTTACCTTCTCTAGCCCCATATGTACAATGTACATTGAGATAGAGAAAGTATTGTAATGCACCCAAAAATTCGATACTGAGATTTCACCGGAAATACATGTTTTAGGACTCCCTGAATCCAAAAAAAGCATTTTCAGAAAAAGGGTCCGTGTTTGTGTATGTGTCTCTGTGTGTCTATGGACAGCATAGCTCAAAAACGAAAAGACCGTTAAGTACTAAACTTGGTATTTAGGTTTGATATCTTCAAAGGATGCGAACGAAGATTTTCAAGAAAAGCCCCCTACCCCCAACTACCCTTTACATGGAAAAATTTTCGAAAATTTTGATTTTCTAGAAAATGGCTTTAACGATTTTGATTAAAATCCCGTATATTAAAGATATTTACATACCAAATTAAATATATATCTTGAATTTTCGGGGAATAGCCTCTGAAGAGCTCTTTATTCTGGATGAATTTTGTTAAATGTTAAACGGTAAGAGATATACAAAAACTTACTACACAGAAAATGTTGATCTGATCAAAACTCACAATATATGTGCTCTACATTTTTGTAGTGGAGGTAATCGTTTCCTTGTTTTTGGTTTCACTTGTGAATACTTATACTTTTCTCAGACAGGAACAGTCTGTTTTTCTTTTGTTCTACTCCTGGCCAAGGAAAGAAGCGATTTGCAATGACAATCGCATAACGACAGCTTTTAAAACATTTGACTATCACTTTAACATAGCACATTCCTTTAGTTGCCTTCTACTTATAAGGAACTAAGTAATAAGAACGTTCTGCTAATGTTTATCTCGATTAGCAAGGTGCAGAAACAAGAATAATCTTATGTAAGAAGTTGATAGAAGAGCTAGAGAAATTCATGTGAGTGTAACACATCTTTTACATTATCCTGGTACGTAGGTAGGTAGGGGATTTACCCTTAGCTGTTTCAAGGATTTTCTTTTCTTTCTTTAAGCATCATTTACAATTTGGTTACTTTACGTACAATGGTATGATTACAATGTGTGGTATACAAAGAGAAGGGAAGTTTAGTGTGAGTGTCATGAGCTCATCACAGGTTCGAAAAGATGTGACTATCGCTTCATCCGTTGCTCCTACAAGGCAGTAAACAATAATAACATCCAGATGTTTATCTCCATGGGACGGCGGCATTGCACATTCTAGTTCAATTTTAGATTAATTGACTGTACCATTGGTCGATTGACCAACATGGCTGCCCATGCACAAGCAGACAGAACGAAGAGAACACTGCAAAGCAGAACCGATTTTCAGAAAGTCCATTTTTACCTCTTATTTCAATCCAGTTCATTTTCATGGACCTAACCTGACGTAGCCTGACCTCGATGAAATCTCGAAACCTGTCACGTAACCATGTTGTCTCCCTAACCAATAGGAAAGGTTCAGAAAAGAGCCTTGGTCTAAAACTGAACTAGAATCTGCAATCTCGCATTGGGGTAGAAATAATTATAAGCTTTTGTAAGATTCATTTTTACAGAATAGGTAGAGAAAGCCATGTGAGTGCAAACTATCGGATATTTATTTTGTAAGTTGAGTATCTCGCAGGAGCTTCCGTCATCGCGTCGGTAACATCATCGTTGCAAGACGAATTCTCGGTAACAATTGACGGCGCGAGACAGTTGGCAACAGCGACGAATACAGCTAATTGTTGAGATATGTGTTCTGGGAAACTTTTTGATGAGTCGTCGAGCTAAAACTGGAAGTTTAGACGTTTCCGCACGATATTAAGAGAAAGTTGACTTTACTGTTCAGATAAGTAAATAGTTATCTTCTGTTTTAAGGTGACCTAAATCACAAAACCTTCTGGTTATCATATTGTGAAATAATAACTTGTCGTTCAAGTTTTTTGAGGTTAAATACGAAATATGTTTACTAATGAACATTCCAAGGATTCTTGCTTATAAGCATGGGCGTGTCGCCTAAAAATATTGGTGGAGGGATCCTGTGATTTCTAAAAGTGAAGCGTGGAGAAAGGTATAGTCCTTACTTCATTTTTAATTCTTATCCCTCATAAATGTATAACATTATACTTGAATTAAGTGCGAGAACAATGCTGTCGGCATAAAATAGACAAAAAATATGATGAGTTCCATTCATATGACTTTCTCTGCATCTCTAGAATAAATTATTGTTAAAAAGCTTATTCTTCTAATTACTTCATACTAGTTGAGGAAACTTTAGCAGAAATGGTCTTATTATTTGCTTTATTAAAAGCAGAAGGGAAATACGGCCAACATCAGGAAAATAATGTATATAACATAAATTGTGTGTTTTAAGGAGATTTACATTTTATGTCAAGTAAGTTTTTGTCTATAGCTTATGGTTTACCGCTTATGCAAAATTCCACACATTTTCAAAAAAAAAGTTTCCCGGTAAAGGGTAGTTGGGGATGGGGGATTTTCTAGAAAATCTTGGTGTCGCATCCTTGTAAGGTACTGAACAAAGGACCATGACGTTGCAGATGAGCTGGAGTTTATTTTACTGAAAGTAGATAGGAAATAGAAACACCGGTGTCACGGTTTTCTCTCCCAAAGGTCCAAGTTTGACAAGAACAATTATTTGCAAATTAGAATGATTCACTAATATGATTCCTTGTATATGTCACTATATGTTAATTATTAAGACTGGCCCTGCGTTCTAGCTTTCACCCAGAGGTCCTAGGTTCGATTCCCGGCTGTAGAAAACATTCCCTATCGCCCTCAGAGTCTGGAAGTAGCAATGTGTGAGTATATAACACTGAAAAACTCTGATGTCTTCCATTCACATGACTTTCTCTACATCTCTGCAACAAATTATTGTTAAAAAGCTTATCTTCTATTTACTTCATACTAATCGAGAAAACATTAGCAGAAATAGTCTTATTACTTGCTTCCTTGTAAGTAGAAGAGAAATAAGGGAGTACCATAGGTTAAAGTGATAGTCAAAAACTGGTTGCTATGTGACTGAAGTTCCTTTGTTTGTATGGACACGAGTTGACAAATTCCTGTATGAGAAAAATAAAAGTTTTTCCAAACTGAAACCAAAAACAAGGAATATCTAAAAAAAACTACCAACTCTACGAAAAAAATGTATATAGCATAAATTGTGTTTTAATGTGTTCTATATTTGTTGTGTGGTAAGTTTTTGTCCATCTCTTACGGTGTAGCAGTTATACAAAATTCCGTAAAATTCATTCAGAATAAAGTAGTCTTCAGAGGCTATTCCCAGAAAATTCAAGATATACATTTTACTTGTCAGGTAAATATCTTTAATATAGATATTTTAATCAAAATCGTTAGAGACATGTTTAAGAAAATCAAAATTTTTGAAAAACGTTCCATGTAAAGGGTAGTTGGGGGTGGGGGGACTTTCTTGAAAATCTTCGTGTCGCATATCTGACTTTTTGTTTTTGAGTTATCGTGTTCACACACACACACTCACGGATCTTTTTGTGAAAATGCTTTTTTTTTTTTTTTTTTTTTTTTTATATAGGGGACCCTAAAGCATATATTTCCAGTGAAATCTCAGTATTGAATTTTTGGGTACAATACAATACCTTCTCTATACACTATGTACATAGTACGTGTAGAGGAAGTAAAAATGCAGGATACCGTAAATCGTGTATTTTCACTGAAATCTCGGTATTGAATTTTTTGGTGGAATGCACAACACCCAGGAAGTTCAGCATAGCAACAATGAACGATGTGGGCACTTTTCATTTTAATAAACATGTGGACGAAAGTGCCACAATAACGACCATCAACATGGTTTGTTGAAAACTTCTTCAGAACTAAACTTTTACAGTTATATTTGACTTGGGTTCTATGACTTGTAACAAACTTTCTGATATCGCATCAACGACAACAGCAAAGGAATCGGTTGTTGATATCCTGAACCAGTCAACACATGAAATATCAGGGAAGTATCGTTCTGCCAAAGAACCCAAACCTGACAGAATTTGAGGCTTAAGGCTCACGGGGAGGGAAATTTTAAACTTCTAGATTTTTCTGAGTTTTTATCTTCTGTTAATGAGAACACCAAATTTCATTCAAATTGGATAACTATTTTCCAAGATATAAATCATTTCATATTTTGCACAAATATGTTCCAAATATATTCCAAAGTTGAGACAGTTGGTTGGCATTTATACTTTCTCTACACGTTCTACATGCGTATGTATAGAGAAGGTATTGCAACCCGCCCAAAAGGTCTATACCAAGATTTCATCGGAAACACATGTTTTGAGACCCCATGAATCAAAAAATCTGATTGTTCCAATCACGTGACTTTCTCTACATTTCTGCAACAAATTATTGTTAAAAGGTTAATACCTCTTCTTACTTGGTGCTAATCGAGAAAAAAATAGCAGAAATAGTCTTATTACTTGCTTCCTTGTAAGTAGAAGTGAAATAAGGGAGTAGCATAGGTTAAAGTGAAGTCAAAAGCTGGTTGCTATGTGACTGAAGTTCCTTTGTTTGCATGGACACGAGTTGACAAATTCCTGTATGAGAAAAGTATAAGTTTTTCAAAGATGAAAGTAATAACAAGGAATACTTAAAAAACGATCAACTCCACACAAAAAAAAAAAAAAAAAAAAAAAAAAAAAAACGTGTGTAACATAAATTGTATGTTTTAACGTGCTCTACATTTTCTATCAAGTAAGTCTGTGTCTATCTCTTACGGTTTACCAGTTATGCAAAATTCATTCAGAATAAAGAGGTCTTCAGAGGCTGTTCACAGAAAATTGAAGACATACATTTTATTTGCCATTTTATATGTTTTATTAAAAGCTCTTAATTATAAGAGATTTTAATTGAAATCTTTAGAGCCATTTTTCAGAAAATAAAAATTTTCGAAATTTTATCCAAGTTAAGGGTTGTTGGGGGTGGGGGAATTTTCTTGAAAATCTTCCGTGTCGCATCCTTGGAAGATAACATATTTAAATACCAAGTTTGGTATTTAGCGGTCTTTTCGTTTTTAAGCTATGCTGTCCATAGACACACACACAGACGGACCTTTTTCTAAAAATGGTGTTTTTTTTATTCAGGCGGAACCAAAACATGTAGATATGTAGTCTGGGACTGGCATTCGGGAGGTCCGGGTTCGTTCTCCGTTGATCGCGCACTTTGGACTTGGGTTTTTCCGTGGTTTTCCTGGGGACGCGTTGGCGAATACTAGGGTGTTGTATATCTACCACAGTTCCTTTCTCATTCATTCCTTCATTTTATTTCCCTTCTTCATTGTTTAGGTCGGTGGCTTTGCAGGCAGATGCCACCGTTACTTTCTGCGAGTGAAGCTCTTTTCCCCCTGGTTGAAACTAGGTGGCTTCTTCCGGCCTCCCGGCGCTTGTATAGCCTCGTGACGCGTCAGGGCTGCCATCTAGTGAAACTGTTAGGGACTTCCGTGCTTCTTGCGCTGAGCTCCGTCGTTTTCAGTGTGCTGGCCTGGGTTTTCTCCTTTCGTTCCTGGTAGAGCGCAAGAGTTCTGTATTTGGTCACAGTTGCCGAGGTATCCGCGCCGTTAATATGTTCATGCCTCATATCCTTTTTTTTTTTCTAAACTCTACATACCATTTATAAATGATGGGCTGTAAAGGACAAAGATCCCGCAATGCCGTCTTTCAAGACATTCTCTGTCTCCTAAACTGAATTTAAAGTCCTAGAAAATCATAGCGCAGAAAAGTTGAGATGCATCCTAGCAACACGTGCTATACATCCACACACAGTGTTGGAACTCACAAGGAATTGCTATCTGAAGTCAGGGATAGTTGCTCTGGATTAGCACAACTCATTGTTGTCCATTCACAAAACTTTTAAATGAGCCTCATACATGTAAACATCCACACATTTCGTTATAGGGGAATAATAAAGTATTTTATGACTTTCCTAAACAAATATCTCGAAGTGAGAATGGACAACATTTATTTGAAAGTATGTGCTTTAAGGATATGTAAATTTTTCTGCAGCCAGTTTTTGTCTATATTGTGACTATCCACTTTTCACCGCACTTCATGTATGTCAATGCCTCACTTGTAGCACTTGATCTCGCATCCGAAACGCATTCACTCATCTTCTACTCGCGAGCAAGCTCATGTATGTGCCTGCTAGACTTTTCCAGAGAATTCTAGAGTGTTCCAAAGATGAGGAGAAATAAGGTTTCAGAAGTCTATATATTTCTCCAAGGCGGTAGATCGGCAACTTGTAGCTAACTTGGGGGGGGGGGGTTTACCTCTAAATTTAAGGGATTAGGTACCTAGGGCGGAGTTCAGAGGAATAAGTGCTTCAGGGGGTAATCCAGGGATAGGAGGAATCTCTGTAAGGAAATTTTAGGACATTCTCGAATACATACAATGCACTTAAAATGTTTAAAAAAACAAATTTAAAAAATGTAATGTATTCCATTCACATGACTTTCTCTACTGCTCTGTAGTAAGTTATTAAAAAGCTAATTCTTCTATCTACTTCATGCTAATAGAGATAAACATTAACAGAAATTGTCTTATCACTTGCTTCCTTGTAAGCAGAAGGGAAATAAGGGAATACATTAGGCTAAAGTGAATATAATGCCTTGTTTACATTGTACATACGTGCTATATAAAGTAATCATTTAATGCTGGTACAATAAAATAATTGTTCTTCATTGTTACTTTATCTACACGTACTATGTACATAGTGTATGGAGAAGGTATTGCACTCCACCCAAAATTCAATACCGACATTTCACTGGAAATACATGTTTTGGGTTCCCTGAATCCAAAGAAAGCATTTTTGGAAAAAGGTCCGTGTGCGTGTCTGCATAGTTCAAAAAGGAAAACTCCGTGAAATACCAAACTTGGTGTATAAGTTAGGTATCTTCCAAGGATGCGACACGAAGATTTTGAAGAAAATCCCCGCCTCAACTAATCTTTACATGGAACAATTTTCGAAAATTTTGATGTTGTCAAAAATGGCTCTAACGATTTTGATTAAAATGTCGTATATTACAGATATTTACCTGACCAATAAAAGGTATGTCTTGAATTTTCTGGGAATAGCCTCTGAAGATTACTTTATTTTGCATGAATTTTACAGAATTTTGTATAGCTAGCAAACCGCAAGAGATAGACAAAAACTTACGTAACAGAAAATGTAGAGCTCCTTAAAACACACAGTTTACGTCATATATAATTTTTTCGTGGCGTTGATAGTTTTTGAGATATTCCTTGTTGGTGTCAGCTTTAAAAAACATACTTTTCTCGTACAGGAATTTGTCAACTCTTGTCCATACAAACAAAGGAACTTCAGTCACATAGCAACCAGCTTTTGACTATCACTTTAACCTATGCTAGTGCCTTGTTTCACTTCTACTTACAAGGAAGCAAGTAATAAGACTATTTCTGCTATTTTTCTCGATTAGCATGAAGTAAATAGAAGCATGGGCTTTTTAACAATAATTTGTTGCAGAGACGAAGAGAAAGTCATGTGAAGGAACACATTGGTTAGTTTCCATTTCCAGACAGCCACTATGTGTGCCCGGTTATGACTATTGGGGGATTCCTCCGTGTATCACATTATTTATTTTGTAGAAGTCAGTGAACTTTGTGAAGGGTAGCATCAGTTGCTTTCTCGAAAAATTCCATTCACCCGAAATACATGTGTTCAGGACTACTGAGTCCAGAAACAGAGAGAAATGTCAGTGTGTATGTGCGCGCGCGTGTCAATAGTATAATTAAAAAAATCTGAAAGTAGAAGCGACATTAGGAATACCATAGGTTAAAGTGATAGTCAAAAGCTGGTTGCTATGTCACTGAAGTTCCTTTGTATGCACAGCAGTTGACAAATTCCTGTATTAATTATTATTATTATTTATATTATTATTTTTAAGGCTGAAACCAAAAACAAGGAATATCTCAAAAACGATCAACTCCACGAGAAAAATGCATATCACATAAATTGTGTGTTCTAATGTGATCTACATTTTTGTGTCATAAGTTTTTGTCTATCTCTTACGGTTTACCAGTTGTGTAAAATTCAATAAAAACCACCCAGAATAAAGAAGTCGTTAGAGGCTATTCCCTGAAAATTCAAAATATACGTTTTATTTGGCATGTAAATATCTTAAATATAAGAGATTTTAGGCAAAATTATTAGAGCCATTTTTGAGAAAATAAAAATTTTCGAAATTTTTCCATACAAAGGGCAGTTTGGGGTGGAGGGATTTTCTTGAAAATCTTCGTGTCGCATCCTAGGAAGATACCAAACTTAAATACCAAGTTTAGTATTTAATGGTCTTTTCGTTTTTGAGTTATGCTGTCCACAGACGCGCGTACGCGCACACACATGGATGTTTTTCCATTATTTATTTATTAGTCTGACTCATAAATGAGTTTGCCAAGTGACACAGAACAATATACATTTAGAGTTTTTTAACAAAAAATGTTATAAGTGAGTATTACAACAAATATTTTATCATACGTTATAATAGTTATATAAAGGTAAGCTATGAGAAGAAATTGTAGCAGATTATAAAAGATGTGCAACAATAAAAGCTATAACAATAAAAGAGAAAAAAACTACAAAAATAAAGTGATTTATAAACCATAATACATTTTACGTTCTATTCAAACCATATAAATGATTTCGAAAAATGGCTACGGAATGTTTTATGATGTTTTCCGTGATTGCTTGTTCCACAGTTCTGTTAATTTTATATTTTGCCCTCCATTTCACAAACATATTTGTAATTGTTCCTCGAGATCCAAAAAATAGGCCTACTATTGTAATTTTTGTGAGATTGTATTTTTCTTTAAAATATGGTATGGTAGGCTCATATATTTTCTGTTTTTCCAGATGAACTTGTTGAGGTTGGTCTTTATTCTGTTCAAAGCGGATGGTCGGGTCTATTATCTCTGCTTCTAATTTTCTTCTGTTTATCGCAATGATGTCTATGCGACGATTACTACCACCATCTGCTAGGCAGTGAACTTCCTCGTAAACTTCTAGACCAGTTTCACGTAATGCGTTTGCCAAGATAGATCTTATGGTGTTGTGCCTCTTAATTCTCAGCAGTTCTCCCTGAGGACAGTTTCCAAGCACATGGGGAAGAGTTTCATACTCACTGCAGTGTCTGCAGTGATTTGTGCTTGAAGATCGTCCAGGAATACTGCGAACTGGAGCTACCATTGCATTCATTTTCAGTATGTCCCTCCATTCAGAACTGCTCAAGCCTTTTTTATTAATTAGCCAGGTGTTTGCGGCTGTAACTTCTGAAAATAGTTCCACTTTATGAGGATAGGAACACCAAGCCTGGTATTCTTTGTCACATAAGGTGATTCTCAACTGTCAGATCGTTCCATTTGTAGAGCAGAAAAGCAGTGGTTTGTGATGGCTTCATAATTTCGTACTACGTTGACATGTGGATCGCTCAGTAACTGCAGCTTGATGATACTATTCAGTTGCTGAAGATACACTTCCCAACAAGTTTTCAGTATTGAAAGCCCTTTATATTTGTGAGATGTATATATCATAGAATTTGGAGTGTCACTAGGTAGCTGAAGAATTTCTTTCACAGAACTTCGAATCATTTTGTCTGCTTTCAATAGAAATTTTGTTTATAGTGGCGGTTTGAAATGGATAAATTAAGGATGGTCCAATAAACTGATTTATAACCGATAACTTTTGCTGAGGGTGTAATAGATGAGTACAAGATAGCGTGTCTAGATTATTTTTAAGTTTAGTCAAAACGTCATCAGAATTAAAAATTAAAGATTGATTAAAAGAAACACCAAGATATTTGACTTCTTCTGTAGCAGAAATGCCATTAATATAACCATGTATGGTTTTAACTATCCCGGCATCAAGTTTTCCCTTGTTTATGAGAATGGCTTTAGATTTCTCAGCATTAATGCTTAAGCCTATTTCTTGAAGAAGGCTAATAACCAATGTGACCAAAATATTAACAGATTCACAATCTTTTCCTATTAATACTATGTCATCTGCAAAACCTAGTATTGTTATTGGTTCTATTTCAGGAGATAAGCAGAAACCATATGAGTCTGAGACACTTTTCTCTGATAATTCGTTTAATATGTGGTTAATGCAAAGGTTAAATAATATTGGAGAAAGAGGGTCACCGTGCATGACTCCTCTTTTAAGTTGGATTTTCTGTGTCCTTTCTTTTCTTACTTGAATTTGAGTGGTATTTATTGTCTACCAATAAATTTATCAGCAAACGCTTGAGTGACATAGGCAGTACTGAAGAATTGATTGTTGAGCACAGATGATTATGGCCAATAGTATCAAATGCCTTACTCACATCTAAGAAAACCAGAGCAGCAGAACGCTTTTGTAAAGTAGCGGTCCGTAAGATTCCCTCAACTATATTAATGTTAATAAATGTTCCAGGTGTCATAAGGAAGCCTCATTGGTAGGGGTTGAGGTCGATTAAATTTCTGACAGTGACATCAAGAGTTTTTGAAAATACACGTCGTACCACAGAAGATATAGTAATTGGTCTCCATTTACTTATGTCATTTTCATGTATTAATATGTTCGAGCTTCTTTAGGCACAAATGCTGTTTTGAGCATTCTGTTTAAAATTCCAGCTAGTAATTTAACAGATGTTGGATTTTTTATTGCTTTCAAAATAACTTTATCTGGACCAGGGCTAGTATCAATTGCCATTTTATTCATTGAGTTTAGTATCATTTCTGGAGTTATGTTTGGCAAGTGCTGGGGTGAGAGTTCATCATCAATAGAATTTTCATATGATTCTCTGGCATGATTATTAATTGTTTCAAATATGATTTTAAAGTATGATTCTACTTCAAAAGTTGTAAATGGCAAGCCTTTGTTATCATTTTTATATAACATTTTTCTGACAGCTTTTCTCCTCTGATAGAAAAATTCATACTGAATCATTTCATAATCAAATTTTGCTTTACGTCTTAGACGTTCGTTTTTGGAAGACCTTTACGGATTGCTGGTATTGTTGAATTGGCGGTTATTATTTTTTAAATAACCGTTTTTTCGTGCTTCAATGTATTTCTGCGCATGGTTTTTAGGGCCTGACATAGATGGGTTGCCGTAGAAAGAAATTCAATAAATTGAGATACATTATCATTGAAGGTGAAGACAAAAATGGAATTTATTTAGCCATTCCTTGAGATGCTGGTCATATGTGTAGACTTGCTACTGTAACCGTGGGAGTTGTTGACATCGGGAAGAGTATCTGAGCTATTAGTTGTTGCAATGAATCTATTAGAGAATTTCCATGTTCCTGTGGATGTGATTTACTTATGTCAATTTTTAAGCCTTTATATAATTTACCGCAGAATTTTTATTTGTTTTTCTGTCGGTATGCTATTTTGACTTAAAATGTTTAAATTTGAAGCATTGGAACTATCCATTTTAAATAGTTAATGTAATTTAAGGTTATTCAGAGAATGTTTACACTCTATGATGACGGTTACCAAACAAATGTGATGTCTCATTCTGATTCCATATAATATAATTACTCACAGAAAACATTTATCTTCATTTGTGCGATGACAAAATTCTTCAAACTATTGAGCACTAACAGGTATAAGAAATATAATCTATTATGCTTTTATTGGATTCAGGGGGATCTAAACAAAAGATGTATTCGGTATTGAATTTTTGGGTGGAATGCAATACCTTCTCTATACACTATGCAAGTAGTACGTGTAGAGAAAGAAATGCAACTCATCACTTCGCTGCGGTTGTAAATTTTCGATGAAAACACTTGTGGCAATTACATAGCGCCAGCTTTTAAAAGCTTGACTATCACTTTATCCTAGTAGATGCCCTACTTACACGGAAGCAAGTAATAACACCAATTATAGTAATGTGCAAGCGTGAGTAAATAAAATGGTGCTAGACAGTGTTACTGGTGCAGGACTTGAGAACTCGACCTGGTGGGCGTATGCTAAGTCCCACACATGCCACCTCTATCGGCTCAGTATTCAGGAAAATCCTCTTCCCAAATACTCTTTACATGGAAACATTTCGAACGCTTTGAGTGACTTAAATAGACTTTATTTGTGAGTGTTCTAATTTCTCATGAGCAAATAAGCCACGTGTAACATACAACGTTTTGTCTTATCCTAATATTAACTGAAATATTCTTGTATTATTATAAAGAGGAATTGAATTTTAGCCGTGAAAATTTAAATGGCGTGTTATTTATGGACGCTCTTTAACTGCTGTGGTTCTCAACGTCCCATTCTATACTGGGCGTGAAAGACCGCTTAATTTTGCTCAGAGGCCTCTCTATCAGGCTTGTGGTTCTTTTACGTGCCGTAAATCTACGACACGGGATCAACGGCTTTACTTCCCTTCCGAAGGAAGCCACGCTAAGGATTTTTACGCCCGAAAAAAATCCATCGTCCTCCGCCGGGCACATGAAGTCAGAATGGTAACCATTACACCACGGAGGGCGACTGTATCAAATAAAGCAATAAATGAGTGAAAGAAGTTTTAAATTATAGAGGGAAAAACACAACAACAACAACCTACTTTAGTTTGTTAAACGGAAAGTCGAAGGAATTATATGACAAGGAGTTTTCATTAATTAAAGAATGGGGAGCTGCCAAAGGAGTTAAAATGATTTACAAGGAAATAAAGGCTCATTTTTGTTGTTTCCTAGGATACATGAAATATATAGGATAGAATAAAAATATTTACATGAAAATAATCTGTATAGCTTCAATTTTCTGGAAATAGCCTCTGAAGACCTCTTCATTTTGTATAACTGGTAAAGTGTAAGAGATATGCAAAAACTTTGTATACAAAAATATGTAGATCTCTTTAAAACATACAATGATGTAATGTAGTTTTCTTTGTACAGCTAACCATTTCAAGATCTTCCCTGCTATACGTTTCAATTTAAAAACAAACAAACTTTTCTCAAACAGGAGGTCCTCATCTATTGAATATCTCTTTGTTTTACTCCTTGCACATGGAAATACATCCGATTTTCAGTGACAAAAGCATAGCGACTACAAGGAAGCAAGTAATAAGACAATTTCTATTAATGTTTATCTTGATTAGCATGAATCAGATAGAAGAATGTTTTATAACAGAATAAGTAGAGAAAGCCATGTAAGTGGAACACATCAGATTTCTGTGTATCTCTTACGGTTTACCGGTTATACAAAATGGAGAGGTCTTCAGAGTTATTCCCAGTAAATTCAAGACATACACTTCATTTGTGATGCACATATCTTTAATATATGCATTTTAAACAGACTCTTTGTGACATTTTTGAGAGAAAAACCATGTAAAGGATAGTTGGGGTGGGGGATCTTCTTGGAAGATACTTTCGTTTTGAGCTATGCTGCTCACAGCAGACAAACACAAGGACTTTTTTCTAAAATTGCTTTTTTGATTTCAGGGGTCTGAAAACTGCAAATATGTCAGACATTTGTTCGAAAGTTCCATTGAGTCGATTGACTTTTCTTTTCTGGATGATGATAACAAATCCAAGATTCGTCCAATAACTGTATTCCAGACCAAATTTTAAGTGGCCATTTAAGTTTTGTTGAAACAATCAATTGGAAGTTTTTTTATTGTAAGTCAGTTTATGTGGAATCCATCAACACCAGTTTTCTGATGTCTAACAGTTGATTTAAAATATTTTAGGCTTGACTCATACCAATGTTCAATGTCGCACGTATAAATTCATAAGATGTGCGTCGATCTTGTTGAAGCATTGCTGGATCAGCGGCAACGTTTTCGTCAGTAACAGCAGTTCTTGAGCGTCCCTAATCATTGCATTACTTGTTTTTGATGTAGGACAGGAGTTGGATAGGTAGAGTCAATGTTTGGATTTGAACCACGGATCTCCCGGTCTCCAGTCGGTTGCTCTACCACTGAGCTAGTATGGCAACATGCCAGCATAGCATTGAATTTCTCAACTGACTCGCATGTTTTCCGGTTCTCAAACTATTTTGAGATGACAACCCCAATGGCAATGTTGTAAGTACTTCAAGTCCCAGGATTCATAGCATAGCCAACTGTTATGGGCAAATCCTGACTGGCATTGCATTTTTTAGTCTGACTCAGTCTATCCAAATCACTAAGATAGTCAAACTTATTTTGAGTGAACAGAAAATCTTTAAATGACGATAATTAATAAAATGTGAGAGCAAATTAAAGAAACACAACGACAGAAATAAATACATCTCGTCTGTAACATGTAACTTGTTCTAGAAATGCAGTTATGTTGCGAGTGACTCACACACGTTAAAATAGTGGCCCTAGATATGACGACGTTTAGCGAGGACTTTGTGAACACAAAGTGTCACATGGTCGGCCGCTTTGCTTACCCGACCTTGAAGGGAACGAGACGATCCGTGAGCCGAATGAACGAACTTCAGTATAGTGTCTAGGGCCCAGAGTTTTAGCTCGTCTATTGTGTGCTTGTGGATCAGTTCAGGCACCAATCATTTTCCCTTTTTATTTACTTTTATGTACGTTTTACAAAAGTTTACATTCTTAGATACATCGATCAAAAACACCCGCAGTATTATTCTACTCTCTCTATCTCTTTCTGTTTTAGGTTTTTACTTTCCCTACACATACTAGGTATATAATGTATAGAGAAGGTATTGTATTCCACCCAAAACTTCGATACTGAAATTTCACCACTGAATCCAAAAAAAAAAAAAAAACATTTTTGAAAAAAGGTCTGTGGGCAGTATAGCTCAAAAACGAAAAGTCCGTTAAATACCAAACTTGGTGTTTAAGCTCAGTATCTTCCAAGGATGCGACACGAAAATTTTGAGAAAAATCACCCCACCCTCAAGTACGCTTTACATGGAAAATTTTTCGAACATCTTGATTTTCTCAAAAATGGCTCCAACGATTTTGATTAAAATATCGTACATTAAAGACATTTAACTGACAAATAAAATGTATATCTTGAATTTTCTGGGAATAGCCTTTGAAGACTACTTTATTCTGGATGAATTTTACGGAATTTTGTTTGACTGGCAAACCATAAGAGATGGACACAAACTTACTGAACAGAAAATATAGAGCACGTTAAAACACATAACTTATGTTATATATATTTTTATATTTTTTTCATGGAGTTGATCGTTTTTGAGATATTCCTTATTTTTGGTTTCACCTTTGAAAAACTAATATTTTTCTCATACAGGAATTTGTCAACTCCTGTCCATACAAAGGAACTTCAGCCACATAGCAACCAGCTTTTGACTATCACTTTAACCTATGATACTCCCTTATATCTTTCTACTTTCAAGGAAGCAAATAATAAGACCATTTCTCATATTTTTTTTTCTGGATTAGCTTGAAGTAAATATAAGTAAAAGATTTTTAACAATAATTTGCTGCAGAAATGTAGAGAAAGTCATGTGAGTGGAACACATCAGATTTTCCCTTTAACTTATTTTTTGGAATTCCAGTAGATAGGCAACCTAATTTTCTGGCGTAAACGATTTCCTATCATCACGTAACATTTTATATAGGGTCGTTAACTCATAACGTAACCTTTCTCCACTGCGTCAGAGATCCGAGAGTCGCTGCAGTCTTTACCTTAAACAAATACTGATCATCTGCTGCCAAACAGACAGTATAACAAGTTAAACCTCACAAGGATGCGTGCTGCTATCCATATGTCAACATTTCCGAAGGCCGTTTTTTGTTTTCAAGCTCCAATAGGCTATAAATATAAGACAAGTTCATAGAAAACAATTATTTTATTACTAAAAGTTTTGGTTACTTTTCAGCATAATCACTGAGACATTTATCGTATCTGTGCACAAGCTTTGCAATACCCGCTTCAAAAAATGTTGCTGCCAATGATTTCAAATGAGCATTGACGTTGTTTTGAAGATCTTCGTACTTTACGACGTTTGCGGAGAGCCATTCAAAACAAACGAAGAGGAATTGTGTTGATCCATGACAACGCTCGTCCACACAACCCATCGGCCCTTGAACAATTTCAATGGGACATTTTCGATCATCCGCCGTACAGTCCTGGCACCCACCGACTTTCACCTTTTCCCTGAACTGAAGACGTGGCTAGGAGGGCAGCACTTTCAAACCAACCAAGATCTTCAAAACAACGTCAATGCTCGTTTGAAATCATTGGCGGCAACATTTTTTGAAGCGGGTATTGCAAAGCTTGTACACAGGTACGATAAATGTCTCAATCTTTTCGGTGATTATGTTGAAAAGTAACCATAAGTGTATAAAACTTTTAGTAATAAAATAATTGTTTTCTATGAACTTGTCTTTTATTTATAGCCTATCGAAGATTGAAAAAAAAAAAACTGATGTGTTCCATTCACATGACTTTCTCTACATCTCTGCAACAAATAATTGTTAAAAAGCTTATGCTTCTATTTACTTCATGCTAATCGAGAAAAAATTAGCAGAAATAGTCTTATTACTTGCTTCCTTGTAAGTAGAAGCGAAATAAGGGAGTATAGCTTAGGTAAAGTGATAGTCAAAAGTTGGATGCTATGTGACTGAAGTTACTTTGTTTGTATGGACAGGAGTTGACAAATTCCTGTATGAGAAAAGTATAAGTTTTTCAAAGTTGAAACCAATAACAAGGCATATCTAAAAACGACCAACTTAATGAAAAAAATGTGTGTTTTAACGTGCTCTACATTTTTTGTGTAGTAAGTTTTTGTCCTTTTCATACGTTTTAGCAGTTATGCAAAATTCCACAAAATTCATTCGAATAAAGTAGTCTTCAGAGGCTCTTTCCAGAAAATTAAAGATATGCACATCATTTGTCAGGAAAATATCTTTAATATATGATATTTTAATCAAAACCGTTAGAGCCATTTTTAATAAAATCAAAATTTTGGAAAAAAGTTCCATGTAAAGGGTAGTTTGGAGTGGGGTGATTTTGCTCAAAATCTTCGTGTCGCATCCCTGGGAGATACTAAACTTAAATACCAAGTTTGATATTTTACGGACTTTTCGTTTTTGAGTTATCGTGTTCATAGACACACGGACACACACATACACACGAATCTTTTTCTGATATACTTTTTTTTTGGATACAGGGGACCCTAAAACATATTTCTGGTGAAATCTCGGTATCAAATTTTTGGTGGAATACAATATCTTTTCTATACAGTATGTACATAGTACTTATAGAGAAAGTAAAAATAACAATAATAATCTGTTTAAGAAAAGTTTGTTTGTGGAACAGCTAGAGAAAGCTGTATAAAAGTATACATTAGAGTTTTTAAATTGTATCTTGAGGAGTATTTTTATTAGAAGAATTATTATATACCTACAGTATATTTATTTAAATATTATTCAAGCTTTAATTTTGAAATTTGGTAAAAATATAAGTGTGATTGTGTATAAAACTCAATAAGATATCTTACATAGTTGGGATTTTGCAAAATTGAGAGATGGATTTTGAATATGGCGTGGTAACTTTATCTGGCCGTGTTTGAGACAGGTTGTGTGTGTGTGTGTTGCAGGCAGATGTCGCTGTAGACGAGACCCATCTCGCGGCCGACCAGAGACGGGCAGTCAGTGAGCGTGCTGCGCCGCTAGTATGCGGGACAAGATGGCTACCAAGATGGCCGAACTCAAGTTCGAGGCCCCCCTAGCTCAGTTCGAGGAGACGGAAGATGCCAATCCCACGGCTTCTCTCGAGGACAACAACTTCCTCATCAACAACCTCAACAACAAGGAGACCGGGCTGCTGGCCATCATCAACGATAACGACCCGGTGTTGACGACCTCCTCGCCGGAGCAAGAGGAGCTCGTCGTGGCCCCCCAGACGGGCACCGGAGGCGGTTCCGAGGTCTCGTCCGTCGCCGACAACTTTACCGAGACGTTCTCGGGCTCCCTAGAGGACCTCGTTAACACCTTCGACGACAAGATCACCCGATGCTTCTGCAACTACGACGAGAGCGTGGAGAAGCTGGCACCAGTCCAGGTTCGAACCCAGGAGGAGATCATGAACGAGTGTCAGTGAGTATGACCTTCATTTACTTTTGTGTGTGTTGGATCAATACGCGAGGCAAGGCCGGGCTTGGACAGCCCTGGCGACGGAGAACAGCTGCTGCACATGACGTCATCAGCACTGGAGCAGTTAATATCTGTATTAGTGTTATTATTGCACATCTGCGCCATAACGAGGTCACTTCGCTACCAAACTGCTTCTTAACCTCCTAATTCTTCTTAGTTTGCCTGCGAGAATGTTCACGAAAATCCTTCCCTTTTCCTGAACACAAGTGTGTGATACGAGGAAGGAAATGTCAAGTTTCGTGATAGTGACGTAAAATACTGTTTTCCTCACCGGGATCAGATTACCTTACGTTTTATTAAATTTTGAAGTTACTCTCAAGTGATTGCCCATGTCGTGGAGTAGGCTTTTCCGGGTTCCATTCCCGGTTAAGGCGGGAGGACTGAAAGTAAATGTGCGAGTGTGTTGTATACCCGGTAAAATTCTGTGTCTGATGTGTTACATTCACATGTCTTTCTCGGCAATAAACGAATCCTGCAAACGCTTTTATCTACTTCATGCTAATCAAGATAAACGTTTACAGATAGTATTATGATACTTTCTCGTAGGTACGAAAGGATTGGACTAAGATAAAGCGATAGTCAACTCTTTTAAGAGACGGTTTCAATATCATTTGAAATCCCGTTCTTTTTGCATGGACAGAGAGAGAGAGAGAGAGAAAGGCAATCCATTTGAGAGAAGTATAACATTGGAAAATTGAAAACAATAACACGGAATGTCTCGGAAATTCTTATCTTCACCCACCAAAAAAATGCATTTGACGTAAATTGGGCTTTAAGCAAATCTTTCGTGTGTGATGATAATATTTTGTCTATGACTTAAGAACATTCAAGGTATACATTATTTTCCAAATTCTTTAATATATAGATTTTAATCAAAATGGTTAGTCATTTTGAGAACATTTCGAAAAATCTTTCATTTAAAGGGTAGTTTAAGGTTGAGGGATTTTTCTGAAAATCTTTGTGTCGCATCATTGGAAGATATCGACTTAAATACCAAGTATGGCATTCATCCGACTATTTGTTTTTGGGTTATTTTGTTCACACACATGAAATGTTTTAAAAAAAATGCTTAATTTATTTTTACTTTCTCTACATATGCTATGTACATAGTGTATAGAGAAGGTGTTGCATTCCATCCAAAATTTGATACCGAGATTTCACGGGAAATACATGTTTTGGGTCCCCTGTATCCAAAGAAAGCGTTTTCAGAAAAAGGTCCGTGTATATGTGTGTCTGTTGAATACCAAACTTGGTATATTTAAGTTTGGTATCTTCCAAAGATGCAACACGAAGATTTTCAAAAACTCCCCCAATTACCCTTTACATGGAAAATTTTTCGAAAATTTTGATTTTCTTAAAAATGGCTCTAACGATTTTGATTAAAATATCGCATTTAAAGATATTAACTGACAAATAAAATGTATATTTTGAATTTTCTGGGAATAGCCTCTGAAGACTACTTTATTCTGGCTCAATTTTACGGAATTTTGCATAACTGCTAAATCGTAAGAGATGGACAAAAACGTTCCACACAAAAAATGTAGAGCACGTCAAAAAACAATTTATGTTGTATATATTTTTTTCGTAGATTTGATGTGTTTTGTGATATTCCTCATTATTAGTTTCAGCTTTGAAAAACTTCTACTTTTCTCATACAGGAATTTGTCAACTGCTGTTCATACAAACACAGGAACTTCAGTGACATAGCAACCAGCTTTTGACTATCACTTTAACCTATGGTACTCCCTTATTTCGCTTTTACTTACAAGGAAGCAAGCAATACGACTATTTGTGCTAATTTTTTCTCGATTAGAATGAAGTAAATAGAAACATAAGCTTTTAAACAATAATTTGTTGCAGAGATGTTGAGAAAGTCATGTGAATGGAACACATCAGATTTTTTATTTATTTTTTTTATTCGTGGGTCCTGAAAACATGTATTTCTGATGACGTCGGTATCTAGTTTTTTGGGTGGAATGCAGTACCTAGTAGAGAAAGTTAATAGAAAGAGAAAAAAAAAACAGTAAAATTAATAAAAGCGACTTTAAGAAACAGTGAATATTAATAGCTTCAGTTGCGTCTTAGGTCAAAAACCCCGATACGACCATCAAGTTATGGTGAGTTATACAAACATAGAGCTGCATTTCCTATTTGTGTGTTGTTTACAGAGGGCGTAAAGTGCTACTTTCAGTGTGGAAAAACAAACTTTCGGCACATGGAAACTTGCAATCTGTTTCAGCCAATCACAGTCCTCTCTCGCATTTGACCGTCAACTTTCTGTGAAATTACCACAACTGGTTTTGTTTCACCTGCTCACGAAATTGTACACATGTATACCAACATTATAAAGAAAGAACATTTTATATTGTTCCATACAGACGTAGGTTATAAACTACTTCCAAAAGTGTTTAAAACTATTGGATCATGTTAATGTATAGTTGTTGCGTAAATGACCAAGTTTTAATTGAAACTTAAAGTTGAGTTAGTGAAGAGGACTATCCTGTCCATATCATCAAATTTCCCTCTGACTTTGCTAAATTCTGTTGCCAAGGTATGATTTTTACAAAAAGCTGTATATCTTGCATTTTAGAAAGTGATAAACTACTGTTTTAGAATTTTACTCTACGACCTGTCAAATATCAAAACTTACAATTTCCAAAAGTTAGAAAAACTTTATTACTTTCTCTACACGTACTGTGTATATAGTGTTCCACCCAAAAATTTTGTAGTTTCAGTTGCGGGACACAAATCAACACCTAGGCCAGTAAGAGGCGGAGTCCCCGAAGGCTCTGTACTTTCCCCTACGCTCTTTAGCGTCTACATGGCCGACCTACCAACAGTGCAGCAAGTCAACATAGCTCAGTATGCTGATGACGTGCTGTTATACTGTACAAACAAACACCCACGCAGAGCCTTCAACCCTATCCAGAGACACCTCTGCCTCATCCAAGAGTGGTGCGAGCGTTGGCGATTGTCCATAAATCCGGAGAAAAGCCACGCTATTCTCTTCACCAAGCGCCGCTTTCCCGCAAACTTCCCCACATTCACGTACTTCAGACGAAGGATACAATGGACCAACACCATCACCTACTTGGGGGTGAAGCTTGACAGGGGCGTCACTTTTAGGGAGCACATCGGGGGGCTATGGTGCCGGGGCAATGGGGCTGCGGCCTCACTGTACCCGATGCTGAGGTCCTCGATGACGGTTCCCCTTAAGTTGCGCCTTTTGAGGGCTCTCATAATCTCCTTGTTAATCTACGCCTGCGAGATCTGGGGCATGGCGGCAGACTCCAGTCTGCTGTTGCTTCAGCGGGTACAGAATAGGTGTCTTCGGGCTATCTATTCTGTGCCTCGAGGCTTTCCAACGAGACTCCTGCACGAAGCCTCTGGTCTACCATACCTGGAGGATGAGATTAGGCGTCGGGCAACAAAATTCAACGAAGTGTTACCATTCCATCGGAGCGCCCTCGTTAGGTTTCTTGGGGATTACGATCCCACAAACCGCCGCTTCAGGCGATACCGGCTTCCCCGCATGGCTTGCGGGCATCCCCGGTAACGAAGGAGCACCACCAACAGCTGCTACGGCTAAGCTCCTTATAATCCTTCAAGAGTTGCTTGGATTCAAAATTATAATCTCAAAAGAAACATTTTGATAAAAACACACCAGCGGTGCACAACCGTCGAGGAGCAATATTCGCCTCCTCCTGTCACTCCACAACCCCAATACACACCCGCCATCCTACAAAACCCACAATCCCGTCAGAACGTGGTTAAGTTCTCTCTGAGAACGGGGACACGTCTAACACACCTCGGGCTGCCAATCACACTGGACTGGACTCGCTACACTATGTACATTTAGCGAAAGTAAAATTCGGATGTGTTCCATTCACATGGCTTTCTTGAGCTGTTACGCAAACAAAAGTGCCACTACATCCTTCTTCACCTAAAATACAATACTTAATTATATACACAACAAAAGCATTGCTTCCTTTCCTCAGAGACCATGCATCAGTATTATTGGGAGTTGTTCTACCAGATACTTGTTTATAATCATATCTCTTAGGCAGCAGCAGGAGCTATTACATGTTTTCAAAGTATCTGAATTAAAATCTAGTAAACATCCAAAATGTATATGTTTTGAGACCCTCTGAATCCCCCCCAAAAACATGTTTAGATAAAGGTCAATGTATGTGTGGGTGTGTGTGTGTGAGAGAGAGAGAGAGAGAGAGAGAGAGAGAGAGAGAGAGAGAGAGAGAGGGGCACCATAGCTCAAAATCGAAAAGTACGTTAAATTGCAATGCGCATTTAAATTTAGTATCTTCCAAGATGTGACACAAAGATTTTGAGGAAAATCCTCCCCACCCCATACTATCCTTTATTTAGAAACCTTTTCTAAAATGTAGATTTTCTCAAAAATCGATTAACGATTTTAATTAAATACTTATGTTAAAGATATTTACATCACAAATGAAATGTGTATGTTGAATTTTCTACGAATAGCACCTCAAGATAGGTTTGTTCTGGGTAAATTTTGCTGAATTCTGCGCAACTGGTAAATCATAAGAGATGAACAAAAACTTGCTACACAAAAATGTAGATCTCGTTAAAAACACACAATTTATGTCATGTACATTTTTTCGCGGAGTGGACCATTTTTGAGATATTCCTTGTTATTGGTTTCTATTTAAAATACTTAAAATGTTTCACATACAGGAATTTGTCAACTCCTGGCAATGCAAAGAAACTGATTTTAACCACTTTTTAAAACATTTGACTATCACTTTATCCCAGAGTATTCCCTTCTACGTACAAGGAAGCAAGTAATAAGACAATTTCTGCTAATGTTTATCTTGATTATCATAAAGTAAATAGAAGAATAAACAAATTTTTAACAGTAATGTGTTACCGAGGTATAGAGAAAGTCATGTGAATGGAAGAGTCAGATTTGTCGAAAAAAAGTCCATGTGTGTGTGTGTCAACATGATAACTCAAAAACGTAAAGTCGGTAAAATACTATTCTTGGTATTTGAGTTTAGTATCTTCCATGGATGCGACATGAAAAAAAAAATCGAAAATTTAGGTTTTCTCACAAATGTAGATCTTGTTAAACCATACAGTTCATGTCATATACATTTTTTTTTTTTTTTTTCGTGGAGTTGACCATTTACGAGATTTTCCTTGTTAATGATTTCAGTTTTTAAATACTCAAAACTTTTCTCGTACGAGATTTGTAAACTCCGAGAAGTGCAAAGAAATGGATTTTAATTACATAGCGACACCTTTTAAAATATTTGATTATCACTTTAGCCTAGTATATTCCCTGATTTCCCTTCACTTACAAGGAAGCAAGTAATAAGACTATTTCTGTTAATGTTTATCTCGATTAGCATGATGTAGATAGAAGAATAAGCTTTTTAACAATGCTTTGGTACAGAGATGTAGAGAAAGTCATGTGAATAGAACACATGACATTTTTACTTTCTCTACACGTACTATGTACATAGTGTACAGAGAAGGTATTCTATTCCACCCAAAAATTCGATACCGAGATTTCACCGGAAATACATGTTTAGGGTCGCCCTAAATCAATTTTTTTAGAAAAAGGTCCGTGTTTGTGTCTGTGGACACCATAGCTCAAAAACGAAAATACCGTTAAATATCAAACTTTGTTATTTAACTTTGGTATCTTCCAAAAATACAAGAAGATTTTCAAGAAAATCCCCCCATTCTAAAATACATAGAAAAAATTTCGAAAATGTTGATTGTCAAAAATGGGACTAACAATTTTGATCAAAATCTCTTATATTAAAGATATTTACCTGACAAATAAAATGTATATCTTGAATTTTCTGGGAATATCCTCTGAAGTCCTCTTTATTCTGGATGGTTTGTATTGAATTTTCTCTAACTGGTCAACCGTAAGCGATAGAAAAAAAGCTTACCACACAAAAATATAGAGCACGTTAAAACACACAATTTATGTCATACATTTTTTGTGTGGAGTTGATCGTTTTTTAGATATTCCTTGTTTTGGGTTTCAGATTTAAAAAGTTATATTTTTCTCATACAGGAATTTGTCAACTCGTGTCCATACAAAGTAACTTGAGTCACATAGCAACCAGCTTTTGACTATCACTGTAACCTCTGCTACTCCCTTATTTCGCTTCTACTTACAAGGAAGCAAGTAATAATTCTATTTCTGCTAATTTCTTCTGGATTAGCATGAAGTAAATAGAAGAATTAGCTTTGGACAATAATTTAGCGCTGAAATGCAGTTTTTTTTTTTTCCATGAGTGGAAAACAGATAAAGGCCAGTTGGAGATAGAGACAGAAGGAATAGATAACTCTAGCACGTGATAAAAAAAGAAAGCGGCTCACGAAGCAGCAGTTCACCAAACTTGGAGTTGCAGCGGATGAACGTGGGAGAGTGACGTCACGGGACTTGCTCTGATTGCGGCCTTCCTTTTGCGTCACTATTGCAAACCCTTTCTGGGAAATAAACTGGGGCTCGTCCACAATTTAGCGCCCAGTCTCAACCAATCTGACTGCAGCGATATTGTCGAAACATCTTATCGCAGCTGACGCTCCTTTGTTTCATCTCCTCTCTAGTTATTGGTAACAAACCAGTCATAATGTATTTTGTTAAAAAATCTGATGTGTTCCATTCACAGGACTTTCTCTTCATCTCTGCTACAAATTATTGTTAAAAAGCTTATGCTTCTATTTATTTCATGCTAATCGAGAAAAAATTAGCAGAAATAGTCTTATTACTTGCTTCCTTGTAAATAGAAGCGAAAGAAGGGAGTAGCATAGGTTAAAGTGATGGTCAAAAGCTGGTTGCTATGTGACTGAAGTTCCTTTGTATGGAAAGACCTGACAAATTCCTATATGAGAACAGTTTTTCAAAGCAGAAACCAAAAACAAGGAATATCTAAAAAACGATCAACTCCACGAAAAAAATGTATATTATATAAATTGTGTGTTTTATCGTGATCTCCATATTTTATGTACTATGTCTTACGGTTTACCAGTTATGCAAAATTCAATAAAAATCATCCATAATAAAGACATCTTTAGAAACTATTCCCAGTAAATGCCGTGTCCGTGTGTCTGTGAACACGATAACTCAAAAACGAAAGTTGGTAAAATACCAAACTTGATATTGAAGTTTAGTATGTTCCAGGGATGTGACACGATTTTCAGAAAAGTATCCCCACCCCAAACTACCCTTTACATGGAACTTTTTCGAAAACGTTGATTTTCTTAAAAATGGCTCTTGTGCTTTTAATTAAAATGTTGTATATTAAAGATATTTACCTGACAAATAAAATGTATATCTTGAATTTTCTGGGAATAGCCTCTGAAGACTACTTTATTCTGGATCAATTTTACGGATTTTTTCATAACAGCTAAACCGTAAGAGATGGACAAAAACTTACCACACCAAAAATGTAGAGCACATTTAAACACACAATTTATGTTATATATTTTTTTTTTTTTCGTGGAGTTGTATCTTTTTGAGATATTCCTTGTTTTCTTATACAGGAATTTGTCAACTCCTGTCCATATAAACAAAGGAACTTCAGTCACACAGCAACCAGCTTTTGACTATCACTTTAACCTCTGGTACTCCCTTATTTCACTTCAACTTACAAGGAAGCAAGTAATAAGACTATTTCTGCTAAGTGTTTCTTGAATAGCATGAAGTAAATAGAAGCATAAGCTTTTTAACAGTAATTTGCTGCAGAGATTAGAGAAAGTCATGTGAATGGAACACATCTGATTTTTTTTCCAAATGGTAAGTCGCCATTGTTTTTTTAGCGCACTGCATTCTAATTATACGTACCCAGAAGGAAGTGTGTAAATAGTTTATTAGGAAGAAGAAATGACCTTGTCAATATAAGGAAGCCTTAGAGTTAGGAATTTAAGAAAGACTTGACCTGAGTGAAGATTAGACACACGTCTCTGCATATCAACCAGTCTGAATACATTATCCTAAATAGCAGGTTGTCTGTCAAACCTACTCTATCATTACATATTCATCCGCCCGCTTGCGGTTAAAACAAAACCTGTACTTCAAGATAAACGCTCTTATTACTTAGTTCCTTGTAAATAGAAGCTAAACGTTTTAAAAGCTGTCGCTATGCGATTGTCATTGTAAATCGCTAGAACAAAAGAAAAATGGACACTTCCTGTCTGAGAAACATTATAAATATTTTACAACTGAAACCAATAACAAAGAATATCTCGGAAACGGTTACCTCTAAAACAAAAGCCTAAAGGACATAAATTGTATGTTTTGACGAGATCTACATTTTTTGGGTGGTAAGTTCTTGTCCATCTCTTATGGTTTAGCAGTTATGCAAAATTCCGTAAAATTCAAGCATAAATAGTCTTCAGAGACAATTCCCAGAAAATGCAAGATATACATTTTATTTGGGATGTAAATATCTTAATCAAAACCGTTAGAGCCATTTTTGAGAAAATCAAAATTTTCAAAACTTTTTCCTTGTAAACGGTAGCTTGGGTGGGGGATTAATCTCAAAATGTTCGTGTGGCATCCTTAGAAGATACTAAACTTAAATATCAACGACGTTTCGTTTTTGAGTAGCTATGGTGTTCACACACATACAAACGTACTCTTTTCTAAGGATTTTTTTGTTTACTTTCTCTACACGTACTATGTACATGGTGTATAGAGAAGGTATTGTAATGTACCCAAAAATTCAATACCGAGATGGACAAAAACGTACCACGCAAAAAGTGTAGAGCACGTTAAAACACACAATTTATGTTATATACATTTTTTTCGTGGAGTTAATCGTTTTTGAGATATTCCTTGTTTTTGGTTTCAGCTTTGAGAAACTTATACTTTTCTCATACAGGTATTTGTCAATTGCTGTCCTTGCAAACAGAAACTTCAGTCACATAGCAACCAGCTTTTGACTATCACTTTAACCTATGTTACTCCCTTATTTCGCTTCTATTTACAAAGAAGCAAATAATAAGACTATTTCTGCTAAAGTTTTGTCGATTAGCATGAAGTAAATAGAAGCATAAGCTCTTTAACAATAATTTATTGCAGAGATGTAGAGAAAGCGACGTGAGTGTAACACATTTTAATTTTTGTTAGGTAATTTAAGCAGTTATCAGTCACGGTAGGTGATATAACTGGAAGATATTCGCGTGTGGTAAATGTGAGGCACGGAGAAGACTGTACACCCCTGGCTCGGATACAAAACATCTATTGTTTCCCTCACGTTATTCACGCGAAAAGCAAACTTCTCTCTGCACCACAATCTACTCACTTAAACCCAAAAATATGTTCTGTTACATTCATTTTTCACATGGCGTACATTTTTACTTTCTCTACACGTACTATGTACGTAATGTATAGAAAAGGTATTGTGTTGCATATTCAATACCGAGATTTCACCAGAAATACATCTTTTAGGGTCCCCTGTATAAAAAAAAAACATATTCAGAAAAAGGTTCGTGTGTGTGTGCCCGTGTGTCTGTGAACACAATAACTCATAAACAAACAGTCGGTAAAATACCAAATCTGGTATTTAGGTTTAGTATCTTCCAGGGATCCAACGCGAAGATTTAAATACCATACATTAAAGATATTTACATGACAAATAAAATGTATATCTTGAAATTTCTGGGAATGGCCTCTGAAGACCACTTTATTCTGGATGAGTTTTGCAGAATTGTACCTTACGGTTAAACCATAGACAAAAATTTACTGCTCAAAAAATGTTGATCACGTTAAAACACACCCTTTATCATTAACGATTTCTCCTATAATTGACCATTTCTGCGATATTTGTTTCAGATTCAAAGTACTTAAAACTTTTCTCACATGGAAAGTTGTAAACTCCTGGTCCTGCATAGAAACATGTCATCCACATGGCGACTAGCTTTTAGAAGATTTGATTGTCGCTTTACCTAGTGTATTCCCGTATTTTCCTTCTACTTACAAGGAAGCAAGTAATTAAGAACATTTTTGCTAATGTTTATCATAAACTAGATAGAAGAATATGCTTTTTAACAATTATTCGTTACAGCCATGTAGAGAATGGAACGCATCAGAATCTTTTAAATAGTAAGTTTTTGTCTATCTCTTACGGTTTACCAGTCATACAAAATTCCGAAAAATTCATCCAGAATAAAGAGGTCTTTAGAGGCTATTCCCAGAAAATTCAAAATATACATTTTATTTTTTATGTAAATATCTTTAATAAATAGTATTTTAATCAAAATCGTTAGAGCCGTTTTCGAGAAAATCAAAAGTTTCGAAATCTTTTCCATGCAAAGAATAGTTGGGGGTGGGGGGATTTTCTTGAAAATCTGTGTGTCGCATCCTTGCAAGATACTAAACTCAAATACCAAGTTTGGTATTTTACCGACTTTTCATGTTTGTGTTATCGTGTTCACACGCACGCACACACACACACACTCGCGCGCGCGCAAACGTATCTTAAACGTGTATTTCCGGTGAAATCTCGATATTGAATTTTTGGGTGCATTACAATAGCTTCTGTATAACTATAAACATAATAGGCGTAGAGAAAGCAAAAAGCACTCAAATCTTGAGTACAGTAAAATTGTTTATTCTGCGCAGGAAGCAGAAATGAAGGTCTGATGACTTTATTAGGCACAGTTTCTAGAACATGCAGATACCTTTTAAAACACACAAACAAATAAATATGTAAGCTACAGAGGTAACATTTCAGCGGGCGTATACATACGTGTACAAAAATTTAAAACTCTAGAAGTTGGATTTGAAACCCTTAGACACATTACAGTCATCTATCCATGCAGCATCTAGAGCAGCCCTGCTCGCGAGCGGAGTACAGATACTCTTGTTTACGAGTGGACACAAGTGCAAGTGCAATAAATGATTTCTCAACATTTTAGTTTACTAATTTATGGTTAGCAAAAACAAATTATTGGCTTCTATAGCAGATTACATGTTGTGTGTCTTTACCAAAACGTGGTTTTATGTGATTGGCAGCTGAAACGTCAGTCATAGATGTTCGATACCTAAGTTGATGATAGAAACAGTTGTTCACATGTCGAACCAAACATTGAGATCATTTACAGGTGCAATCTTGTAAAAATCAGCCAGGTTAGTGGTATTGTTGACACGATCTTCAAGCTGGAGACCCCGTTTCAACTCATGTTGAGAATTTGAAATTCCTTCTCAAGGTTTAGAAATCTAGAATCGATTCCATTTTCAATTAATACTTCAACGTAATCAGTGCACAGCGCTCCATCACAAGCACTTTGTAAGACACCGAGAATTTGTTGCAGCTACTTTGAAAAAGTAATCACGTTGACTGATGGTCACTTTTAGATTCCTCCATTATAGAAGGATAAGTTAGCAATTGGCTGCTTTAAAACTGCCCTACTACGTCCTCCTTCTTCTCTATGGCAGTCAGCTGTTATTGTGGCTCCTACCGAGCGTTCACGCTCAAAGAGCGCCCATGTTCTAGACGGATGACCTCTTCTCAGCTGGCCTATCCCTGATAAACAGGCCAGCAAATAACAGACAATCCTGCTTCCTCAAGAGTACGCAGAAAAGGTAAGTAAGTGAATCGCATCTAATCTGGCATTTAAAAAGCTGATGTTTTCCATTCACATGACTTTCTCTGCAACAAATTATTGTTAAAAAGCGTATGCTTCTATTTACTTCATGCTAATCGAGAAAAAATTAGCAGAAAGTCTTATTACTTGCTTCCTTGTAAGTAGAAGCGAAATAAGGGAGTAGCATAGGTTAAAGTGATAGTCAAAAGCTGGTTGCTATGTGACTGAAGTTCCTTTGTTTATATGGACAGAAGTTGACAAACTCCCGTATGAGAAAAGTATCAAGTTTTTCAAAGCTGAAACCAAAAGAGAGGAATATCTAAAAAAAAAAAAAAAAAAAAAAAAAAAAAAAAAAAAAAAAAAAAACCAAAAAAATTGTCCATCTCTTACGGTTTAGCAGTTATGCAAAATTCCGTAAAATTCAAGATATATTTTGTCAGGTAAATATCTTTAATATAGGATATTTTAATCAAAATCGTTAGAGCCATTTTTGAGAAAATAAAAATGTTCGATAAAAATCCCATGTAAAGGGTAGTTGGGAGTGGGGGATTTTTTTTTCAAAATCTTCGTGTCGCATCCCTGAAAGATACTAAACTTAAATACCAAGTTTGGTGTTTTACCGACTTTTCGTTTTTGAGTTATGTGTTCACAAACACATGGACGGGGCCGCGCCGTGGCCGAGTGGTTAGACCACTCGACTCTCACCTAGACGGCCGGGGTTCGATCCCAAGCGACCGCATGTGAGATTTGTGGTGGACAAAACGGCGCTGGGGCGGGTTTTCTCCGGGTACTCCGGTTTCCCCCGCCATCGCATTCCACCGGTGCTCCATCATCATTCATGTATCATCAGTGTCACCGCCTGCGGTGCCATTAGTAGTTAAAGCGGGCGTTAAACACTACCAAAAAAAAAAAACACATGGACACACGGACCTTTTTCTGAAAATGCTTTTTTTGGATACAGGGGATCTCAAAACATATTTGCGGTGAAATCTCGGTGTCGAATTTTTGGGTACAATACAATACCTCCTTTATACACTATATATATAGTAAGTGTAGAGAAAGTAAAGAAGGCATTCGTCAAGAACTGGTGCGCGAGAGCTTATTGATGACGGATAATGTGTCCCTCTGCTGCCGTCATGTTTGGGCCTCACGGTAGTGTCCACACCTTGCAAGCTCTCTTCATGACCATAACGCGCAACGAATGAATAAACAAAGATGTTGAGTTTTCTGGCTAACGCTGATGAGTTTACCGCAAGGACGAGTGAGTGTCAGGTTTCTGGGGCTCAGCAACCCGACAAACCGGGCGCTTTGTCCTTGCGACATCTGCTGCCTCTCTTAGTTCAAGCTCGTCCACCATCACACCAAATTCAGGCTGCATTAAATGTTGAGTGCTAGACCGCGGCCCGGATTTGTGGTGCACGAAGCGGCGTCTGGGCGGCTTTTCTCCTATTTCCCCCGACATTCATTCCACTAATTGTTCCGTAAACACTTTCACCGCCCATTTGGGGCAGTAACGGGGTTACGGGTTAGTATCCCGGGGGCAGGTTTTGGCTATTAGGAATGGTGTGGATATGAGGGTGTCTTAGCTCAGATTTTGCTAGCATGAAACACTTTCAGGGTGTGGAACGAAACAAGTGTTCGGCCTTTTTCCGCCGTCGTACACACACGCATTCCTCTAAAATGTTCTCGTGTGAAACTACACTTTACGCCACCGCGACTACTGTTACTTATTGCTTGTGGTGCTCTGGTCTGTATTAAAATTAAGTATTTCCGTCACAACTAAGGGCTACACCACGCACCTTTGCTCTGCCGATGTTCTACGCCAAGTGTCGCCTGACCAGAGGTAGCATTGTTTTCTCTTGTCTCGTTATGTTCCCCTCGGGCCAAGTACTCTCACCCTCAATGCTCTACCCCTAACGGTACTGTGCTACCAGCTCGTGACAAGACTTGCTCACTTTCATACCAGGCATCTTGGCTTCTCTCTCATCCAGACGTTTGACCACAGCCGCTGGCTTGTGATGAACTTAACATAGAGTTATCTCCAAAAGATGGTGGCCTTCAAACGGGACCGCTCCGCCATTCCTCTGCCCAATAACCATTAGCAAACAAAAGACTACTCTGTACTAGGGGTGAGTATCATCGCTTCCTGGAGACTCTGCTTGCAAGTAGAGAATCGCGCCTCAATTAAGAGACCAGTAACTGGCAGACTTGGCAACGGCGAGGGTTGACACGCTAACCCCAAACTTGAAAGGCTTTGGAAGAAGAGTGGGGCAAGGTCATCATGTTCTGAAAAATCTGTTTTGTTAAATTCATATGACTTTCTCTACATCTCTGCAACAAATTACTGTTAAAAAGCTTATGCTTCTATTTACTTCATGCTAATCGAGAAACAATCAGCAGAAATAGTCTTATTACTTGCTTCCTTGTAAGCAGAAGCGAAATAAGGGAGTAGCATAGGTTAAAGTGATAGTCAAAAGCTGGTTGCTATGTGACTGAAGTTCCTTTGTTTGTATGGACACGAGTTGACAAAGTAGTGTATGAGAAAAGTATGTTTTTCAAAGCTGAAGCCAAAAACAAGGAATGTGTCAAAAACAATCAACTCCAAGAAAAAAAAGTATATAACATAAATTGTGTGTTTTAACGTGCTCTTCATTTTTATGTTTTAAGTTTTCGTCCATCTCGTACGGTTTAGCAGTTATGCAAAATTCCGTAAAATTCATCCGGAATAAAATTCCCAAAAAATTCAAGATATACATTTTATTTGTCAGTTACATATCTTTAATATAAGACATTTTAATCAAAATCGTTAGCCATTTTGGAAAAAATCAAAATTTTCGAAAAAAGCTCCATGTAAAGGGTAGTTTGGGGTGTGGGGATTTTCTTGAAAATCTTCGTGTCGCATCCTTGGAAGATACCATACCTAAATACCAAGTTTGGTTTTCAACGGTATTTTCTTTTTTGAGCTATGCTACACACACACACATTTTTATAAAACTTTTTTTTTTTTATTCAGAGGGCCTAAAAACATATTTCCAGTGAAATCTCAGTATTGAATTTTTGGGTGCATTACAATAGCTTCTCTGTACACTATGTAAACGTGTAGAGAAAGTAAAAAGTGGTCATATCTACTAATGAAGAATAGTGTAGAGAAGACAATGTGAATGTACGTGATACTTGGGGGTTTGTGAATGTTTTATTGCGACCTTTGCTCTGGTCTGATAGCACGTGGACTGTGTTCGCAGTGTGACACGATATCAGCACCTTCGATAAAACAACTGCGCATTTAAAAATGTTCCACACATGTGTTAATAGCATTGCTGTGGGTGATATGTCAGGGAAACATCATTTTTACTTTCTCTACACGTACTATGTACATAGTATATAGAGAAGGTATTGTATTGTATTCAAAAATTCAATACCGAGATTTCACCGCAAATACATGTTTTAGGGTCCTCTGTATCCTAAAAAAGCATTTTTAGAAAAACGTCCGTGTGTCCGTATGCCTGTGAATACAATAACGAGAAGTCAGTAAAATACCAAACTTGGTTTTTAAGTTAAATTTGATTTTCTCAAAAATGTCTCTAACGATTGTGATTAAAATATCGTATAATAAAGATATTTACCTGACAAATGAAATGTATATCTTGAATTTTCTGGGAATAGCCTCTGAAGACTACTTTATTCAGGATGAATTTTACGGAATTTTACGTAACTGTTAAACCGTAAGAGATGGACAAGAACTAACTGCACAAAAAAGTAGAGCACGTTAAAACACTCAATTTATGTTATATACATTTTTTCGTGGAGTTGACGTTTTTTAGATATTTCTTGTTATTGGTTTCAGCTTTAAAAAACTAATACTTTTCTCATACAGGAATTTGTCAACTCGTGTTCATACAAACAAAGGAACATTAGTCACAGAGCAACCAGCTTTTGACTATCACTTTAACCTATGCTACTCCCTTATTCCGCTTCTGCTTACAAGGAAGCAAGTAATAAGACTTATTTCTGCTAATTTTTTCTCATAGGCTTTTTAACAATAATTTGTTGCAGAGATGTAGAGAAATTCGTGTGAATGGAACACTTCAGATTATATGCTCTTACGAGAAATACCCGACCTAACAGAAAAACCACAAACATTTTGGGGAAACACATTTTTATTTCTTTCAGTTCGGTGTTCAATAGCTTCGATACCCTGTTTATAGTGACCACTAACTACAGACTCCACGTCTTCACTGTTGGCAAATCTTCTTCCACCAAGCCATTTCTGCAAGTTTGGAAACAGAAAATAATCGGGGGGGGGGGGGGGCTAAATCTGGCGATGAAGCAATTCAAACTTCAACTCATTGATTTTGGTCATCGCGATGATGGACGTGTGTATTTTCTTGATGAAACAAAACTTTCTTCTTCGCTAAATGTGGCCGTTTTTGCTCGATTTCATCACTCAAACGTTATAACAAGTTCGCACAATATTCACAATTGATTACTTTTCCTTTTTTGAGATAACCAATGAAAATTATCCCAGTAAACTGACGCCATGACCTTGCCTGCAGATGGAACTGTCTTCGCCTTCTTTGGAGCCGATTCTTCCCTTCCAATCCACTGTTTTGATTGTTCCCTCGTCTCAGGTGTGAAGTGATGGACCCAGGTTTCATCCATTGCTATGAATTGACACAAAAATTCAGTTTTATTGAAGCCAAACACTCGACTGAAACATCCTTGCGACGCTATGTTTGTATTATTGTGAGCGAACGTGGTACCCAACTTGCACACAACTTTCTCATGTATAAATGTTCAGTCAGTATGCGATGTACACAGCTTTTTGAAATGCCTGCAATGTCTGCTAGCTCGCGCACTTTTCAGTCGACGTTCATCCAATACCATTTTGTGGATTTTTTTTTACAATTTCTGGACTGGTAATCTCATTTGGTCGATCACTGCGATGTTCGTCTTGGCAGCTCGTGCGGCCGCACTTAAACTCTGCGACCCAATATTTCACTGTTGTAAACGAAGGAGCAGACTCCCCCGAAGTAGAATCTAGCTCAGTTGGACTAAGACCTTTCAAATGAAAGTATTGTATCACATAACGATGACCAGTTTTATACATGTTTATAAATTCGCTGAGAGCATTCACGAATGATGGCTGTCAAACAATGTAAAGTCATCAAACTTCAAAGTTAAGCTTTCTAAGGTTGGTACTTTTTACCATATTTGTTTGAAACAACAACCGCTATCTATACGTCAGGTCCGGAACTTCTGGGGCAGCCTCTGTAACATTGAAATCTATAGCTTTATTATAATTGTTTTCTCTACACGTACTATGTACATAGTGTATAGAGAAGGTATTGTATTACACCCAAAAATTCGATACCGAGATTTCATCGGAAATATATGTTTTAGGGTCCGCTGTATCCAAAAAAAGCATTTTCACAAAAAGCTCCGCGTGTGTGTGTGTGTGTGTGTGTGGGCAGCATAGTTCAAAAACAAAAACACCGTTAAATAACAAACTTGGTATTTAAGTTTAGTATCTTCCAGGGATGCGATACGAAGATTTACAAGAAAATCCCCCACCCCCAACTATCTTTTTTATGAAACATTATTCGAAATCTAACGATTTTGGTTAAAATATTGTAAGCCCGCCTGGGAGGTGTGGTGGTAGCGTGTCTGCCTCATGTTCAAGAGGTAGCGAGTTCGAATCTCGCTTAGGGTGAATTGGCCGAATAAGGTTTTTTCGGGGATTTCCCTTATGTTAAGAAGACGGATATCGAGTAACTTGAAGCTCCATGGACCCCGAGAACATTTGAGCATCATTTCACCAATTTCATTCATCGTCCGATATGACAAACCAGGTTAAAGGACGTTAAGCTACAAAAACAAAATGTATATTACATCATAAATAAAATGTGTGTATATATAATTTTTGGGTGAATAGCCAATGAAAAGCTTTTTATTCTGGTTGAGTTTTACAGAATTTTGCATAATGGTTAAACCATAAGAGGTAAGACAAAAAGTTACTACACCAAAAATTTAAAAAACACAATTTATGTCATATACGTTTTACTTGTAGAGCTGACTGTTTTCGAGATATTTCAGTTTTAAAGTAATTAACTTTTCTCAAATGGGACCATGACAAGCGAACCGTACCTCAATTGTTTCAAATAGCGACCGGCTTTTAAAACATTTGACTATCACTTGCAAGGAACAGTTCTTCCAATCTTTATCTCGATTAGCATGCAGTTTGTTTGACATTCCTGCCAGATAATACAAAATCCATCCGGAATATAGAGGTCTTCAAGATATACGTCTTATTTGTCATGTAAATATCTTTAATTGAATAAGAATCGTCACAGCCATTTTTAAGAAAATCACAAGTTTCCATGTAAAGGAAAAGGTTGGGCAATTTTCTTGAAGATCTTCGTGTCGCAATCTTAGAAGATGCTAAACTTAAATATCAAGTTTTGTATTTAACGGACTCGAGGACATTTTTACTTTCTCTACACATACATAGTATATAGAGAAGGTATTGCACTCCACCCAAAAATTCCATACCGAGATTTCACCGGAAATATATGTTTTAGGGTCCCCTGTAACAAACAAAAAAAAAGCATTTTCAGAAAAAGGTCCGTGTGTGTGTGTGCGTCCGTGTTTCTGTAAACACGATAACTCAAAAACGAAAAGTCGGTAAAATACCAAACTTGATATTCAAGTGTAGTATTTTCCTGAGATGCGACACGAAGATTTTGAGAGAAATCCCCCCCACCCCCAAACTACCCTTTACATGGAACTTTTCTCGAAAAAATTGATTTTCTCAAAAATGGCACTAACGATTTTGTTTAAAATGTATATTAAAGATATTTACCTGAAAAATAAAATGTATATCTTGATTTTCTGGGAATAGCCTCTGAAGACTACTTTATTCTGGATGAATTTTACTGAATTTTGTGTAACTGCTAAACAGTAAAAGATAGACTAAAACTTAGAGCGCGCTAAAACACACAAATTATGTTATATACTTTTTTTTCGTGGAGTTGGTAGTCTTTAAGATATTCCTTGTTTTTGGTTTCAGCTTTAAGAAACTTATACTTCTCTCATACAGGAATTTGTCAACTCGTGTCCATACAAACAAAGGAACTTGAGTCACATAGCAACTGTCACTTTAACCTATGCTACTCCGTTATTGCGCTTCTACTTACAAGGAAGCAAGTAATAAGAGTATTTCAGCTAGTTTTTTTTTTCTCGGTTAGTATGAAGTAAATAGAGGCATAAGCTTTTTAACAGTAATTTGTTGTAGATATGTAGAGAAAGTCATGTGAATGGAACACATCAGATTTTTCTAAAGGTGCCTTTTTGGATTCAGCGGATCGCAAAGCATATATTTGGGGTGAAATCTCGACACGAATTTTTTGGTGAAATACAATATTTTCTCTATGCATGATGTACATAGTACGAGTATAGAACGTAAAACTCTAACATTTCCGATAAAATATGTTTAATGTAAAGGATACTTTGGGATGTTGGAAAAGGAATGAAAGAAGGCCTGAAGTGGTGCGGGGAGCCAGGCCGCAGAAGTGGAATTATTGTCTCATTTCCTGTTTCTGTCAAGGGTCACACCCTTTGCTCAGTGCTCCTCCAACAGAAAAGTACAAGTATTTTAAAATTAAATCCAAACGGTCAGCTCTGTAACAAAAATGTATATGACGTAAATTGTTTTATCGAAATCTTCATTTTTGTCTATCTCTTACAGTTTACCAGTTATACGAAACAAATTTAAGATGTACATTTTATTTGTCATGTAAATATATCTAAAATGCATTTTAATCAACATCGTTACAGCCATTTTTGAGAAAATCAACATTTTCGAACATTTTTCCATGTAGTTTTGGGTGGAGGAATTTTCTTGAAAATCTTCGTGTCCCATCTTTGGAAGATACCAAACTTGAATACCAAGTTTGCTATTAATGGACTTTTCGTTTAATATACTGTCCACATAAACACGGACCTTTTTCTAAAAATGCTTTTTTGGGGGTTCAGAGGGTTTCAAAGCCTATATTTCCGGTGAAATTTGGGTATCGAATTTTAGAATGGAATGCAATACATTCTCTATTCAGTATTCTATATAGTGCGTGTAAAGAAACTAATAAGTTATTACTTCCGGTAAGCAGTCCGTATTAAGTGGTTGTCAACATAAAAAAATAAAGATCTCATTAAAACACATAATTTATGTCATATACGTTTTTTCGTAGAGTTAGCCGTTTCTGAGATATTCCTTGTTTCAGTTTTAAAATACTTATACCAGTTTTTAAAATATTTGACTATCACTTTAACCTATGGTACTCCCTTATTGCGCTTCTACTTACAATGAAGCAAGTAATAAGACAATTTTTGCTGATTTTTATCTTGATTAGCATGCAGTAGATAAAAGAATAAGCTTTTTAACAATAACTTGTTAGAGAGATGTAGAGAAGGCCATGTGAATGGAATGTATCATATTTTTACTTTCTCTTGCCCCGTATGTACAACGTACATAGGGATAGAGAAGTATTGTATTCCGCCCAAAAATTCCATTTCGAGATTTCACCGGAAATACATGTTTTAGAACCCCCTGAATCCAAAAAAAGCATTTTCAGAAACAGGTCCGTGCGCGCGCGCGTGTGTGTGTGTGTCTGTGAACACTATTACTCAAAAACGAAAAGTCGGTAAAATATCAAACTTGGTATTTAAGATTAATATCTTCCAGGGATGCGACACGAAGATTTTGAGAAAAATCCTCCCACCCCCAACTACCCTTTACATGGAACTTTTTTTTCGAAAATTTTGATATTCTTAAAAATGGCTCTAACGATTTTGATTAAAATCCCACATATTAAAACTATTTATATCCGAAATAAAGTGTATATGTTGAATTTTCTGGGAATAGCCTCTGAAGACCTCTTTATTCTAGATGAATTTTGCTTAACTGTTAAACCGTAATAGATAGACACAAATTCACTACACAAAAAATGTAGATCACGTCAAAACACAACACTTATGTCCTTTACGTTATTGTTGTGGAGGTAACCGTTTCCAAGATATTCCTTGTTATTTGTTTCAATTTTGAAGTACTTAATCTTTTCTCAGACAGGAAGTGTCCGTTTTTCTTTTGTTGTACTCCTGGCCAAGTAAAGAAGCGATTTGCAATGACAATCGCATAACGATGACTTTTAAAACATTTGACTATCAGTTTAAGCTAGTGCACCTTAGTTCCCTTTTACTTATAAGAACTAGGTAATAAGAGCATTCTGCTAGTGTTTATTGCGATTAGCATTGTGTTGAAAGAAGAATGTTTTATAGGAAGTTTGTAGAGCAGCTAGAGAAATTCATGTGAGTGTTGCACATCAGATTTTTCTGTACGAAAACAAGGTTTACGGACAATAGAATGAAGCGACTACTTTTAATAGGATAATGACATGAAGCAGTCTGGTGTTGAACTTGAAGTATACGCCATGTTTGTCATTGTTTGAGCTCTCCGGAAGATAGACAGACAGACCAGTGAAAGTGCGCTTTGTTGGTTTTCAAGTGGAACTGCTGCCTCAGCGATGCTCACTTTTCTTGATGATTCTTCTGTTTTAAAACGCCGCACACACATTCGCAACTGCTGTTCCTTATGATGATTATATGAGGAATCTTTTTCCACACAAAAATTATTATTAAAAAGCTTTTGCTTCTATCTGCTTTATGATAATTGAGATAAACATTAGCAGAAATAGTCTTATTACTTGCTTCCTTGTAAGTAGAAGTGAAATAAGGGAGTACCATAGGTTAAAGTGATAGTCAAAAGCTGGTTGCTGTGTGACTGAAGTTCCTTTGTTTGTATGGACACAGTTGACAAATTCCTGTATGAGAAATACGTTTTTCAAAACTGAAACAAAACAAGGAATATCTCAAAACCGATCAACTCCGAAAAAAAAACGTGTGACATAAATTGTGTGTTTTATCGTGCTCTACATTTTTTGTATGGTAAGTTTTCTTCTATCTCTTACTGTTTACAAGTTTTCAGAGTAATCCCACTTCCCTAAATTACCCATTAGAGAAGAGAAGATATTGCACTCCAAACAAAAATTCAATATCGAGATTTCACCGCAAATATGTTTTGAGACCCCCTGAGTAAAAAAAAAAAAAACATTTTTAGAAAAAAAAAACGAAAAGACCGTTAAACAACAAACTTGGTATTTAAGTTTGTTGTCTTTCAAGGATGCGACACGAAGATTTTGAGAAAAATCCCTCCACTCCCAACTACCATTTACATGGAATATTTTTCGAAAATTTTGATTTTCTCAAAAATGACTAATGATTTTGATTAGAATCTCTTATATTTAAGAAATTTACATGACAAACAAAATGTATATCTTGAATTTGATTCTGATGATATTTATTGAATTTTGCATAACTGCTAAACCGTAAAAGATGGGCAAACACTTCCTAAACAAACAGTGTAGATCGCGATAAAACACACAGTTTATGTTATATACATTTTTTCGTGGAGTTGATCGTTTTTTAGATAGTCCTTGTTTTTGGGTTCAGCTTTAAACAACTTATACTTTTCTCATACAGGAATTTGTCAACTCGTGTCCATACAAACAAAGGAACTTCAGTCACATGGCCACGAGCTTTTGACTATCACTTTAACCTTATTTCACTTCTACTTACAAGGAAGCAAGTAATAAGACTATTTTTGCTAATTTTTCCTCCATTAGCATGAAGTAAATAGAAGCATAAGCTTTTTAACAATAATGTGTTGCAGAGATGTAGTTTGAATCACGCTAGTTGAAGGAAATGAGGTGTATCTGAAGATGTGAGAATGGATGCAACAGACGAGCGAGCTGCAGTGTGACGATGTCGGTCCGGGCCGGCCCGCCACTTTTCTACACCACTACCAAACAAAATTCCAACAGCCAGCGGAGTTTCAGAAAACCTCCTCCCGTTGCCCTTTTTGTCGTGTTTTATGGAGCACGGCGACCTCACGTTGACCTTGACTGTCCAGGGGTGTCCACCAACACCTGTACTGCGAATCTCTTTCTCTACGTTTTCAATATCACCAACAAAGCCAATAAACTAGAGTAAACTCGGCCGACACTGAAACATTTTAGAATGCCAGTTTCTAAAAAAATCTTTTGTGTTACATTCACATGACTTTCTGTAGCTATTCCACAAACAAACTCTCTTTACAAAGCTTACATCGAGATAAAAATTAGCATAAATAGTCCTACTACTTGCTTCCTTGTAAGTAGAAGCGAAATAAGGGAGTAGCATAGGTTAAAGTGATAGTCAAAAGCTGGTTGCTATGTGACTGAAGTTCCTTTGTTTGTGTGGACAGGAGTTGACAAATTCCTGTATCAGAAAAGTATAAGGTTTTTAAACCGGATACCAATAACAAGGAATATTTGAAAAACGACCAACTCCATGAAAAAAATGTACATGACATAAATTGTGTGTTTTGTTGTGATCTACATTTTTTGTCTATCTCTTACATTTTACCAGTTACGCAAAATTGAATAAAATCATCCAGAATAAAGAGGCCTTCGAGGCTATTCCCAGAAAATTCAAGATATGCATTTTATTTGGCATATAAATATCTTTAATATAAGAGATTTTAATCAAAATCGTTAGACCCATTTTTGATAAAATCCAAATTTTCGAAAAATTTTCCATGTAAAGGGTAGTTGTGGGTGGGGGATTTTCTTGAAAATCTTCGTGTCGCATCCTTGGAAGATAGCAACCTTAAATATCAAGGGTCTTTCATTTTTGAGCTATGCTACACACACACACACACACACACACACACACACACACACACACACACACACACAGTAAGAGAGGTACACACGGAAATTTTTCCAAAAATTATTTTTTTGGTTTCAGGGTGTCCCAATACATGTATTTCCGGTAAAATCTTGGTATCAATTTTTGGGTGCATTACTATACCTTCTCTATATACTATGTACATAGTACGTGTGGAGAAAGTAAAAAAGCATGATATAACAGTGTTTTAACGAGATCTATTTTTTTTATGCCGTAAGATTTTGTCTATCTCTTACGGTTTCCCAGTTATACAAAATTCATTGAGAATTTAGGGGACTTTAGAGGCTATTCTCAGAAAATTCAAGCTATACATTTTATTTGTTATGAAAATATCTTTAACATATGGCCCCTTAATCAAAATCGTTAAGAGTCATTCTTGAGAAAATAAAAACATTCTAATAACATTCCATGTAAAGGTTAGTTAAAGTGCGGGGATTTTGATGAAAATCTTCGTATCGCATCTTTGGAAGATGCTCAATTTAAACACAAAGTTTGGTGTTTAACCGACTTTTCGTTTTTGAGCTATGCTGCGCACACGTACACACAGGGGCATGTTTCTAGAAATGCTTTTCGATCTAGGGAGTCCCAAAACATGTATTTCCGGTGAAATATCGGTATCTAATTATCTTTCTATACATGTACTATGTACATGGTGTATAGAAAAGATATTGTATTGCACCCAAAATTCGATACTGAGATTTCACCGGAAATATATGTTTTAGGACCTCCTGAATCCAAAAAAAAGCATTTTCAGAAAAAGGTTCGTGTGTGTCTGTGGACAGCATAGCTCAAAAACGAAAAGTTTGTTAAAAACCAAACTTTGTATTTAAATTTGGTATGTTCCAAGGATGCGACATGAAGGTTTTCAAGAAAATCCCTCCACACCCAACTACGCTTTACATGGAACTTATAACATTTTGATTTTCTTAAAAATGGCTCTAACGATTTTGATTAAAATATTGTATATTCAAGATATTTTCTTGAGAAATAAAATGTATATCTTGAATTTTCTGGGAATAGCCTCTGAAGACTACTTTATTCTGGATGAGTTTTACGGAATTTTGCATAATAGCTAAACTGTAAGAGATGGACAAAAACTTACCACACAGAAAATATAGGGCTCATTAAAACACACAATTTGTTATATATATATTTATTGGAGTTGATCGTTTTTGATATATTCCTTCTTTTTGGTTTCAACTTTTAAAAACCTACGCTTTTCTCATATAGGAATTTGTCAATTCGTGTCTATACAAACAAAGGAACTTCAGTCACACAGCAACCAGCTTTTGACTATCACTTTAACCTATAGTACTCCCTTATTTCACTTCTACCTACAAGGAAGCAAGTAATAAGACTATTTCTGCTAATTTTTTCTCGATTAGCATGAAGTAAATAGAAGCATAAGCTTTTAACAATAATTTGATGTAGAGAAAGTCATGTGAATGGAACACATGAGATTTTTTTTGTGAAGGGCGCCCAAGAAACGCTGTTACTAATGAACATATTGTCGCTGTTGAAGCACATGTTATGAATTTATTCGGAAGGCAAATACAAAACATGTCCCATCAACAGTTTCACGTGAGAAAACTTTGTTGTTGACAATTCTACTTTCAATAAAAAGAACCAATGCTCAGAAAAACTCCGGAAAAATTCTCACTTCAAATTTGGTTTGGAATATCGTTACTGCTGATGAATCTTGCATGTTTTATGATCCTGAAGTGTTTCTCTAGCTGCTCTACAAACTTCCTACAAAAGATTATTCTTCTTTCTACACAATACTAATCGAAATAAACATTAGCAGAATGTTCTTATTACTTAGTTCTTATAATTAGAAGGGCATGCACTAGGCTAAACTGATAGTCAAATGTTTTAAAAGCTGTCGTTTTGCGATTGTCATTGCAAATCGCTTCTTTGTCAGGAGTAGAACAAAAGAAAACGGACACTTCCTGTCTGAGAAAAATTAAAGTACTTTACAATTGAAACCAATAACAAGGAATATCTCTGAAACGGTTACCCCCACAACAAAAACGTAAAGGACATAAATTGTGTGTTTTAAGGTGCTCTACATTTGTTGTGTGGTATGTTTTTGTCCATCTCTTAGGGTTTAGCAGTTATGCAGAATTCCGTAAAATTGATCCAGAATAAAGTAGTCTTCAGAGGTTATTCCCAGAAAATTCAAGATATACATTTTATTTGCCTGGTAAACATCTTTAATATACGATTTTTAATTAAAATCTTTAGGGCCATTTTTGAGAAAATCAAAATTTTCGAAAAAAAGTTCCATGTAAAGGGTAGTTTGGTGTGGGGGTATTTTTCTCAAAATCTTCGTGACGCATCCCTGGAAGATATTAAACTTCAATTCCAAGTTTGGTATTTTACCGACCTTTCGTTTTTGAGTTATCGTGTTCCCAGACACACGGACCTTTTTCTGAAAATGTTTTTTTTTTTTTTTTTTTTTTTTTTTTTGGATACAGTGGACCCTTAAACATATATTTCCGGTGAAATCTCGGTATCGAATTTTTGGGTGGAGTGCAATACCTACTCTATACACTATGTACATAGTACGTGTAGAAAAATTAATAAAAACTGTATGTTATCAAAAGTAAAATATAGCGAACCACATTTTACTATCTACCTCGTACTATGCAGGTACATAATAGGTGGAAAAGGTATTGCATTCCACCCGAAATTCGATACCGAAAACGTTTTGAGGTCCCCTCAATATATATATATATATATATATATATATATATAATCTCTTTTAGAAAAAAGCCTGTGTATGCGATGAACAGCATAACTCAAAACGAAAACACGAAGCTTTTCACCTCTAATTCTCTGAATGGAAATGTTTTCGAAAATCTTGATGAGCTCAAAAATAGCTGTAAACAGTTTTGACCGTAAGTTTAACATTGCTCTAGGGAGCTTGGTTATTTCGTGGCGAGAACATTGCCTCTCCACCGTGTCTGCTCAGCTGTGTACATGACGAATAACAACACACATTGGCAATGGCACTCGAGAATGCTGGAGATAACTTCGCGTAGACTATTTCTGCATTCAGAATGGTAAACATATTTATTGTGTTCCATTCACATGGCTTTCTCTACATCTCTATAACAAATTATTGTTAAAAAGCTTATTCTTCTATCTACTTCATGATAATCGAGATAAACATTAACGGAAACTGTCTTATTGCTTGCTTCCTTGTAAGTAGAAGGGTATACACTAGGATAAAGTAATAGTCAAAATTTTAAAAACTGGTTTAAATCCATTTCTCTGCATGGCCAGGAGTTTTATAAGTTCCCATATGAGAACATTTTTAAGTATTTTAAAATGAAACTAACAACAAGGAATATCTCAAAAATGGCCAACTACACGAAAACAAAAATGTGTATGATATTGTGCGTTTTTAACGAGATGTACATTTTTTTGTTGAGTAAGTTTTTGTTTTTGGTGCGGTTTGCCAGTTATACAACATTCAGGAATAACGAGATCCTCAGAGACTATTCTCATGTATATACCCACCTACGGCATTTTAATCGTTAATGCCATTTTTAACAATATCAACATTTACGACATTTTTTCCATGTAAAGGGTAGTTTGGGGTGGGGGAACTTTTCTCAAAATCTTTGTGCCGCATCCCTGGAAAACACTAAACTTAAATTCCAAGTTTGGTATTTTACCGACTTTTCGTTTTTGAGTTAGTGTTCACGGACACACGCGAACCTTTTTCTAAAATATCTGATGTGTTCCATTCGCATGACTTTCTCTACATCGGCAAATTATCGTTAAAAGCTTATGCTTCTATTTACTTCATGTTAATTGAGAAAGAATTAGCAGAAATAGTCTTATTACTTGCTTCCTTTTAAGTAGAAGCGAAATAAGGGAGTAGCATAGGTTAAAGTGATAGTCAAAAGCTGGTTGCTATGTGACTGAAGTTTCTTTGTTTGTATGGACAAGAGTTGACAAATTTCTGCATGAGAGAAGTATAAGTTTTTCAAAGCTGAAACCAAAAACAAGGAATATCTCAAAAACGACCAACTCCACGAAAAAATGAATATAACACAAATTGCGTGTTTTATCGTGATCTACATTTTTTGTGTAGTAAGTTTTTGTGTATCCCTTACGTTTTATTAGTTATACAAAATTCATCCAGAACAAAGAGATCTTTAGAGACTATTCCCAGATATTCAAGATATAAATTTTATTTCTCAGGTAATATCTTAAATATAAGACATTTTAATCAAAATCGTTGGCGCCATTTTTGAGAAAATAAACATTTTTGAAACTTTTTCCATGTAAAGGGTAGTTTGGGGTGGGGAGGTTTTCTTGAAAATCTTCGCGACGCATCCTTGTTTGGCATTTAACGGTCTTTTCGTTTTTGAAGAAGGTATTGTATTGCACCCAAAAATTCAATGCTGAGATTTCAGCGGAAATATGTGTTTTGAGACCCCCTGCATCCAAAAAAAGCATTTCTAGAAAAATGTCCGTATGTGTGTCTGTGGGTCGCATAACTCAAAAACGAAAAGACCGTTAAATACCAAACTTGGTATTTATGTTTGGTATCGTCCAAGGATGCGACACGAAGATTTTAAAAAAAAATCCCCGCACCCGAAACTATCCTTTATATGGAAAAAAGTTGAAAATGTTGATTTTCTTAAAAATGGCTCTAACGATTTTGAATCATATATCGTATATTAAACATATTTAGCTGATAAATAAAATGTACATATTGAATTTTCTGGGAATAAGCTCTGAAGATTACTTTATTCTGGATGAATTTTACGGAATTTAGCATAACTGCTAAACCGTAAGAAATGGACGAAAACTTAAGAGACACAAAATGTAGAGCACGTTAAACACATTCAATTTATGTAATATACATTTTTTTTCGTGGAGTTGATCGTTTTTGAGATATTCCTTTTTTTTGGGGAGGGGCTTCAGCTTTGAAAAACTTATACTTTTGTCATACAGAAATTTGTCAATTGCTGTCCATACAAACAAAGGAACTTCAGTCACATAGCAACCAGCTTTTGACTTTCACTTTAACCTATGCTACTCCCTTATTTCACTTCTACTTACAAGGATGCAAGTAATAAGACTATTTCTGCTAAGTTTTTCTCGATTAGCATGAAGTAAATAAAAGCATAAGCTTTTTAACAATAATTTGTTGCAGAGATGTAGAGAAAGTCATGTGAATGGAACACATGAGATTTTTTTTGGTGGAGTGCAATCTCTTCTCTACCCATGAACCATGTAGAGATATTTGAATTGTGCACATGCTAATGAAATAAGGAAGAGCTAACAAATGGAAAGTGATGAGGAGGATGCCCTTCTATCAATACTGCAATCTCTACCGTTATATATCATACATTTGTGTCAGCGTTCTACGAGGTACGTTCAGAAAGTAAGTCCCGTTTGGTAATAAAATTAAATTGTGTACAGATACACAATAATTATTTATTGCACAAAATTCTACAACTCTTAAACTACTTTTCCACATTACTGCCGAAATTTTACAGGCATTTGTCATAGCGTGGCACACGTTTTTGTATACCTTCTTCATAGAAGTTTGCCGCCTGTGTCTTCAAAAAGTTGGAAACATTTTCGTCATTGTTGAAGTGTTGACCGCCAAGGAAAGACTTGAGATGTAAGAATAGATGTAAGTCGCTAGGAGCGAGGTCAGGGCTGTACGGAGGATGGTCAAACACGTCCCAGCCAAATCCCTGTAGGAGGTTTTTCGTCACATTTGCAGTGTGTGGTCGTCCGTTGTCGTGAAGAAAAACAACACCTTTTGACAACAATCCTCGGCACTTATTCTGTATTGCGCGGCGCAATTTCCTAAGTGTCTCGCAATAAACATCTGCTTTGATTGTTTGACCACGCGGTAAGAAATCAATAAGTAAGATATGCCTTTCCAGTCCCAGAACACTGTGCACATCATTTTTCGAGGTGTCAAGATTTGTTTCGGCTTAACCTTTGCTGGGGATGAAGTGTGCCTCCATTCCATTGATTGCCGCTTACTTTCAGGGGTGTCGTAAGAAACCCAAGTCTCATCTCCTGTGACTATCTGTGTCAGAAATTCTTCGCCGTCTTCATCATAACGGGTTAAAAACTGAAGTGCACTACCCATCCGTTTTGTTTTGTGTTGCTCAGTAAGAATCTTTGGTACCCAACGTGAGCAAAGTTTACGAAATTTCAGTTTTTCGGTAACAATTTCATGAATTAGTGATCGTGAGCTTTGGGGAAATTCCATAGCGAGAGCACTAATTGTAAACTTGCTGTTTTCCTGGATCTTGTCATCAATCGCGTGAACCAGTTCTTCTGTAACAAAGATGGACACCCATTTCGTTCTTCATCGTGCACTTCACTACGTCCTTCATTGAACTGTCGGACCCATCTTCTCACCATTGAATCACTCATCGCATTTTGTCCGTAAACTTCGCAAATTTGCCGATAAATTTCAATTGGTAGCATTCAGAAAACGAATCACAGATCTGATTTCACAAGTGGCGGGACTTTCAATCAACACTGACATTGTAAACAAGCACAACAAAGCGTATGTGGCTGACAGCGATTTCAAAATGGCGCACGTTTCTTCTCCTTGATACAGAGCGTCTACCGCGCATGTGCGGAAGTGCGATCGCAGCGCTGCAGCGGAGATAAATTGAAACGGAACTGACTTTCTGGATATACCTCGTACTATACACCAGAAAAACGGTTTACAAAACCTCATTTGACGAAGAAAGACTGCAACACACATTTGACTAATTCCGCCACTGTTGTGCTTTACATGCCGAACAACTATTAATAACAACTCCAGGGGGAATGGGTAAACGTCACACTTCCCAAACGTTTACCAGCCTCAGGAGCTGCATTTTCTGAGGATAGCCTCTGAAACCCTCCTCATTCTCGAGGACTTTTGCATAAGAGAGAGTCAAAATAATCAAACATTTCCGAGATATTGTTGTTTTTGGTTAACCTTTTCTCAAACGGGAAGTCGTCATTCGTTCTTGTCTCTGTATTAATTTTTTGCGTTCGTTAACCTGGTATGACAATGAATGGAATCTGTGAAAAAATGCTCAAATGGACCCGGGGTCCATGGAGCTCAGGGTTACCCGACATTCAAGGGAAAATAAGGGAAAACCCCGGAAAAAAAAAAAACAATATCCGAGCAACACAAGTGTGCGGTAGACATGCTATCACCACACCATACAAACAGAACCCAATTACAATCACATGGTAACCATTTTTTTTAAAACATTCGACTATCGCTTCCCATTTCCCTTTTACTTACAAGGAAGCAAGTCGTCCTCCGTGGTATAGTGGTTACATACTAGTTTCATATACCCAAGGTCGCGGGTTCAAACCCGGCGGAGGCATGGCTTCCTTAGGAAGGGAAGTAAAGCCGTTAGTCCCCTGTCGTAAATTTACGGCACGGAAAACAACCGCAAGCCTGATAAAGAGGCCTCTGAGCAAAATTAAGCGTTCTTTCACGCCCAGTATAGAATGGGACGCTGAGAACCACTCAAGTTAAAGAGCATCCATAAATAACACGCCATTTCATTTAAAGGAAGCAAGTAATAAGACCATTTCTGGTAATGTTTATTACTTTCTCTAGCCCCGTGTGTACAATGTGCATAGGAATAGAGAAGGTATTGTATTCCACCCAAAAATTCCATGTCGAGATTTCATCGGAAATACATTTTTAGGACCCCCTGAATAAAAAAGAAGGCATTTCCAGAAACAGGTCCGTGTCTGTCTGTCGGTGTGTCTGGACAGCATTGCACAAAAACGAAAAGACGGTTAAATACCAAACTTGGTATTTAAGTTCGGTATTTTCCAAGGATGTGACACAAAGATTTACATGGAAAATTTTTCGAAAATTTTGTTTTTCTTAAACATGGCTCTAACGATTTTGATTAAAATACGACGTATTAAAGTCATTTCTATCAGAAATAAAATGTATATCTTGAATTTTCTGGGAATAGCTTCTAAAGATCTGTTTATTCTGGATGAATTTTGCTTTATTTGGCAAACTAGTAAACTGTAAGAGATAGAGAAAAACGTACTATACTAAAAATGTAAGTGTTTTTAAAATACACAAGTTATATCATATACATTTTTTCGTGGAGCTTACCGTTTTCGAGGTATTCCTTGTTATTAGTTTCAGTTGTAAAGTACTTATACTTTTCTCAGACGGAAGTGTCCGTTTTTCTTTTCTTCTACTGCTGGCCAAGTAAAGAAGCGATTTGCAATGACAATGACAGTTTTTAAAACATTTTACTATCACTTTAGCCTAGTGCATTTCTTTAGTTCCATTCTACTTATATATACTTTCCATTCTACTTCTAAAATTCTGCTAATGTTTATCTCGATTAGCATTGTATAGAAAGAAGAATGATCCTTTGTAAGAAGTTTGTAGAGTAGCTAGTGAAAGTCATGTGAATGTTAACCCTATAGGACAAGTGGCATGAGGTTTGAACCGGTGACCTTCTGCACTGCGCTGTGAGTGACCCATTTGGCAACGTTGCAACACGCAAAGCCCGTCAGATCGATCGCCCAGCCTGCAGCTTGGAAGGTAAACATAGTCTTTGCGCAAAACAGAGATGAGCTGCTCACATTTCATATTTACAAAAGCAAACAAGAAATAAGTCTACAGCGGCACGAATTAAATCATGACCCAATAAAGTAAAATTATGACGGCCACACTGAAAATGTTTAGAATGCCATGCTTCTAAAAACAAATTAACTTTGTTTACATCTCACAGTTACTTTCTAATGTTTCAATTTTTACTTTCTCTATACGCACTATGTACATAGTGTATAGAGAAGATATTGCACTCCACCCAAAAATTTGATACCGAGATTTCACCGGAAATATATATTTTAGGGTTCCCTTTAACTAAAAGAAGTATTTTCGGAAAAAGGTCCGTGTGTGTGTGTGTCTGTGAACACGATAACTCAAAAACGAAAAGTCGGTAGAATACCAAACTTGGTATTTAAGTTTAGTATCTTCCGGGAATTCGACACGAAGATTTTGAGAAAAATCCCCCAACCCCTAACTACCCTTTACATGGAATTTTTTCAAAAATGGCTCTAACGATTTTGATTAAAATATCGTACATTAAAGCTATTTAACTGACAAATAAAATGGGAATGGCCTCTGAAGAGTACCTTATTCTGGATGAATTTTACGGAATTTTGAATAACTGCTAAACTGTAAGAGATGGACAAAAACTTACTACACGAAAAATATAGAGCATGTTAAAACACACAATTTATGTTACATACATTGTTTTCGTGGAGTTCATCGTTTTTGAGACATTCCTTGTTTTTGGTTTCTGCTTTGAAGAACTTACATTTTTCTCATACAGGAATTTGTCAACTCGTGTCCATACAAAGAAAGGAACTTCAGTCACATAGCAACCAGCTTTTGACTATCACTTTAACCTATGGTACTCCCTTATTTCCCTTCTACTTACAAGGAAGCAAGTAATAAGACTATTTTTTTCTGATTAGCATCAAGTAATTAGAAGTATAAGCTTTTTATGAATAATTTGTTACAGAGATGGAGAGAAAGTGATGTGAATGGAAGACGCCAGTTTTTTCATAGTGACGCATTTCGTGAAGGTCACTCAAGAAGTGTTGATAGTTGCAGAAATTCTTGAAGATGAATACACATGTAATTAATGTATTAGTGTTACTCTAATCCAGAACATTTTCCATCATCAATTAGACGTAACTTTGATGTTGATGTATAAACTCACTCCCAGGTTAGTGAAGAAAAACAAGCGCTTCAAACACTGCGTGGATTTATCATGATGAGCTGCCTCGAACCTAGAGAACCCCACACATTTGCAGTGTTTCTTTAAGTAGAGAAGCTATTATATTCTACCCCAAAAAATCGACATCTATCGAGATTTCTCCGGAAATATAAGGCATCTCTGAATTAATAATAATAATAAAAAAAAAAAAGGCCCGCGCGCGCATGTGGACAGTATAACTAAAAAAACGTTAAATAACAAACTTGGTATTTAAGCTTAGCATCTTGCAAGGGTGCGACACGAACATTTTCAAGTGAATTCCCTCACCCGAAACTACTCTTTATATGGAACACTTTTCGAAATGTTCGTTTTTCTAAAAGATGACTAACGATTTTTATTAAAATGCTGTATATTAAATATATAAATATGGCTAATAAAATGTATATCCTGATTTTTTGGGGAATAGCGCCGGAAGTCCTCTTAATTCCAAATGACTTTTGCAAAACTAGTAAACTGTAAAGAGATAGAAAAATAGTTACTGAACAAAATATGTAGATCTCAATAAACATATAATTTGTATCATATACTTACTTTTGTTTTTATTTTGTAGAATTAACAATTTCTGAGATACTCCCTATTATTGGATTCACATTTTTATACTTACTCTTTTGTTTTTACTTCTAGACACCGAAAGAGAACCAAATTTCAACTAATTCACATGGCAACCAGCTTTTAAAATATTTGACTATCACTTTAGCCCAGCGTATTCCCTTATTTCGCTTCTACTTACAAGAAAGCAAGTAATAAGACAATTCCTGCTAATGTTTATTTTGATTATAAGGGAGTAGATGGAAGAATAAGCTTTTGTAAGAATATTACACAATAGGTAGTGAAAGTTATATGAACGTAGCACATTTTATTTCTTTAATTTTATGTGTAGTTTCTAATTCTATCTTATGTTTTCAACGCACACACAGTACTTCATATGGTGCTTACTCATTTAATTACGCTATCCAAAAGCTTGAATAATTTCCCAGGTCTATTTTTGGTTGGTCTTTTAAGATTCAATAAAACATGCGATTCACGTACAAAAATACCCTTTCCTTGCACCTTCAAAATTAATACATTACGAACTGTATTATAACATCCAAGCAAGCCTTTAGGACTAGTTTCATCGACTGCATAACTGTATAATGAACTTCTTCCTGTTCTTTACTGACTTACTTTCCTTGCCCCCCACGGGTCGTCTCCCAAGGTCGCGGGTTCAAACTCGGCGGAGGACGATGTGTTGTTTTCGGGCGTAAAAATCATTAGCATGGCTTCCTTCGGAAGGGAAGCAAAGCCGTTGCTCCCGTGTCACATTTCGGCAAGCAAAAGAACATCAGGCCTATTAAAGAGTCATCTGAGCAAAATTAAGCCGTCTTTTACGCCTAGCATAGAATGGGATTCTAAGAAGCACCGTAGTTAAAAGCGTCCACGAATAAAACTTAATTTCATTTCATCCTGCTGTGCTGCAAACAAACTCTTCTTACTTTTATCTACTTCGTGCTAATCGAGATAAACATTAGCAGAAACAGTCTTATTACTGAGTTTCTTGTAAGTACAAGGAAAATAAGGGAACATACCAGGCTAAAGTGATAAGCAAATCTTTTAAAAGCTGGTCGCTATGCGATTCTCGTTAAAATTTGGTTCTCTTTCCAAGGCTAAGAGTAAAGCAGCACGTCTCGATAGTGTGGTGCTGAAGATTGTATCTCACATTCGAGGTCACGAGTTCTACTCATAACATGGAAAAATCTTCGAAAATTTTTTCCCCAAAAATGGTTCAAACGGTTTTGATTAGAATACTATTTATTAAGTATATTTAAATGGCAAATAAAATGTATATTTGTAATTTTCTGTGATTAGCCTCTGAAGACCTCTTTATTGGCTGGCTTTTGTTGAATTTTGAAACTTACTATACAAAATCTTACTGTACAAAGAATGTAGATCTCACATTTTTAGATACATTTTTTCGTGGAGTTGACCATTTCCAAGATATTCGTCGCCCTCCGTGGTGTAATGGTTACCATGCTGACTTCATATACCCAAGGTCGCGGGTTCAAACCCGGTGGAGGACGATGGATTTTTTCGGGTGTAAAAATCCTTAGCATGGCTTCCTTCGGAAGGGAAGTAAAGCCGTTGGTCCCGTGTCGTAGATTTACGGCACGTAAAAGAACCTCAAGCCTGATAGAGAGGCCTCTGAGCAAAATTAAGCGGTCTTTCACGCCCAATCTAGAACGGGACGCTGAGAACCACAGCAGTTAAAGAGCGTCCATAAATAACACGTCATTTACATTTTTCCAAGATATTATTGGTTTCAGTTTTTAAATACTTTTCTCGCACGGGAACTTGTCAACTCCTAACTACATGGCAATCAGTTTTTAAAACATTTGACTATCATTTCAGACAAGTGTATTCCCTTGTTACTTTCTCCATACGCACTATGTACATAGTGTATAGAGAAAGTATTGCACTCCACCCAAAAATTCGATACCGAGATTTCACCGGAAATATATGTTTTAGGGTCCCCAATATCCAAAAAAAGCATTTTCACAAAAAGGTCCGTGTGTCTGTGTGTGTGTGTGTGTGTGTGTGTGTGTGTCCGTGTGTCTGTGAACACGATAACTCAAAAACGAAAAGTCGGAAATACCAAACTTGGTATTTAAGTTTAGTATCTTCCAGAGATGCGACACGAAGATTTTGAGAAAAATCCCCCCATCCCCAACTACCCTTTACATGGAACTTTTTTCGAAAATTTTGATTTTCTCAAAAATGGCTCTAACGATTTTGATTAAAATTTCGGATATTAAACATATTTACCTGACAAATAAAATGTATATCTTGAATTTTCTGGGAATAGCCTCTGAAGAGTAGTTTATTCTGGATGAATTTTACTAAATTTTGAATAACTGCTAAACCGTAAGAGATGGACAAAAGCTTACCACACAAATAATGTAGAGCACGTTAAAACACACAATTTATGTTATATACATTTTTTTCGTGGAGTTCGTCGTTTTTGTGACATTCCTTATTTTTGGTTTCTGCTATGAAAAACGTATACTTTTCTCATACAGGAACTTGTCAACTCCTGTCCATATAAACAAAGGAACTTCATTGACATAGCAACCAGCTTTTGACTATCACTTTAACCTACGGCTGTCCCTTATTTCGCTTCAACTTACAAGGAAGCAAGTAATAAGACTATTTCTGCTAATTTTTTCTGATTAGCCTAAAGTATATAAGTATAAGCTTTTTAAGAATTATTTGTTGCAGGGATATGGAGAAATTCATGTGAATGGTACACATCAGATTTTGTCTATGTAGCAGGATGCAGAAAGAAGAATAAGGTCATTTACAATAATTTGAACAATGTATGTTACCTAATGTGGAGTTTACAAATTGAAACGTGTGTTTCAGGATGTGGTGGACTATAACAGGCAACTTTGGTAACATTCTGCCAATAGACTGGTCCAAGTCGTACGCCAGGAAACTCCACATGCCAGCCCTCAACCTAAACGAGAGCAAGGTAAGTGTGTCCATGTACTCCAGCAGATATTCATGTCTGGAGGCTCCTTTCCCTTCACGTACTAAGCACTCCACCCAAAACTTCGATACCGCCATTTTACCGGAAATACATGTTTGTGTGTGTGTGTGTCTGTAGACAGCTTATCTTGTGAATACCAAACGTGGTATTTAAGTTTGGTATCTTCCAAGAATGCGACACTTATGATTTTCAAGAAAATCCCCCCACCCCTGATTACGCTTTACATGGAACTTTATCGCCCTCCGTGGTGTAGTGGTTACCATGCTAACTTCATATACCCAAAGTCGCGGGATCAAACCCAGCGGAGGACGATGGATTTTTTTCGGGCGTAAAAATCCTTAGCATGGCTTCCTTCGGAAGGGAAGTAAAGCCGTTGGTCCCGTGTCGTAGATTTGCGGCACATAAAAGAGCCTCAAGCCTGACAAAGAGGCCTCTGAGCAAAATTAAGCGGTTTTTCACGCCCAGTATAGAATGGGACGCTGAGAACCGCAGTAGTTAAAGAGCGTCCATAAATAACACACATTTCCATCGAACTTTTGGCGAACATTTTTATTTTCTTAAAAATGGCTCTAACGATTTTGATTAAAATATCGTATATTAAAGATGTTTACCTGACAAATAAAATGTATATCTTGAATTTTCTAGGAATAGCCTCTGAAGACTACTTTATTCTGGATGAATTTTACGGAATTTTGCATAACTGCTAAACTGTAAGAGATGGACAAAAACTTACAACACAAAAAATGTAGAGCACGTTAAAACACTTAATTTGTATTCTATACATTTTCTTGTGGAGTTGATCATTTTTGAGATATCCCTTGTTTTTGGTTTCAGCTTTAAAAAACATTTTTCTCATACAGGAATTTGTCAACTCGTGTCCATACAAACAAAGGAACTTCAGTCACATAACAACCAGCTTTTGACTGTCACTTTAACCTATGCTACTCTCTTATTTCGCTTCTATTTACAAGGAAGCAAGTAATAAGACTATTTCTGCAAATTCTTTCTCAGTTAGAACAAAGTAAATAGAAGCATAAGCTTTTTAACAATAATTTGTTGCAGAGAAAGTGATGTGAATGGAGCACATCAAATTTTTGAAATTTATAACTTGTGATGTTGTGTCCATCATATAAATTAAGAATCTCTATGTTGAGTGATAAAAATCCTAAACTGGCTGTACAATATATATCATCTATCTTCAAGACTCATTGGCTAGGCTTTCCGTGAGTTGTACAAGTTGTTGTGACTTCCCCCTTTTTGCTATCTAATGTTGAGCAGTTGACAGTGAAGCCATTCGCTCTCTTACATTCCAGTATTTTGATTGGGTTGGGCAGCGCAGTAGATATTGAACTTTTTGTAACCGTTTAAAATTAGGCACCATAAATGGCGGTGGTTACATCAACTAAGAAAGGAAAATGAAATGATCCCCTAGGCCTTGAATACTCTAATACCATCATCGGGGTCGAAGAAAACAAGAGTCGAGTGAAGATAGGAAAGGTAAAAGAGGGGATGTGATATCAGAGCAGTCCTTCCCTTTAGTTCATCTTCAGACCGACTCCTTCAAGTCTTCAAATTTGGCTGGCCCCACAGCCAGGTCGGTAAGGCGTGTGTCTACCAAACAACGGGTCCTGGGTTCGATTCCCAGCTGGGGTATGGCGTTTAAAGGGTTCGATCCCCAGTACCGGCGTGGGGATTTTTCAAAGCTGGTCCCCATGGCCACGCTCGCTAAAGCGTCTCGCTTTGGTGCTTCGTGGGCAGGGGATCGTGGGTTTGAGTCCCGCCTTGGGCATGGGTGTTATATGTTTGTAAAAGTAACAGTAAAACCAGTAATCAGTAAAACCTACGGGAGGAAATGTAAATAGGGATACAGTACCGGAGTCCTGATCAGACTCCGTTACTGTTTTGAGAAAATAAAAAAAAAAAAAAATATTCTAGAAGCAAATTCTTAAATTCTTACACTCCATTTATTGAAACTTTGAAAAACTCTCCCTCGGGATTCGAATTTTCCAGAACTTCATTTGTACCCTGAATTTCAGCTTCAGTTCACATAAGTTGAGGAAAATGCAGCACCTTAACATTTAAGAAAGAGCACAAGCGGAACAAACAAGGAAAATGGCGCGACTACCTGAGAGCAGACAATATTACTAAACTTTCTAATAGTTGACTAAAGCAAGGACAGATGGCAGACAACTAAACGATAACTGATGTATGTTCTTTGCCACATAGCTTAAGACTGAGTTACGGTCGTGGAATTGCATTAGAAATACCTGCCTGAGCTATGCTCGGACGTGAGTCCCATCAACACTCGGGCTTGGGCTCCAATGTGTTAACCTTCAGTTAATTATTAAAGGGTCTCCTCCCTGTCTTACCATGCTCAGTGTTGCCAGCTGTAGGGCGAGTGATTTTTACTTTCTCTACACGTACTATGTACATAGTGTATAGAGAAGGTATTGCATTCCACCCAAAAAATTCAATACCAAGATTTCACCGGAAATACATGTTTTGGGTCCCCCTGAATAAAAAAAAAACGCATTTCCAAAAAAAGGTCTGTGTGTGTGTGTGTGGGGGAGGGATGGTGTATATGGGTGTGGACAGCATAGCTCAAAAACAAAAACACCGTTAAATACCAAACTTGGTATTAAAGATTTGTATCTTCCAAGGATACGACACAAAGATTTTCAAGAAAATCCCCCACCACCAATTACTCTTTTCGAAAAATTTTATTTTCTCAAAAATGCCTCTAACGATTTTGGTTAAAATATTATATATTAAAGATATTTACCTGACAAATAAAATGTATATCTTGAATTTTCAGAGAATAGCCTCTGAAGACTACTTTATTCTGGATCAATTTTACGGAGTTTTGCATAACTGCTAAACCATAAGAGATGGACAAAAACTTACCATACAAAAAATGTAGAGCACATTGATACACACAATTTATGTTGTATACATTTTTTCATGGAGTTGATCATTTCTTAGATATTCCTTGTTTTTGGTTTCACCTTTAAAAATACTTATACTTTTCTCATACAGGAATTTGTCAACTTGTGTCTATACAAACAAAGGAACTTCAGTCACATAGCAACCAGCTTTTGACTATCACTTTAACCTATGGTACTCCCTTATTTCCCTTCTACTTACAAGGAAGCAAGTAATAAGACTATTTGTGCTAATTTCTTCTCAATTAGCATGAAGTAAATAGAAGCATAAGCTTTTTAACAATAATTTATTGCAGAGATGTAGAGAAAGTCATGTGAATGGAACACGTCAGATTTTTTGTTAAATGTTAATAAATTAATGAATAATGATGCAATGTTGGAAGTCGCAGCAATGTTTAGTTTAACGTGTTGTTTTAATCCCATAGCGCCAGAAAGGATGAAGTTATTATATGCGATGACTCGGTCACGTTGAGGTGACGATACTACAAAAATCTCACTATTTGCAGACAACACCAGCATTTTGGTTTCAGGGTAGGAAGAGCTACATTTTGAAAGGAATATCTCAAAAACAATTAACTCCATGACAAAAATGTATGTGACATAAGTTGTGTGTTTTATAGCACGATAAAAGTGGTAAGTCTTTGTCCATCTCCTACTGTTTAGCAGTTATGCAAAATTCTGTAAAATTCATCCAGAATAAAGTTGTCTTCATAGACTATTCCCAGAAAATTCAAAAAAATACATTTTATTTGTGAGGTGAATCTCTTTAATATACATTATTTTAATAAAAATCATTAGCCATTTTTGAGAAAATCAATATTTTTGTAAAAAGTTCCATGTAAAGGGTAGTTTGGGGTGGGGGATTTTTTTCAAATTCTTTATGTTGCATCCCTGGAAGATACTGAACATAAATACCAAGTTTGGTATTTTACCGACTTTTCGTTTATGAGTTATTGTGGTCACGGACACACACATGCATGCATGCACAGACCTTTTCCTGAAAATGATTTTTTTGCATACAGGGTACCCTAAAATGTATATTTCTGGTGAAATCTCGGTATCAAATTTTTGGGTGGAATGCAATACCTTCTCTATACATTATGTACATAGTACTTATAGAGAAAGTAAAAATAGCTGTCAGGGAAATAGATTGGTCATAAATAAAGAAAAAAATCTGATGTGTTCCATTCACAAGCAACAAATTATTCTTAAAAAACTTATATTTACTTCATGCTAATCAGAAAAAATAAGCAGAAATAGTCTTATTACCTCCTTCCTTGTAAGTAGAAGCGAAATAAGAGAGTACTATAGGTTAAAGTGATAGTTAAAAGCTAGTTGCTATTTCACTGCAGTTCCTTTGTTTATATGGACAGCAGTTGACAAATTCCTGTATGAGAAAAATATAAGTTTTTCAAGGCAGAAAACAAAAACAAGGAATTTCCCAAAAACGGTGAACTCCACGAAATAAATGTATATACCATAAATTGTGTGTTTTAACATGCTCTACATTTTTCATGTAGTAAGTTTTTGACCATCTCTTACAGTTTAGCAGTTATTCAAAATTCTGTAAAATTCATCCAGAATAAAGTACTCTTCAGAGGCTATTCCCAGAAAATTCAAGATATACATTTTATTTGTCAGGTAAATATCTTCAATATACAAAATTTTAATCAAAAACGTTAGAGCCATTTTTGAGAAAATCAAAATTTTTGAAAAAAGTTCCATGTAAAGGGTAGTTGGGGGTGGGGGGAAATTTCTCAAAAGCTTTGTGTCGCATCCCTGGAAGATACTAAACTTAAATACTAAGTTTGATATCTTGCAGACTTTTCATTTTTGAGTTATCATGCATGCACGCAAGCACGCGCACACACACACACACACACACAAGCACGCACGCACACACACCCCCTCTCTTTCCGAAAATGCTTTTTTTTTTTAGATAAAGGGGACCCTAAAACGTATATTTCTGGTGAAATCTTGGTATCAAATTTTTGGATGTAATGCAATACCTTCTCTATACACTATGTACATAGTGCATACAGAGAAAGCAATAAGTCAAATTTTAGGATTCCACCATGAAATAAACAAGACTGTAAACTTCCCAAATGTAAAGTTATATGCTAATATTTAATTATGTGCAAAAAACCAAAATTTCTAGGAATTTGGGTGGATAATAATTCAAAATACGAATATTGTAGTATATTTTTTAAATTTCCATTCGTTAATTACATATGGTATAACAATATGGGGAAGCAGAAGTGGGGTGATAAAAATATTCACAATACAGGAGACATCTGTTAGAACAATGATGAACCTGAAAAAAACAGCTACCTGTAAGGAGTGGTTTAAAAGACTGAAATAATGACACTGCCTAGTAGATATATTTATGAGATTGCTATACAAATGAGAAAAAAACTATAATACAAGTTCAGAAATACATAATCATAAAACTAGGAAAAGGTTACAATTCCATGTTGCTAGAAAACATATATCTTATTACTGATATATGGTGGACTTTGTGACAGTGATGTGTTTTACCAATTGAAAATTAGTTGAGTCAATTTTGTAACACTACACACTTACTTTTTATTTCGGAAAACATGTTTCAGAAGCCATGTGCTTTGGTCGACTGCTGACATTGCTTGCTGTGGTGGCTTGATGAACCTCTACCTGTATCAGTAGGTTGCCTGATGGGATTTCAAAATTGAAAATGCGGTTCTTGTTTTTCCAAATAAATATGTTTTCCCAAACTTTTAATTCTGTCTTCCTTGTGATTTTTTCAGTATTTTATGCTACTATTTATGGTGTGTTTCTCTTTCCAAAAGTGCCAAGCTACTGCTGATTTTTCTCCTTGTTTGAGTTTAATATTTCTGTGGTGTTCTTTTGCTCTTGTTTTTATATTTCTTTTTGTTTGCCAAATGTAAGTTTTTTCACAGTCATTGCAACTGAACTGATATATTCCTGGTTTCTTATGGGATAATTTAGAATTTAAAATGTTTTTTATGGAGTAATTGTTTTTTGGAGCTAGAATGATGTTGTGTTGTTTGAAAATGCTCTGGAATTTGTAGAAAGTTGTAGGGTGGTATGGAAACTTCTTGTAAATCTTGTTTTGAGTGAGTGTACTGACTTCTTTAATTCTCTTCCTATTTTTGCCCTTATTAACTTTTTTGTACACCAGATCTGCCTGGAATTCATTCTGTATAGCTATGTTTAGACCAAAGGAATTGCCAATGGAAGCACATGGTTTCTGAAATATGTTTTCCGAAATAAAAAGTAAGTGATGCAGTGTTACAAAATCGACTCAACTAATTTTCAATTCATATATGCTTAGTTTCAAATGCAATGATATGCACATCTAAAATAGACTACCTCCACTAATAAAACTAATCATATCATTTAAAAATAGATTAAAAACATATATGGTAAGTGTTAATATTGCATAGAGGAATACTTAAGTGAGAAAAATGTATGAAACTATTTTAAGTGTGTGTGTCTGTGGCTATGTAAACATGTATGCGATGTAAACAGACAAGAAATAGAAGTGAATTGAATTTTCAAATTCAGGAATTTTATCTCATATGAGTTCAGACTGTTTTTCTGAGACTTAAGAAAAGAATTACTATCTTTGGTGATTTTTTGCAACCAGGTATTGCTGATAGCAGGTCCCATGTTCAGTTGAATAGTTTAGCAGGGATATTCAAAACAAAAGTGGGTCCCAATAAAATATAAATGAATAAATAAATAAATAATTTTATTCACCTTCAGAAATACAATAGAATTTATGGCTTCGTCAAATGATACAAAACAAATTCTAAACATTGACTACATTCTTAAACATTTACATTTAATAATAACATTGAACTTAATATTAAATTTGAAAAAGAACGATCAGCGCCATCATCAAAGTTGCCCTTTGTTTAGTGGAGGTGCCTCCCTCAGGTGAACAGAAACAAGGATTCAAGGCTTGTCACTAAATCTAAATAGTCACACTTGTTTTAAAGTATATTTGTAAATGTTCTCATAAATATCTTCCCTTACAGTATTCAACATATTCATTTAAAGAGTAAAACTTGTATTGTATTTATTTATAGAGGATATGTTTTTGAAGTTCTCTGGTAAATAATTATATACTTTTAAGTCATTATATTTGAAGGAAGTTTCAAATAGGTTCGTTTTGTGTGAGGTGTAGTGTAGTTTGTTCTTATTGCCACATTAGTGGTGTATGAGTGGAATACCATCCTCAACCATTTCTCTGACATAGGCATCTTAGACCTATATTACATCTGTGCCACAGCAATGTGATCAAATAGATATAAGAACACATTTTACAGTGAATATAACATCTTTGACCACACCTAACTGTGATAAAAGTTAGTGATTAGAAAATAAAATGGCAGACGTTACACATGTTCAGTGGCTACAGCCAAACTGCTCATTTCCTATTATGAACTACATGAAATACTGGACAACTCAATACATAATTATTATAAAAACAGAAACAAAACACTGGAAATATTAAAAGCATAGCAGAAGCCATTTTATAGTTCATGCAGGATATATAGCAAATGGTGTAGGAAAATGCTAAATACATTAGGAAGTCAACATTTAGAAGAACAAAATGAAAGTTATTATGACAGCATTAATTATTACTTTTGCTGCTGCCTTTGTTATTCTTACTTATGAATACAGTATTAATTAACTTTTTTTCTAAGAAATGGAGGTTAAGTTTTAGGTTAGGTAATACAAAAACATTGCAAATGATTGTAATAGAAACATAAAAGTAAATTTATTTAGAAATATTCAGTATAATGGCACAACTAACATTCTAAACAAACCAAATAGGAACCATTATTACAGCTGATGGTGTTGACTTGGATATATTTTTACTTTCTCTAAATGTATTATGTACAGAGAAGGTGTGTATAGAGAAGGTATTGTACTGCACCCAAAAATTCAATACAGAGATTTCACCAGAAATATATGTTTTAGAGTCTGCTGTATCCAAAAACAGCATTTTCAGAAAAAGGTCAGTGTGTGTGTGTGTGTGTGTGTGTGTGTGTGTGTGTGTGTGTGTGTGTGTGTGAACATGATAACTCAAAAACGAAAAGTCAGTAAAATACCAAAGTTGGTATTTAAGTTTAGTATCTTCCAGGGAAGCAACACAAAGATTTTGAGAAAAATCCCCCCACCCCAGACTAACCTTTAAATGGAACTTTTTTCGAAACTTTTGACTTTCTCAAAAAATGGCTCTAACGATTTTGATTTAAATATCATATATTAAAGATATTTACCTGACAAATAAAATCTATATCTTGAATTTTCTGGGAATAGCCTCTGAAGACTACATTATTCTGGATGAATTTTGCGGAATGTTCCATAACTGGTGAAACGTAAGGTATAGACAAAACCTTATCACACAAAAACTGTAGAGCACGTTAAAACACACAATTTATTTTGTATAATTTTTTTTTCGTGGAGCTGATAGTTTTTTAAATATTCCTTTGTTTTTGGTTTCAGCTTTGAAAAACTTATACTTTTCTCATATGGGAATTTGTCAACTGTTGTCCATACAAACAAAGGAACTTCAGTCACATAGCAACCAGCTTTTGGCTTTCACTTTAACCTATGGTACTCCCTTATTTCACTTCTACTTACAATGAAGCAAGTAATAAGACTATTTCTGCTAATTTTTCTCGATTAGAATGAAGTAAATAGAAGCATAAGCTTTTTTACAATAATTTGTTCCAGAGCTGTAGTGAAAGTCATGTGAATGGAACACATCAGATTTTTTAAATTTGTAATTAAAGATGTGATAAAAGATGTGACATAGTGCAATATAGTCTATAGCTTTAATGTGATGAAAGGTTTGTAACACTGAGATGTGATCGTGTAATAGAGGCCTTAGTGAAATTAGAACCCATCCAATTCTTGACGAAAATGAACCAGTTTCAAAATTTCAACCACTAAGTACTGTTTGATAACAAAGGTGCTTTAGATTTAATGTTCCGACCTTGTCACATTCAGATTCGCAAGGTTGGATGTGTTGGATCCAAGAAAATAAATATGTTGACTGGTAGGCAGCTTTAATAAGACACAAACTGGACATGAGTGTCTATTGTCAGAGGCTAGAGGGTCGCAGCCTCTCTCCACTGTGTGAGAGAGCTGGGACTAAGGTGCACTAAAATACTTATCTTAAGATAAATTACGGAAATGTTGACATACAGACAACCATTGTCTAAGCTTAGCAGCAGGAATCCTTGTTATGTTATGTACATTACACAGAGACTTCTGCTGCTCTTTAACTTGTTTGGGGGCTGATGCAGATCCAGGGTGTTTTTGTCAAAAGTAGGGATGTTTCATTTCAACAACTTGGCAACACTGGCCATGCTACTTCTGACTGAGAAGACAAGCTACAGTACACTGTGAACAGAATAGAGTTTTATCACAAGGAGCCATAAACACTAATAGGTTTGTTCTATATAAATTTAATGGAAGTTGTTGCTTGACATAGAATATGCCTCTGGTGTAACTTGGAAGAAGCAGGGACAGTTCCCTCCTCCGGTATACTGACATGCTGTGCTATATTTGCAGGACAAACTTTCAACAGACGATGACCTGCTGGACCTGAGTTCAGAAGACGAGGCTGTAGCTAGTGACCTTGATATGCACTCACTGATCCTGTCTGGACTGCATCAGGACACGGAACCAGTCAAAACAGCTGAGGAGGTCATACGGGAAATAGATGATATGATGCAGGTAAGTGATGAACATGTAGGTAGAGTCAGACTGAAAAATTCAATGTCATAGCTAGGATTTGAACCCTGGATCTCCCAGTCTCTAGCCGTATGTAGGACAGAAGTTGGTTAGGTAGAGTCAGACGAAAAATTCAATGTCATAGCCGGGATTTGAACCACGGATCTCCCGGTCTTTAGCCCTGTGTAGGACAGGAGTTGGATAGGTAGAGTCAGACTGAAAAATTCAATGTCATAGCCGGGATTTGAACCACGGATCTCCTGGTCTCTAGCCGTGTGTAGGACAAGAGTTGGATAGGTAGAGTCAAGACTGAAAAATTCAATGCCATAGCCGGGATTTGAACCACGGATCTCCCAGTCTCTAGCCGGTGTAGGACAGGAGTTGGATAGGTAGAGTCAGACGAAAAATTCAATGTCATAGCCGGGATTTGAACCACGGATCTCCCAGTCTTTAGCCGTGTGTAGGACAGGAGTTGGATAGGTAGAGTCAGACTGAAAAATTCAATGTCATAGCCGGGATTTGAACCACGGATCTCCCGGTCTTTAGCCGTGTGTAGGACAGGAGTTGGATAGGTAGAGTCAAGACTGAAAAATTCAATGCCATAGCCGGGATTTGAACCACGGATCTCCCAGTCTCTAGCCGGTGTAGGACAGGAGTTGGATAGGTAGAGTCAGACTGAAAAATTCAATGTCATAGCCGGGATTTGAACCACGGATCTTCCGGTCTTTAGCCATGTGTAGGACAGGAGTTGGATAGGTAGAGTCAGACTGAAAAATTCAATGTCATAGCCGGGATTTGAACCACGGATCTCCTGGTCTCTAGCCGTGTGTAGGACAGGAGTTGGATAGGTAGAGTCAAGACTGAAAAATTCAATGTCATAGCCGGGATTTGAACCACGGATCTCCCAGTCTCTAGCCGTGTGTAGGACAGGAGTTGGATAGGTAGAGTCAAGACTGAAAAATTCAATGTCATAGCCGGGATTTGAACCACGGATCTCCCAGTCTCTAGCCGTGTGTAGGACAGGAGTTGGATAGGTAGAGTCAGAGTGAAAAATTCAATGTCATAGCCGGGATTTGAACCACGGATCTCCCAGTCTCTAGCTCTGTGTAGGACAGGAGTTGGATAGGTAGAGTCAGACTGAAAAATTCAATGTCATAGCCGGGATTTGAACCACGGATCTCCTGATCTCTAGCCCTGTGTAGGACAGGAGTTGGATAGGTAGAGTCAGACTGAAAAATTTAATGTCATAGCCGGGATTTGAACCACGGATCTCCCAGTCTCTAGCCGTGTGTAGGACAGGAGTTGGATAGGTAGAGTCAGACTGAAAAATTCAATGTCATAGCCGGGATTTGAACCACGGATCTCCCAGTCTCTAGCCGTGTGTAGGACAGGAGTTGGATAGGTAGAGTCAAGACTGAAAAATTCAATGTCATAGCCGGGATTTGAACCACGGATCTCCCAGTCTCTAGCCGTGTGTAGGACAGGAGTTGGATAGGTAGAGTCAGAGTGAAAAATTCAATGTCATAGCCGGGATTTGAACCACGGATCTCCCAGTCTCTAGCTCTGTGTAGGACAGGAGTTGGATAGGTAGAGTCAGACTGAAAAATTCAATGTCATAGCCGGGATTTGAACCACGGATCTCCTGATCTCTAGCCCTGTGTAGGACAGGAGTTGGATAGGTAGAGTCAGACTGAAAAATTTAATGTCATAGCCGGGATTTGAACCACGGATCTCCCAGTCTCTAGCCGTGTGTAGGACAGGAGTTGGATAGGTAGAGTCAGACTGAAAAATTCAATGTCATAGCTGGGATTTGAACCGCAGATCTCCTGATCTCTAGCCCTGTGTAGGACAGGAGTTGGATAGGTAGAGTCAGACTGAAAAATTCAATGTCATAGCTGGGATTTGAACCACGGATCTCCCGGTCTCTAGTCATGTGTAGGACAGGAGTTGGATAGGTAGAGTCAGACTGAAAAATTCAATGTCATAGCCGGGATTTGAACCACGGATCTCCTGGTCTCTAGCCATGTGCAGGACAGGAGTTGGATAGGTAGAGTCAGACAGAAAAATTCAACCTATCCAACTCCTGTCCTTCACACGTCTTGTGTAAAGAAAAAAAGCAAACAATTATTCCATACAGATGAACATATACTTTACACTTTCATGGCCAACTCTATTTGAAGTAAAACTTCTGGGCTAGAAAAATAGGAATTGTTCCTGATATTAATATAATAATTGTAAAAATTCTTCACTTATGTTTTTGAAATCCAAGGTCTAGTTTTGCAATAAATTTGTCTATTGCATCCTCAGCATTAGTTTCTTTTTGATCTAGTCTATTTACATTGTTAGGGTTACTGCTATTAGGTCAATTGTGATTCCAGCTAGTAGCAGTAACCATAAACAACAAGAGCAAAAAGAAACAGAGCTGATGATGCAATAGACCAATTTATTGTGAAACTAGTCCTTGGATTCCAAAAGATAAGTGAAGAATTGTTACAATTATTAATTATTATATTAATATCTGTGTTACTTCACTGTTACTAGTTTCTTTTTACATTTATTACTCCTTATGCTTTGCTCAAAACTGTGTTGAGTGTCAACAGAGGACTCGGTGAAGAGTGAAAAAATGGCTGCCTGTTTATATGCATACACCTGGTGGAAGGGAAGTCATTACATTAATTTAAACCAGTGATAGATACATGTTGGTATTTGGAACACATTTTGTATCTTATGTCTTTGTCTCTCACCATTTACTACACAGATATTTGAGTTTTTTTCGAAAACAAGCTGGCAATGCTGTGTGGGTGTGCACTACATCAGTACATAAACACATCTCAATGCTGCCACCACAGCAGCAATCACACTTCCTTCATTGATCACCTATGGAATAACATTTTGGGGGAAATTCAGTAAATGCTAAAAAAGTGTTCATTATGCAAAAAAAGGTGATAACAATAAGGCAGGGGAAAGACAATCAACTCACTGCAAACCACTCTTTAAAATGTTTGGAATTGTGAATATATTCTAATCATATTGTCATTTGTAATAAATAGCCCAGAAAAGTTTACAGATATTCATAACAAAGAGACAGCACTGACATAGATCAACATTCCAAAAAGGGGTTTACTACAAAGGAATAGTTTTCTTTAATTCACTTCCCTCTTCTATAAATGAATTACAAATGAACAAAAACAAGTTTAGATCAGAATTAAAAAGTAACCTTATTACTGACACCTTCTATACATAGGAGGATTTCATTCAATCAAAAAACACTGTTGTAAATATAATAAACATGAATATTCTAAGAATGCAATTGAACAGGCAGGCTTTTGGAAAGGATGATGTTATAATTAATTGAAGGTAATTTTATTAATTGTATCTTCAGACATGTGATTGAAAATTATGCAAAACTGACACCTCTGAAAATTCATTGTGAGAGTTATTATTTGTAAATAAATGTATTAATAATATGAATAAATGTAATTGTTGACATCCTAAGCTCATAATAGGATCTACAGATTGCAATGTTATGTATGTCAGGTGCACTTGTTATCCTCTACTCTGCGTCGTGTTTGCAAGCAACCAATGTGTTTACATTCCGGAAGCCGGTTCAGAAACCTGACCAACTCTGCAACGTTGCTGAGACTTCACATCTGAAAAAGCTGCTGGGAATATTTCTTTAATTCTTTTAAATGGTTAATTATTTGGAAACCCTCTATGATGTCCCATAATTCCTACTGAAACTAATGTCAGAAATACATTGCTCTACACATCTTACAAGTAACAAAGTGTTATCTTTGTACATTCTTGTGGAATTATGCATCCAATTTGGAACAAAAACCATTTATTTTTTCGAAATTGGCTGATCAAAGAACAAAATGCTGTTACACTTTTTTGTTTGTAATGCTTCTATGAAGCACATTAGAAGGAATGCAATAAGTTCCCTTCCACCCGGTATATATATTATACAGGGTGTTTCAGAATGACACCAAACGAAGATGTGGACCTTGTTGGTCATACCGTACGTGATACGTGAAATAATTCGGCACATACAAAAACTGTCAGAAAATCATCATGGATTAGGCAGTCGTACATAACCAGATGGCACGTGCCTGGCCCACTCTAAGAGAGATGCTGGTTGGTAGTGAAGGTCCCCGTCACGTGCTTTGATAGACACGCCAGTGCAGCACAGGTCACCTTAGAATGGAAAGCGTAGCATGTGGGTTTTGTTATGTGTTTCGTATAACACATTTTGAGGTTGTTTACATGGCGCATAACCACCATTGTTCCTTTGCTGCCTACACCCAAATGTGTGCGATTTTTAAACACACATAACATTTTAAATAGAAGAGTTTGAAAGTTGCAACATCAAGTTTTGGACAACTCAAAGTTTAAGCTAATTGAGTATTATATTCGTTTGGTGTAGATAAAGAAAGTATTGCATTCCACCCAAAAAACCTATACCAAGATTTCACCAGGAATATATGTTTTGAGATTAAGAAAAATTAAAAAAATGTTTGTGTCTTTGGACAGTGTAATTGAAGAACCAAAAGTTGCTAAAATACCAAACTGAATATTTAAGTTCAGTATCCACCAAGGATGCGACACAAAGATTTTCAACAAAATCCTGCCACCTCAAGCTACTATTTACATGGGTCATTTTTTTGAAAATATTGATTTTCTCAAAAATGGCTGTATAGATTGTTATTCAAATATCGTATGTTTAAGATATATTCATGAGGAATAAAATGTATATCTTAAATTTTCTGGGAGTGACCTCTGAAGACCTCTTTATTCTGGATGATTTTTTATGTAACGGTTAAACCATAAGAGATACACAAAAACTTCCTACACAAACAATATAGATTTTGCTAAATCACATTATTTATATTCTATAAAGTTTTTTTTAGGTTTAAGCATTTCCGAGATATTCCTTGGTTTTGGTTTAATTTTTAAAGTACCTAAAAGTTTACTCAAATAGCCTAGTGCATTCCCTTATTGGAACACATCAGATTTTGACTCTTTTATACATACAGATTTACAAAACGTTAGTTCTCAAAGCTTGCCCAAATCTCCTGCAAGTCTACTACCATATTACCACTTGATACAGGTAGTGCAAGTACATATGCCTAAGATGTACCACTGACACAAATCCGTAGAATGGTAATACTGAATTGCAACTTGTTGGTTAACCCTTTTAGTGCGATGATCCGAAAATTCTGCTGGAATTGCCAATCAAAATCTAAGCCTGATGCCATTTTCATACATTTTAACCCTTTCCAGTGTACTTTCTACATCATAACCTTATCTTTACACTCCAAAGAGCTAAATTAGCTCCAAATTTAATTTCTCTAGTCGGTGTTGCCTGAAACATGGTGTTGTCTAGCAGAAGCTTATGAACTGAAGAGGAAATAAGAGCTGCAGTTTGCAAAGAAAGCGAGTGATTATGAATTTTCAGACCTTGATGAATGAAAGAGTTTCTGAATTCGGTAAGAGAAGAAGATGCACAGGCTGTTAATGAACTATAATGAAATATTTTCACGGAATATGTAATTACTTTGAGACTTATGGCCTGTTTATTGAAATTTCCAAGTAACGGCTATAAGTTTCTGAAGTGCCAGTACGCCATGTATTGCGGTACTTCGTCTGGAATGAAAAAAATAATAATAAAAAACATTTACTCTATAACAGGAATGAAACTCACGACCTTAGGGATAGCTACTTCCCGCATTACGCACTAAGCCACCAGAGCAGTTGAAAAACCGCCACCAGAGTAGGCTACATAACTCAAGAATGTAGTTAATGAATGCTCAGTGTCGCACTGTCAAGTGATTAGTTTGAGATTTTTGCGACATTAAATCTTGAGAACGCTAGTAACGAGCTGCTAAAACTGATATTTCTATACTCAGGCAGCAGTTTTAAAGCCATTTTTTCAACCTGCTTTGCTTTAACACTGACTTATCAGCACGTGATACCCACACGTTTAACGTTATGCTTATCCGGGGACCATGCATCATCGCTGATCTGAAATTGCTTACATCAGTCACGTACACAATCTCACAAACTATTTCAGTGTAGTTCATTAACACCCTGTATATTCTAGCTTCAGTGATGAAAATACATCCAATAACAACAGCCCTTGTACACATGTACTTATCAACATGGATTTACAGAGGTGTAACCAGACAATGTGAATCACCACTCAGCTATGCAACAACACAAGTACTAAATTGTACAGTAATCTGTGTTACATTTGTACCCTATCATTTTATGCCATTTTCATTAATAGTGGTATCATGATATATGTGTGTGTGTGTATTTTACCTTTCAGCGTTCAGGTCATGTGAACTAATTTTGTGTATTTTAAAAAACAAAACACCAGGATGCTGTGTTAGTAAAGAAATGTCCATACTTTCATTTAATTAGCCTAACTTTCTGTGTAGTGAGGTTTTGGTTTCCTAAAAATGAAAAAAATATTTATCTCTCTGTCATTTGGTACTCATTTTATTACTAATAATTTAAAAACCTGAATTCTGCTCTAAGATTGCTTGGCATTTTGTTATCCGAGCTGGCTAACTGCTCTGAGAAGCTGTCATCGTGTGTGCCACTGGAAAATGTTATTCCATTATTTTGAATAGGATATACATGAAAAAATCTGATGTGTACCATTCATATGACTTTCTCCATATCCCTGCATCAAATAATTCTTACAAAGCTTATACTTCTATTTACCTTATGCTAATCAGAAAAAATTAGCAGAAATAGTCTAATTACTCGCTTCCTTGTAAGTAGAAGCGAAATAAAGGACAACCATAGGTTAAAGTGATAGTCAAAAGCTGGTTGCTATGTCAATGAAGTTCCTTTGTTTGTATGGATAGGAGTTGACAAGTTCCTGTATGAGAAAAGTATACGTTTTTCATAGCAGAAACCAAAAATAAGTAATGTCACAAAAACGACGAACTCCACGAAAAAAATGTATATAACATAAATTGTGTGTTTTAATGTGCTCTACATTTTTTGTGTAATAAGTTTTTGTCCATCTCTTACGGTTTAGCAGTTATTCAAAATTTAGTAAAATTCATCCACAATAAACTACTCTTCAGAGGCTATTCCCAGAAAATTCAAGATATACATTTTATTTGTCAGGTAAATATGTTTAATATACGAAATTTTAATCAAAATTGTTAGAGCCATTTTTGAGAAAATCAAAATTTTCGAAAAATGTTCCATGTAAAGGGTAGTTGGGGGTGGGGGTATTTTTCTCAAAATCTTCGTGTTGCATCCCTGGAAGATACTAAACTTAAATACCAAGTTTGGTATTTCCGACTTTTCGTTTTTGAGTTATCGTGTTCACAGACACACGGACACACGGACACACACACACACACACACACACGGACCTTTTTGTGAAAATGCTTTTTTTGGATATTGGGGACCCTAAAACATATATTTCCGGTGAAATCTCGGTATCGAATTTTTGGGTGGAGTGCAATACTTTCTCTATACACTATGTACATAGTGCGTATGGAGAAAGTAAAAAGGCATTTGTATTTTAAAGCATGTTTTGTATAGCTAATGTCTTGGTGAATGTTTGTTTTCAGGAGACACCATCTACAGAGTGTTCTCCAGACTCGGATGGCTCGCTGCTGGACTCGACTGACACGCTCGACATGAAGGGCAAAGAGGTGTTGCAGTCTCCGCTATATGAAGACAGTGAGTATGCTTGTCCTATATTGACAAGGAGAGAGTTATACAGGGATATTTGTGCAACGGGGTGTTCATTGTTTCAGAGCTGAAACTGTTGACATTGTCACAGCTGAACGAACTGTACCTAGAGCTGGAAGTTTTAATCCGAGAGTTCTCAGAAACCCTGATAGCAGAACTGGCACTACGTGATGAACTGGAGTACGAGAAGGAACTCAAGAATACGTTCATTTCCTTGTTGCTTGCCGTGCAGAACAAGCGACGTCAATACCACGTCGAGCGCAAGAGGACGGGACGCAGCAGTGCTGCCACTCGTACACCTAACGGCTTAGACCCCAAGGTACTTGTTATGTTGAAACTTCCCTTCATTATAATGTAAATTAATTATCTGTTTAAATTTAAGAGAAGCTTTGACTTGGAATACTATATATAAAAGATATTTACATCCTAAATAAAATGTATGTCTTAAATTTTCTGAAGTTTTGTTCATTCTCAATTAGTTTTGCATAAAAGAGATAGATAAAAAGTTACTACACAAAGATATACAGCTCATTAAAACACACAATTTTTGTCAAATACAATTTTTTTGTAGAGTTAAGCATTTATGAGATATTCCTTATTATTGGTTTGAATTTTAAAATACAGGAATTTGTAAAGTCCTGGCAATGCAAAAAGGATGAATTTCAAAAAGAAGGCAACCAGTTTTTGAAACATTTGACTATCATTTTACCTAGTGTATTCCTTTCTTTTCCTTCTACTTACGAGAAAGAATTATAAGATCATTTCTGTTAATGTTTATCTTGATTAATACAAAGTAAATAGAACAATAAGCTTCTGTTAGAATGGTTTGTTACAGAAATGTAGAGAAAGTCATATGAATGGTACAAATCAGATATTTTTACTTTCTCTACACGTTCTATGTTCATAGTGAAAAGAGAAAGTATTGCATTGCACTGAAAAATTTGATACTGAGATTTCACCGGAAATGTATGTTTTGTGATCCCCTGAGTCTGAAAAAAATTTTTTTAAATAAAGGTCCATGTGTGTGTGTGTGTGTGCGTGCATGTGTGGCAAAGCCCCAAAACGAAAACATTGTTAAATACCAAACTTGGTATTTAGCTGTAGTATTTTCTAAGGATGCGACATAAAGATTTTCAAAAAAATCCCCCCACCACAAACTCCCTTTACATAGAAAAATGTTTGAAAATTTCAATTTTTTAAAAAATGACTAACGATTTTGATTAAAATATCATATATTAAAGATATTTACCTGACAAATAAAATGTATATCTTGAATTTTCTGGGAATAGCCTCTGAAGACTACTTTATTCTGCATGAATTTTACAGAATTATATACAACTGCTAAACCATAAGAGGTAGACAAAAACTTACTACACAAAACATGTAGAGCACTTTAAAACACAATTTATGTTGTATACATTTTTTTTTTTTTCATGGAGTTGATTGTTTTTGAGATATTCCTTGTTTGTGGTTTCAGCTTTGATTTTTTTCATACAGGAATTTGCTACTCGTGTCCATACAAACAAAGGAACTTCAGTCACATAGCAACTAGCTTTTGACTATCACTTTAACCTATGGTACTCCCTTATTTTACTTCTACTTACAAGGAAGCAAGTAATAAGACTATTTCTGCTAATTTTTTCTCAATTAGCGTGTAGTAAATAGAAGAATAAGCTTTTTAACAATAGTTAATTGCAGAGATGTAGAGAAAGTCATGTGAATGGTACTCATGAGATATTTTTTATCTACAAATTTGCACCAAAACTTGCATAATGGGTGGGAGAGAGTGGAAATGGAAATAAAGCGCAGTGTGTGTGGTGGAGAATAGATATACACAGCTGGACATCTCTTGTTCTGCTTGATCATTGGCTCTCAATACAATTAGTGTGTTGAAGATGAATCTGGCAGCTGACTGACATTATAATACTTGTCATCCCCAAGAAGAACTGGATAGGCGTTGTTGTTTATTACTGCATGTAGATCATTTATATACACTAAAAATAATAAGGGACCCAGAATAGATCCTTGTGGGACAACATGCTTTATTTCAGAATTCAAAATATGCATTGTTATTATTTGAAGTATTTATTATAACCTTTTGCTTTCTGTTTGATAATTAAGATGTAATCCATTGATACCCTTTGCCCCTAATTCCATAGTGTAATAATTTTGATAGAAGTATGTCATGATTAACGCAGTCAAATGCCTTTAATAGATCACAGAATATTCCTAGTGTGTTAAGTTTGCCATCCAAAGACTTGAGAACTTCATTTGTTAAATTGAAAATGGCATCACTAGTCGATATGCTCTTCCTGAATCCAAACTCCCCTTTTGCAAAAATATTATACTTATCTAGATGGTGATAAATTCTTTTAAACATAAGATTTTCAAAAAAAGTTATAAGGAAAGATACTGGTCTATAGTTTGACATTTCTGAGATTTGCCCTTTCTTGTATAATGGCTTAACGACTGAATATTTTAATCTGTCTGGAAATGTTCCTGTTAACATGGATATGTTACATATATGACTTAAAGGTTTGCAAATAATGTGAGCACATATCTTTAATGTTTTCGTGTTTATTTTATCATATCCTTTCAAATGAAAGTATTGTATCACATAACGATGACCAGTTAAATTACGTTTATAAATTCACAGACAGCATTCATTAATGATGGCTGCCAAACAAAGTTACACTATGTAAAACTGTCAAACTTAAAAGTTAAGCTTTCTAAGGTTGGTACTTTTTACCAATGTTGTTTGAAACAACAACCGCTATGTATACGTCAGGTTGGGTACTTCTAGGACAGCCACTGGTTGTGACGTTGCCATGGTGGCACAAGCTCAGAGTTAAAGATCTTGATTCAAGTCCAAACTTAGCATTGAATTTTTACTTTCTCTACACATACTATGTACATAGTGTATAGAGGAAGTGTTGTATTGCACCTAAAAATTCAATACTGAGGTGTGTGGGATCAGCATTGCTCAAAAACGAAAAGGCCGTTAAATACCAAACTTGGTGTTTAAGTTTGGTATCTTCCAAGGATGCGACATGAAGATTTTCAAGAAAGTCGCCCCCTCCCCCATTATTCAAAAATGGCTCTAACAATTTTGATTAAAATATCGCATATTAAGGATATTTACCTGAGAAATAAAATGTATATCTTGAATTTTTTGGGAATAGCTTCTAAAGACCTGTTTATTGTGGATGAATTTTGCTTAATTTGGAATAACTAGTAAACCATAAGAGATAGACAAAAACTTACAATAAAGAAATGTAGATCTGGTTAAAGTACACAAGTTATGTCATAAATATTTTTGCGTGGAACTTACTATTTTCGAAGTATTCCTAGTTATTAGTTTCAATTGTGAAGTACTTACACTTTTCTCAGACGGAAGTGTCTGTTTTTCTATTGTTCTACTCCTGGCCAAGCTAAGAAGCGATTTGCAATGCTAATTGCATAACGACAGCTTCTCAAACATTTAACTAGCACTTTAGCCTAGTGCATTCCCTTAGTTCCAGTGTACTTATAAGGAACTAAGAAATAAAATTCTGCTAATGTTTATCTTAATTAGCATGGTGTTGAAAGAAGAATTATCTTTCATAAGAAGTTTGTTTGTAGAGTAGCTAGAGAAAGTCATGTGAGTGTAATGCATCAGATTTTTGAAACAAATTTGTAACACTAGATAATAAGAGTTGTGTATTTGTTTGTTACAGTACCTCACAACAGTAATCCCGTACCACCTTGGGAGTGGTCCCCCAGATAACCAGGCTCTACAGGTGCTAATCAAAAGTAAGTGCCTACTTCTAATGCTCTAATGTATTCCCAATATAAGACAACTCTGAATTTTTTGAGAGGTTCTCACAGGAAAAATGGTGAGTGTAATTGTGGTGGTTTTACTGTAACTAGTGCAGTGAAGGTGACTCACAGCAAACCCCACTCTCGCTCTATATATATCTGGTCATTATCATTACAAAATATAGTCTTCACACTAAAGAACGCTAGAGTTCTAAGTGAGAAGTTAAATTATTGGGAATAGTGCTAGATAAACAATTGTCTTGTATGTAGTAAATTGTTTTGGGTAGTATTTTTAAAAAAGGACGTCTCAAATGATTTTCTTTCTTTCAGAGCATATTTAGGTATGGGTTTAATTTTATAGAATTCTATCAGATACTAAAAAAATGGATCATTGTAAGATACTTTTTGTTAGACTAAAACTTTTCACAATTGTAAATTTATATATTTATGATTTCTAATAAATGTAAAAGAAAATAATCATAGTGGAAGAAAAGAAGTACATAATTACAATACAAAAAAGATAAACAAACAAACTGGACATGCTTACCAAGTAAAACAAGTACAAAGTTTTTGAATGCACTACCAGATAGGATATGTAACCTTAGTCTTAAGAATAGAGTCTATATGTATATAGTATTGAGGAATTTGAAGAGCTGAGCAAGAATAGCATACGAGTTATAGCCAAGGAGAATGCAATTATATATACAGTTGTAACTAACAAAGTTTATTCTAATTTTTGTATATACCCAATGACAGATAAATAAATTCAATGATGATTTTATTGTCATTGAGCGCCAACAGCGCGAGAGTGGTACATCAAATAATTACAAATACAAGGATGTTCAATAAAGAATGATGATCATTTCTCATGCTACAATTTAATCTTATGATATTCTGTTAGGTTAATGTGTAATAAACACACTGCATCTTCAACACACAAAATGTTTGCTTTGAAAGTAATCAAATTCACATAAACTTTGCAAAAACTAACTACAGTAATTTTTGCACAAAGCATAACCTAAGGATAGAATATGAGAATAACCAGATTGCAGAAGCCTGTAATACAATATTGTTAGGTCTTATGATTGATCGTAACACCATATTGATTATATCTTATGCAAACTGAGCTCTGCATGTTTTAACTCAGCTTATAAATAAGAGCAAACTAAAAACAGCTTATTATGCATATTTTCATTCATTGATGACCTATGGAATAATATTTTGGGGAAATGCAATAGATGCTAAAATGTGTTCATTATGCAAAAAAAGGTGATAAAAATAATGGCAGGGAAAAGACTGCAAACCACTTTTCAAAATGTTTGGAATTTTACCATTAGCCTGTGAATATATTCTAGCCATATTGTCATTTGTAATAAACAACCCGGAAAAGTTTACAAAAAATACAGATATTCAGAACAAAGAGACAGGACTTACATAGACCAACAAATAATTTGCAGTTATTCCAAAAAGGGGTTTACTACAAAGAAATAGTTTTGTGTAATTCACTTCCCTCTTCTATAAAAGAGTTGCAAATGAACAAAAACAAGTTTAGATCAGAATTAAAAAGATACCTTATTACTCACACCTTCTATACAGAGGAGGATTTCATTCAATCAAAAAATATTGCAATAAATATAATAAACATGAATATTCTAAAAATGCAAATGTAGGGGTAGGCTTTTAGAAACAGACATGTGATTGTGGCACCTCTGAAAATTCCTTATCAGAGTTATTATTTGTAAATAAATGTATTAATAAGTATGAATAAATGCAATTGTTGACATGCTAGAGTTTGGGCTTTAAGTCTAATCTCATAATAGGATCTACAGATTGCAATGTTATGTATGTGTGTGCGTGCGTAGTTTCATGGTTGGTACTGCTGGTTACTATCCTGTGAGACATGTTGAGAATCGCCTACAGCCAGAATGGAGGTGGTGCACTAGAAACAATATGTGGCTTTTGTCTCAACAAATCTTCAACTGAGGCCCATGGAGAGTTTGTTGTTCCCTACAGCACAGCTCGAAGGTAATTTAAATTGTTTAATAAAGAGGGAAGACAATAGATTTCAAAGGAAGGTGGACCTGGTGCGCCAGTTACTGCTGCTGTCATTGTGAGAGAGGATCGACAAATAACCGTAAGAACACTTCCTCAAATACTGGATGCCACCCACTTGTTGGTGACAGAAAATTTACACATGAGACATGTTTGTGCGTGATGGGTTCCAAGACTGTTGATTCCTGATCAAAAGGACATTTGCATGCAGTTGAAATTGATGTTGGAGAAACATCCAGACTTGGCTACATCGTTTTGATCCTGAGAGCAAACAGTAAAGCTGAGTGTGCAAATGTCCGTCATTACCAACCCCCCAAAAAACAAAAGTGGTTGCTTCTGCGGGAAAAGATATGGTCATTTCATGTTTTCAAATATGAGGTCTATTCAAAGAGTTCCGGAACTTTGTCCACAAAATGTTTCTATGCTTACCTTTTACTTATTGTGCATGATCTCCTTTGAAATACTCTCCCCCACAATTGATACACCGCTCCCAACGCTGTTTCCATTCCGGAAGCAGTCTTGGTACAACTTTTTCTGGAATCGCGCAAAGCGCCATTTGCAAGTTTTCTTTTATCTCGTCTATTGTTGCCAATCTTCATCCTTTCAACAGGGTTTTCAGCTTTGGAAATAAAAAAAAAAAGTCTGAAAAGGGGCCAGGTCTGGAGAGTATGGAGGATGAAGCAGCACAGTGATATCGTTTTTTTTGTGCAATAATCACGCACCAACAGGGATGAATGTGCGGGTGCGTGATGCAAGAGCCATGAATTGTCTTGCCACAATTCAGGCCGTTTTCTTCTCGCAGGCATCGCAACACATCCCAATAGTATCATCGATTAACAGTTTGTCCCTCTGGCATGAATTCATGGTGAACTAATCCTTCAAAATCAAAGAAAAGTATCAGAATAGCTTTGACATTTGACCTGACCTGAATCTTTGCCAACCCATTGAAAAGACTGAACCTTGATCTCAACATCATAACCACGTCTCATCACCAGTTGTGATTCTCTTAAGGAACAGCTCTTCACAGATTGTGAGGTGGTGATCTTTCTGGTCTTGACTCAAGAGCCATGGGGCGAACTTGGCGGCAACATGATGTGGTCCAACTGCAATCTCTCAGACAGTCAGTCTTCGATTGGCACGCACAATTTTGTTGACATTCCTTACATGAGCGTCGTTGGTAGACGTCGAAGGGCGTCCTGAACGAGGGTCATCTTTAACTTCCGCCTGGCCATTTTTAAACCACATGAGCCATTCGTAACACCTGAGTACGGCTTAAGCACTCGTCACCAGAGGCTTCCAGCATCATTTGGTGTGTCTCTTAAGTTTCACACAAGACTCGCTCCTCTAACTCTGCCATTGCAAACTGTGCGACACAACATTGTACTCAATACAGCTCTAAATGATAACAGACATACAACAATGAAACTTTCAGCAGTTAAACATCAAACACAGGCATGTGCAGGGATGCCAACCGCATTTCAGCCCAATACTCCATTGGCGCAAAATTACAAATGTTCCGGAAGTTTTTGAACGGACCTCGTACATAGGATGGTTTATCGGCACATTGTACCTGCACACACATCAGTAACTAGACAATACTACAGGGATGTCCTGAAAACATTGCAGGCACAAAAGACCACATTTCTGTGAAACAAACTGGATGCTGCACCTTGATAATGCGCAGCCACATATTACCAATGTTGTTGCTGAATATCATACAAAAATCAGCGTGAAGTGTGTCCCTCACCTTTCCTATAGTCTCAATTTAACCCATATGACTTTTTCCTATTCCCTAATTTGAAGAAACACTTTCAAGGGAGGCTTCATCCATCATCAAAAGCAGTAGTGAAGGCTGCAGAGGTGATTTGAAGGACCTCTCAAAAAATTATGATCATTCTTTATTGAACAGCCCTCATAATATTACAGCTACAATTCAAAGTATGTACAGGAATGAAGGTGCAAATTAAAACAGGTTAAAAATTAATAACTATTCTGATTACACCAAATCTACTATATAACAACCAACCAAGAAAAACAGTAGTATAGCAGATGTACTTGTTATACGGGGGCTGTTTTTTTTTTCAACCTCTGATAGGCTATAAATAAAAGACAAGTTCATAGAAAACAATTATTTTATTGCTAAAAGCTTTGTACACTTATGGTTACTTTTCAACATAATCACCGAAAAGATTGAGACATTTGTCGTACCTGTGCACAAGCTTTGCAATACCCGCTTCAAAAAATGTTGCCGCCAATGATTTCAAATGAGCATTGACGTTGTTTTGAAGATCTTCGTGCTTTATGACGTTTGTGGAGAGCCATTCAAAATAAACGAAGAGGAATGCTGACTTGAGGAATTGTGTTGATCCATGACAACGCTCGTCCACACAACCCATCGGCTCCTTGAACAATTTCAATGGGACATTTTCAATCATCTGCCGTACAGTCCTGACCTGGCACCCAGCGACTTTCACCTTTTCCCTGAATTCAGACGCGGCTAGGAGGGCAGCACTTTCAAACCAACCAAGATCTTCAAAACAACGTCAATACTCATTTGAAATCATTGGCGGCAACATTTTTTGAAGCGGGTATTGCAAAGCTTGTGCACAGGTACGACAAATGTCTCAATCTTTTCGGTGATTATGTTGAAAAGTAACCATAAGTGTATAAAACTTTTAGTAATAAAATAATTGTTTTCTATGAACTTGTCTTTTATTTATAGCCTATAAGAGGTTGAAGAAAAATGACCCTCGTATTTCAAAATATTGTTGCAGTGAGTAAAAAGATGTTGCAAGAAGGTAGTGACACAATTTATTTTTAAAAATTGGTGCCGGGCATTGTCTTTAGTCTAAAGATAGCGTATTATACTCGTACATTTTACAACCTAGTACTTTGAAACTCTTCCCTAGGCATCATCTAGTATTATAGGAACATACATTATTTTGTAGTTCTGATGTTGGCCTTTTTAAACACAATACTGTAAACCATATTTATTAAATTAAGAAAATAAATATATACACATGCACACCCACTCCCACACACTCCACGCCCACACACCCCACCCTCACCCTACACCCCACCCTCACCCTACACCCCACCCCACCCACACCCCACCCCCACACCACACACCCACCCCCACACCACACCCCCGCACACATCCCACCCCCACACATCCACTCCCACACACCCACTCCCACCCACATGCCCCACGCCCACACATCCACCCCCACACACTCACCCACCCACACACCCCACGCCCACACATCCACCCCACACCACACCCCACACCACCCCCACAAACACACACACCCACACACCTCATGCCCACACATCCACCCCCACACCACACCCCCATACCAACCCCACACCCCACCCCACCCCTCCCCCACACACATCCCACCCCCACACACCTACCCTACCCCCACACACCCACCCTCCCCCACACACACACCCTACCTCCACACACCCACCCTACCCCCACACATCCACCCCCACACCACACCCCCACACACCCACACTCACCACCCCCACACACATCCCACCCCCACACACATACCCCACCCCTGCACCTCACCCCCACCCCACATCACACCCTCACACACACCACCCCTGCACCCCACCCCACCCCACACCCATCCCACCCCACCCCACACCCATCCCACCCCCACACATCCACCACCCCCACGCACCCACACACACACACCCCACCCCAACCCCAATTCACACCCCATCCCACCCCCACACACCCACACACATCCACCACCCACACACCTACACTCACCACCCCCACACACACCACCCCTGCACCCCACCCCCACACATCCACCACCCCCACGCACCCACACACACACCCCACCCCAACCCCAATTCACACCCCATCCCACCCCCACACACCCACACACATCCACCACCCACACACCTACACTCACCACCCCCACACACCCACACACATCCACCACCCCCACACACCCACCCATACACTCACCCACCCACACACACACACACACACACACACACACACACACACACACACACAAAGACTTATTAATGTTATTCCTAATTTAATAAATATGGTTAACAGTGACCTAGCTCAGACATTATTCTGAAGTAAAAGTATATTGGACACACATGAGCATTTACCACAAAATAAAATGCCATGTGCTATAATACTTTTTTCAATTCAATTTATTAGTCCTGTAAATCATATACATGATATAACATAAGTCAGTGTTTACAGTTAAGTAGAACCATATTTACAATTTACATAAATAGATAGTTACCAATGAATATTTCATACAGCGATTAACTTTTTTGTTTTGAAAAATACTCATTATATAAAAATTAGACCACACAATAATTGACAATTATTAAACTTAATTTTGAGACAATATTACAAGAATCTTTTATGTACAACAGCTGAAGTAAACATCACAATTAAGCATACAAATATTTACAACTATCAATGTTTACACAATAGTATTACAGTAATAAATACAATTAATCACAATTTTCCACTATTACAGTTTTACTAACAGAATACTCAAAAATACAGACTCTCAGGTCTTATCACTGTATCTCATATATTCTTCCACCGAATAGAATTGATTGAGGTTTAGGAATTTGTGAATTTCCTTTTTAAACTTGGTAACAGACTTAATACCTTTAACGGATCAGGAAGTTGATTGAATAATTTTATGCCACTATATTTGAATGATTTCTGAAAAAGTTTAGTTCTATGGGTCTTAAGTGCAGCTTGTTTTTGTTCCTAGTATTGTGCGCATGTATATCCGAGTTTGCTGTTAATTTACTCAAACCACTTTTAACATGAAAATATATACCTCAGGCATATGCTTTTTCAGCTATATAACTAGAGAGTTTAGGAATTATGTGGTGCCCAGGATAGTTTGTTGTCTATTGCAACCCTAAGAATTTTACGTTATACGAGTTATTAGCTATAGGAGTATTTGTGCAATATTGTGTTGTTTTTTTTTTTTTTTTTTGATTATGTACGAATGCGTTAGCTTGAGACCAGAATTACAAGAGGACAGTACTAGTATTGTAAGAGTTTCATGTGTCCAACATTTATGTATATACTTGTGTTTCAGTCCTCAAGGCTATAAACGAAGACAGCCCAACTGTTCCTACACTCCTCACAGACTATATACTCAAAGGTGAGTCAGTGTCTATCTCAATACAAGACATCATCAAACTAGGGTAGACTAACAAAGGAAACCAATTAGTTGAGTCAATTATGTAACATTACATCACTTACTTTTACTATTGGAAAACATATTTCAGAAGCTTTGTGCTGCCAGCATTGCATAGTGGTGGTTTGATGAATCAATAAAATTTTGGGAGAACATCTATACTTGGAAAAACTAGCGACAAGCAATGTCGGCAGTCAACTAAAGGAATTGAGAATGAAAGCTTAGCCCGCCTGGGTAGCGTGTTTGCAGGTGGTGAGTTACCCAGATAAGGCTTTCCCTTATCCTGAGAAGACGAATGTCGAGTAACTTTAAGCTCCATGGACCCCGACATCATTTCACTGTCTGATATGACCAATCAGGTTAAAGGACGTTAAAGTACAAAAAAAGAAAAAAGGAAACTAATGGAAGTTTCTGAAATTTGTTTTCCAAAATAAAAGTGAGTGATATATGTTACAAAGTCCGACAAATATTAGTAATAATAGATACTAGCTGATTAACTATTTTGTCTTTCTTTATTTTACTTTCTCTACATGTACTATGTACATAGTGTATAGAGAAGGTATTGTAATGCACCCAAAAATTCAATACCGAGATTTCACCGGAAATATATGTTTTGGGTCCCCCTGAAACCGAAAAAAGGCATTTTCAGAAAAAGGTTCATGTGTGTGTGTGTGTGTGTGTGTGTGTGTGTGTGTGTGTGTGTGTGTGTGTCTGTGGACAGCATAGCTCAAAAACAAAAAAAAAAAAAAAAACAAATGTTAAATACCAAACTTGATATTTAAGATTGGTATCTTCCAAGGATGTGACACAAAGATTTTCAAGAACCCCCCCCCTACCACCCCAAACTTTTTTTGAACATTTTGATGTTCTCAAAAATGGCTTTAATGATTTTGATTAAAATATTGTATATTAAAGATATTTACCTGACAAATAAAATGTATATCTTGAATTATCTAGGAATAGCCTCTGAAGACTACTTTATTCTGGATGAATTTTACGGAATTTTGCATAACTGCTAAACCATAAAACATGGACAAAAACTTACCACACAAAAAATGTAGAGCACTTTAAAGCACACAGTTTATGTTATACACATTTTTTCCTGGAGTTGATCATTTTTTAGATATTCCTTGTTTTTGGTTTCACCTTGAAAAAACTTATACTTTTCTCATACAAGAATTTGTCAACTCGTGTCCATACAAACAAAGGAACTTCAGTCACATAGCAACCAGCTTTTGACTACCACTTTAACCTATGCTACTCCCTTATTTCGCTTCTACTTTCAAGGAAGCAAGTAATAAAAGACTATTTCTGCTAATGTTTTCTGATTAGCTTGAAGTAAATAGAAGCATAAGCATTTTAACAATAATTTGATGTAGAGAAAGTCATGTGAATGGAACACATAAGATTTTTTATTTTCTCTAGCCCCATATGTTCAATGCACATAGGGATAGAGAAGTATTGCATTCCACCCAAAAATTCGATACTGAGATTTCACCGGAAATACATGTTTTAGGATCCCCTGTATCCAAAAAAAGCATTTTCAGAAAAAGGTGTGTGTGTGTGTGTGTGTGTGTGTGTGTGTGTGTGTGTGTGTGTGTGTGTGTGTGTGTGTGTGTGTGTGTGTGTGTGTGTGTGTGTGTGTGTGTGTGTGTGTGTGTGTGTGTGTGTGTGTGTGTGTGTGTGTGTGTGTGTGTGTGTGTGTGTGTGTGTGTGTGTGTGTGTGTGTGTGTGTGTGTGTGTGTGTGTGTGTGTGTGTGTGTGTGTGTGTGTGTGTGTGTGTGTGTGTGTGTGTGTGTGTGTGTGTGTGTGTGTGTGTGTGTGTGTGTGTGTGTGTGTGTGTGTGTGTGTGTGTGTGTGTGTGTGTGTGTGTGTGTGTGTGTGTGTGTGTGTGTGTGTGTGTGTGTGTGTGTGTGTGTGTGTGTGTGTGTGTGTGTGTGTGTGTGTGTGTGTGTGTGTGTGTGTGTGTGTGTGTGTGTGTGTGTGTGTGTGTGCGTGCGTGCGTGCGTGCGTGCGTGCGTGCGTGCGTGCGTGCGTGCGTGCGTGCGTGCGTGCGTGCGTGCGTGCGTGCGTGCGTGCGTGCGTGCGTGGGTGGGTGGGTGGGTGGGTGGGTGGGTGGGTGGGTGGGTGGGTGGGTGGGTGGGTGTGTGTGTGTGTGTGTGTGTGTGTGTGTGTGTGTGTGTGTGTGTGTGTGTGTGTGTGTGTGTGTGTGTGTGTGTGTGTGTGTGTGTGTGTGTGTGTGTGTGTGTGTGTGTGTGTGTGTGTGTGTGTGTGTGTGTGTGTGTGTGTGTGTGTGTGCGTGCGTGCGTGCGTGATAACTCAAAAACGAAAAATAGCTAAAATACCAAACTTGGTATTTAAGTTTAGTATCTTCGAGGGATGCGACACGAAGATTTTGAGAAAAATTCCCCCACTCCAAACTACCTTTTACATGGAACCTTTTTCGAAAATTTTGATTTTCTTAAAAATGGCTCTAATGATTTTGATTAAAATATCATATATTAAAGATATTTAGCTAACAAATAAAATGTATATTTTGAATTTTCTGCGAATAGCTTCTGAAGACCTGTTTATTCTGGATGAATTTTGCTTAATTTGGCATAACTAGTAAATCGTAAGCTATAGACAAAAACTTACTGCACAAAAAATGTAGTTATTGATAAAATACACAAGTTATGTCATATACATTTTTTTCGTGGAGCTTAGCATTTTCGAGGTATTCATTGTTATTAGTTTCAGTTGTGAAGTACTTATACTTTTCTCAGATGGGAGTGTCCGTTTTTCTTTTGTTCTACTCCTGGCCAAGAAAAGAAGCGACTTGTAATGACAATCGCATAATGACAGCTTTTAAAACATTTGATTATTGGTTTAGCCTAGTGTATTCCCGTATTTTCTTCCTACTTATACAGAACTAAATAATAACATTGTACTAATGAGTAACACGATTAGCAAGGTGCAGAAAGAAGAAGAATCTTATGTATGAAGTTTGTAGAATAGCTAGAGAAAGTCATGTGAGTGTAACACATCAGATTTTTTAAAATATGCCTTGTTCTTATATGAATAGATGCTATCCTAAATTCCAAAATTAAGTTCTGAATAATTAGGTCGTCTTGTATTTGGATAAGTGCTGTATATTTCTGATATACATTTTCATAGGTTTAGTAGTCATAGCACAAAAAATTGCAAAAACTAATGACAGTTATAATAGTATTAACGTGGTCAATATGAGGGTAGTTCAATATTAGGAATGAACAAGCTGTGTTTTTCAGATACAAATTATTTATTTGTCAACATAGTCCACTTTTAGCTATATACACTTCTCCCAACATTGCTGACATCTTTTAATCCCTCCAGAAATAGGAATTGTCAAGCTCTGCAAAATACACTCCTGTGTTGACCTTATTTGATCTACATTCCATTATCATGAACCATTTCTTCATGTTTTGGAATAAAAGGAAATCACAAGTCAGGTGAATATGAGTAATTCATAACACAGTTGGATAAGTAAAGTCAGACTGAAAAATTCAATGTTATAGCTGGGATTTGAACCATGGATCTCCCGGTCTCTAGCCATGTGTAGGACAGCAGTTGGATAGGTAGAGTCAGACTGAAAATTTCAGTGCCATAGCTGGGATTTGAACCATGAATCTCCCGATCTCTAACTGGTTGCTCTGCCACTGAGCTACCATGGCAACTGACTACTTATCCGATTCCTGACCTACACACAATTTCTGTGAGAAAACAATTAAAATTATCACAATTGACCATAATAGTTGGCTATGCTATGAATCCTGGGACTTAAAGTACTTACAACATTATAAGTCACCATTGGGGTTGTCATCTCAAAATAGTTTGAGATCACCTTGTGGTTTACCAGGAAACAAGCGACTCAGTTGAGAAATTCAATGCTATGCCAGCATGTTGCCATGGTAGCTGAGTGGTAGATCAACCGGCTAGAGACTGGAAGATCCATGGTTCAAATCCCAGCTATGACATTGAATTTTTCAGTCTGACTCTACCAATCCAACATCATAACACACTTAATAAAATTTGGTGCTGACAACTCTGGATGAATGTACTGTAATTGTAGTGAAGTAGCAAATGACATGGCCAACTATAAACAAAAGATAGAGCAGCTGTTGGAACCAGAATCCTATACAAAGCTAAAGAAAGACCCAACAAATGGGATTTTCAAGATGACAAACCATTTGATCATAAAGTCATCACTAACACAAGAAGCAGTTTTACCTCGTCTCTACGGATTGCCAAAGATCCACAAGGAATCCATGCCATTGATTGCTATAGTCGGCACAATTGCACTGCCGACTTACACTTTAGCAAAGCTTCTACATCCACAGTTTGGCAATACAGAATCACACATAATGAACTTCACTCACTTCACTGACAAGCTCAGGGACATAAAACTGGACCCAGGAGGCCAACTGGTAAGCTTTGACATGATTTCATTGTTTACGAAGATTCCGAAAGAAGAAACTTTGACGCACCTCTCCGAAGTTTTCCCAGGAGAAATTACAACCCAATTCCAGAATGGTGAGTTATATAAACAAAGGTAGCTTACTATACCCCCGCCGCTGAATCCTTGACCTGACAGTTGGTACATGCACAGAAAACAGATGAAAACCTTTACCCGTTTGACTTTCTGAACCAATCACAAGGAAGCATTGAGTTCAGACAACGGAAACTGATCTAGATGCCACACCATTGCAATATCTGGCCATTTCCAACCACGTGCTCAGTTTGTGAACTCTAACACGTGCGTTGAGCTGTTCTGTGCAAGCTATGTATTATTCGTTGTTATTTATATTTATTATTATTATTATTGATAGTGCTGTTGGTGTTTGTAGGGAACACAACAAGACTTTCACAATTATTATAGAGGTGAATAGACTTTTGCGGAAGGTGTGGTGAGGGTGGATGCAGATTCATGGAAGAAAAAAGTGAATCATGTTTACTAAATAATACGAAAAGTACAGGAATTAGACGGAATCATCAGTGAATGTGAACCACTAATGATATGACTTGGTGACGACGACGATGTTGATGATAATGACGATGATACATCCAATAATGATGACGACAGAGACTTGGATGGAATTGAGCCATTACAATTGTAAACCGGTGAAAATCACTTTGTTACACCTTTCTCTCATTGTAACAAGCTATTTTGTACTAATCTGCTCTATATTGACATAAATACCTAATGTATGCTACATGTGTTACAGTATCACTGTTATTTTCAGTTAACATCAATAATAACAAATTAGTTTCATCATTTATCAGTATTCATTTACATTCGTCGTTACACACGATAGAGACATTTGTAATCAGTTGTTGTTGTTTACCAGTTACTCTGGCAACGTCACAAAGGCAGCATAGCCAACCTTATGCAAAACCATACAAACTGTCAAGTGCAAGGATTCAGCGGCAGGGGTATATGTCTGACTATTGCCAACTTCTACATGGAGAAATTTGAGAAGAAGGCCTTTGAGTCTGTCACATATAAACTCAAAGTATGGTGGAGATATATGGAAATGAAATGGCATTTTATTTATGGATGCTCTTTAACTGCTGTAGTTCTCAGCATCCCATTCTAAATTGGGCATGAAAGACAGCTTAATTTTGCTCAGAAGCCTCTCTATCAGGCTTGAGGCTCTTTTATGTGGCATGTGACCAACGGCTTTACTTCCCTTCTGAAGGAAGCCATGCTAAGGATTTTTATGCCCAAAAATATCCATCGTCCTTCGCCAGGTTTGAACCTGCGACCTTGGGTATATGAAGTTAGCATGGTAACCATTACACCACAGAGGGTGATGGAGATATATGGACGATACGTTTGTTATTTGGTTGCATGGGGATGAAGAAGTGGATAAATTTCTTGATGGTGTTAATAGTATCCACAGTAACATAAAATTTTCGATGGAAAAGGAGCAAAACAGAAGTATCACCTTCCTGGATGATCTCATAACCAAGAATTCTGATCTAACACTAGGTGACACAGTTTATAGGAAACTGACACATATGGACTGTTATCACCATCCTCGAAATAAGAGAAGCATAACTAAGACCTTAACGGAACAGGCAAGGCAGATATGTGAACCAGCCACACTAAATCAAGAAATAAAACACCTACACCAAACCCTGCAGAAGAACGGATATGGTAAAAAAGAAATAATTAGGGTATCCCATCCCAAGAGATTTTGCAACCCCAGCATAAGGCGGAGAAAGTCTAGCATGAAAATAAAACAAAATGTCAGATCGGCGAAGGACAAACAGGATCCTCTATCCTCTCAAGGAGTGTGCCACATGCCTTGCAGCTGTGGTCAAGTCTACTTTGGTACCACCAAGCCACCTGAAAAGTCAGCAGTAGTCGAACATGCTCTATTAAGAGGTTTAATGACACCACAGCACATTACCATGCTAGGATCTACCAAATAAGTTTAACAGAAAGAATAAACAGCACGCATCCACAGAGCATGGATACCAGTACTGGCTGAAACACATACAACCCAGCCAACTGACTCAGGCCACCGATTGCCTGGTGCTCAGCCAACTATATGCCACTTCAGCAGCCACTGGCACAAGTCTGAGGATGCCTGATGGGCGTAACATCAGGTGTTGATACATCTACTGGACCACGGCCTAGAGGCCCAGAATCAACATTTTATTGGATTTATTTTCCATTTGGGCCCATATCTTCTTATCAAATCAGGCCAATAATTCACTGTGGTATTTTTGCAGCAATCATCTTTCTGTTTTCTAAGAAGTTAGCGAGTCATTGGCCAAGTATGACCTCAATTGCATTATGCAAATATTATAATTTCTACTACCAGAATGGGGATGTTGAAGATATTATTATCTACCAAATTTTTTATGAAAGGATGTTTTGGAGCAGTGATATGTGTGAATGGAATGTTTGAGTTAGATTAGTAACACTTTAAGTATCCTTATGTATACAGACCGGCTTTGTGACCCATTTTGAGGTGTGAACTTCCACAATGTGATTTGTGGCAGCAATTTACACTTGAATGTGTGGTGTTGTTTTTCTCCCAGACGTCAAGCTCTGCTGCATATCTGGTGAGCTTTTAAGGTGTATGTTTGGTGATATTTAAGAAGTGGTGTGCAACAGCTGATTTGTCAGTGTGTTTAGTTCTTCGCTCAATCACACCTCATCATGGAACATCCTTTAGGGATTCAGTTGGAAATCATCGACAATGAAGCCCACGTGGCTTCAAAACTGGTCTGATATAACAACACATAAGTGATATTTAAAATGTTATAAATCCAACTCACCTATTCTATTTTATTATTATTATTATTATTATTATTATTTTATTATTATTATTATTATTATTATTTTATTATTATTATTATTATTATTATTATTATTATTATTATTATTATTATTATTATTATTATTATTATTTTATTATTATTATTATTGTTATTATTATTATTATTATTATTATTATTATTTATTATTATTTTATAATTATTTTTTATTTTATTATTATTTTATTTTTATTATTATTAATATTTATTAAATGCCTACACATTCAAATAGATACTTTGAAACTGAAAAACAGTATTTTTGAAACTTGTTAATTTATTTATATGTGAAGTTCAGCCGCTGCTCCTTTTTCATGAATTCCTCAATGACGGCATCATAAAAAGCTGAAGATGAATTTCTTCTCAGTGATTCAGTAGTTTTTTCTCAATGGAAATCACAGCAAGTCCACACAAAGGGTTTTCACAGTTTGACCATGTATTTTAATACAGTTCAGCAAAAATCATATTGTGAACGTTTTCAATTATTTCCTCAATGGCAAAACACAACCATTTAGATCAGACACTAACAGGAGACTAACATCAACTCTTTACTACACATGCGCTATGAGTCAGACAGAAAAGTTCATTTACAGAGGGGGAGGTCAGATATAGACTAACATGTGGTAGAAATGACAACAATTAATTCTGTCTTGTTTCGCTTTTACAGCAGTGTTGCCATTATTAAAGTTACACCCCATGTATAAAAAATGACGGTACATGATGGTAACCCAATTTGACTTAACAAAACCATCAAATTTTGAAATACGGGTGCTCTTTGAACTGCCCCCATTGATGTGAACGGTTTAAACTGTGAAATGTCTAACATTATGTTTTTGTTTTATGTTTCAGTTCTGTGTCCAACGTAGGCACTGAGACAATCTGCACAGGTTTTCTTCTGTCTTTCCCTATGTAATTATTGTTCTGCTTGAGCTACAGATAGATCTCCCCCCAATGTTACCTTTCTCCGTATTCTGTTGTTCCTATGTTACTGCTGCCACTGCTGTCTGCAACCAAAGATTCCAACTGCAAACAGCAGCTTGCAAACAGTGGGAAAACTATTGTTTATGTCATGTACAGTAATTTATTTTTACTACATAAGTTTTTTTTTTGTTGTTGTAAGTTTGGCATCATTATTAATCTGTGAAAGAAATGCACAATGACCCAGTTCAGCAATGAAATAGTTGCTAAGATAACCATAGGGAAACGGCACGTGTCAGAGAAGATGTTTTAAAAGTGTGTTGTTTATTTTGTTGCCTCGATTTGCTTTGTGTGACTTGAACTGGGTTATTGCTTTTCCTCACGTTCCTCAATAATGTTGGTACTACTTGCCAACGCTAGTCAGTGGTGCCATGATGTTTAGAATCACAACTGCATGTTTATGTTCCGGATATGGCTTCAGCACGAGACTGGAAGATTGTTGTCTGTGCAGCATTAAGCTTTGTGCCACCAGAGTGTAGGTGGTTATTGACTTTTCCTTGTGCAACATAATGTACGTTATGTTTACTCAGCAACATGTTCTCACTAAAATATGTATATTGTGTGTTTAAGGCAGTAACGACCAAAAATCAGCAAATTAAAAGTATATATTGGATATGGAGCTTTAAAGTTTGTGAGAGTTGCAGTATCACTTAATTAGGATAAATTTTGTAAACCCTTGTTTATGTTTAGTAACCAATGATGGGTGGAGATCTTGGCGACGTTTCTTCCATATTTTCTGACTAGTGTGCAAGTCACCTCTGCACCACAGGGCAGAAATGCTAGCATTTTGCTGAAGCAAATCTTGTGTCCAGCTGTCATCTTGTGATACTACACACTACCATATACACCATATGCAGCATCTGTCAAATTATTTGTTTTCCAAGTTTTTGAAGTAAAGGACAATGGAAGAAGAGAGATCTGTGGTTGAAGGAATATTTAGTCCAATCACATTTTTTGGCCTCTCAGGAGTTATTATTGTAGTAAACATTGCGACAAGGTCATAACTTGATTTTGGTCTAAAACTACTGTTAATGTAACACAAGGCTGTACGATATATTATCATTACGTTCCGAGGAACACGCCCCCTATTCTCACGGTTCTGGTATCATAGGCTCATAATTTGATAGTAATTATCTCTCGCAATAGCTGTTAAATGGGCAGCTTAGCAAGAGGTTTCTTATAAACCAGAGTAGGTTGCAAATTTTGTCTGCACATTGCCTTTACCCAAGCTTCTCTAAGGTCTTTCCAAGTTGGAAATCTAAAAATCTAACAAACAATACAGCATCGTTCTGTTGATAATGTATAACATATTTCACTAAGTATATCATGGAAAAAATTACTTAAATAAGTACACTAACCTGTATATTGAAACACATTTCCCTTTCCTTGATTTTGCTTCTGCTATTAGAGAAACTACAACCAAACACCACACACATATTGACCATTATACTGGTTTAAAACTTAAAGTCTAAATATACTACTTAATTGAACATTTAACAGCACAAAATTTTATTTAACCCACACAAGGCGAGCTCATCTCAAAAGTGTAGTATCTGTGTGAAAATCCTGCTTCAGCAACACAATACATGAGGATAGGGCATTTCCAATCTAATCTCTCTGTATATCTATGCTCTGTGGCCATCTTATGTAGCGATGCCCTCCAAGGACAGATCCAGGTTTACTGTCGCACCAGGTGGTTTGGGGTCCTTCCTAGAACATTTTCAAAAATGTTGCTCCAAAAATTAGATTATGGGGTTGAAAAAATTTGGAACAATATTCCCAAAAGGAGGAAAAGTGCTAATATGTATTATATGAGGTGTCTGAAAAGAATCTGCGCAGTGAACTTGGAGGGGGGCATCTCCTTTATCCTACTAGAGTAATATTGTGACAGTTGTGTGGTTGGCTTGTGAAACAAAGTCAAAATGTTAACCACTAAAGAGAAAACTTTTTCAATTGACATATTCTTTGATGGTGATAAGATTTCAGAAAAAGTAAAATGTAAATTTCTTGAACGTTTTGCACATTTGGTATGTCCTTATCACGATACGTGACAGATTTAATTACTAAATTCTTTGAAACCGAGTCTGTACAGATCTCTGAAAAGCGGTAGGCCTGCAAAATTTCAGATATAATGTAAAGAAGCTCCACTAATGAATGCAGAAATTGGAACAAGAAAAACATAGAGCTAGCTATTAGTAAAGAAATTAAATTGCATCCCCATGAATGTAAAGTACCCCAAAAACAAAATGGACTAAAGGAAGAAATCACAAATAGTGTATACACAGTTATGCAGAAAGCCTTCACAGCTCCGAAACAAGAGCAAAAGAGTGGAACTCTGCGAGGAGAGATGAGTAAAGCATTTCTAACATCATCTGTGATAATTATTCTCGCTTTCAGTTCAGCTCATCTTCATTCTCAACTATAGTTAGCGGCATCTAAACAAAAAGTATTAAAGTAGGCAAAATATACTTAAATAGTTGTGAATTAAGTAAAAAATCTTAGTATTTTTTCTTACATTTTAAAAAACTAATTGACTTATGGAAAAAGTCTATCAAATCCTTTTAGAGAACAATGTCTGTGACATAACTTCAACTTGTGCAGGCTCTTGTACTGATGTTTCATTGCTTAGCTGCATTTGTGGAGAAAAATCATCCTTCATTCTCTTCTTCTTAATTGTAAAATGATAACCTCTCTACTCCCCACTAAACCAGCTGACACACATATACCAGGATTTGGGAGGACGCCAATGTATTTATTTTTATTAGCCATGCATAAATCGTTTTACTTAAGTTTATATTTGTTTTACTAATATTGTCTCCAGGATTTTAAACTTTATTTGCAATTTATTATGTTGCAGCCTGTATTTCTTTTATTGATGTTATGCTTAGCGAGGAAGGGAAACTCTAAATCCACCCTTGGTTGCATCGCAAATGAACAGGGGTTCACAAAACATGTATTCTGATGTGTATAAATGTGGTCCATAATGGAATGCAGCTGTTTATGTTGGTACAAACAAATTAGTCGCACCCTGACTACCTCTGTTCATTGAGTATAATTCTAGCCAGTGGATTTGCAGGGTATTTGGTACAACTCTAATGAATAACATTACAAGTATAATGACACATGCATCCCTTCCTCTAGAAGACTGAATTATGTTTGTGTGCCAGTGGCGGTAACTTTTATAAGGCTTTTATATCCCTAATTGTTATTCAGGCCAGTTACATAGAGAGCTGATACTAGCTGTGTGAAGTCAAAACTTGGTTCACTTACAGAGGGAAAAACTTTATTGTGATTTAAAGGAATGGGACACTTTTTGTGCACATCAGTGTGCAAGAGTGATAGTGCAACTCAATAAAACTTTAAGGTTTAACTGTAAGTTATAGGGACACTGGGAGTCAATTTTGACCACAGTCGGTCAAAAAATTTAAAATATTTTTTTTTTATGCAACCATAGAGTATTAACATTTACATGTTTCCCCCTTGGTTCGGACTCTACAGCCATTTAAACATGTACAATAAATCTGTTTCCTAAGATACTATTTCATAAAAGAAAATGTTCCATGCATCTGAGTTTTTCCTTAAATTCCATTAAAATTACCAGAATGTGCAGCAGTATCTGTTGTAACATTCTACTGAAGAAATATATATTGTAATATCAATAATAGTTTTAAAAAAAACAATGAAAATATAGCCAGTTTTAAACGTTACATTTTCTTACATGTTTATAAAAAGTTTTACAAGTCACTCATCATATTTGTTTAAAATATCTTTTCATACAACTTTTGTTTATGGTTCAAAGCTGAAAATGCAAAAATTTAGCCAATTTTCTCAAATTATGAGGCATGTATAACATTTGCAATGCTTTTACATTATAAAATAATTTATGCTTGCGATGCTGAAATATAGTAATTATACGAGGTGGTAGTGCACTTTTGTGAACCTCATTCAAGTTAGATTTGTATCAATTAGAAGATCCACATGTAACAATCAATACTTTTGCATGTGTGCATATTTTGTAACGCTACCAGGCACCAGCTGTTGAAAGTGCAACTCTTAAGTTCTATTGAAACATAACTAGAAAAAGTAAAAGAATGACAGTGAGGTACAACTTACACTGCTGGAAATTACTGCAAGGCACAGGATGTGATTATAGTACTGCCGCTATATCTTTGGCTCATGACAGAGAGGCAGTGTTGCCACCACTGTGTATACATGTGCTATATCATCATGAAATGCATACATTGAGAGCTATAGCATTAATAATTAAAGAATAACTATAACAAGGATGATGCAGTAAATCACACCTGTACAAAAAGCAAATTTCACCTATTATTGGGGAGAAATTACCTTGTGATTGACATTCCTGTCTTGCTACGCTGTTGCCATATTTACTTGCTGCAGCGCCACATATTTCACCTCTTTCTCTAAAATGCCTTCTTCTTTCCATGCACAGTTGAAACCCGCTTATATGTTATTCACTTCAATATTTTTCGCACATATACGCTAAAATTTTAGAGACCAGTTGTTCTTGATTAAAATGTTGGTCAATTATACATTTTCTGGTAATGTGTCACTTTTCTGATCCCCATACACAAAATGTACCTGTTTATACATTTTTAAAAAAACGTATGGTGGTATGCTTGCTGTGTATAGTCTTTGAATTGCCTGGTTTGTGGTTTTCATTGACGTTTATCCGTTCATTGTCGTCATATCGTTCCAACATCGTCTATTTTATGTGGAGTTTTGAGTTACAAACAGGAGAAGAAACATGTGGGAATATCAACCAGCAAGGAAGAAAACAAGAAAATCCTTAACTCTTGCTGAAAAATTAAAAAGTCTGGATGAGGTCCATACCAGAAGAGAAAATCAGTTACACGTTTTCTCATTTATACAGTATTTTAGTAGTCTCCCTTCAAAAACGTAAAAATGAGGTTCCACTGTATTTTCTTTCATACTTCTGGTATGTTTCCCCATTTCTCACTAGTTACCTCATTTATTCCTTTCAACATTGGGCCCTGTACTTCACTAAACATAAAAATGTTATTATTTCTGCTAACATAACCTCAACTCGTTTATCACAATATAAGACATTTTCAAATCACAATGTTACTCATGATAGCTCTAGGATGAGAACAATATACATAAGAAGTTGTAATGATTATACATGTAAATTCTGTGTATGACAGAACCAAACTTTTCACAGGATGAAACCAAACAAGCAGATCAGTCATGCATGAGAACACATGCATAAATTTCCACTGAACATAGAACTTTTCAATGCATATACATGTTTACATATTACAAAAAAAAAAAAAAAATGATGTATAAGGCTGTAGTGCTAAAAACACAGGTTACAAAAACAGCAGAATAGACATATAATCACATAGAGGACTGTATGTCACTGCACTATACTTAATGTGCTCCATAAAAACATATGTACTTCCTTATTTGCATGCACACATAAACAAAAATTACTGTTAAAATGTATAAATAAATATTTCATTATGTAACACTGATGAAATGTCAGATGATGGTTTTCTAGTTATCAACATACTAGTTACTACTAGTAATTATATAAAACTAAAATATCTAAAATTTGAAATCAACCCTCAAAATATAAAATCTCACTAAAACATAAACCAGAGGGATATAAAATAAAGTAAGTCCACTAATTGAGCAAGGTAAACAAAGAATATTAAAAATAATTTATAATTATTTTAGCTTAAGACACATATTTGCATGCTAATTACAGCCATTATGCTTTCATTGCATAATAAATTCTTTTAGCTCAAAGTAATTACCCAATCTGAATAAAATTTGGTAAACAGCAATCTAAAATTGACTCCCAGTGTGTCCTATAGAGCGTTCATTATGTATGATAGTACAGATTTTTTTAAAAGCCTGTGATGCTTGATATTTTATTATGATCAATACTCTGTCATAAAGGCAACATTTTAATTACTAATTATGCTGTTATTATTAATATTTATTTATTACTGTATTCATAAGAAAAGAAGACAGTGGAATGAGAAAGTGATTGGTGGACTGAATGAAGGATACCAAAACAGATTTTAGAAAGTGAAATGATGGAAAGAGAGAGACAGGGAACTAGGAGACCAAAACTGTGAGATAGCTGATGAACTTGTGGGGTGCGTGTTTGTGTTGAGACCCAGTATTGGTAGCTGGATGTAAAAATGCCTAGCTTGCCTGGTCCTGTGTGATTCCCCAACCTCACACTCAACTGGTGCCTGTTTCTCCAGCAAGTGCTGAAACAAACTTGATTACACAAAAATTGAACAATTGTTGACTTCAGAATGTACAGATTAAAATGAAATCTGACATATATTTATAATTCATTGTGATTGCAGTGGTACGAGGGGTGTTCAATAAGTCCTTACGAGAAACATAAAAAATCAAATTATGTTCAGTAGGTTTTAATTTTTTATTTCAACATAGTAACATCCAAAGTGTAGAATCTTGGAAGGTCCTCAAAATAGGGATCTGTTTGGGAGATGACCTCGTTAAGACATGAATCATTTTCTGAAGAGCCACTTTTTCAAGTTTGGAGATAGAAAGAGGTCACTGAGGATTAAATACAGTGTGAATGTAGTCATTGAAAACCTAATCCTATAATTTTGACGCTTGAAACTGCACAGGTGTGCATGGAAGAGAATATTTTCTTTGCTAGATGAGAGCAGTTGTTCTTGACCAGTGCATAATACTCTCCATTTATTTTTCTTTCTTTCTGCAAGTAATTGATGTACATGATTCTATGTGCATCCCAAAAACCCAAGGCTATTTTCACCACCTTTGGCTTCTTGGAGCTAGTTTGCCTTTAACTTTTCTGAAGTGCAGTAGCATACCAATGTTTTGTCTACAGCTATGTATCAACACAGAAACTAATCAGAATTGTCATAAAATTGCCAAACCATTGATCACATGATTGTGTTTATTCTCCATTGAGAGCAGACTCAGCACCCAATTTGCCAAGATCTTTATCAGTCCTAATTTTTGGTGCAAAATTGAAAACACTTCTGACCTCAACTATTTTGCGAACTTTGATTCATTGATCACTCAAAACTATATCATTGATTTTGTCAATCATTTCGAAGGAAGTCATTTCCACTGGATGTCCTGAACGATGTTCATCATTTGTGGATGTATAACCTATTTAAACTCAATGCTGCTTATTAAATGCAAACTTTTTTGGATGCTATGAGTGCTATTTTTGGATTTTCTCAAGAGTTGTTGAACACCCCTCATTTTAAATTTATTTCTGATTAATGTATTTTATTATCTTATACCTTTTTTTTTTTTTTTTAATAGAAGTCACTCAGAATACTGAAATATTGATAGGATTTTAACTTCAGAAATGATTCACTGCAAATTAAGAAAAAATAAGAATATTAAACACATTCTACTGCATATAAAACTCCGGAAAAAAAATATATAAAGACCCGCAAACACCTAAGATATTATCAGGCATGGGGTTTAAAATTAAAATTATTTTCGTAGATTATGTTGTGAATTTCTAGGAATATATCAGTGCTGGTGGTGTGCCAGAATTTTGTCCCACATAAGTGTTTTTTTATGTCAGTAAATATATTGCTTGAGGCTGTTGCTTCTAAGCACACTTAAAAACCATCAGTCTGTGCCAAGTTTGAACTCACAATCTTACGATCAGAAAGGTTGACTACCCTATTTTTACAACAAATAGACTGAGAACTAAAAAAAATATTAATTTAATAAACAGTTTAGCAATAGGTTGCCACTGATCAAAAAGCCAATAAGATTTGTGAATTTTTATGACCTGGAGAAAACAGAGCTGTTCAAGATTTCTGTTTTTGTTTTAGATGGAGAAATTGGGAAAATAGATATTGCTGGAAAAAGTTGCATTTTTCATCTTGGCTTATAAGTTTTCTGTTAAATACCTAATATTAAAATCTTTTGGGGAATTACTTTCATTGGAATAAAAAATGTCCAGTTTGACAGTTTCATATTTTGTGTATCCATCAAATTCCTATATTCTAAAAAGGACCATTGTCAGTGATTTCTGTTTCTGTTTTAGATGATGAAATTAGGAAAATACAACAAGCTTTTCCTTGCATTGCTTGCAGTAAACGCGTTTTTCATCTTTTATGAAAAAAACTAAAATTTGATTTCCTGGGTCCAACCAGTAATAGTTTTTAGACACAAAGTGCAGGATATAATATTTAAAAAATTCTTATAACATTTCATTATTAGTATACAATGGTTCCACCAGTTGGCATTGCTTCTATACGTCGGCACTTTTGTTAGTTTGTCATTGCAGATGCTTACTGGCCTGCTATAAACATTTAGGGCACTAAGCTGCAAAGTATAGCCCAATGTGGAGGGCCCTAAGCCGCAAAGCGTAGCCAAGGGATCTGTGAAGCTAAAACCCCCATGATCCCAAGAAGAAGTCAAAATTTGGGCAATCTGGCAACTTTAACATCTGAACAACTTGACGTTTTCAACACTTTCAAGTATGGATCACCAGTAAAAGTCTTAAGACCTTTTGTATGTGTGTGTGCATGCGTGTGCGCATGTCTGTATGTGTGGTGGAACCATCGTATAGCCTTACCAAAATTGTTAAATATTTAGAAAGGGATTGTATTTTAACAGTAAAATCTTTTGGGGGAATTACTTTCATTTAAACAGAAAATGTCATATTTTGTAGGCTATAAAAAGAAGTGCTGGCAATATATGAATATGACAAAGAAATTGGTTGTAGTGCCAATTTGCTCTCTTATTTAAAACACCAAATATAAAAAACATTTTATATTCATCACTCACAGTTGGTAACCTTGAGATAGTATGGAGGTAAATGAATGTAATTTAGGTGTATATTTTTGAGTTGGCAGCACTGGCTATGTGAACTAAGCAACCTGAGCTCTTGTTTAGCAGATAATGCACAAGTACGTGAGAATAAAGCAGCTAATATGATGGAATTTATTTTTCACAATAATAATAATAATATTGTATATAGTGCAATGCAGCCATAGGAGTAAATAAGCCTGTCTTTCATCTGTTGTAACGGTGATTCTAAGATGATCTCTCTAATATGAAACAAGCTATGCTTAGCGATTCATCTTGCCATCAAGATTGCATGTTTATTGTAGATAATATAAATATAAATATACATATATATATATTTGAATGGTTACAGATTGAGAGCTTCAGTTTGATATTTTTAAAGTGCAGCAAATATCCAGATTTTGGCACTCGTTTAGCAAGACGGAATATCACAAAAAAAACACAACAGAATGACAAGCTTTGTATATTGTATGGAACAGTATTATGTGTCTTTGGTGGAATAATTATAATGATACCTTTGTAACACGCTCGTTTTATTTACATGCCCCTCTTCCTCTACCTCATAACCTTAACACCAACTATCGTACTGAAACATTCAAAGCCACAATGCATTCTAGCCATATTGTCATTTGTAATAAACAACCCAGAAAAGTTTACAGCAAATACAGATATTCATAACAAAGAGACAGGACTTACATAGACCAACAAATAATTTGCAGTTATTCCAAAAAGGGGTTTACTACAAAGGAATAGTTTTGTGTAATTCACTTCCCTCTTCTATAAAAGAATTGCAAATGAACAAAAACCAGTTTAGATCAGAATTAAAAAGATACCTTATTACTCACACCTTCTATACAGAGGAGGATTTCATTCAATCAAAAAACACTGTTGTAAATATAATAAACATTAATATTCTAAGAATGCAAACAGGCTTTTGAAAACAGACATATTATTGTAAATTATACAAAATTGACACCTCTGAAAATTCATTGTCAGAGTTATTATTTGTAAATGTATGAATAAATGCAATTGTTGACACGATCTACATGCTAGAGTTTGGGCTACGAGTCTAAGCTCATAATAGGATCTACAGATTGCAACGTTGTGTGTGTGTGTGTACAACCAGAATTTCAACACGGTTCTGCTAGTCGTCTTGTTGCTCTAACCATTGAATTACTGCGACAGCATGCCAGTATGACATTGAATCCCATAACTGAATTCGTGTTTTTACTTTCTCTACATGTACTGTGTACATAGTGTATAGTGAAAGTATTGTATTGCACCCAAAAATTGGATACTGAGATTTCACTGCAAATATATATTTTGGGACCTCCTAAGACCAAAACGCATTTTTAGAAAAATGTATGTGAGCATGCATGCAGCATAGGTCAAAAACAAAAAGGCTGTTAACTCATTGAAGCCCGGGCGTTTCTTTAGTTGAAGGGCCAAGAAACCCAGGGTTTTAATGCTACTTTGAGTTATTATTTACACTACATCAATCAAATCTGCGAAAAAGTATAGAGACAATCTAAAAATATGGTATTCAAGAATTTCTCAACAAATAAGAAAATAGTTATAACTTCCGTATTAATATTTTATTTTAAATTTACAACAAGTATCAAATGTGAGTTTGAAAAAAAAACTGTGTAAAGCTACTTACAATCCATTTATTCTAAGTTCGAAAAACTCTCCCTCAGAATCGGAATTTTCAACAGCTTCATTTATATCCTGAATTAAAGCTTCAGTTCACAGAAATTGAGGAAAGTGCAGCATTTTAATATCTCAGAACACCAAACCTAGCAAACAGATCACCACCTTCAAAGAAAAAGGTGCGACTAGAGCAACCAATATTACTAACTCTCCTAAATTTTGTAATAGTTGACTAAAGCAAGGACAGATGGCAGCACAAATCAGCAAATTAAACAATAACTGATTGTTCTTTGCTGCAGAACCCAAATCCGAGTTATGGTCATGGAATTGCATTAAAAGCGTTAGAAATACCCGCCCGAGCTATACTTGGGCTTGGGCCGCATGAACATTTCACACGGCCCGAGCTATACTTGAGCTTGGGCCGCAAGAATATTTCACACGGCCCGAGCTATACTCGCGCGTGGGCTGCATGAACATTTCACACGGCCCAAGCTATACTTGGGCTTGGGCCGCAAGAATATTTCACACGGCTTGAACTATACTTGGGCTTGGGCCACAAGAATATTTCACATGGCCCGAGCTATACTTGGGCTTGGGCCGCAAGAATATTTCACACAGCCCGAGCTGTACTTGGGCTTGGGCCGCAAGAATATTTCACACAGCCCGAGCTATACTTAGGCTTGGGCTTGAATGTGTTAAATACCAAACTTAATTTAAATTCAATATGTTCCTAGCATGTGTCAAGAAAATTCCCTCACCTGCAACTATCAATTTTGACTCTGGAATTTTCTTGCTACATCATGGACAGGTATAAAGAGCAGAGAACAAGCCCCCGCAGAGAGCTCAGTTTGAACTGGAATGCACAGCGTAAGGTAGCTGAGTCAGTTTTGATGGGAACTTTGGAGCATCCAGTAATTGCTGCCTTAGCCAGTGTCAAAAGGAAGCTATATGGCAGAGTTGCTGTAAAAGCATTGAACAAAGAGATTTATCTGAAAACAAAAAGGACACAGAGGAGATCTCACTATACCAATCTTGGCCTGTTAGGAGTCTAAAAGTTGCTACACACCATTTTCTTGGTAATGTAGTGATTCTGGTCGTGTTATTACATAAATTTGTAATACATTATCTTCTTTATAATATGTTGATATAATGATAACCTATTGGATCAGACGTAATTTTACTACCTTTCTTGGCTAGGTCAGCTGTATTCCACAATGTGCTGGTGTCCATTGAAGTATTAATCTTTTATGTAAATTCATTAGTTGTTTTATGATTTTGTGGCATTCTGCAATATTTAAGTTATTAGGTGTTATATGAAATGTTATAGCTGCTTTAGAGTCACATAATACAACTTTTTCAAATTTGTTTATATGATACACTAGGTTTGTAAGCTTTGAAGTATTGTCAAAATCTCTCCATCAAAATTTGTGGTATTTAGACTTAATCTTTTGTAGAAAGAGAAGAGAGGGCATATTGCACCTGCGCCAGTACTACTGTTATTTGGTAAGATGGAACCATCAGTATAAACATGTAGCCATTCATTGGTAAGGTATCTTAAATTTTTCTGTACACTTAAAGAAGATATCGATGGAAACCATCTACTGCACTGCCTAACCTTTAGTCAACATCAAAATACTGGAATACAAAAGAGCGAATGGCTTCACTGCCAACTGCTCAACATTAGATACCAACCAACCACCATTTATCTGAAAACATTTTTTTATTTGTAATCAGTACAAGAAATTAGAGTTGTTTGTTTGAGTAATACAGAAGAGTTTTTATTACAATATTGTAACAAGTCTTTATTTACAGTTATCACTGCTGTACAATTTACTTGGTACTTGGACACAGAGTCAGTTGACTGCTTTCTCACGTCACTGTGTGCTCTGAATGATGTCAACAAGTCTTCTGCAAAGGTGAGAATGGCTACACACAATAGTATCAGTGGTAAATATTAAATAGCAACAAAGTTGACCTTTGAAAATCGCTGGACCCCAACATTTTTTGAACAGATATGCTCCAGTACTGTTTGGAGCTACACGAGTGCCTTGTAAACTGACCGCTTGGTGTAGGGTTCCGTTACATGATGGTTTTGAAGCCATTCCATGCAAATCTGATAAGTTATACTCACATGACTTTCTCTTGCTACTCTACAAAACCAACTTCTTACAAAAGATAATTCTTCTTCCTACACCACGCTAATCAAGATAAACATTAGCAGAATTTTATTACATAGTTCCTTATAAGTAGAGGGGAACTAAAGGAATGTGCTATGTTAAAGTGATAGTCAATGTTTTAAAAGCTGTTGTTATGCGAATGTCATTGCAAATTGCTTCTTTGCTTGGCCAAGAGTAGAGCAAAAGAAAAGAGGACACTTCCTTCTGAGAAAATTAACTCTCAATTGAAACTAATAACAAGGAATACCTCGAAAACAGTAAGCTCCATGAAAAAAATGTATATGACTTAACTTGTGTATTTTTATAAGATCTGCTTTTTTTGTACAGTAAGTTTTTGTCTATCTCTTATGGTTTACTAGTTATACAAAATTAAACAAAATTTGTCCAGAATAAACGGGTCTTTAGAAGCTATTCCCAGAAAATTCAAGATATACATTTTATTTGTAATAGATATGGCTTTAATACATGGAATTTTAATCAAAATTGTTAGAGCCATTTATAAGAAAAACAACATTTCGAAAATTTTTCCATGTAAAGGGTAGTTTGAGGTGGGATTTTTATCAAAATCTTCGTGTTGAATCCCTGGAAGTTACCTAACTTAAATACCAACTTTGGTATTTTACTGACTTTTCATTTTTGAGCTATCGTGTTCACAGACACACAGACCTTTTTCAGAAAGTACTCATTATACAGGGGACATATATTTGCGGTGAAATTTTAGTATAGAATTTTTGGGTGGAGTGCAATATATTACGTATAGAGAAAGTAGAAATGTGATGTGTTCCATTTACATGATTTTCTCTACACTATTGTTAACTTCATGCTAATTGAGTTAAATACTACCAGAAATGGGCTTATCACTTACTCCCTTGTAAGTAGAAGGGAATACACTAGGTTAAACCGACAAAAATCTTTTAAAAGCCAGTTGCTATGCAATTGAAATCCATTTCTTTGCGTGGCCAGGAGTTGATGGATTCCTGTATGTGAAAAGTTTAAGTATTTTAAAACTGAAACCATAACAAGGAATGTCTCAAAAATGGCCAACTCCATGAAAAATAAATTATATATATATATATATATATATATATATATATATATATATATATATGACATAACTTGAATGTTTTAGGGAAATCTACATATTTCAGGTAGTAAGTTTTTGTCTATTTCTTACAGTCTACCAGTTATGTAAAATTCAAAAAAATTCATCCAGAATAAAGAGGTCTTAAGAGGCTATTTCCCAAAAATTTAAGATATGTCATAAAAATATCTTAAATATAAGAGATTTTAATAAAAATCATTACAACAATTTTTGAGAAAATAAAAATGTTGAAATTTACTCTACATAAAGGGTATTTGGGTTTGGGGATAGAGAAGTATTGTATTCCACCCAAAAATTCCATGTTGAGATTTCACCGGAAATATATGTTTTAGAATCCCCTGAATCCAAAAAAAGCATTTTCAGAAACAGGTACGTGTGTGTGTCTGTGTGTGTCTGTCTGTCTGTGGACAACATAGCTCAAAAACGAAAAGACAGTAAATACCAAACTTGGTACTTAAGTTTTGTATCTTCCAAGGATTTTCATGCAAATCTCCCCACCCCTAACTACCCTTTACATGGAAAAATTTTTGAACATTTTGTTTTTCTTAAAAATGGCTCTAACGATTTTGATTAAAATACCACATATTAAAGCCATTTCTATCACAAATAAAATGTATATCTTGAATTTTCTGGGAATAGCTTCTAAACACCTATTTATTCTGGATGAACTTTGCTTAATTTGGTATAACTAGTAAACCGTAAGAGATAGACAAAAACTTACTGTACAAAAAATGTAGATCGTGTTAAAATACAGATGTTATGTCATATGCATTTTTTTTTCGTGGAACTTACCGTTTTCGAGGTATTCCTTGTTATTAGTTTCAGTTGTGAAGTACTTATACTTTTCTCAAATGGGAGTGTTCCGTTTTTCTTTTGTTCTACTCTTGGCCAAGCAAAGAAGCGATTTGCAATGACAGTCGCATAACGACAGCTTTTAAAACATTTGACTATGACTTTAGCATAACGTATTCCCTTAGTTCCATTCTACTTATAAGGAACTAAATAATAAAATTCTACTAGTGTTTATCTCGATTAGCATGGTATTGAAAGAATTATCTTTCATAAGAAGTTTGTTTGTAGAGTAGCTAGAGAAAGCCATGTGAGTGTAACACATCAGATTTTTACTTTCTCTACTTATTACATAGCTAGAAAAAGTATTGCATTCCACCTAAAAATTAGATTATTTCCAGCATTTCACTGGAAATATATGTCTTAGAGTCCCCTGTATAAAAAAAAAAAAAAATTGGAAAAAACTCTGTGTGCGCATGCATGTGTGAACACGACAACTCAAAACGAAAAAGTCAGTTAAACTTGATGTTTAACCCTTTATCACATGCTGTTGCATATATGCAACAAAGATGATTAACCTAAGGTTTTAGTATTTTCAGTGGAATTTTTTCTAATTTTGTATTACATTAACATTCAACAATAAAATTAGACTAGTTAAAACTGTTTTACATTATAAAAATATTATAATTTTTGCAATAAAACTGCAGCGCTTTTTTTTATTAAGAAAGTGCAAAATCCATACAACTACACCCAAGTATAACTCTGTCAGTATCCAAGCGTGCCATCACACCAGTTATTTTACTTGGGTCCTCCCCATCCTTTACCTCAGGTACCACAGACAAAACGGACTGCAGTTGCTGGGACTTTCTGCTTTGAATGAATTGCCAGTTCAGTTCATATTGCAGTAACAGTCTCAATTATTCAAGTCGCTGCAGTTATGGTGCCAGTGTGTGTGTGTGTGTGTATATATATATATATATATACATGGGATATTTCAGAAATACTTTTACAAACTTTGGGTATGGGTCCCTTACACCACAAGAGGGAAAAGAATTCATATGAACATATGCCCCATATCCTTTGTTTTCTCGTTAGGAGGTGTTCAACACAGTGGTACACTTCTAACATGCAAAATTCATAATAAATGCTCGAAATGTCCTCCTCTTGCTTCTATGCATCTCTGAAATTGTCGAATCATGGAATGTCACACCCTGTCAAAAACTCTGGGATGGTGTCAAATGGTTTTGCAGGCTTCCATGACACGTTGATGAAGCGTTTCTGCATCCGGGATGGCTGCTCCATAAACCAATTATTTAAGATGCCCCCAGAGGTAAAAATCGCAGGAGTGAGGTCGGGAGAGCATGTTGGTCATGGAACTGGTCCTCTTTTACTTATCCATTGGTCATGGTAGATACCAGTCAGTGCATCTCGAACAATGCAACTAAAATGTGCAAGGTGTTCCTGTCTGAGCAAGGCGCCGACAAAAGTTGTCTTCGGTCTGGAAACTCCATCTGATAGAGGCGTGCAGCCTTGCGTCCATTACCATACATAAAAATCACGTCATTGAATAGTCAGCCATGGTGGAACGAAACACATGCAATTACATGTACACAATTGGAACAGGCTGATTACAAATGACAAACGAGAACAAGTCTCCATGGCAACACTTCGCCATCTACCGTATGTAGCACAATAGGTCAAAGACTTCTATGAGTGCATAGAGAAATGAGGTTTTGAGGTTGGACCCCGAAGGCCGTTGAACTCACACTTTCATTATGAATGCGAAAACCAAGGATTATGGCACATATGTTCATATGAAGTTTTTTCCTTCTTTTGGTGTGAGGAACCTATTCCCGAAGTTTGTAAAAGTATTTCTGAAACAGCACAGAGATATATTTATACCAGTTTGTGAATTGGAGGAAGAATGGCATATGTAGCAAAATTGTGCAATTAAGGATTAAGTTCAGCATCTAGCAAGAATGCAACATGAAGAAAAGTCCTCCACCCCAAACTACCCTTTTTATGGAAATAATTTTGAAAATGTTGAATTTATCAAAAATGGAACTTAACACTTTTGATTAAAATACTCTGTATTAAAGATACTTAACATATGTCTGAAATTTTCCAGGAATACCCTTTGAAGTCCTCCTCATCTTGAGTGCCTTTTGCAAACTGGGAAACTGTAAGAGATGGGCAAAATCAAACAAAAAGTAGAGCTCGTTAAGACACAGTTTACGTCATTATACAATTCTTTTGTGGAGTTAACCATTTTATACATATTCTTTATTATTGGGTTCAATTTTAAAATACTTAAAACTTTTATGAAATGAGAATAGGTAAATTCTGTTTCTTTTGTCTTACTCGGGCCATACAAAGAGAACCTGATTTCAATCACTTAGCAATCAGCTTTTAAATGATTTGACTATCACTTTGGCCATGTATTGCCTTATTTCCCTTCCACTTACAAGGAAGCAAGTAATAAGACTATTTCTGCTAATGTTTATCTTGATTATCATGAACTAAATACAAGCATTAGCTTAAGAATAATTTATACACAGATGTAGAGAAAGTCATATGAATGGAACACTTTGCATTTTTTTTGCCAGGTTGTGGTTATAATCAATAATAACCAGATATCCAAGTTAAGTTTTATTTTTACATAATATTGACAAAATCAATATTTAACAAGCTGCATCTTTACTCATGTTTCTGCTAAATGAATACAGAATTTTAAGCTCAAAATGGTGATTCTATAAGAAATTTTACTTTTCTCTTCAAATTGGTACTTTATTTTTCTCAAAATCCATCCAGAAGGTAAGTTATTTTTTACATTTTGTTAATACCTGTAGATCATTACTTCTATATATTGGTTTAAAAACATGTGTTACACTCACATGCCTTTCTCTATCTATACTGCAATAAATTCTATCCACTTCATACTAATGGAGATTATTACATCGTTCCTTGTTAAGTAGAGGGACATAAGGGAGTATGCAAGGCCAAAGCAATAGTCAAATCTTTTAAAAGCCAGTTGCTAAAGATTGAACACCATTTCTTTGCATGGCCAGGAATTGACAAACTCCAGTATGAGAAAAGTTGAAACCAATAACAAGGAATATCTTGTAAATGATCAATTCCATGAAAAAAAAAAAAATGTATGACAAAGTCTGTGTTTTAATGAGATCTTCATTTTTTGTCTATCTGTTACGGTTTACTAGTTATGCAAAATTCAACAAAATTCATCCAGAATGAAAACGGCTTCAGAGGTTATTCCCAAAAAATTCAAGATATATATTTTATTTGTCATGTAAATATTTTTAATATATGGTGTTTTAATCAAAATTATTACAGCCATTTTTGAGAAAATCAAAATTTTCTAAATTTTTACCATTTAAAGGCTAGTTTATGGTGGGAGGATTTTTGTCAAACTCATTATGTTGTATCAATGGAAGATACTAAACTTCAATACTAAGTTTGGTATTTTGCTAACTTTTCATTTTTGAGTCATTGTGTTCATGGACACACAGACCTTTTTATAAAAAATACTTTCTTTTGGTTACTGGAAACCCTAAAATGTGTATCCAGTGAAGTCTTGGATTCAAATTTTTGGGTGGAGTGCAATACCTTCTCTCCTTATGCAGTAAATTCAATAGGCAGTAGGGCTCCTGCTTGCTGTGCGAAGGATCCTGGGTTCAATTCCTAGCTGGGGATGGGAAGTTTTCTAGTCCAGATTATTCCCTGTACTCCACAGAGTCTGAAGGCATGAATGAGAGTGTGAATGTGTGATCTAATCTCATGTGTTCCATTCACATGACTTTCTCTACATCTCTGCAACAAATTATTGTTAAAAAGCTTATGCTTCTATTTACTTTATGCTGATCGAGAAAAAATTAGCAGAAATAGTCTTATTACTTGCTTCCTTGTAAGTAGAAGCGAAATAAGGGAGTAGCATAGGCTAAAGTGATAGTCAAAAGCTGGTTGCTATGTGATTGAAGTTCCTTTGTTTGTATGGACAGGAGTTGTCAAATTCCTGTATGAGAATAGTATGTTTTTTAAAGGTGAAATCAAAAACAAGGAATAACTCGAAAACGATCAACTCCACGAAAAAAATGTATATAACATAAATGGGTGTGTTAAAATGTACTCTACATTTTTTGTGTGACAAGTTTTTGTCCATCTCTTACGGTTTAGCAGTTATGCAAAATTCCGTAAAATTCATCCAAATAAAGTAGTCTTCAGAGGCTATTCCCAGAAAATTCAAGATATACATTTTATTTTTCAAGTAAATATCTTTAATATATGAAATTTTAGTCAAAATCATTAGAGCCATTTTTGAGAAAATAAAAATTTACGAAAGATGTTCCATGTAAAGGGTAGTTTGGGGTGGGAAGGGATTTTCCTCAAAATCTTCATGTCGCATCCCTGGAAGATACTAAACTTAAATACCAACTTTGGTATTTTACCAACTTTTCATTTTTGAGCTATCATGTTCAGAGACACATGGACACACACACACGGACCTTTTTCTGAAAATGCTTTTTTTGGACACTAAAGCATAAATTTCTGGTGAAATCTCAGTATCAAATTGTTGGGTGAAGTGTAATACTTCTCTATACACTATGTACATAGTACGTTAGAGAAAGTAAAAATAAAGAAAATAGAAACCTAATGTCAACAAACATTACATAAGTCAACACCATTGCCAATAGGCAATATGTTAAACAGGGAAGGTCGTCAATAAGGCCTTGCAGTTAAAATTTAAAATTAAATTTCTAGAGCTTTTATTTTCATTACGCTGAGAAACAGATGAAGCATTAAGAAACGGAACAAATGTGATATTTAAATAACTGCTTCTTTTACTCATTTTGAAAACATCAAATTACATTTACATTATAGAGTGTGTAAAATGGGAATAGGTAGGGTGTATGAGAAAGAACTGAATTTAGGGAAAGGAGGATTTGTGGTGGACAAAGCAGGTTTTCTCTGGGTTCCCCCACCATCACAATCTTCATTCCACATAGCAGTCATCACCTGCAGTGCCATATGTAGTGAAAGGGGCATTAAACACTATCAAAAAAACAATCTGATGTGTTCCATTCACATGACTTTCTCTACTTCTCTGTTATAAATTATTTTTAATAAGATTATTCTTCTATTTACTTCATGCTAATCAAGATAAATATTAACAGATATTGTCTTATTACTTGCTTCCTTGTAAGTAGAAAGAAAATAAGGGAATACACTAGGCTAAACCAACAGTCAAATGTTTTAAAATGTGGTTGCTATGGTATAGAAATCAGTTTCTTTGCGTGGCCAGAAGTTGATAAGTTCCTGTGCGAGAAAAGTATTAAGCATTTTAAAACTGTAACAAATAATAAGGAATATCTTGAAAACTGTCAAGCCCACAAAAAAAAAAAAAAAAAAAAAAAAAAAAAATGTAAATGAAATAAATTGTGTTTTAACGAGATCTACATTTTTTGTGTTGTAAATTTTTGTGTATCTCTTATGGTTTACCAGTTTTGCAAAATTCAGCAAAATGCATTCAGAATGAGCATATCTTCAGAAGCTATTCCCAGAAAATTCAAGATACCTATACATTTTATTTGTGATATAAATAACTTTAATATAAGGTATTTTAATCAAAATTGTTTGAGCCATTTTTGAGAAAATCAACATTTTCGAAAAATGTTCCATGCAAAGGGTAATTGGGTGAGGGGATTTACTGAAGATCTTTGTGTCATATCCTTGGAAGATACCGAATTTAAATACCAAGTTTGGTATTTAACTGACTTTTCGTTTTTGAGCTATGCTGTTTTTTTAAATCAAAGGACCTCAAAACATATATTTCCGGTAAAATCTCGGTATCAAATTTTTATGTGAAATGTAATACTTCATCTATACACTATGTACATACTCGTGTAGAGAAAGTAAAAAAGAAAAGGAGAATGGGAGCATAAGAGGAGAAAATAGTGAAGATATAATGGGAGAGGAGAGGGAATGCAGGAGATAGAAAGTCCAAAGAAAGAGATTTGGAAAGAGGAGAAGAATAACATTGGCCGAGAGAAAAGAAGCTTGGCATCTGTTTACTAAAACTTGATCCAAAAACTTGTCAAATATAAATAAATAAAACTCAAAGTACCCGGCTAATTCAAGGATAATTGGGCATCCTGCATTTCTTTTGTTGCATATGACGTTACTTCCGGGCTGAGTTGACACCTTGCTGGACACACGAATCACCAATTGAGATTATAGCAGCTGTTACGTTGGTGTTAATAATTTTATTTAAAAATGTTGGATTTATTTACAATTTTTAGCAAAGGTGGTATTGTTTTATGGTGCTTCCAGAGCACCACTCAAATATTTACTCCTTCTGTCAATGCGTTGATTCGAAGCGTAATATTACAAGTAAGTAGTATTAATATGCCGTAAATAATTTAGGTTATGCTAATTCCTCTGCATAAAATGAAAGAAGTATTGCAAAAGTATAATTTGATATATGTATTGTTTTAAAGAACTAGACAGTACATGTTAAACTGGACCCTATTAGTGTGTAAAAACTTACTTATTCAATTAAATAATTGATGCGCAGTAGTTGAGAACCCGCTTGTATAAAAGTTGTAATTGTAACGTAGTATGTGTGCCAAGTACGTTTATAGCGTTTAAAATGAATGTGTATGTTGCTATTTGCATAGGCTGTGAAGATATCTGTGTTTAAATAGACCGAGGTGTGATGTCACTTCTTGTATCAGAATTGCTGCGTGTGAGAATCAGATTGTGCGTCACTTCAGTGTTGTATGGGATATACATGTGGGCATTCAGGAAACAACATTAACCCTTAAGTTCTGTTTCAGGAACGAACGGGTAACAATTCATATGAGCATGATGCATTGACACTGAAGTATAAATTAGACAATGAGTTCGAGTTGCTGTTTGTTGTGGCGTATCAGAAGATCTTGCAGCTCTCGTATGTCGACAAGTTCCTCAATGATATTCATTTGGAGTTCAGGGACAAGTACAAGACAGATCTGCAACAGGGCCTCCATTTTCAGGTGAGTTTTAGTGATATGCCATAGGGAACATAACTGAGTGACTTGGAACTCATACAGCAGAAATGACAGCTGGTAAAGGTGTAGCTGTTGTGTGCTAGAAGCGCCGATGATCTCATCTGCGATGGCTGTTGCCAACTGTGATGCAGTATGCAGAGTGGGTTATCAACACAAACACAGTGTGTAGTGCGAAATTGTAGTTGTAATGGTTGTTTTTATTATTATTATCATTGTCGTCATCTTTGATTGAGGGAATTTTTGGGGAAAGAGTGAAGAAATAAATAAGGTCAAAACACATCTGTGAAGCTAAAACCCGAATGATTCCAAGTAGTCAAAACTCCCATGCGTCCATTGTATAGCTTTACCCACATTTGTTTACCGATAGTCAAAATAATGCAGCCAATTTATGCGATTGTTATGATTTTTAAATTCTTGGCGGTAGAGAATATTAAGCAGATGTACAACACATACAGATAACTTCAGTGTCTTCTGGTTGAAGTTTTAGAATTTGCCTAATGCTTGTTATAGACAAAATTAGAATATTTTATCCCTGTGTATAAAAGGAAAGGAGTGACTGTTTCAGAACGTGTTGCATATACGTATAACTATTTGAGATTAATCAAGTATGAGGGTCGGTTGATAAGTCCCGGGCCTCTCAATGAAAACAGCATTTAAAACATTTTGTTTGCTTATTTCTCAACATAATCTCCAGAAAGGCTAATACATTTGTCATATCGGTGTTCTAATTTAATTAAACCATCTCTGTAGTGCAATTTATCAAAGTCCTCAAAATAGCTGTTTACCGCATGAATGACCACCTCGTTGCTGTGAAATCTTCGTCCTCCAAGGCATTTTTTGAGGTTTGGGAACAGGTGGTAGTCACGGGGTGCTAGATCTGGCAAATAGGGTGGATGTTCAAGCAATTCCAACTTTAATTCGCGCATTTTTCCCATTGCAAGGACTGATGATGGGCTGGAGCATTGGCGTGAAGAAACAAGATTTTTTTTTTCAAATGAGGTGTTTTTCTTTTCACCTCATCACTCAATTGTTGAAGTAATCTTGCTTATTAGTCGCCAGCAATACTTTTACCCTTTTCCAAGTAATCAATAAAAATAATTCCCTGTGCATCCCAGAAAACACTCGCCATAACCTTGTTAGCTGACAAAATTGACTTTGCCTATTTTGGAGTTGGTTCATCTGGCGCAATCCACTGTTTTGACTGTGATTTACTTTTTGGTGGTAGTGATGTATCCAAGTTTCATCCATGGTAATAAGCATCTCAAAATTTCACTGGTATTTTTATGGTAGAGCTGCACATTCTTAACAGAAAGTTTTTCTTTGCAACTTTTGATCAGGTGTCAAACGTGGCACCGATCTTGCACAGACCTTGTGAAAGCCCAAAACATTACTTAAATATTACCTGCACGTTCTTTTGATATGTTTACAGCCTCTGCTATCTCAAACAACTTTAATCTGCGATCTTCCAGTACTAAACGATGAATTTTTTCAATGACCTCTGGAGTTCTACAGGGCGTCCAGAGCAAGGCTCATCACTAGTGCTTGTACGTCCCATTTTAAACTCTACAACCCACCTTTTAATCATTGAATATGAAGGGGCAGAGTCTTTCAATGTACTGTCCATTTCCTCCTTGATTTCTTTAGGCGTTAAGCCTTTCAAATGGAAGTATTTAATCGCTGCTCGTTTTTCCAAATGCTCCATTTTCGTGAAAACTAATGTCTTGTTTAAAATGCTGTCATTAGAAAACTAAAGAAGCTATTGATCTGTAACTATGGATAGAAGCTAGTCTAGAGTTAAACTACCGTGTAACTGGCCTAGTGGCGCCAGATCTGTGTGAGGTCCGGGACTTATCAGCCGACCCTCATATAGTAATGCAACATTTTAGGCATTTGGGATGCCCTTTGAGGTGGAAAGGATCAATCAGGAAACTTAGAAATGTTTTGGAAACTGCTAATGCAACAAAAAGAATTATTTACCTCAAATTCTTTATTATTAGGCTTTTGGGCATGTCTGGTTGTCTGAGGGGTACAAAATAATTCAGAATTAAGAAGCAGAAAGGGACTATAGACAATGTGTAAGTATTTTGGAAATTACTAGTGTAGCAAAAGGAATTATTTACTTCAAGTTGTACATTTTCATGAATTTTAGTACATTCTTACTTTCTCTACATGTACCATGTACATAGTGTATAGAGGAAGTTTTATATTCCACCCAAAAATTTGATACCAAGATTTCACCACAAATATGTTTGCTGAGTCCACAAAAAGTATTTTTAGATAAAGATCCATGTGTGAGTGGGTATGTGCATGCAGCACAGCTCTAAAACAAAAAGGCTGTTAAATAGCATTTGGTATTTAAGTTTAATATCTTCCAAGGATGCAACGCGAAGATCATCAAGAAAATCCCCCCTCCTCAAATTGCCCTTTATTTGGTAAATGTTTTGAAAATGTTGTTTATTTAAAAGTGGCTCTTAATGATTTTAATTAACATACTGCATATGTTAAATTTTGTGGGAACAGTTTCTGAAGACCTCTTCATTCTGTACAAGTGATATACCGTAAGAGATAAACAAAACTTACTATACAAAACATTTAGATATTTAATGTAGCATATCTTAATAAAATTTGTTAGAGACGTTTTTGAGAATATAAAAATGCACAAAGTATAGTTTGGTGTGGTCAGATTTTGATAAAAAATTTTCATGTGACATTCTTGGAATATACTAAATTTAAAGATCAAGTTTGCTTATTTCGTAAGTAATTAATTTGAGTAAAATATGGACACTATAGTTTCATTTATTTAATTTTTTCTCTGGATGCATTTCAAAGATTTTCATCTTCATCGTTGGTGGATGTTAGACTGGCTCCAGAAGGGGAAGTTCCTATCGTAATTTCATTTGTGCAGCCATCTGGTTTTCTTGGGGGCAGTCTTAAGATATCTACGAGGGTGATTAATTTCGAACCTGATCTAGGTTGGCGTTCACATATTAATTATATCGCCAATAAAGTATGCATAGGTATATTTATGTTACGTGTTTTAAAAAATAATGTGTCTTCCGATGTTTTATTATCAGTTTATCATGGACAAATCCATAGCTATTAGATATGGTATTTTATTTTGGGGGAACCATGCTTTAGCTAAAAAGATAGTTTTATTACAGAAAAAGGCAATTCGAATTTTATGTGGTGTAGCCCCCAGAACTCATTGTAAACCTTTATTTGTTAAGTTGGGTGTTTTAACTTTGACTTCATTGTTTGTGTTCCACTGCCTCTTATTTGCTAAGAAAAATAGACATAAATACAATCTATGTTCCGAAATCCATCTTCATCACACCAGAACTAGTTCCAATATATACATAAATAGATGTAAATATAGTAAGATACAAAATTCCTTTGAAATAATATCATTAAATCTATTTAACAAACTCAGTAACAGCAATAAAGCTCTCTCCTCTCTTGAATGTTTCCTCTCTCAGCTTGACTGTTTTAAGAGGTCAGTGAAGCGCACTTTGATTTTAAATCCATTTTATTGTTTGGATGAATTTTATAATACTGTCAGTTGTTTTTGATCTTGATTGTATTTGACGTTGCTACACAATGTGCTATGTTCTGGCAAATAAACTTATCTATCTATAAACAGTAATTTTGTTAAAAATATTTATTGATTAAATATATACACAAGTGACTTCATCAGCATTTCTCAACATAGACTCCTTCATGGTCTACACATTTTTGCCAACGTTTTGGAAACTCTTCAAAAAAAGTTTAGGGTGTGTTGCCAACCAATTGCGCTCATGCTCCTCGAAATGTTTCCCTCCAAGCGATTCTTTGATGGGTGCAAACAAAAACTAGTCTGGACTATAGGAAGGGTTTCCCAGAGCATGTCCGCCATGTCAAATTGTCTTGGAGAAGGATGACATATGACATACGTCTTTTGCTTTTACAGACCTTAACAATTGGCTGCAGTCTTCGATCATGAAGAAAATCAACCAGCAAAAGTCCTCTATAGTGAGACTTGACCTTGGGTGTCGAGCATGACCTTAAATTGTCTGGCCCAAGTAAACACTCGATTCTGAGACAGTATAGTGTCCCCAAACTATGAGTTAAAATCTCGGAAGGTTTAACCCCTTCCTTGGTTAAAAACTTGATAATAACAGACAAAGGGACTTGCTGCTCACTCATGGCTGTACTGACGCCAGAACCTAGCAAAGCTAGTTCCCCCTCCCCCTCTGAACTCTTCCTCCGTGATATGCAACAATTATTGTTTATATTTGAATCACCTTTGTATTTGTAAATTTTTGGGTGGAATATAAAACCTTCTCTACTTACTGTGAACACATACATACATGCTAGAGAAAATAATAATATATAGTTGTGGCCTCTCCCCACTATGCAAGAGATCCGAGAGTGACCGGGAAAGTGGTGTTGACAAAGCTGTACTAAAATACTTATCTTAAGATAAATTACGGAAATGTTGACATAGGGCAACACTTGTCTAAGTTTAGCAGCAGGAATCCTTGTGATGTCTGTTGCTGAGTGAGAACACCTTTAACTGCCTGTTTGTGAGCAGATGATCAATATTTTCAGTATTTATTTAAGGGTAATTAAGTATTTATTTAAGTAGGCTAAAAATGCTGAATTTTTCAATTTTTTTATTTCACTAATTAATTGCTAATACATTCAGCTTTATGTTCCCAAAGTTTCATAACCTAATTCGATTTCTTTGTGGTCCAAATTAAAAAGTTAGGACTTGTGATGCCACGCCCACTTTTTCTGCTTGCTTGATTACAGCTTTGATCCCTTGTTTCTTTACATTTCTTACAGAAGGTATGTTTCTTTAGTTTCTGACCAGGAAGAACAAGCTGACTACAGTTATGGTGGATTCTAGGCAATTTCTAAAGTATGTAGATCACTCCCTAAATAAAACAATGAAACCAAATTTTCTTTTCTCGTTTTCTCAGGTTTATAATTTTTTACACTTATATAGCTTTTTCTTGGAAACTGTGCTAGATATTGCAATGAAATTTTGTACACACATATTTCAGTCCACAATGAGTATTTTGGCACAGCTAGTTTTCTTTTTATCTAGATTCTATAGGTATTGTGCTATGAAATACATAATAATTTGGAGTAAAAAACTTGCATATCTTGAAAAATACTTTAAAAATCATTGAAGGGAGATAGAAAAACTTCAGCAAAGGGATACAAAAAAAAAAGGTACATAAGATTTTTGATGTTTTGAAAATTCCAATGTAGTGTAATGTCTTTATTTGTTGACAAAATTACTTATAAAATAGCACATCATAGAACATACCAGGACAATTAACTGTGCAAAATTTCATTGCTTTGGGACAAAAACTATGGCCATGATAGAATTTTTGTTGTGTCTAGGTATTTTTGCCTACGTCCCCCCTTAAGGTAAATACTTTGGCAACTCTCGGTGAGAGGCAGCGAGAGGGGTTACCTTATAATTTAATGAGGATATAAAGTTATGTGAGATTGTTCTGTTTATGGTGGAGGGCTTTGAAGACTTTGGACGCAGTTTTGACAATGTACTGGCCGTGGCAGAGCAGTGGGGCAAGCAACAAGCACGCATTCCAAAACAGATGAGGACCTTTGAGGAGTCGCTCAAGTCAAAGAAAACAGTTGCCTCCATGATAGAGCGCAAGGGTGAGGAGAAGGAGAATAAGAAGAACAACCGTAAGTACAAATGTTGTTGATCGGGGATGATGTATTAACCAATCACAGTTAACAAACAAAAACAATATGGGCTGCTGGTACAATTGAAGGGGTCAGCGCAACAGTGGTCTAACCCAGAAAAAGATTTGCATCACACTAATAACAATTGTTAGGAATATCTCAACAGTACTCAATGTGTTGTGTAATAATCGGGAAAAGTGTCAGTTTGATTAAAATTAAGTTTTCGTTATTCTCGAAGAAACCAGGTCTGTTTAACTGAGTTATGCTCCATTTATTAAAAAGATGGGTTAGACCACTGTTGCACTGACCCCCTCAATTGCAATTTAATATTTTATATGCAGGGAGATTCAAAAATACTTTTACAAAGTTTGGGGACAGGTTCATATGTTGATATAAACACATTTGTTGACATTCAAAACACTCTTAATGAAATAATTTTAAAGTGGCACTTTATTCTATTTTTGACATTGTCAGCTTTTTAGGAGGGGTTCCACATAAACAACACTTACAGCTAATGATCGAAATGTCCTCCTCTTGTGTCTACACATGCATGATCTCGTTGAAGCATGGAATGTCAAATACTCCCAGTTGGTGTCGTGATTTCACACGTACATTAAGAGTTGGGATGTTTGTTGCATAAACTGGTTCCCATCTGTCGTGCTAGGTACCAGCCAGTGAGACTATAATGTGCTATACTCCTGCACTTGACAGTTGGGAGTTAAGTTGGTATATCAGCTGAAAACAGATAAGAAGCTTTACCTGCTTGTCTTTCTGAACCAATCACAAAGCAGTATTCCGGTTGGTTGGCCAGACATCAGAAACGCATCTAGATGCTGCACCGTTGCAATATCTGGCTATTTCCAACCACGTGCTCAGTTTGTGAACTCCTAACACGTGCGTTGAGTTGTTCTGTGCAAGCTATGTATTATTAGTTGTTATTTATATTTGTTGATAGTGTTGAGGTGTTTGTACGTGAGGGAACATAACAAGACTTTCACAATTATAGAGGTGGATACACTTTTGTGGGAAGGTGTGGACGCAGCTTCATGGAAGAAGAAAGTGAATCATGTCACAGAATAATACGAAAAGTACAGGAATTAGAGAGAATCATCAGTGAATGTGAACCACTAATGATATGTCTTGGTGACAGCGATGACAATGATGACGACGGAGACTTGGATGGAATTGAGTCATTAAAATTCTAAAACATTAAAATTCTAAAACAGTGAAAATCACTTTGTCATGCATTTCTCTCATTGTAACAAACTATTTAGCATTAATTTATTCTATATTGTCAGAAATATGTAATGTATGCTACATACGTTATATATCACTGTTATTTTCAATTAACGTCAATAATAGTGAGTTAGTTTGATTGTTCATCAGTATTCATTTACTATGCACACTGTTTATATTCACAATAGAGACATTTGTAATCGGCTGTTGTTGTTTGCTAGTTACTCTGGCAACGTAAAACACCCAAACAGTCAAGTGCAAGGATTCAGCAGTGGGGGGATAGAGCATCATGTTTCTTGTTGTTTGCAGAGGCACATTTTCTAGCAAGTCTGGGAGAGTGTTCTGAATGACAGAATGTATTGTTAACAAGTAGCCATAGCAACACAAGGCCAACTCTGTCAAAGCCGTCTATGAATGAGTGCATAAATAAATGAAGTTAGTGGGTTGGACCCAGAAAGCTGTTGAAGGTGACTTTCATTACTAAATTGAAAACATGAGAAAGACGTGTTTTAGAAGCAGATGTTTATATGGACATATTTTAGTTTTTCGATACCAAGAATCCATTTGCAAATGTTGTAAAACTATTTTTGGATCATTCTGTGTAAGCAGGTTCAAATATGGATGGAACTGATGTTTTCTAGAAAAACTACAATAAAAACATACTATTTTTCAAAGTAGTCCCCATTGGCTTCTATACATTTTTTCCAGTATTTTGGCAACTAATTTTTTCTCTTTTCCTAAAGGTGAGTGTGTTTCCTGAACAAATGTGATCATTGCTTATCATTAAAATACGAAGGCTTTCACGGCCAGTGTTAGAACCACTTATAGAAAACAAAACTGGGCTTGTAGGCTGTGGTCCACTGGTCAAGACCCACAATATAGACAAACAATACGCACTTTCATTCGCTCAGCCAAAGATCCCAGAGACCCATTTGCATCGGCAGGCGTGTATCGGATCCCCTGTTCATATGGCGCAGTATATGTTGGTTGTTAGGTATCTAATGTTGAGCAGTGGCAGTGAAGACATTCACTCTCTTGCATTCCAGTATTCTGATGTCATATTATCATGTTGACTCAAGGCTGGGCAGTGCAGTAGATGGTTTCCATCCATATCTTCTTTAAGTGTACAGAAAGCACACAGAGGAGATCTCAAGACTTTTGTTACTAACAGGGAGGAGACCCTTTAATTATTAATAATTAACTGAAGGCTTAAAGGAACCGACCTGGACAAAAGCCTAATGTCTTCACGCAGTGCAGCTGTTAGTAATCACATATCAATTTTGTTATAACAGAAAGGAGACCCTTTAATTGCTTCTAGAATTTGAAGACAAAGGAACCGATCTAAACAAAATGATATGATGAACTAAAGGGAAGGGCTGCTCACCAGTAAGCACTGGTAGGTTGGTGAGTTATTGACCTGGACTGATAATTCTTCCTTTTCACATATCAGATCCCCTCTTTTACCTATGCTATCCAGTTGTGCTTGGCTCAACTCTTGTTTTCTTCGACCCTGATGATGGTATCAGAGTATTCAAGGCCTAGGGGATCATTTCATTTTCTTTCCTGTCCATACCTTTCTTTACTTAAGTGATGTAACCACCATTTATGGTGCCTAATTTTAAACGGTTACAAAAAGTTGAATAAAAACATTCCAGATAAAGTGATGTCCCATTGGAAAAAGAAACATTCCAGCGCAGTATATGTGGGCACCACCCAACGGAGCATCAATACCAGACTGACAGAACATCGTAGACATTGCCGTCTGGGTCAACCGGAAAAATCGGCAGTAGCCTCCACTGCTCATTTCTATACACGTGAAGTGATCGAGATCTATAAACATACCAACAATTTCAATAGAAAAGAAGAAACATTCAGATTAAATAAAACTTGGCAGCCAGCCTTACAGAACAAGAAAACACGTGCACCAATCAGACACAACAGGGGACCGCAATCTGGACCAGTCAGGTCATGCGAGGGTGGTACCTCCCTCAGTATATAAGCCGACGCTCCAGACAACGTACCAGTTGTATTGAGAGGCCTCAGAGATGTACATGCCATTGAACAGGGTACAAGGGAAGAAGCCCACTGGACCACGGCCTATAAGCCCGGTTTTGTTTTCTATAAGTGATTACTTGTTATCCTCAAACTGTACTCCCTCCCAAGTATTTTTTAAGTCTCCCAAATAAACAAATAACACTTGAAGCTATGTCTAGACTGTAAGGTGGGTGGGGAAGTAGTTTATCATTTCAGTTCCAATTTTTGGAGCTGTTTAATAATGTCAGGAATGTTGGGAGTGGACTATGTTGAAATATAAATAATTTGTGTTTGAAAAATTGGCGTTCTCATTCCTAACATGGCTACTTATTGAACGTGCCTCATATACAACATTATTGCTGGCTTATATATAATACTAGTGCTGGTGCTTGTTGCTGCTTATGGCTTTGTTATTGCAGGTAAAGGGAAGAAAAAGGTTGATGACATTGTAAACGGTGATGGGATCACTGCTAAGAATAGTAAGTAACACTTGTGTTATAAGTGGATCAGTAATTTTAGAATTATGTGGGGCAAACACCTGATTAATGTTCTTGTACCCTCAATTTTGGGAGTTGAAACTTCTAATGCTGTGGCTGGCATTCAAACTATTGTTACAATTAAATTTTGGCATTTATATTTTATTGTGCCTGGCGCCTCCACCAAGTGTAATGTTAAAAGTTTTACATTAGAGGACTGGGAGAAACAGGGAGCTTATGGAATGAACATAATTAATGGTGTCACAATTCTCCTATATTTAATCTAAAAGTAGGAAACAGGATGAGGTGGTGAAAGGTAATCTCTGCTTGAAATCGGACACTATGAGAGAGGTAGTAGTTACCCTGTATTTATATTATGTTACAAAGAGATGATAATGCCAATCACCTTATCCTTGACCTTGGGAGCAGACTTTGATTCCGAGGCATCGCAGCAATGAAAAAGTTCCCTTCAGAGATCTCAGTGTCATGGATTCTGGTAACAGTAGTGGCCAAAAGATATAGTAGTATAAAAATCGAGACTTGTTTTGTGTTTATACTTTTAGGACTGACCTATGCAACAGGTTATCTTATAAGGTACAGATGACATTGGTAGCCAATAAACAGGTTCACATAAAACAGCTATGATATGTAGTACATTCTACCCCTATGTGGTCCATAGCAAACATCTGAATAGCATCTGGCCGACAGCAGAAGTCTTAATACCATGTCTCACATTTACATGCAATGAAACGTTTGCGCAGAATGTTGTGGGTGCAACTTGAGACCGTTAGTCGGCCTCGCTACTATTATTGGTTATTAATGTACAAGTTAAAATTGTATACAGCTAGCTTATAGCAAGCAAAGCTAAAAGCTGTTTATCAAACTCGGCCGCTGCATAAAGGAAAGTTCTTTGTGAGGGAGAATGCTATTGTAGGTCACGTACTCTTGTGCATGCAACAGAGAAATAAGTGAAGGTGATTTCGGGGGAGACCAGGATATTTGAGAAGTAATTTTTCTCCATTGTCACGAGGTGTTATGATACATTTTGGGTAAGGAGAAATGCATAATGGGACACATAGATGCCAAGTTCGTGGTCTTTTTGACCAATTAAAATGAAGCAGCCATGACAGCAGATTTTACTATATAAGGAACAGATTGCAGGCTGTTGGGGCAGTCACTATCAAGTTTAAAGTCACATATGTGTAATTGCTGGCAAGTTGGGAACATTCACCGTCAAGTTTAAGTTATGCATACTCATTCAAGTTGTTATATGGTGTGAAGGTTCATTGTTATAAATGTTATACACGAGCAAAGTGATAAAGTAATTAGTTCTACGAGATAAGTAAAGGTAAATTGTCGAATATGGAAAGTTCTAAGAAGTCGTAGGAACTCAAGTAACATGTAAAGCAAAGTGCTTGTCTAAATAAGTAACAATTTCTAGTCACGAATAAATTGATATAAGAAAGTGAAAATGTGTTATCATTTCAAAGGGCTACTCCTAACTACCACATTGTTATCTCATCCGAGAGACTCAATGCCGTATGACTGAGTAGCAGCTTTATAATCTGCTACATGTCAGAGATGTGCTATATTGGGAGGGGAGTACGTCCAGACACATGGGGAAATAATTATAACAGCATGTGTGAGAATTACTGTCACATACCTGGGGCAACCACAACATACTTGACATTCCCCAACGTGGCTCAAAACCATTGCTGATTAAGTAATTTTTTCCCTTCTCCCACATGACTATGTGACATCATACATGTATGCGCATCGCGAGGTTTTTGTCTGGTGGAGAGAGGGCATTGAGTGAACACAAAAATCCTAGTGCACTGTTTACTGTAACTTAAGTTCTCCTCTGGTAAGTCCCCCAGAGGATAAGCTAGGCAGATTGTTGGGTTATTATGCAGAACTTCAGCTGCTCTAAAAATTGAATAAAACTAAGTGTGATTGATTGACTTTGTATTTCTGATGACGATTTCAAAGGTTTTATTTTTTTTTTTTTTTTTTATTATTATAGGCAAATTTGGTGCATGTTGGAAGGATTGATATTTTGCATATATGATGGATATTTACCAAATAATTATACATAAACGAGTAATATATGAATAATAAATGGTTTATAATGTGTAGGTTTATGCTGAAATATTGGGTTTATAATGAAAACCTTGGTTTCGTTGCTAGCGGAAGACTCTGCAACTGTTGGTATGCAAGAACATCATATGTCACTCTTGGTAGGATTACCGCGTAGTGAGAACCCATAGGTTAGTGTAACTATAGTGCTTGGTGCAGAGTATGTGAGTTTTGTTTTATTTGTTTCTTTAGGCAAAACCACTGAGTCTGGTAGTTTTCAAATTTAGCACGAGGTTAGGTTCGAATCCGTTTAGGTTAGCATGTGATATAAATTTATGTTTCTAATTTTCTGTGTTGTAGTGCTTGGCGGAGAAATGCTTCAGAACATTATAAAACTATTTATTATTTACATAATACTCATTTATATATAATTATTTGGTAAATATCCTTCATATATGCAAAATACCAGCCGTTCCAGCATACACACGAATTTATCTATAATAAAGAAAACAGCTTTCCGACAAATAGAACCTTTGAAATCATCATCAGAAATACAAATTCAATCAATCACACTTACTTTTATTCAATTTTTAGACCAGCCGAAGTTCAGCATAAATACCCAATATTGTCATTGGTGAAAACGAATGTTTGTCATACTACATTCAGCCAAGTATTGGAACAATGATATAGCGGTGATGGCAAACTCTCCTTTCTTATCGTCTCCGAACAGTAGTTGAGCTGTGTGAACCAAAAAATAGTGGTATTTTAATTACCTTGCCAAGCTATACCACAAAATTAACTATTATTAAGTCATACTATGTAACTTTCACTTTCATGCCCCTGGGCTTCTGTGAAGGCTTGCAATTACCTGCAGTCTATATCACAATGTTTACAAGTTTTGTAAATTGTGTAATTTGTAAAAACTTTTTCAGAATGGAAGTTTGTAAAGTTGAACTTCACAATCAAATAGTAATTCTACACGTTTGTACTTTGTGTTAAGTAAGCAGTTTATCTGCAAATGGCTTAAGTTTGTAGAGTAACCTACATTTTAACACATTCTGGTCTGGGTCTTATTTTGACAGTTCTGCCCTCCGAAATGGATGTTTTAAAAAATGAACTGTTTGACATAATTTTTATAATGAAGTTTAAACTAAATAATGAATGCAAACACAATATTTTTAGGTGTCATATAAAAGCTTGAAAAAATAAAAATTAAACAGTGATTTTTTTAAAAATAAAAAAACTCATACAAGCAAACTTAAAAGAACAAAAAAAAAAGTGATTTTTCTGGCTTACTATGTTTTCTCTGTTAGTTTTGTGCTCTTCTTCTGTAAATACAAATATTGAAGAAATATACTACATATTTTCTTGAAGAGAAAACAATCGCATAAGAAAATGCGCCAAAACATTACATCTATAATTTACTAGTAATAACCTTACATTATCAATAAATTACAATGTAGAAAATTCCATAAAATACATTTTAAGTCCTTCAGCATCATTTACACTCTCAAAAAATTCACTAAAATCTCCTCTAGATTCTCAATCATTGAAGTAAATGTCGAGCATTTCTTCTTCAATAATATTACGCTCGCTTGAGCTAGCCATCTTTGAACCGTGTATGCAGTAGGTTCTGTATACATGCAGGCTTTCAAACAAAATATACTTTCATTTGTTTTCCTGGTCTCATCTGCCATCTAGTGGACTCTTTCATTAACTAAAACATTTGGCTACATAGCACAATAAACAAAATGCGAGCATGGGCCGTCGTATATTTTCTGTGTATTTTTATACTTCACTGTGAGCATAGCCCGCAGTTAGACCTGAAGATGTTAATATTTGTGAGTAAAAATTGCATAGAAAAGTATACTATTAGGTACACAGAAATGTACGAGGGTGATTCAAATATAAACGGTAACTGTGGCATATCATGGAGGAAGCTGTTCAGAAGGGAGGGGGAAGTAGCTTTGTTAGGTTCTGGCGTCAGTACAGCCATGAGTGAGCAACAAGTCCCTTTGTCTGTTATTATCAAGTTTTTAACCAAGGAAGGGGTTAAACCTTGGGGACACTACACTGTCGCAGAATCGAGTGTTTACTTGGGCCAGACAATTTAAGGGTGGCTGAGAAGGTCAAGTCTCAGAGATGACAACATCCGTGCCGTTTGAGAGCATATTGAAGGTGATCGCTGCTCCACTGTCAAAGAAACCTCATCAGAAGCATTGCGAGTGCTCATACCATTATTAGGCTTTAGAACAATTAGTGCTCAATGGGTTTCAAAGTTGTTAACAGGTGAGGTTGGAGATCTGAGAGACTTCTGAATGAATTCCAGCAAGGAGAGGATTTCTTGAGACATGGGTTAATATTACACTAAGGAAAGCAAAACGGCGAGTAAGGATGAAGCAGGCCAAACAACACCACTCAGTTGGAAAAATCCTCACGACTGTGTTTTTTGACTACAGAGGAGTTTTGCTGGTTGATTTTCTTCATGATCGAAGACTGCAGCCAATTGTTAAGGTCTGTAAAAGCAAAAGACGTATGTCGTCATCCTTCTCCAAGACAATGGACACAGTGGTGGATACACTGGCAACACCCTCCCTATAGTCCACAATATTTTTTGTTTGCACCCATCAAAGAATTGCTTGGAGGCCCGCAAACTTTTTTTGAAGAAGGAATGTTCAAGCTACAGAAATGTGTAGAGTGTGAAGGAGGCTATGTTGAGAAATGCTGATGAAGTCACTTGTGTATATATTCAATCAATAAACATTTTTAACGAAATTACCGTTTATATCTGAATCACCCTCGTATTAGTATTGTAGTTATAAATGCAGAGTGGAATCTTATCAGTGATGCTTTGTTGTTGAAGTGAGAAATAGCAGCGAGGTGCTACAAGTAGCCAATGGTGAACTGGACGAGGAGATGCTGCAGCAGAACAGGTTACGTCTTGCACAGAGAATGGCAGCGGCGCAGTCCAAGAAAAGTCCCAGACCCAAGTTAGTATTGGTGTTTATAATTAAAGTAAACATTAGTTTTATTTTAATTGGAGTAGTGGATACACACATGCGCTTCACAAAAACTTACAGAACTAGTTTCACAAGCGTTGTCTACTGCTTTCAACATGAGGATCCTTGATGTATGACTGTCTTCCCTCTGGTGCTGGATTGAACAACTTCATTAGCGGGTCTCTTCTTCAAAGGGATGATCAAAATTCTTGAAGTACATTTCGTGTTTTTTCATGTGTATTTTCTCCCATGCGTCAAGTTCTACTGTCTGTGGCACATTTTTCAAAAGATGGATGTCTTGTTAAATTTCATGTTGGTTGTTCCAAAAATGAGCCAGTACTACAGATTTTTTAGTTTCCCTATTTTTACTTTCTCTACACGTACTATATACATAGTATATAAAGGAGGTATTGCACTCCACCCAAAAATTTGATACCAAGATTTCACTGGAAATATATGTTTTAGGGTCCCCTTTATCCAAAAAAAGCATTTTCAGAAAAAGGTCCATATATGTGTGTGTCCATGTGTTTGTTAGCGTGATAACTCAAAAACGAAGTCGGTAAAATACCAAATTAAGTACTTAAGTTTAGAATCTTCCAGGGATGCGACATGAAGATTTTGAGGAAAATCCTCCCATACAAACTACCCTTTACATGGAACTTTTTTTGAAAATTTTGATTTTCTCAAAAATGGCTCTTAACGATTTTGATTAAAATATCGTATATTAAAGATATTTACCTGACAAATATAATGTATATCTTGAATTTTCTGGCAATAGCCTCTGAAGACTACTTTATTCTGGATCAATTTTACGGAATTTTGCATAACTGCTAAACCGTAAGAAATGGACAAAAAGTTACTACACAAAATATGCAGATCATGTTAAAACACACAATTTTTTGTTGTTGTGGATTTGGTCATTTTTGAGATATTCCTTGTTTTTTGTTTCAGCTTTAAAAAATATACTTTTCTCATACAGGAATCTGTCAACTCCTGTCCATACAAACAAAGGAACTTCAGTCACATAGCAACCAGCTTTTGACTATCACTTTAACCTATGGTACTCCCTTATTTCGCTTCTACTTACAAGGAAGCAAGTAATAAGACTATTCTGCTAATTTTTTATCGATTAGAGAGAAGTAAATAGAAGCATAAGCATTTTAACAATAATTTGTTGCGGAGATGTAGAGAAAGTCATATGAATGGAACACATCAGATTTTCATTACAAGGGACTAGTTTTGGAGGCCTATGCTACATGTTTCAACCTCACGGGTCCCACTACTGTTGCTGGTTGCGTTGGCTTGTGTCTGGTGGCAAATTGATGAAGTTCATAACTAAGCTGTCTACTGGCGTAATTTCAAAGTTTATTAGGTGATCTTTGTTTTTCCATAAGAGGATGTTTTCCCAGTTCATTGTCTCCTGACAAGGTTTTTAGCAATTTTGGATTTGGATCTACATTATGGTTTTCCTTCCAGAAGTGAAATGCTACTGCTGATTTATCTTCTTGTTTTAGTTTTAGGTTTCTAAAGTGTTCTTTGGATCTGATTTTTAAACTTATTTTGGTTTGTCCTATGTAGAACTTTACAAATTTGTGCATTTAATTTGATATATTCCTGATATTTTCTGATGAAATTTCATCTTTGATTTTTGAATTTAGCAACTTTATTACAGAAAATCTGTTTATTGGAGACAGGGTGATGTTTTGTTCTTTGAAGATCTGTTTGGATTTTCTAAATGCTTAGGGGAAGTAAGTGAATTCTTTGAACCTCAAGCCTGAGGCCTCTTAGCAAAATTAAGCAGTCTTTCATGCCCAACTTAGAATGGGACGGTGAGAACCGCAGTAGATAAAGAGCGTCCATAAATAACGCGCTATTTACATTTTTTTTACGAAAAAGATTTATATGACAAAAGTTGTATAGTAAGTTTTGTCTATCTCTTATGGTTTACTAATTATGCAAATTGCAACAAAATTGATCCAGAATAAAGAAGTCTTCAGAGGCTATTCCCAAAAAATTCAAGATATACTTTCTATTTGTCAGGTAAATGTATTTAATAGTGGCACTTATTTTAATCATAATCATTAGAGCCATTTTGAGAAAAATCAAAATTTTTGACAATTTTTCAATGTAAAGGATAGTTTGGGGTGGGGAATTTTCCTCAAAACTTTTGTGTTGTATCCTTGGAAGGTACTAAACTTGTATATCAAGTTGGTATTTTACTGACTTTTTGTTTTTGAGATATTGTGTTCAGAGACACACACACAGACCTTTTTCTAAAAATGCTTTTTATAGATTCAGGGGACACTAAAATGCCTGTTTCTGGTGAAATCTCAGTATGGAATTTTTGGGTGTAGATAGTATGTATAGAGAAAGTAACATAGACTTTATGTTTCAGGAAGAGTCCCAAGCCACCAAAGGAGGGCAAGAAGCCGAGAGTGTGGGAGTTGGAAGGCAGTACTAAAGATATGGCAAACCTGGAACGTACGAGGGACAAACCCTCAGACGTTGACAGCATTGAGCTAACTCCAGACACCAAAGTAAGATGTGTACACTTTCTTAACATGGCTATCTAACTTTTACTCAAACTTTTATGAAGAAGGATAATTGTTTCACAATTGTGGTCACATCTGATTTTTTTTTTGGTAGTGTTTAACGACGCTTTTACTGCTCTGGCACTGCAGGCGATGACACTGATGATACATAAAGATTGAGCCCCGGGGGAAACCGGAGAACCCAAGAAAACCTGCCCCTGCACCACCTTAAATCTTACATGCGGTCGCTTGTGATCGAACCTGGGCCATCTAGGTGGTGACATCTGATGCATGGCCAATCATATGAGTGAGCTTGTAGGCTACTTAACCCTTTTAGTGCCAGCCCCAATAGCAAAATGTTGATTGGAAAGTGCCAAGCAATCTTATAACAGAATGCAGCATTTTAAATTATCGTAATAAAATGAGAACCAAATCACATAGAGAGCTGAATATTTTTTCATTTGTAGTAAAACCTTTTGTCTACTGTATAATATGTATTATATGTATTATATGTATGAGAAATCTCTTGAATGTTTTTAAAAAATTAAAAACAAAAGAAATATTTGAAAATAAAATTAAAAATCCTAAATAATAAATAATGAGGCATACAAAATCTCACTACACAGAAACTTCAGGCTAATTTAAATGAAAGTATGGACATCTCTTTAATAAAACAGCATCCTATTTTGATCTGGTGATCCTATTTTGAAAATATATGTAGGCTGAAGGCTGAAAACTCCAAAAAAAATTACCAAAAAAACAAACACATACACATGTGCACACACACGCACGCACACACACACACCTTGATACCACTATTAATGAAAATGGCATAAAGCAATTGGACACAAACATACGAGGGGCATACTGAAAGTCATGAGCAACACTGTTTTACAATCTTAATATTTATTTTTAAACCAAACCAAATACATCATAATCTACAGACTTTCTTTCACTTTTCGACATATTCTCCATTGTTTTGCACACATTTTTCCCATCGTTCTACAAGTTTGAAAATGCCCTTGTGATAGAATTCCGTTCCAGCTGCCCGTAGACCCTGACGCACTGCTTTCCGAATATCCTCCAGCATCTCGTAGCGTTGGCCATGCATCTGCTCCTTCACAGAACCGAAAAGATGGTAGTCGGAGGGTGCCAAGTCGGGACTGTAGGGAGGATGTGGAAGAGTTTCCCACCCTAATGCCCTGATCTTCTCCATAGTGGCACGGGCAGTATGCGGACGCGCATTATCCTGTTGAAGGATGATCCTCTTTCCAGGGCGTTTATCACGCAAAGCCCGATGGAGCTTCAGAAGTGTCTTGATGTAGCGGGCAGAATTTATGGTTTGTCCAGGTTCAAGAAAGTCAACCAGAATGCAACCTTGTGCATCCCAAAAGACACTTCCCACAACTTTTCCTACAGACTGCACTGTCTTCGCTTTCTTCTTCGATGCTGAGTTCAAGTGGTGCCATTCCATACTCTGACGTTTCGTTTCTGGCTCATAGTGATGGAACCAGCTCTCTTCTCCAGTCACAATACACGTCAAAAATTCATCACCTTCATTAAGAAATCTCTGAAGAAGGTTTTGTGCAATGGTTCTTCTCTGAAGTTTGTGGTCTTCAGTCAATAAACGGGGGACCCAACGGGCACAGACCTTTCGATAACCCAAGCTGTGGATCATTTCTTGCACTGCACTATGTCCTATTCCAAGTTTCGCAGCAATTTCATTCACAGTGAAATGCCTATCTCCTGTAATGAGCTCATCAACTATTTCCTTTTTGCGTTCTGTAGAGGCAGTTCGAGGACACCCGCTACGAGACGCATTTTGCAGAATCGTGTTTCCATCTTTGAAATATTTCACCCATCTTCTAACACTGCTGGCACCCATGCAGACACGTCCATACGCTCGTTGAAGTCTGAGATGAATTTCAGGAGCAGATTTTCCTTCTTTCACAAGGAATTCAATGACAGCACGCTGTCAAAACGAAACATCAATGTCAGCCATTTTTCAAACACCGTCTGTGGTCACGTGATAGAAGATAATGACGTCACAATATGTCAACATGTGGCTTAAAGTCTGTAGATTACGATCCTGCAATTCGTTTCGTTACATTGTTGAAATTTAAATTTTTACAATGGGTTACTCATGACTTTCAGTATGCCCCTCGTAACATAGATCACTGTACAATTTAGTAACTGTGTTATGTATAGCTGAATGGTGATTCACAATGTATTGGTTATCTGGTTACACCTTTGTAAATCCATGTTGATAAGTACACTGATTATTTACAAATGTAAAAAGAAGCTAGTAACAGTGAAGTAACACAAATATTAATATAATAATAATTGTAACAGATCTTTTGGAATCCTTGCTTGGACTAGTTTCGTGCTTTGTTTCCAAGCATTCCTAGAGAAAAACTTTTGACATTTTTAAAAAAATGGTTAAGTTCTATAGAACGGAATGAAGATTTAATAAATGATTTTGTTATCCTTACTAATCTTTGTTTGGATCAAAATTTTTTCAGCTTTAATGACAAATTCTATCAACAAACTTCTGGTTTAGCAATGGGTAGTCCACTTTCACCTTTTCTTGCTGATCTTTTCATGAGCTATTTTGAAATACAGGTCACTAAAGCATTCCCTCTAATTTTTAAAACTTGGTATAGATATGTAGATGATATATTTGCTATTGTTCCTGATAAACATGTAAATGATGCTTTAAAACTTTTAAATTTACAAGATAAGGCTATAAAATTCACATTAGAAACTGAAAGTGATGGCTATCTCCCTTTTCTGGATTTAAAAATAATAAAAAAAGACAATAAATTGAATCTTAGAATATACAGAAAGCAAACCGACACTGATAATTATACAAAAAATAATGGCTTTAACCCTTTTTCACATAAATTTCCTGTTTTTAATAGTTTAATTTATAGGTTAATTAATTTACCCCTTAATAAAGATGAATTCTATAAAGAATATAAACACATTATTAACACTGCTTTAATTAATGGTTTTAATACTGATTTTATAAATAAAAAAATTGAGAAGTCTAAATATAAAAAATCTATTAAAGATATTTCTACGCTTAAGAAAATAAAAGATAATTACATTTTTAAAAAATTTACTTATCACCCTTGGGCAAATAAAAAATTCACAAATATTTTCAAAGAGCATGGCATAATATTGGTTCCTCAAAATAAATACAGTATAAAAAATTTGTTAGGCTTTTCTAAAAAGGATGAAATTTCAAAGAATAAAAAATCTGGCATTTATCAATTAAACTGTTTAAATTGTGATCTTGTTTATATTGGTAAGACTAAACGTCATTTGGAAACCAGAGTAAAAGAACACTTTAGGAATATTAAATACAAACAAATTGATAAATCAGCTGTAGCAGAACATTTTTGGAAATTTAATCATGAAATAAATCCAGATGTTAAATTATTAATACACTTAAATGGGCCCATAGATTTAATGGTTTGGGAGAAAATATTTATATTAAAGTATAGAAATCATGCAATGAATTTTGATATACCTCCAATTGACACTCTTACCAAATTTGTTTTGATTCCAGTAGTTAGCAATGCATTAGTACACAATCCACCTAGTAGCAGTAACCATAACAGTGTAAATAAACAACATCAAAAAAGAGACCAAAAGGATATGTTGATAATGCAATGAAATCGTTGCGAAACTAGTCCAAGCAAGGATTCCAAAAGATAAGTGAAGATTTGTTGCAACTATTATTTTTATATTAATATTTATAATTTTTATATTAATAACTCCAGAGATCATTGAAAAAATTCATCGTTTAGTACTGGAAGACCGGAGATTAAAGTTGTTTGAGATAGCAGAGGCTGTAAACATATCAAAAGAATGTACAGGTAATATTTTTGGCTTTCACAAGGTCTGTGCAAGATTGGCGCTGTGTTTGTTGACACCTGATCAAAAGTTGCAAAGAAAAACTGTTTCTGTTAAGAATGTGGAGCTCTACCATAAAAATCCCAGTGAATTTTTGAGACGGCTTATTACCATGAATGAAACTTGGGTACATCACTACACTCCAGAAAGTAAATCAGTCAAAACAGTGGATTGTGCCAGGTGAACCAACTCCAAAAAAGGCACAGTCAATTATGTCAGCTAACAAGGTTATGGCGAGTGTTTTCTGGGATGCACAGGGAATTACTTTTATTGATTACTTGATAAAGTTTAAAAGTATCACTGGTGACTACAACGCAAGCTTACAGCAATGTTTGAGTGATGAGGTGAAAAGAAAAAAATAAAAATCTTGTTTCATCTCAACAATGCTCCGGTCCATCGTTCAGTCATTGCAATAGGACAAAAGTGCAAATTAAAGTTGGAATTGCTTGAACATCCACCCTATTCGCCAAATCTAGCACCCAGTGACTACCACCTGTTCCCAAACCTCAAAAAAATGTCTTGGAGGACGAAGAGTTCACAGCAACGAGGTCATTGATGCAGTAAACAGCTATTTTGAGAATCTTGATAAATCTCACTACAGAGATAGTTTAATTAAATTAAAACACTGATGTAACAAATGTATTAGCCATTCTGGGGATTATGTTGAGAAATAAAGCAAAAGCAAAAAATTTAAATGATGTTTTCATTGAGAGGCCGACCCTGGTAGTTGGTTATATGTGTCACTTTATGTGAAACAAGGAACTCAGAGCAATACTTGCTTGCAGATGATTGGCTCCATGAAGGGAAGTATCCGAGATCTTGAAGTGGAGAGTGCTTCCGAAGATGAGGATGATGAGGAAGAAGAAGAGGAGGATACTCCCAAGACAGCAGCTCAGAGGAATACAACATCCTCTAAATCATCTTCCGGTGGGGGCGTCTTCTCCATGTTCAGGTATGTCTCTAGCCCGCACATACACAGTGTACTGTATTCCACCCAAAAATTGTATACAGAGAAGTACATGTTTAGATAAATGTCTTTGGGCAGTATAGCTCAAAAAATGAATTGGTATTTGTCTTTAGTATCTTTCAAGGATGCAACAGAAAGATTTTTAAGAAAATTCCTCCTTAAGAAACTACCCTTTACATTGAAAATGTTGTTTTTATCAAAAATGGCTCTAAATGATTTTGTTTAAAATACTATATATTAAACATATTACATCACAAATGAACTGTATATTTTGAATTTTCTGGGAATATCCTGTGAAAAGCTCTTTATTCAAGATGAGTTTTGTATAATGGTTAAACCATAATAGATAGACAAAAACTTACTACACAAGCAATGTAGATCTTGTTAAAACATACAATTTATGTCACATACATTTTTCTTGTAGACTTGAGCATTTTTGAGATATTCATTTTAAACTAATTAACTTTTCTCAAACAGGATCATGTTATGTGAACTGAACCTCAATTGTTTCACATAGCGACCAGCTTTTAAAACATTTGACTATCACTTTATCCTAGTGTACTCCGTTATTTCCCTTCTACTTACAAGGAAGCAAGTAATAAGACTACTTCTGCTAATTTATATCTTGAAGAAGGTTTTATAAGGAAAGTTTGTTTGTGGAACAGCTATAGAAAGTTATGTAAATTGGAACACTTCAGATTTTTCCAAAATATTAATGTTAAGAAGTGGATGTCATTTCACATTTATGATATATATTTTGTAAATAGGATTCTTGGAAAAAAGCAAATTTGAAACTTCGCAGCTGTATCCTGGGGGAAGTGGTTAATATTACTGAGCTATACAGCACATATTGTGTGTTTTATTTTGTGCTTTAAAGTTAATGGACCAAGGACTGTAAGCATTCTCATCGGAAAAAAATTTTTTCTCAGAGACTAGAATAAATATCTGATGTGTTCCATTCACATGACTTTCTCTATATTTCTGCCACAAATTATTGTTAAAAAGCTTCTGCTCCTATTTACTTCATGCTAATCGAGATAAACATTAACAGGAAAAATGGTCACTTAGAGTCTTGTAAGTAGAAGGGAAATAAGGAAATAAACTAGGCTAAAGTGATTCTTAAATCTTTTAAAAGCTGGTTGCTACATAATTGATATGGAGAGGAGTTGACAAATCCCTGTATGAGAAAAGTATAAGTATTTTTTTTTAAAGAAACTAATAACAAGGAATATCTCGGAAATGGGCAGCTCTACAACAGAAAAAAAAAAAAAAAAGATATAAGATGCATGTTTTAAGATGATCTACATTTTTTGTGCAGTAAGTTCTTGTCTATGTCTTATGGTTTACCAGTTATGCAAAATTCAGCAAAATTCATTCAGAATAAAGAGGTCTTCACAGACTATTCCCAGAAAATCATGTAAATATATTTAATATACAATATTTTAATCAAAATCATTACAGCCATTTTTGAGAAAATCAAAGTTTTCAAAACTTTTTCCATGTAAAGGGAAGTTTGCATTGGGGGGATTTTCTTGAAAGTTTAGTATTTAACTGAATTTTCGTTTTTGAGCTGTGCTGTCCACAGACACGCAAATAGACATATTTATAAAAATGTCTTTTTTTATTCAGTGGGTACCAAAACATATATTTGCACTGAAATCTCGGTATTGAATTTTTTGGTGCCATACAATATCTTCTGTACACACGATGTGCATAGTACATTAGAGAAAGTAAAAAGAGAGGATTTTCTTCCATAATAACAATTTAGTTGCATGTTTCACAGCAGACATGTGCTTGCATAACTGGTAAACCATAAAAAAAACAAAAAATGTTATTTAAAATGTAGATCTTGTTAAAAGACACAATGTATGTGAATTTAAATGTTTGTGGTATTAAGCATTAAGAGATATTTGACCTGACTTGCAGAGGACTGGTGGGCAGCAAGAACCTGACACGTGATGGTATGCAGCCAGTGCTAGAGAAGCTGAAGGATCATCTCATTACGAAGAACGTAGCAGCTGATATAGCTCACAAGCTGTGTGATTCTGTAGCAACCAAACTCGAGGGCAAGGTCAGTAGACTTGGTATCTTCCAAGGATGCAACACAAAGCTTTTCAAGAAAATCCCCCCACCCCAAACTACCCTTTACATGGAAGCAATTTCAAAATTTTTGATTTTCTCAAAAATGGCCTTAACGATTTTGATTAAAATCTCTTACATTTAAAATATTTACATGCTAAATAAAATTTATATCTTGAATTTTTTGGGAATAGCCTCTGAAGACTATTTTGGATGAATTTCACAGAATTTTGCATAACTGGTAAACAGTAAGAGATGGACAAAAACTTAATGCACAAAAAATGTGTAACACATTAAAACACACAATTTATGTCATATACATTTTTTTCAAGGAGTTGATCACTTTTGAGATATTCCTTGTTTTTGGTTTCAGCTTTAAAAAACATATACTTTTCTCATACAGGAATTTGTCAACTCCTGTCCATACAAACAAATGAACTTCAGGCACATAGCAACCAGCTTTTGACTATCACTTTAACCTATGCTACTGCCTTATTTCACTTATACTTACAAGGAAGCAAGTAATAAGACTATTTCTGCTAATTTTTTCTCGATTAGCATGAAGTAAATAGAAGCATAACCTTTCTAACAATAATTTGTTACAGAGATGTAGAGAAAGTCATGTGAATGGAACACAACTGATATTTATTTTTCACTTCTGTGAACATGAAGCATCAGTTTGTTTGATAAACATGATGAGCGTCCCACCTGAAGTATCATGGCAACATTGCTTCTTTTGTCCTTGTCTAACATCCCAATCTGAACACAAGAGAAGAATCCTGATATATGGTGGACTTTGAGACAGTGATGTGTTGTAACAATTAAAATTTAGTTGAGTCGATTTTGTAACACTACATCACTTACTTTTTTATTTCGGAAAACATGTTTCAGAAGCCATGTGCTTCCATTGTCAATTACCAATGTGAACTTACTAAAATATTGGACATAGCTACAGAGAATGGATTTCGGGCAGAACTGGTGTACAAAAAAGTTAATAAAGCCAAAAATAGAAAGAGAATTAAAGAAGTCAGCACACTCACTCAAAACCAGAAAGAAAACAAGATCTACAAGAAGTTTACATACCACCCTACAACTTTCTACAAATTCCAGAGGATCTTCAAACGACATAACATCATTCTAGCCCCTAAAAACAATTACTCTATAAAAAACCTTTTAAATTCTAAATTAAAAGATGATATCCCACAAGAAAACAAACCAGGAATATATCAGTTCAGCTGTAATGACTGTGAAAAAATCTACATCGGCCAAACAAAAAGAAATATAAAAACCAGGGCAAAAGAACACCACAGAAATATTAAACTCAAACAAGAAGAAAAATCTGCAGTAGCTTGGCATTTTTGGAAAGAGAAACACACTATAAATAGAAGCCCAAAAATCCTCAAAAACATCACAAGAAGACAGAATTAAAAGTTTGGGAAAACATATATATTTGGAAAAACAAGAACCGGGTTTTCAATTTTGAAATCCCGCCAGGCGATCTACTCATCCAGAAGTTCATCAAACCACCACCAGGGACAGAGACAACCACCACAGCAAGCAATGCCGGTAGTCGACCAAAGGAATTGACAATGGAAGCACATGGCTTCTGAAACATGTTTTCCGAAATAAAAAAGTAAGTGATGTAGTGTTACAAAATCGACTCAACTAAATTTTAACAAGAGAAGAAGTTGTATAGTGAGGAGGTTGAGGGCCCTAAGGCACCAAGGAGGAGAGGAGCAAGGACATGGCATAGCTGAGGGATCTGGGACGCCTAAACCCACCCAAATTACCAACATTTTTTAAGCTGTCTACATTGATTTACTGCTGCTTTTAGCAGACAATATAGTTGATAATGGTGTTACTTTGCTGTTTATAACTAAGTTGCAAGGAAGAGCGGATGGTTGGGCAATATACCTTCACCAAAACATCATCTTCTACTGTATATTTTCCTTCAGGATTACACTGCATGTAATAATTACTGGAATCTGTAAGTAAGACAACCATCACACGATTTGGGAGTTGAATCAAAAATATTTTCTTCCATCTTGTGTACAAATTTACAGCTGTTAAGCATAGCCTTGAGTGAGTCATTCACTGCTAGTGAGCTAGCAGAACACACTATACCCATTCTGCTGAATCCTTGCACTTGACAGTTGGGAGTTAAGATGGTACATCAGCTAAAAACAGATGAAAAGCTTTACCCGTATGACTTTCTGAACCAATCACAAATTAGCATTCTGGTCAGTCAGTCGGTCAGATTGCGGAAACGCATCTAGATGCAGCACTGTTGCAATATCTGGCTATTTGCACACATGCTCAGTTTGTAAACTCCTAACACGTGTGTTGAGCTGTTCTGTGCAAGCTACATATTATTTGTTGATAGTGTTTTGGTGTTTGTTTGTACATGAGGGAACATAACAAGACTTTCACAATTATAGAGGTGGATACACTTTTGTGGGAAGGTGTGGACGCAGCTTCAAGGAAGAAGAAAGTGAATCATGTCACAGAATAATACGAAAAGTACAGGAATTAGACGGAATCATCAGTGAATGTGAACCACTAATGATATGCCTTGGTGACAGCGATGACAATGATGACGACGGAGACTTGGATGGAATTGAGCCATTAAAATTGTAAACCGGTGAAAATCACTTTGTTACACCTTTCTCTCATTGTAGCAAGCCATGTTGCATGTCATAAATACCTAATGTATGCTACAGTATCACTGATATTTTCAGTTAACATCAATAATAACTATTCATCAGTATTCATTTGCTATGTACACTGTTTATATTCGTCTTTACACATGATAGAGACGTTTGTAATCAGCTGTTGTTGTTTACTGGTTACTCTGGCAACGCTGCAAAAGCAGCATAGCCAACCACCCGAACTGTCAAGTGCAAGGATTCGGCAACAGGAGTATAGAGCATAATAACCTGTGTGAAGTGATGGTTTAAAACACAGTGGACTGATATTGTATTGTGCAGGTGCTGGGGACATTTGACAGTGTTGCCAGCACTGTAAAAACAACACTCACCGAAGCTCTAGTCCAGATCTTGTCGCCAACACGACGGGTTGACATCCTGCGAGATGCTATGGAAGCCAAGAAGCAGGGACGACCTTATGTCATGGCATTTTGTGGCGTGAATGGCGTCGGCAAGTCTACCAACTTGGCCAAGGTAAGCATTTTAAAACAAAAACATATAGTAAAGTAGGACTTGAACAATGAAAGTATTTAAAAGTAAACTATTTTGACTTTTTCAACTACTGACGCATATTAAGTAGATCAAGTGTTGTACTTAAAAATTATATATAACAATTTCAATGGAAATACATGTTTTGAAATCCTCTAAAATTATTTTCACATAAAATATTTGTGCACACCAAACTTAGTAAGTTTATCTCTTGTTCCATGGAAGTGTTGCAAAGGTTTTCAAAAAAATACTTCTACTCCAAACTACCATATTTATCCAAACACAAGACAATGTTTGTTTCTTTTTCCTAAATGGTAATGTTCAGAAGTGGGGGTCACAATATATGTTTTCCATACGGGGGAAAAAGTAAGCTTCAAACTTGACGGTATGGCAGTGGTGCAGCTTGAGTGAAGTGGTATAGGTTACAGCCAAAGTGACACGTATGTGGCTCATTTTATCTCACACCGAGCCTAGGAGCATTCTCAAGATTACTCTCCAAGTTACAGGACTTCTTTCACGTCAGTATTGGAAGTCAATGGTCACGCAGAAACAGAGAGGTTAGCCAAGCATTTCCCCTCCTCGGACTGCACATATACCACAATGTGAAGTTACAGGCAAATTCAAATTAGACAAAAGCATTTACAATGTGTTATATGAACTATGTTGTTTAAATATAAAATTATATCCATCATCCATTAATACAGCTTGGATTAATTTTGAATTGAAGAAGACCATAATATTTAGCAACAAAATAGAAATAAATGGAGAAACTATCCCAGAAACAAATTATAGCAACTTTCTAGGAGTAGTAATTGACAAACAACTAAATTGGAAACCATACATAATACATATCACTAAAAAAATAAATAAAGGTATATATATAAATATAAGATTTTAACTGTTCCCTGCATGAAAGTATAAAATGTATTGTACTGGATGAGGAGCAAAAAGATAACAATGAACACAATTATTGCTAAAAAAACAATAATGAATATTTTAGATTGACATTGGGGGTATACTCTAAGTAATGGGTATGGGGAAACAGCTATTTAATAAGTTACCCAAACAAATTAAAAATAACAAGTGTATGTTCACATCTGTAAAAAAGTATTTATTAGAGAATGCTTTTATGGCACAAAAGAATTTAAAGTAAGTAACTGAGTGTAAATATGCACATGTCCTTTAACAATTGTATGTAAAGGATCAATAAAATGAGGTAATCCTCATTACTGGGGCTTGGAGTTTTAGGTGATAAAAATTTGGGAAATATTTACTTTTTATGCACTAAAATATGTGCCAAAACAAATAAAATATGTTTTTAAAGATTTGAATGGCGGATCTAATAGAAATGTACAGGTACTCATCATTTGTGGGAGGGATCACCAAATGCTGTAGAGTTACAGTATACGACCTGTCAAATTTTCCATTCCGAAAGACTCACGATTGTGACGAAGAGGTGCCTTGAATTTGGAAATGATGCTCCACGTCACAAGAAGTAAGTCCAGCACATGGAATGTCACTCACAGCAATAATTTGCTCATGTTGCCCATCCAACACATTATGTTTATTTTCAAACATTCCTTGCCGTTTCTTTTTAAATTTTGTATTTTGTTTTTTTCCACACCCTCAACTACTTGATCTGCTTATAAACTATTGAACTTCAATAATATTGAAGCTACAAATACTCAGATTTTTCAGGTGTTGAATTTCATTCCACATTAGTGCAAATAAAGTTTAAACTGTTTTTTAGTATATGCCTATACAGGCACAAGATAGCGCTTCACCTAATGTTAAACCCACTATCCTTGCATTTTCTCACGATACACTGAACATGTAGAAGGTCCTGCTGAAGTAATTGGCACTGGATCGTTAATAAAAGATTGTATTTTTGTAAAGCTGAAATATCTGCCTTATGTTTGTTACCACATGACTGACAATACAGGGTTTCACCATTAAAATATCCTGCAGCATATTCTTGCACTACTTTTAATCCAGTGTGAAGCCAACACAACTACAAGTTTTGTGGATTCACAAATGACTATATACGAGCCGGGCTGTGTTGATTTATTATGGCAGTGGAGCAATTCCCGTTTTTCTCTTGCGAGCTCGTGTAACCAAGGAACGCAAACTAAAGGAACACTGTGAAGCCAACACAACTACAAGTTTTGTGGATTCACAAATGACTATATACGAGCCGGCCTGTGTTTATTATGGCAGTGGAGCAATTCCCGTTCTTCTCTTGCGAGCTCGTGTAACCAAGGAACGCAGTCTTCAAACTGAAGGAACACTGTGAAGCCAACACAACTACAAGTTTTGTGGATTCACAAATGACTATATACGAGCCGGCCTGTGTTTATTTATTATGGCAGTGGAGCAATTCCCGTTCTTCTCTTGCGAGCTCGTGTAACCAAGGAACGCAAACTGAAGGAATACTGTAGCTGACATGTCAGTTCTTCCAATAATTACCTTGTCTGCCATTACAGAACTGCAACATTACTTCTTAAAAATAATTCTGCTGCTGCTTTTGTGATTTTATGAAATTATGTCAAAATTATTTTTATACAATCTTTGTGTACTTTATGTGAGAATACGAAAAATATTTATTTACATAAAAAAATCAGAAAATATGCATTTTTATGTGCAATAAAAGTTAAAATGTTTGGTCTAGTGTACATCACTAAACTCAGTTTCAAGTTCATATTAGGATGCAAACAAAATATGTATTTACCTCAAAATGCGAGCCCAAGTCATCACATCACCATACCGTACATTTCCATACGCACTGCTCTGGCAACTGCTCAACAAGCAAATTTCTGTGAAAATTCAAATTAAGTACAGTAAATAAATAAATAGGGGGCTTAATTAGCTTACATGTACATTAGCTGGCAAACCTTTAAATTTCATTTAACGATCTTCTTTTATATACCTACGTCTTTTAAATATGTCTTATGCAGATATGCTAAATTCTAAAATTAACTTCTGAAAATGGGGGTCGTCTTGTATTCCGATAAATACAGTAATTTACATGGAACATTTTTTGTCAGTTTTGATTTTCTCAATAATGGCTCTGATATATGCTAAAATACTTTACACAGTCAGGTACCATTTTTACTTTCTCTACACGTACTATGTACATAGTGTATAGAGAAGGTATTGCAATGCACCCAAAAATTTTATACCAACATTTCATCAGAAATATATGTTTTGGGTCCCCCTGAATCGAAAAAAAGCATTTTCAGAAAAAGATCCTTGTGTATGTGTGTCTGTGTCTGTGGACAGCATAGCACAAAAATGAAGAGACCGTTGAATACCAAACTTGATATTTAAGTTTGGTATCTTCCAAGGATGCGACATGAAGATTTTCAGGAAAATCCCCCCACACCCAACTACCCTTTACATGAAACTTTTTTCGAAAATTTTGATTTTCTTAAAAATGGCTCTAACAATTTAGATTTAAATATCATATATTAAAGATATTTACCTGACAAATAAATGTATTTCTTGAATATTCTGGGAAAAGACTACTTTATTCTGGATGAATTTTACAGAATTTTGCATAACTGCTAAACCGTAAGAGATGGACAAAAACTTACCACACAAAAAATGTACAAGCACATTAAAATACACAATTTATGTCATATTCATTTTTTTCGTTTAGTTGATCGTTTTTTTTTAGATATTCCTTGTTTTTCGTTTCAGCTTTGAAAAACTTATACTTTTCTCATACAGGAATTTGTCAACTTGTGTCCATACAAACAAAGGAACATCAGTCACTTAGCAACCAGCTTTTGAATGTCACTTTAACCTATGCTACTCCCTTATTTCGCTTCTACTTACAAGGAAGCAAGTAATCAGACTATTTCTGCTAATTTTTTCTCGATTAGCATGAAGTAAATAGAAGCATAAGCTTTTTAACAATAATTTGTTACAGAGATGTAGAGAAAGTCATATGAATGGAATACATCAGATTTTTACTAGCGTCACTTTAGCGAATATTTCAGTTCAATGAATAAAACAATTCCCCTTTGTGTCCATAAGTGTCCATGTTGAATTATTTCAACAAGAAAGTAATAAATTCCATGTGATAGTTGAAAATGAGTCGGAATAGTAACACTCACCTCACTTATATGTAATTATGTTCAAAACATATGTTTCAAGGGCAATTGCCCTCTTCTTCAATTGAAGTCCGACTGATGGCTGGAATTTGTGCTCTGTGGTCTATAACGGTGGAGCCATCTGGTGTTCTCATAATCATGTGGCGGTATGTCAAAATTCATCAGTTGGTCTTTGTGTTGTGTAATGAGAATATTCTCCCAAACTGTAAGTGCTGCCGGGTTGTATACAGGTTTTAGCAATTTTATGTCATTTTGTATTTCATGATGTGATGTCCAAAAATGGTATGCTACTGCCGATTTATCTGTTTGTTTCATTTTCAACTATCACATTTATTAAAACTTCACTTATCTCAAACTTCTGAGTTATTTAATTTAATTTAATAAATTCCACTTAAAGATTGAATGAATGTTTCAAACTTTTTCAGACTTACTGAAGAAATACAGTAACATTTTCATATTTAGAGAATGGTTTGTTCATCCCTGACCATATCATGTTTTGCCTCAGGTTAAATCATAAAAGGACTAGAGTTCTATGGAATTCTATATTCAGGCAGTCTGTTTAATAGTTGTGCTTAAATGATAAACTTTTGCTTATTGTAGTCCCATATGGTTTAACCTACATATAAGAGAGACATTTCAGGTCTGATTTAAATAATATCATTAATGGAGAGGAAACTCAATAGAAAGCAGTTTTCCCCAAAGGAAAAGTTAAGACATCTTAGAAGAAGTTGATAAAGGCCTAAAGAAGTGAGATATAGTGAAGAAATATACAATCAGTGCATCTAAAGCAAAGAATCAGATCAATTATTATCATTCCAGTCCACTGCAAGTAAGCTATGGTGTGCTCTATCCTATTTCTTCTTTTCATAAAGATCCATCTACTAAAAGCATTTTATTTGCTGATGATACAAATATTCTGGTTATGGCAACTCTAAAAGAAACCTTTTTAACCTCCATTTACCAAGTCTCAGAGGGAAAATCACAAACTGTTTTACGTTGAATAAGCGTATTATAAATGCAAATAAAACTGTAGCAATAGATATGCGTACAAATAACAACAAAAATTCTATTGCTCCTCAAATACAACTCTTTAATGAGTCACTCAAAAAAGTAGAATCCTTGGGGTCTGTGTGCAAAGCAATTTGAAATAACAAACTCAGCTCGCTATGTTATTTGCTAAGAATATTGACAACATGCACAAGTAAAGAAAGAGTTAGAGCAGCATACTTAAGTTCTGGGGTGAGTCTCCAGCAAACCAATCTTTATTATCAGAGGTATTGAAGGAGTTAGCCCAAAGTGATCGTGTATTATGGTGCATAAGCACAAATACATATGACCAGCTGCAACGCCTCACTCTACCAAAAAAGCATTTTATACTCTGGCAATTAAAAATGTAATGCAGTCTCAAGGCACATGTTTTATTGTGTCAGTGAGTATGACTATTGTAAAGACCCATGCTTGTTATGTTTATAGCTTGACGTGTCCGTACCAAACCACTTTAACACATTGCTCAGAAAATTTACACTTGAATTGCTTCACTAAGTAATAAATTACGTGGACAGGCTTTGCAGGCGTATGTTCTATGGACTGCTGGTGGCTAGGTTTCTGCTTTAAAATAAAGATGTTTAATTCTAGTGGTCGCTGTAGCAAGTGGACATTATCTTCAATTCTATTGTCCCAAACTTGTGAGGTACTGCTGCTTGTGTCCCAGATGTTCCTATCTTTCTTTTAGCACACTTTTTACACTTGATTCTCTAAATTCTTGGATGCAGGTGTTTTGTCCAACTTGTTCTCTAGAAGGTTTTTTTATGCTGTGTTTGCTTTGTGGGGCTAACAAGATGTTGTGTTCTTTAAAGATCTTCATAGTCTTCAGAGGCTATTCCCAGAAAATTCAAGATATACATTTTATATGTCTGGTAAATATCTTTAATGTACGATATTTTAATCAAAATCGTTAAGAGCCATTTTAGAGAAAATCAAAATTTTCGAAAAGTTCCATATAAAGGGCAGTGTGGAGTGGAGAGATTTTCTTCAAAATCTTTATGTCACATCCTTGGAAGATATTAAACCTAAATACCAAGTTTGGTTTTTAACAGACTTTTCGTTTTTGAGCTATGCTGCCCACAGACACAAATACACATGGACAATTTTCTAAAAAAAATGTTTTTGATTCAGGGGGACCTAAAACATGTATTTCTGGTGAAATCTCGGTATTGAATTTTTGGGTGCATTACAACACCTTCTCTATACACTATGTACATAGTATGTGAGGCCTGTTTTAATACAAATGTAGGGTGAGTATTGCTTTGTGAAAAGAACAACATTGTTACAGATATGTTTCTGGCTGATAGAGAACAACCTGCGAGTGTTGATAGCTGCGTGTGATACCTTCCGTGCAGGAGCAGTGGAACAACTGCGGACTCACACACGCCACCTTAACGCCCTACATCCAGCAGAGAAGCACGGTGGCCAGCAAATGGTGCAACTCTATGAGAAGGGATATGGTACATAGCATTGATGGTTTCATATTAAAATGAAAATGCATGTTTCTACGTCCACTAGGAAATCAATTTCAGAAAAGTTTGATGTGCATCTATCTGAATAAAATCCCAAAATATTAATGTTCAGAATAGAGGGTCATGTTGTATTTGCAATATTGTTTCCAAATTCCTTGCAGGGAAAAAGTAAGTTTCAAACTTTGTGGGTAGGCAGTGGCGAAGCCTAGGGGAAATTGTAAAGATTACCGCCAAGGTTGCGGACATGAGGCAGATTTTATGTTAAAAACTAGCTGTGAATATGAGCATTCTCATTGGGACAAATATGTCCTTCGGAGACTAAAATTTAGAGGTGTTCCTTTCACAATGATAGTTTCCCATAATTGTCGTCACAATTATGCTGCTGCTGCTGAAAGCACCGCCATCACACACCTTCCGTAACTCCCCTCAATGTCTCTTGACTCAAAACGTAAATTTATGCACAAATTTAAATTAGGTAAAATATTTTACCATGCATATTATTAACACATTGAAGCTAGGGCGTTTCAATAGTTGAAGAACCAGGAAACACAGGGTTTTTACGCCTACTTTGAGTTATTATTTACAGTATATCAATCAAATCTGTATGGCATTCAAGAATTTCTCAACAAGCAAGAAAATAATCATAACTTCTGTATTAATATTTTAATTTAAATTTACAAGTATCAAATATGAGTTTTAAAAAATCTGCGAAAAGCTGCTTACACTCCATTTATTTAAAGTTCAAAAAACTCGCCCTCAGAATCAGAATTTTCCAAAGCTTCATTTGTATCCTGAATTTCAACTTCAGTTCATGGAAATGGAGGAAAATGCAGCATTTTAACATTTAAGAGCATAAGAGTAACAAACAGATCACCACCACCTTCAAGGAAAATGGCGCGACTACCCGAGAGCAGCCAAAATTACTAACTCTCCTAAATTTCCAAATAGTTGACTAAAGCAAGGACAGATGGCAGCACAAATCAGACAACTAAACAGTAACTGATGCATGGTCTTTGCCACATAGCCCAAGATCGAATTAGGTTGCGGAATTGCATTAAAAGTGTTAGAAATACCTGCCTGAGATATACTTGGGCGTGGGCCTCATGAACATTTTGCATGCCCTGAGCTATACTTAGTCGTGGGTCTCATGAACATTTTGCATGCCCTGAGCTATACTTAGGCGTGTGTCTCATGAACATTTTGCATGCCCTGAGCTATACTCGGGCGTGGGTCTCATGAACATTTTGCATGCCCTGAGCTATACTTAGTCGTGGGTCTCATGAACATTTTGCATGCCCTGAGCTATACTCGGGCGTGGGTCTCATGAACATTTTGCATGCCCTGAGCTATACTTAGGCGTGTGTCTCATGAACATTTTGCATGCCCTGAGCTATACTCGGGCGTGGGTCTCATGAACATTTTGCATGCCCTGAGCTATACTTAGTCGTGGGTCTCATGAACATTTTGCATGCCCTGAGCTATACTCGGGCGTGGGTCTCATGAACATTTTGCATGCCCTGAGCTATACTCGGGCGTGAGTCTCATGAACATTTTGCATGCCCTGAGCTATACTTAGTCGTGGGTCTCATGAACATTTTGCATGCCCTGAGCTATACTCGGGCGTGAGTCTCATGAACATTTTGCATGCCCTGAGCTATACTCGGGCGTGAGTCTCATGAACATTTTGCATGCCCTGAGCTATACTTAGTCGTGGGTCTCATGAACATTTTGCATGCCCTGAGCTATACTTAGTCGTGGGTCTCATGAACATTTTGCATGCCCTGAGCTATACTTAGTCGTGGGTCTCATGAACATTTTGCATGCCCTGAGCTATACTTAGTCGTGGGTCTCATGAACATTTTGCATGCCCTGAGCTATACTTAGGCGTGGGTCTCATGAACATTTTGCATGCCCTGAGCTATACTCGGGCGTGGGTCTCATGAACATTTTGCATGCCCTGAGCTATACTTAGTCGTGGGTCTCATGAACATTTTGCATGCCCTGAGCTATACTCGGGCGTGGGTCTCATGAACATTTTGCATGCCCTGAGCTATACTTAGGCGTGTGTCTCATGAACATTTTGCATGCCCTGAGCTATACTCGGGCGTGGGTCTCATGAACATTTTGCATGCCCTGAGCTATACTTAGTCGTGGGTCTCATGAACATTTTGCATGCCCTGAGCTATACTCGGGCGTGGGTCTCATGAACATTTTGCATGCCCTGAGCTATACTCGGGCGTGAGTCTCATGAACATTTTGCATGCCCTGAGCTATACTTAGTCGTGGGTCTCATGAACATTTTGCATGCCCTGAGCTATACTCGGGCGTGAGTCTCATGAACATTTTGCATGCCCTGAGCTATACTCGGGCGTGAGTCTCATGAACATTTTGCATGCCCTGAGCTATACTTAGTCGTGGGTCTCATGAACATTTTGCATGCCCTGAGCTATACTTAGTCGTGGGTCTCATGAACATTTTGCATGCCCTGAGCTATACTTAGTCGTGGGTCTCATGAACATTTTGCATGCCCTGAGCTATACTTAGTCGTGGGTCTCATGAACATTTTGCATGCCCTGAGCTATACTTAGGCGTGGGTCTCATGAACATTTTGCATGCCCTGAGCTATACTTAGGCATGGGTCTCATGAACATTTCACACGCCCTGAGCTATACTCGGGTGTTTGTCTCATGAACATTTCACACGCCCTGAGCTATACTTACTCGGGCGTTTGTCTCGTGAACATTTCACACGCCCTGAGCTATACTCGGGTGTTTGTCTCATGAACATTTCACATGCCCTGAGCCATACTTGGGTGTTTGTCTCATGAACATTTCACACGCCCTGAGCTATACTTACTCGGGCGTTTGTCTCGTGAACATTTCACACGCCCTGAGCCATACTTGGGTGTTTGTCTCATGAACATTTCACATGCCCTGAGCCATACTTGGGTGTTTGTCTCATGAACATTTCACACGCCCTGAGCTATACTTACTCGGGCGTTTGTCTCGTGAACATTTCACACGCCCTGAGCCATACTTGGGTGTTTGTCTCATGAACATTTCACATGCCCTGAGCCATACTTGGGTGTTTGTCTCATGAACATTTTGCATGCCCAAAGCTATACTTAGGCATGGGTCTCATGAACATTTTGCATGCCCTGAGCTATACTCGGCCGTGAGTCTCATGAGCAGTTTGCTCGGCCTGAGCTAAGCTTGGTCTTGGGCTTCAATGTTCAACGTGTTAACTACTAAGCATCTCAAACTCTGGCAGTACAATAAACCCGTAACACACAACACTTTGCTCAAAAGGAGGAATGATAGGAAGCAGACTTGTTACTGTAACATCAAGAATAGACTAGCTTGCTTTCTCTTCACTAAACATTGTTCGCCTAGAAGGAACGATCAGTCTGTAATAAGACTATTTCTGCAAATATTTAATCTTGATTTATGTGAATTATTAAGAATAGTTTGTTGCCCGCCTGGGTAGTGTGGTGGTAGTGTGCCCTCCGCAGATACCCAAGGTCGTGGGTTCAAACCCGACGGAGGACGATGGATTTTACGGGCATAAAAATACTTAGCATGGCTTCCTTTGGAAGGGAAGTAAAGCCATTGGTCCCATGTTGTAGATTTACAGCATGTAAAAGAACCTCAAGCCTGATAGAGAGGCCCCTGAGCAAAATTAAGTGGTCTTTCACACCCAATATAGAATGGGATGCTGAGAACCACAGCAGTTAAAGAGCGTCCATAAATAACATGCCACTTTTATCTCACATTCAAAAGGTTGTGAGTTTGAATCTCACTTAGGGTGAGTTATGTGGATAAGGTGTTTTTTCAGGGTTTCCCCTTATCCTGAGAAGACAAATGTCGAGTAACTTGAAGCTCCATGGACCCCGAGAACATTTGAGCATCATTTCACCAATTTTATTCATTGTCCGATATGACCAACCATGTTAAAGGATGTTAAACTTAAAAAAAAAAAAATTTTTTGTTGAATCCTGGATAGAGAAAGTAATTTGAATGTAATGTAACATTTTGTATAGTTTTGCAACAAAGTTTATGGTATGTTGTAGGTAAGGACGCAGCAGGAATTGCTATGGAGGCCATTGGCTTTGCTAGAGACCTGAAGATAGACGTGGTGCTTGTGGACACGGCTGGGCGCATGCAGGACAATGAACCTTTGATGCGAGCCCTTGCAAAGGTATGTACTGCAAATATCAAACACAAAAAAAGTAAGTTATGACTTCCTCTGCAACCAAAAATTCCATACCGAGATTTCACCACAAATATATGATTTTGGGTCCCCCTAAATCCAAAAGCAGCATTTTTGGAAAAAACGTTTGTGTGTGTATGTGTCTGGACAGCATAGCTCAAAAACGTAAAGAACGTTAAATACCAAACTTGGTGTTTAAGTTTGGTATCCTCGAAGGATGTGACATGAAGATTTTCAAGAAAATGCCCCCACCCCAAACTACATTTTACATGGAAAAAATTTCGAGAATTTTGATTTTCTTAAAAATGGCTTGGCAAGTTTTTGTCTCTCTCTTACGGTTTACCAGTTATACAAAAGTCATCCAGAATAAAGAGGTCTTCAGAGGATATTCCCAGAAATTCCAAGATATACATTTTGTTTGTCAAACAAATATCTAAAACATATATTTTAATGAAAATCGTTACAGCCATTTTTGAAAACACATGAGAGCTTTGAGTTATGCTGTCCACTTTTAGACTTAGGGGACCTGTTTCCAATGAAATGTTGACTTTTTGGGTAGAGGAATACAATAGCTTCTCTAATGTGTTGCAGTTGATAAAAGTAAACCAGCCAGACCTAGTGCTGTTTGTTGGGGAGGCGCTGGTCGGGAACGAGGCTGTAGATCAGCTTGTCAAGTTCAACCAGGCCCTGGCAGATTACTCTTCTTCTGTTAGTCCTCATCTCATCGACGGCATCGTCCTCACCAAGTTCGACACTATTGATGACAAGGTAACATAACAACAGTGACAGTCATATCATATGTGAGTTGGTATTTTAACACTACGTCACTGGCCATTGCTAGTTGTGTTCTCTTCTCTGGTGGCAAAATAATCACTTGTTAACTAAGCTGTCTACTGGCGGGATTTCAAAGTTTATTAGCCGATCTTTGTTTTTACATATGAGGATGTTTTCCCAGGTAACGTGCAGTAATAAACAGCCTCACACATAGATTAGCACAACCGAATTCAACAAAGATTTAAAAACCATAATTCAGTGGATACAGAAGAACCTTGTATACAAGAAACTCAACAAAACAAAGCAGAAAAAAGCCATAAAAGCAATAACTACCCCAACAGCAGGAAAAGACAATATCATCACAGTCAAAAAAGTTCATTTACCACATTTAGAAAATTCAAAAAGATCTTCAAGGAACAAAACATCCCCCTGGCTCCAATAAACAGATTTTCTGTCATAAAGTTACTAAATTCAAAAATCAAAGGTGAAATTCCAGCAGAAAATATCAGGAATATATCAAATTAAATTGTGAAAAGTTCTACATAGGACAAACCAAAAGAAGTTTAAAAATCAGATCAAAAGAACATTTTAGAAACCTAAAATTAAAACAAGAAGATAAATCAGCAGTAGCATTTCACTTCTGGAAAGAAAACCACAATCTAGATCCAAGTCCAAAATTGCTAAAAACCTTGTCAGGAGACAATGAACTGGGAAAACATCTTCTTAAGGAAAAACAAAGATCACCTAATAAACTGTGAAAACCTACCAGTAGACAGCTTAGTTAAAAAGTTCATCATTTCACCATCAGAGAAGAGAATGCAACCAGCAATGGCAGTTGGACCCATGAGGTTGAAAATGGAAGCAAACTAGCCCCTTGTAAGGAAAATGTACGTGATGTACCAAGTCAACAAATTAATAGCAGATATATTGTTGTACTGCATCATAATAAAAAATATGTGCCTTACTACCAGGAGATGGCGTGTTGACGCAAGTGCAGCTTGTCAAAAGGCATCGTTGTGTGGTACAAGAGTATTGCTGAATCTTTTGTGAAAATAAAGAAGTGACAGGTCGACTGCCAGCATTGCTTGTTCCTAGTGAACTTCTGCATCAGTAGCTCCTTGTTTTCCCAAACTTTTAATTCTGTCCTCCTTGTGATGTTTTTGGGCTTCTATTTATGGTGGTTTCTCTTTCCAGAAATGCCAAGCTACCGCAGGTTTCTCTTCTTGTTTGAGTTTAATATTTCTGTGGTGTTCTTTTGTCCTTGTTTTTATATTTGTTTTTCTTTGGCCGATGTAGGTTTTTTCAGTCATTGCAGCTGAACTGATATATTCCTGGTTTATTTTCTTGTGGGATATCATCTTTTAATTTAGAATTTAAAATGTTTTTTATGGAGAAATTGTTTTGGGGCCATAATAAGGTTTATCAAACCACCACCAGGGACACAGACAAGCATCACAGCAAGCAATGCTGGCAGTCGACTAAGGGAATTGACAATGGAAGCACAAAGTTTCTGAAACATGTTTTCAATAATAAAAGTAAGTGACGCAATGTTTCAAAATCAACTGACTAATTAATTTAAATTAAATAATTTGTTTTGGGAGAAATTTGCAGGAGGTTCTGTGCCAGCAAAAACCACCATACAGGAAGTGACTGCTAAATGCTCCCAGAAACAGACCACCTAAATTACAGAGGCCCTCATAAGTGAAGAGGTTCATGCGAGTGAGAGGGGAGTAAAGTTAAAACTGTAGCACTGCCCTGATCTGCGGAAGAGGGTTCATGGCTGTTGAGAGAGATTGCCAGTGGTGTCTTGGACCCACTAAGGCTCGAGGCGTGGTTCCACCTGTTTGAGTACGTAAATTCCTAAAACAACTGATATTGGTCAACAGAAAATCCACTTGCACTCCACCAGGTACCCTTTCATGGTGAGAAGATTGGTGCCATGTGTATTTGGGAATCCTAGAGGAGGCCACACATCATTGAGATCTTTTACCTGGCCTCCTTGATCGCCAGACTTGTGGCACCTGAAACAAATCCACACACAAGAGCTGACAAGAATCTCCTCAGGTGTGTTGAAAGGGACGCAGGATATTTTTACCACCTACTGTGAATAATCAATACTTGCCACACTCTGTATCATTTGTTACTAAAACAAATTTGGTTCTGATTCATAAGTTAGTTTGGATTTGGTACAGACATTAAACAGCTTTTTGCTAAAATATAAAAAGTGCAGTATATTTCACTGATTTTCTTTTTTACTTTTGGATGGGAAAGCTTACAAGGAGATGAAAGTGAAAATGGATGTTGTTTATCTGGACCTTTCGCTAACTACATCAACAGTTATATATTGGTATTTTCCAAGAAACCATAGTTTTTTCTTATTTTTGGCAGGAGGATGGGGCCCAGAAATCCTAAAAAGATATGCACTGAAATGTGTGCATTGAATTTTGAAGATGGAGTTGATTGAACACTCACCACACAATAAATGCAGGAACATGTTTTGTAGCTTTTATCAATATTATCAACTGGTGGCATAGATTGCAACCATTTTGAATAAAAGCTTATATCATTCAGAATCTCAAAGTTCATGATTCATCCTTTGTTCTTCTACCAAAAAACTTCTTCTTCTTCTTATTTTTTTTTCTCTTGTTAAGCATTTCTGTGTTGAAGCCATTGTATTGTGCTATCCTGATGATTTCCATGTCTTGTTTTATAAACCATCCTGTGGGAGAGACTGATCGTTATGCCAGGCTGGCAGTTAGCTATGTGGCTGAGTTTCCTGAAGATTCCAAATCAATTCTATTATTAACTTAGCAAGTATTTTATTGTATTCCCTTAGATTGAGTACTTTTAAAGCATCATTTATGACCCTGCTGCTATTTCAAACACATCATCTACATAATGATACCATTTTTTGAGAATGTGAGCGAAGGAGTTTGTAATATGCATTTCAAAATTGCTCAAACATGTCAAAGAAATCACAACACAAGAAAAGACATGCAATACAAAAATTTACTTTACATCCCACTGCTATGCATAAATTCTAAAAGATTTTCAAAAAACAATATATCATCTTGGTTCCTCAGAATAAATTTTGTACAAAAAACTTAATCCTACATTGCATGGTGTTGCCATTTGGCATCAAAGACGCTTTTAGTACTTTTAGTGAGCTTCTTTTCTAATTTCATATTACACTAAGCTTCAACAATAAAATTATCCAATTTCAGCTGTTTTATATTGTGAAAATATTAATTTTTTTGCAATAAAACTGTAGTGATTTTTTACTTTCTCTACATGTACTATGTACATAGTGTATAGAGAAGGTATTGCATTCCACCAACAAATTTTATACTGAGATTTCACTGGAAATACATGTTTTGGGTCCCCCTGGATCCAAAAAAAAACTTTTTTGGAAAAAGGTCCATGCATGTGTGTCTGTGGACAGCATAGCTCAAAAACAAAAAGGCCATTAAATACCAAACTTGGTATTTAAGTTTGGTATCCTCCAAGGATGCAACACAAAGATTTTCAAGAAAATCCCCCCACCCCCCATTATCCTTTACATGGAATTTTTTTTAGAACATTTTGATTTTCTTTAAAATGGCTCTTAACGATTTTCATTAAAATCTCTTATATTTAAGATATTTACTTGCCAAATAATATGTATATCTTGAATTTTCTGGGAATAGCCTCTGAAGACTACTTTATTCTGGATGAATTTTAGAGAATTTTGCAAACTGCTAAACAGTAAAAGATGGACAAAAACTTACCACACAAAAAATTTAGCGCACATTAAAACACACAATTTATGTTATATACTTTTTTTTCGTGTAGTTGAAAACGTTTTCGAGATATTCCTTTATTCCTTGTTTTTGGTTTCATTTTTTAAAAACTTATATTTTTCTCATACAGGAATTTGTCAAGACATGCCCATACAAACAAAGGAACTTCAGTCACATAGCAATCAGCTTTTGACTATCACTTTAACCTATGCTACTCCCTTATTTCATTTCTACTTACAAGGAAGCTAGTAATAAGACTGTTTTCTGATTTTTTCTCGATTAGCATGAAGTAAATAGAAGAATAACTTTTTACTTTCTCTACACATACTATGTACATAGTGTATAGAGAAGGTGTTGCACTCCACCCAAAAATTTGATACCGAGATTTCACCGGAAATATATGTTTTAGGGTCCCCTGTATCCCAAAAAATCTTATGTGTTCCATTCACATGACTTTCTCTACTTCTGTGTAACAAATTATTGTTAAGAACTGAAGCTTTCCTGGCGACGTATTAATTCAAAATCTTCTCGGGCTTCTAGCCAGGTAAAAACTTGGCTTGACACCAACGTTTCGAAGAAGTGCGTCTTCCTCGTCTTCAGGGTGAACTGATGGTTTGAGCTTGCGGAGACTGGTATTTATAAGAGCTGGGATGAAGCTAACATCTGATTGGTTCGCGTGATATTATGGCCTGGTATTTAAGATGACTGAGACATGGGCACGGACTTCGTAGAAAACTATTTATAGCAGTTATCCGGCTAATGTTTTGTATTTGAGCACGCACCTGCTAGAAAATAAGTCTTGGAAGACTGCAGGTAGAGGATTAGGTATTAAGGCTCTTTAACATTGGTGTCCATGCTGAACTTAATTGTAGGCCAGAATCGCGATTTAGATTGTTTCAGATGAAATGGCTAAAGCTTCTTTTACTCTCCTTTCCCAGTAGTTCGAACACATTGCCACTATCTTGGTGTTGGTAAAGCTAGCTCTGTGGCTTTGTTCTATACAGTGTTCAGCCAGTCCAGATTTTTCGGGTTGCATAAGCCTTATTGATCTTTGGTGTTCAGAAATGTGTGTGGCAATAGTGTGTCCTGTTTGGCCAATGTCCGCTGCATTGCATTCGCAAGGAATGTGGTAGACACCAGGTACTCTGAGAGCTAAATTATCTTTAACTGGCCTGACCAAATTTTTGATTTTAGGTGGTGGCTTATGGATGGTTTTGACATTATATTTGTAGAGTAGTTTACTAATCTTTCCCGAAAAATTGCCGGTAAACGGTATATAGGCTATGTAGCAGTTATGTAAAATTCATCCAGAATAAAGTAGTCTTCAGAGGCTATTCCCAGAAAATTCAAGATATAAATTTTATTTGTCAGGTAAATATCTTTAATATACAATATTTTAATCAATATCGTTAAGAGCCATTTTTGAGAAAATCAAAATTTTCGAAAAAAGTTCCATGTAAAGGGTAGTTGGGGGTGGGGGGATTTTCTTGAAAATCTTTGTCACACATTCTTGGAAGATACCAAACTTAAATACCAAGTTTAGTATTTAACGGTCTTTTGATTTTTGAGCTATGCTGTCCACACACACACACACAGTTTCCAAAAATGCTTTTTTTGGATTCAGGGGGACCCAAAACTTATATTTCCGGTGAAATCTTGGTATTGAATATACAATACAGTACCTTCTCTATACACTATGTACGAAATACGTGTAGAGAAAGTAAAAAGCATTTTCAGAAAAAGATCTGTATGTGTCCGTGTGTCTGTGAACACAAAAACGAAAAGTTGGTATTTAAGTTGATCTTCCAGGTATGCGACACAAAGATTTTGAGAAAAATCCCCCCACCTCAAACTACCCTTTACATGGAACTTTTTATGAAAATGTTGGTTTTCTCAAAAATGGCTCTTAAGGATTTTTATTAAAATTTTGTATATTTAAGACCTGACAAATAAAATGCATATCTTGAGTTTTCTGGGAATAGTTTCTGAAGACTACTTTATTCTGGATGAATTTTATGGAATTTTGCATAACTGCTAAACTGTAAGAGATGGACAAAAAATTACGCAATTAGCACATTAAAATACACAATTTTATGTTAAATACATTATTTTCATGGAGTTGTTCGTTTTTGAGATACTCCTTGTTTTTGGTTTCAGCTTTGAAAAACTTATACTTTTCTCACACAGGAATTTGTGAACTCCTGTCCATACAAACAAAGGAACTTCAGTCACATAGCAACCAGCTTTTGACTAACCTATGGTACTCCCTTATTTCTCTTCTACTTTCAAGGATGCAAGTAATAAGACTATTTCTGCTAATTTTTTCTCGATTGTCATGAAGTAAATAGAAGCTTTTTAACAACAATTGTTGCAGAGAAAGTGATATGAATGTTATTGACGTGTGTTGCAGGTTGGGGCGGCCATATCCATGACGTACATCACAGGGCAGCCCATCGTGTTTGTGGGCACTGGCCAGACGTACACTGATCTCAAGTCCCTCAACGCCAAGGCCGTAGTCCACGCCTTGATGAAATAGAAAACTCTCTTGTTATTGTTAATTAGGGTTGTTATCGAGAATTCCATCCATTATGTTTTGTTTCTTAACATCTGGATATAGTCATGGTGATGGTTTTACCTTGTTGTATTTACATTATATCTGTGTATACATAAATATATATATATATATATATATATTTGCTTCTAGAAATTGTAATAAATATTCCTCAACTCTTACAAGTGATTTATCATTTCCTGCAGCCATTTCATCTGAAGACGAATTAAAATATATGGTCGTTAAATTATAAGGTAACCTCTCTCCACTGTATGAGAGTCACTGGATAAGTCGCAGACACTCAATAAAAATCCTTACCTGTAGTAAATGCTGAAATAAAGTAATATTGTGGGACTGCTCAGTGAAGTAACTAATCAAATAGGAGCAGAAACATAGATTACACTCAAGCTTCACTCTTGAAATAAAGTAACTTATTTCAGACATGTTTCGCTGGCTGTTGTGGAGAAGCTGAACTCGTGATAGTGACCTGTAGAGGTCTCTCTTCTGGATAGATGAATTTTGAGATGAGTCCATTTGTTTGTGGTATGTCAAAATTTATAACCTTGTTTTATAAAATTAATACATTTTCCCAAACTGTTCATCCGACTGGATTCTGCACTAATTTTAATAATTTGGGCTCACTGTGAAAATTATGGTTTTGAGTCCAAAATTGATGTGCTACAGCTGAATTATCTGTGTGTTTATATTTTAAATATTTCATGTGTTCTTTAAAACACTGTCCAATGTTTCGTTTTGTTTTTCACATTCCTTGCAGCTGATTGTTTCAATGGGGGGGATTTTTTTTAAACTGGGCTAAGTTGATGTTCCATCTTTTGAAATTTTTGGTGTGCCAAAGAGTGGTAAGAGAGTTTTCTGCCTTTCTTCTGATTCATGAATTTATTAATCTTCTTCCTTACCTGATGTAGAGTGTAGCCATTTCTATGATCCTATTAAGTTTTAACTTGTATTCCCTCTGGCTTAGTGGTAGGTTTACCAGTCTGAATGCAAGGCATGTTTATGTGAAATTGGGTTGTAGTTGTTGTTAATTATGTAGTTTAAGTAAGATGGAATACAAATTAGAACTTATTAGCAACATAGAAATTGCACAAAAGAATGGCTCTGCAGAAAATGATGGCAACAGCCACCAAAACATGTCCGAAGTGACTTACTTTATTTCAAGAGAGAAGTTTGAGTGTAATCTATGTTTTTATTCCTATTTGATATTGTAGAACTGAAAATTAGTCAAGTTGATTTTGTAACACTACATCACTTACTTTCTGTTTCAGAAGCCATGTGCTTCCATGTGCTTTGGATGACTGCCGGCATTGCTTGCTGTGGTGGTGGTGGTTTAATGAACCTTTGCATCAGCAGGTTGCCTGACGGGATTTCAAAATTGAAAACACGGTTCTTGTTTTTCCAGATATATATGTTTTCCCAAACTTTTAATTCTCTCTTCCTTGTGATGATTTTGAGTATTTTTGGGCTTCTATTTATGGTGTGTTGCTCTTTGTAAAAATACCAAGCTACTGTGGATTTGTCTTCTTGTTTGAGTTAAATATTTCTGTGATGTTCTTTTGTTCTTGTTTTTATGTTTCTTTTTGTTTGGCCAGCTTGGCATTTTTACAAAGAGAAATATACCATAAATAGAAGCCCAAAAATACTGAAAAATATTACAAGGAAGACAGAATTAAAAGTTTGGGAAAACATATATATTAGGAAAAACAAGTGCATTTTCAATTTTGAAATCCCACCAGGCAACCTACTGATACAGAGGTTCATCAAACCACCACTAGGGACAGAGACAAGCAATGTCGGCAGTTGAACAAAGGAATTGTTATAGTTGGTTCTGCAACAGCCTGTTTGATAGTAGAAAGTAAACTTTTACTACAAGATAAGGCTTTTAGTGCAACTGTCAGTTCTCTTGTGTAGTTACCTTACAATTTAATGACCCTATATGTTCCACTTGAAATTCCTTGCAAAATTAAAACCAAAACAAAAGAGCTTTCTTTGAAATCTGCCCATATACAGAATTGCTTAATTCAACTACTCATCCTGGCTATTCAGAAACCTTTTCCTAAAAATACATTTTTGTCGTGAGGGCTTAATCCAAATGTTAGTAATATATGTAGTCTTTCAAAAGTCACTTTAAACTTCTTCAAAAATAAAACAAGTCATTTACTGGGTAAGCAATGGGGTTTGGTTTTCTTTTTCTTTGTTTTTACAATTCACAGTTACCATGGGTACAGTTTTGTTGAATAAAAAATTAGTAAATTTATTCATACTGCTATAAGAATTTGAAAGTTACAAATCATGGCTAAGGTCAGTGAGAAATGCCCTTGTGATTGATACTTATCATTTGCTGGCAGGTTGCTGACCAATCACAGTGTCAGCGACATGTTATCAGCACTGTAACATCTACAGGTTCAGGTTGCTAACCAATCACAGTGTCAGCGACGTGTTATCAGCACTGTAACATCTACAGGTTCAGGTTGCTAACCAATCACAGTGTCAGCGACATGTTATCAGCACTGTAACATCTACAGGTTCAGGTTGCTGACCAATCACAGTGTCAGCGACATGTTATCAGCACTGTAACATATACAGGTTCAGGTTGCTAACCAATCACAGTGTCAGCGACATGTTATCAGCACTGTAACATCTACAGGTTCAGGTTGCTGACCAATCACAGTGTCAGAGACATCATGTTATCAGCACTGTAACATCTACAGGTTCAGGTTGCTGACCAATCACAGTATCAGAGACATCATGTTATCAGCACTGTAACATCTACAGGTTCAGGTTGCTGACCAATCACAGTGTCAGCGACATGTTATCAGCACTGTAACATCTACAGGTTTAGATTGCTGACCAATCACAGTGTCAGAGACAACATGTTATCAGCACTGTAACATCTACAGGTTCAGGTTGCTGACCAATCACAGTGTCAGCGACGTGTTATCAGCACTGTAACATCTACAGGTTCAGGTTGCTGACCAATCACAGTGTCAGCGACATGTTATCAGCACTGTAACACCTACAGGTTCAGGTTGCTAACCAATCACAGTGTCAGCGACATGTTATCAGCACTATAACATCTACAGGTTCAGGTTGCTGACCAATCACAGTGTCAGCGACATGTTATCAGCACTGTAACATCTACAGGTTCAGGTTGCTGACCAATCACAGTGTCAGAGACATCATGTTATCAGCACTGTAACATCTACAGGTTCAGGTTGCTAACCAATCACAGTGTCAGCGACATGTTATCAGCACTGTAACATCTACAGGTTCAGGTTGCTAACCAATGACAGTGTCAGCGACATGTTATCAGCACTGTAACATCTACAGGTTCAGGTTGCTGACCAATCACAGTGTCAGCGACATGTTATCAGCACTGTAACATCTACAGGTTCAGGTTGCTAACCAATCACAGTGTCAGCGACATGTTATCAGCACTGTAACATCTACAGGTTCAGGTTGCTGACCAATCACAGTGTCAGCGACATGTTATCAGCACTGTAACATCTACAGGTTCAGATTGCTGACCAATCACAGTGTCAGAGACATCATGTTATCAGCACTGTAACATCTACAGGTTCAGGTTGCTGATCAATCACAGTGTCAGAGACATCATGTTATCAGCACTGTAACATCTACAGGTTCAGGTTGCTGACCAATCACAGTGTCAGAGACATCATGTTATCAGCACTGTAACATCTACAGGTTCAGGTTGCTGACCAATCACAGTGTCAGAGACATCATGTTATCAGCACTGTAACATCTACAGGTTCAGGTTGCTGACCAATCACAGTGTCAGAGACATCATGTTATCAGCACTGCAACATCTACAGGTTCAGGTTGCTGATCAATCACAGTGTCAAAGACCAATCACAGTGTCAAAGACATCATGTTATCAGCACTGTAACATCTTAAGGTTCAGGTTGCTGACCAATCACAGTGTCAGAGACATCATGTTATCAGCACTGTAACATCTACAGGTTCAGATTGCTGACCAAACACAGTATCAGAGACATCATGTTATCAGCACTGTAACATCTACAGGTTCAGATTGCTGACCAATCACAGTATCAGAGACATCATGTTATCAGCACTGTAACATGTACAGGTTCAGGTTGCTGACCAATCACAGTGTCAGAGACATCATGTTATCAGCACTGTAACATGTACAGGTTCAGGTTGCTGACCAATCACAGTGTCAGAGACATGTTATCAACACTGTAACATGTACAGGTTCAGGTTGCTGACCAATCACAGTATCAGAGACATCATGTTATCAGCACTGTAACATGTACAGGTTCAGGTTGCTGACCAATCACAGTGTCAGAGACATCATGTTGTCAGCACTGTAACATGTACAGGTTCAGGTTGCTGACCAATCACAGTGTCAGAGACATCATGTTATCAGCACTGTAACATCTACAGGTTCAGGTTGCTGACCAATCACAGTGTCAGAGACATCATGTTATCAGCACTGTAACATCTACAGGTTCAGGTTGCTGACCAATCACAGTGTCAGAGACATCATGTTTTCACTGTTGTAACTTCTACAGGTTCAGGTTGCTGACCAATCACAGTGTCAGAGACATCATGTTATCAGCACTGTAACATCTACAGGTTCAGGTTGCTGACCAATCACAGTATCAGAGACATCATGTTATCAGCACTGTAACATCTACAGGTTCAGATTGCTGACCAATCACAGTGTCAGAGACATCATGTTATCAGCACTGTAACATCTACAGGTTCAGGTTGCTAACCAATCACAGTGTCAGCGACATGTTATCAGCACTGTAACATCTACAGGTTCAGGTTGCTAACCAATGACAGTGTCAGCGACATGTTATCAGCACTGTAACATCTACAGGTTCAGGTTGCTAACCAATCACAGTGTCAGCGACATGTTATCAGCACTGTAACATCTACAGGTTCAGGTTGCTAACCAATCATAGTGTCAGCGACATGTTATCAGCACTGTAACATCTACAGGTTCAGATTGCTAACCAATCACAGTGTCAGCGACATGTTATCAGCACTGTAACATCTACAGGTATAGGTTGCTAAACAATCACAGTGTCAGCGACATGTTATCAGCACTGTAACATCTACAGGTTCAGGTTGCTAACCAATCACAGTGTCAGCGACATGTTATCAGCACTGTAACATCTACAGGTTCAGGTTGCTGACCAATCACAGTGTCAGCGACATGTTATCAGCACTGTAACATCTACAGGTTCAGGTTGCTGACCAATCACAGTGTCAGAGACATCATGTTATCAGCACTGTAACATCTACAGTTTCAGGTTGCTGACCAATCACAGTGTCAGCGACATGTTATCAGCACTGTAACATCTACAGGTTCAGGTTGCTGACCAATCACAGTGTCAGCGACATGTTATCAGCACTGTAACATCTACAGGTTCAGGTTGCTGACCAATCACAGTGTCAGCGACATGTTATCAGCACTGTAACATCTACAGGTTCAGGTTGCTGACCAATCACAGTGTCAGAGACATCATGTTATCAGCACTGTAACATCTACAGGTTCAGGTTGCTGACCAATCACAGTGTCAGCGACATGTTATCAGCACTGTAACATCTACAGGTTCAGGTTGCTGACCAATCACAGTGTCAGAGACATCATGTTATCAGCACTGTAACATCTACAGGTTCAGGTTGCTAACCAATCACAGTGTCAGCGACATGTTATCAGCACTGTAACATCTACAGGTTCAGGTTGCTAACCAATCACAGTGTCAGCGACATGTTATCAGCACTGTAACATCTACAGGTTCAGGTTGCTGACCAATCACAGTGTCAGCGACATGTTATCAGCACTGTAACATCTACAGGTTCAGGTTGCTAACCAATCACAGTGTCAGCGACATGTTATCAGCACTGTAACATCTACAGGTTCAGGTTGCTGACCAATCACAGTGTCAGCGACATGTTATCAGCACTGTAACATCTACAGGTTCAGGTTGCTAACCAATCACAGTGTCAGCAACATGTTATCAGCACTGTAACATCTACAGGTTCAGGTTGCTGACCAATCACAGTGTCAGAGACATCATGTTATCAGCACTGTAACATCTACAGGTTCAGGTTGCTGACCAATCACAGTGTCAGCGACTTGTTATCAGCACTGTAACATCTACAGGTTCAGGTTATTGACCAATCACAGTGTCAGAGACATCATGTTATCAGCACTGTAACATCTACAGGTTCAGGTTGCTAACCAATCACAGTGTCAGCGACATGTTATCAGCACTGTAACATCTACAGGTTCAGGTTGCTGACCAATCACAGTGTCAGCGACATGTTATCAGCACTGTAACATCTACAGGTTCAGGTTGCTGACCAATCACAGTGTCAGCGACATGTTATCAGCACTGTAACATCTACAGGTTCAGGTTGCTAACCAATCACAGTGTCAGCGACATGTTATCAGCACTGTAACATCTACAGGTTCAGGTTGCTAACCAATCACAGTGTCAGCGACATGTTATCAGCACTGTAACATCTACAGGTTCAGGTTGCTGACCAATCACAGTGTTAGCAACATGTTATCAGCACTGTAACATCTACAGGTTCAGGTTGCTGACCAATCACAGTGTCAGCGACATGTTATCAGCACTGTAACATCTACAGGTTCAGGTTGCTAACCAATCACAGTGTCAGCGACATGTTATCAGCACTGTAACATCTACAGGTTCAGGTTGCTGACCAATCACAGTGTTAGTGACATGTTATCAGCACTGTAACATCTACAGGTTCAGGTTGCTGACCAATCACAGTGTCAGCGACATGTTATCAGCACTGTAACATCTACAGGTTCAGGTTGCTGACCAATCACAGTGTCAGAGACATCATGTTATCAGAACTGTAACATCTACAGGTTCAGGTTGCTGACCAATCACAGTGTCAGCGACATGTTATCAGCACTGTAACATCTACAGGTTCAGGTTGCTGACCAATCACAGTGTCAGCGACATGTTATCAGCACTGTAACATCTACAGGTTCAGGTTGCTAACCAATCACAGTGTCAGTGACATGTTATCAGCACTGTAACATCTACAGGTTCAGGTTGCTGACCTATCACAGTGTCAGCGACATGTTATCAGCACTGTAACATCTACAGGTTCAGGTTGCTGACCAATCACAGCGTCAGCGACATGTTATCAGCACTGTAACATCTACAGGTTCAGGTTGCTGACCAATCACAGTGTCAGCGACATGTTATCAGCACTGTAACATCTACAGGTTCAGGTTGCTGACCAATCACAGTGTCAGAGACATCATGTTATCAGCACTGTAACATCTACAGGTTCAGGTTGCTGACCAATCACAGTGTCAGCGACATGTTATCAGCACTGTAACATCTACGGGTTCAGTGGAAATTTAGGAGTGCATTCTCATGCATGACTGATGTGATTATTTGATTTCATTGTGTGAAAAGTTTTGTTGTATTATACACAGTGATTTATTGTTACTACCTGTTATATGTCACAGACATTGCTCTTGTTCTCATCCTAGCACTATCATTTGGAAACGTCTTACAGCCATGTTAAGTAAGTTGAGGTTACGTTAGCCGAAATAATAAAACTTTTCTGTTTAGTGAAATATAGGACACAACGTTGGAAGGAATAGATGTGGTAACTAGTGAGAAATGGGGAAACATAAGAGAAGTGTGATAGAAAGAAGAGGGCATTTTAGAGGAAGGAGTGGAACAGACATTGAGTCAATATAGCAACAACGTACCAAGATAGCCATGTGTCAATCACAAGCTAATTTCTCACCAATTATAAATGAATACAGGAGATTCAAGGCTATTATGAAAAGCAAGAGAATATTTAGGACTCTTAACAATTTATTCGCAGGCCTGTGTACCATTTGTAAGTGTGGGGATTTAATGAGCAAGTTTGAGGAAACTGGCTCATTGCTGATAAGACCAAAGACAATCAATATTGTCACTGTTGCGAAGTTGCTTCATATCGACATCCCTACAAAACAATTAATTACCCAGATGTTTGGTTCTGGGGTTCCTCACACATCCAACAACTGAAAGGTGCTATCTTGCATGGAGTTGAACAAGAGGACATGTTGCCAATGTGTGTGACTTATCCTAGGGACTATCGTCTGGAAGGGCAGAGCTCCAGAGCTTGACTGTGGCCCCAGCAGCGGACAGGATACACTGTTGTGTTGGATGTGAAGACAGCGATGTTACCACTTGGCTGACAGCATGACTCAACTTGCGTACAACGCCAGCGTCCACAAGGTCCCACACCCAGACGTTGCCACACGTTGACCCTGACATGACGTACGTATCTTGTACATCTATGCAGCTCTCGATGCAGTAGTCTCCCATCTGGTGCCCCATGTATCTGCAACATTCTCTTGTATTAGTGTATCCCACACAAGATTTCACCAGAAATACATGTTTTAGGACCCCCTGAATCCAAAAAAAGCATTTTTAGAAAAATGTCCATGTGTGCGTGGGCAGCATAGCTCAAAAATGAAAAGACTATCAAAAACCAAACTTGATATTTAAGTTTGGTATCTTCCAAGGTTGCAACACAAAGATTTTCAAGAAAATCCCCCCACCCCAACTACTGTTTACATGGAAAAAAATTACAAAATTGTGATTCTCTTAAAAATGGCTCTAACGATTTTGATTAAAATCCTTTATATTTAAGATATTTACTTGCCAAATGAAATGTGCAACTTGAATTTTCTGGGAATAGCCTCAAAAGACCTCTTTATTCTGGATGATTTGTATTGAATTTTACATAACTGGTAATCCGTAAGAGATAGACAAGAATTTACCAAACAAAAAATGTAGAGCACAATAAAACACACAATTTATGTAATACACATTTTTTTTGTGAAGTTGATGGCTTTTTTAGGTATTTCTTGTTTTTGGTTTCAGCCTTAAAAACACTTTCACTTTTTTGATACAGGAATTTGTCAACTCGTGTCCATACAAACAAAGGAACTTCAGTCACATAGCAACCAGCTTTTGACTGTCACTTTAACCTATGGTACTCCCTTATTTCGCTTCTACTTACAAGGAAGCAAGTAATAAGACTATTTCTGCTTTTTTACTTTCTCTACACATACTATATACATAGTGTATAGAGAAGGTATTGTATTGCATCCAAAATTTTGACACCGAGATTTCACTGGAAATACATGTTTTGGGTTCCCTGAATACAAAAAAAGCATTTTTAGAAAAATGACCATGTCTGTGTGTAGCATAGCTAAGTTTGTTAAATACAAAACTTGATATTTAAGTTAGGTATCTTCCAAGGATGGTACATAAAGATTTTCAAGAAAATTTCCCCATCCCTAGGTACCCTTTACATGGAAAAATTCTCGAAAATTTTGTTTTTCTTAAAAATAGCTCTAACAATTCTGATTAAAATACCACATATTAAAGCCATTTCTATCACAAATAAAATGTATATCTTGAATTTTTTTGGAAATAGCTTCTAAAGACCTGTTTATTCTGGTTTAATTTTGCTTAATTTGTCATAACTAGTAAACCATAAGAGATAGACAAAAACTTACTACACAAAAAATGTAGATCTTGTGAAAGTATACAAGGTATGTCATATACATTTTCTTCGTGTAGCTTATTGTTTTCGAGGTATTCCGTGTTATTAGTTTCAATTATGAAATACTTGATACTTTTCTCAGATGGGAGCGTCCGTTTTTCTTTTGTTCTACTCCTGGCCAAGCAAAGAAGCGATTTGCAATATTAATCACATAACGACAGCTTTTAAAAGATTTGACTGTCAGTTTAGTCTAGTGTATTCCCTTAGTTCCAGTCTACTTATAAGGAACTAAGCAATAAAATTCTGTTAATGTCTATCTCGATTGGCATGGTGTTGAAAAAAGAATTATCTTTTGAAAGAAATTTGTAGGGTAGCTAGAGAAAGTCCTGTAAGTGTAACACCTCAGATTTTTTAAAAAAGGCCTGTGTCTAGAAATGTAATTTTATTTATGAACGTTCTTTAACTGCTATAGTTCTCAGCTTCACATTCTATAATGGGTGTGAAGGACCGGTTAATTTTGCTCAGAGGCCTTTCTATCAGGCTTGAGGTTTTTTCCGTGCCATAAATCTACGACATGGGACCAACAGCTTTACTTCCCTTCCATAGGAAGCCATACTAAGAATGTTCACACCCAAAATCTGTGTCTGTGGATAACATAGGTCAAAGATGAAAATACTGTTAAACACTAAATTTGGTATTTAAGTTAAGCATCTTCCAAGGATACACATGAAATTTTCAAGAAATTCCCCCCACCCCAAACTATCCTTTACATGGAAAACAATTCATAAATATTAATTTTCTCAAAAATAAAACGTATATCTTGAATTTTCTGAAGTCCTATTCACTCTAAATGACTTTTGCATAACTGGTGAACCATAAATAAAAATACACAACTTGTGTCATGTATAATTCTTTTGTAGGGTTAACCATTTCAGAGATATTCCTTGTTATTGGTTTCACTGTTCTCATACAGGAATTTGTCAACTCCTGGCCATGTAGAGATAACAAACTTCAATTGTGTACCAACAGCTTTTAAAAGATTTGACTATCACTTTATCCTAGTATATTCCCTTATTTCGCTTCTAGTAGCAAGGAAGCAACTAATAAGATCATTTCTGTTAATGCTTATCTAGATTAACATTAGGTAGATACGAGGGTGGTCTGAAAAGTCGCCTGATATTGAAAAACAACAATTCATGTTTTCAAAGTAGTTTTATTTTGCAATATAATCTCCTCTAATATCAATACGTTTTGTCCAGAGGTGTTCCAATGCCGTTATCCCCTCTCTGTAGTGTTCCTCTGGAAGTGCTGCGAAGTGCCAATTTACAGCCGCAATTGCTTCTTCATTGGACGAAAAGCGTCTACCAGCGAGGAATTTCTTCAGTTTTGGAAACAGATGGAAGTCCGAGGGAGCCAAGTCTGGGGAAAAGCGTGGATGTTCCAGCACTTCATAGTGCAGATCTCTCAATTTGCCCATTGCCAAACACTTTTATGGGCAGGAGCATTGTCCTGTTGGAAAACAATGTTTTCTTTTTTAACCTGAGTCTGTTTTCACAAATGCTTACATTCAGTTTGGTTGGTAGTATTCTCCAGTAATGGTTTTACCTTTCTCGAGATAGTCAAAATCCTAAAACACTGACGCCATGATCTTTCCCGTCGATGGCACCATCCTCGCTGAAGAACCAGCTTGTGTCCACTGCTGCTTGGATTCTGGTGTGTAGTGTGAATCCATGTTTCATCCATTGTGACGTATCAGTGCAAAAAGTCACTTCTGTTCTTCTGAAAATTCACCAAGCACTTTTCAGAAAGTGTCGTGAGGATACGTGGCACCCATCTTGCGCAAAGCTTTTTCATGTTTAATTCCTAATGCAAGATGTAACCAATACATTCCTTTGAAATTCCAAGAGCATTAGCAATTTGACGCACCTTTGTACGCTGATGTCCAAAATCATGTATGCATTTTTTTCAATGATTTCCGGTGTGGTTACAGTTTTTGGATGACCTTCGCGTGGATCACCTTGGACACTTTCACGGCCACGTTTAAAATCGGCTGCCCGTTTCTTCACAGTGGAAACTGAAGGTGAAGAGTCACCATACACATTACAATCTGCAAATGAGTTTCTGTAGGTGTTAAACCTTCTTTTATGAAGAGTTTTATCACAGCATGATACTCGTATTACTCCATTTTTAAAATAATGCGCACTTCCACTGCTTGAAACAGCTGCCTACAGTCAACTATTGCCTGGAATGACTTGTAATTTTACATAGGATCTATTAACATGGGTACCAACATAAGAAAAAAAAATGTTAAAGAGCTTAATCACAACAAAGTTAGAATGGCCGTTAAGAACCATCTCAAAAGGTCATATTAATGAATACTTCAATCAGAAATTCTAACTTGTTCCTCAGAATACAAATTAAATAACTATAAATCAGTTTTATTTATTATATTATTATTATTTGAACCATATTTCTCTTGTGCGGATATTGCCTATTACAGGTCCCAGTCTGCAGCAGTAGAAAGGAACTTGGCGCTGGCACAAAACTATTCAGGCTGATAATAAATCTATCTGTCACGCAAGTAGTGCTGCAATCTCTAGGTGAAGTCGAGAACTTTTCAGACCACTCTCATAAAAGAATAAGATTTTTTGGTTTGGAGACTTTAAAACAGTGTTTTGCAATTGTTAGAAGACAGTGGTACTTACTCCCCCAGAAGTTCACCAGTGTTCTTGTCGAGAAGTCTGACAGTGTTGTCAGTACAGCTCACCAGAGTGCACTGCTCGTCATGTGTCAGACTGACGCACGCCACAGGCTCTGTAATCAGATCAAGATATTCACAAAAAGTACTAAATATACATAATTTATTGTGATATAAGATAAATCAAGGTTTATAAAAACTTATAATTATTTCCAAAGAACGAATAGACAATATAATATATACAATTTAATTCAGAAATATTCAATTATTGAGAACTTACCATGGTTTCATTAACAGAATAAAAGCAGTGGTGAAGCAAGTTTGCCTTTATAAATACTGTAAATGTTTTTATTGGCTAGATGCAATTTATTAAAAACCATTATTGCATGTTTTGATGAGTACTTAAGTTGCTTCTCTGTCTAGTAATGTGATTATGAATTGTTTCATTGAAGATATAATGCTATTTCTATTCATTAAATTTAATATTGTATATTTTAAAATTTTAGAAATGAAAATACAGGAGAGAGATACTTTCCATATTACTTTCTCTACACGTACTATGTACAGTGTATAGAGAAGGTATTACATTCCACCTAAGAATTCAAAACCGAGATTTCACCAGAAATATACGTTTTAGGGTCCCCTGTATTCAAAAACAAAAAGGCATCTGTGTGAGTGTGTGGTCCATGTGTCTGTGAACACAATAATTCAAAAATGAAAAGTTGGTAAAATAACAAAGTTGGTATATAAGTTTAGTATGTTCCAGGGATGCGACACAAAGATATTGAGAAATATCCCTCCCCCACCCTAAACTACCCTTTACATGAAAAAAATGTAGAAACTTTCGATTTTTTAAAAAATGGCTTTAACGATTTAGATTAAAATACTGTACATTAAAAATATTTATATGAATAATAAAATGTATATCTTAAATTTTCTAGGAATAGCCTCTAAAGACTTATTTATTCTGAATGAATTTTGCATAACTGGTAAACTGTAAGAGATAGACAAAAACTTCCTATATAAAAAATGTAAATCTCATTAAAACACATAATTTATGTCATATAAATTTTTTTCGCGGAGCTGGCCGTTTCTGAAATATTCCTTGTTATTAGTTTCAATAATAAATTACATATATTTTTCTGAAACGTTCTGCTAATGTTTTATTGCAATTAATATGATGTAGAAAGAAGAATAATGTTTTGTAAGAAGTTTGTTTGATGAGCAGCTAGAGAAAGTCATACGAGTGTAACACATGATATTTTCGTATCACGAATAGCAAGTGAACTGCCCCACAATGAAAAAGCAAATTTTTAAATGGAGTGAGCACATTCAGAATACATACTTTTGAGTCTTTCTACATTCACAGAGTATACCAACAAATTGTACTCATTTTTACTTTCTCTACACATACTATGTACATAGTGTATAGAGAAAGTATTGTAATGCACCCAAAAATTCAATGTCGAGATCTCACCGGAAATATATGTTTTAGGGTCTCCCGTATCCAAAAAAAAAAAAAAAAAAAAAAAAAAAAAAAGTGTGTGTGTGTGCGCGCACGTGCAAGTCTCTCTCGCTCTCTCAACACGATAACTCAAAAACGAAAAATTGATAAAATAACATACTTGGAATTTAAGTTCAGTATTTTCCAAGGATGCAACACAAAGATTTTGAGAAAAATCCCCCCCACACCAAACTACCCTTTACATGGAACTTTTTTCGAAAATTCTGATTTTCTCAAAAATGGCTCTAACAATTTTGATTAAAATGTCATATATTAAAGATATTTACCTGACAAATAAAATGTATATCTTGAATTTTCTGGGAATGGCCTCTGAAGACTACTTTATTCTGGATGAATTTTATGGAATTTTGCATTACTGCTAAACCATAAGGGATGGATAAAAACTTAACATATAAAAAATGTGCAGCACATTAAAACCCACAATTTATGTTATATACATTTTTTTTCGTGGAGTTGATTATTTTTGAGATATCCCATGTTTCTGGTTTTAGCTTTGAAAACTTATACTTTTCTCATACAAGAATTTGTCAACTCGTGTCCATACAAACAAAGGAATTTCAGTCACATAGCAACCAGCTTTTGACTATCACTTTAACCTATGGCTCTGCCTTATTTCACTTCTACTTACAGGGAAGCAAGTAATAAGACTATTTCTGCTAATTTTTTTTTCAATTAGCATGAAGTAAATAGGAGCATAAGCTTTTTAACAATAATTTGTTGCAGAGCTGTAGAGAAAGTGATGTGAAGAGTGAAAATGTATTACACGTGTCTTATCTAACTTAGAGATATCGCTGCTACTTTCAATTTGTGTCACTGAACTATTGTTTTAGCTGCAAACCTTTTAAAAACCTCATGTGTTCAATTCATATCACATTCTCTACATCTCTACAAAAACTTATTGTTAAAAAGCTTATGCTTCTGTTTGATTTAAGTTAACCTCTCTGCCCTGGAAAATGATATAAATCGACAGAACATAATTGGCTAGCAGGAAATAAGCTTCGCTTTAATGTAGATAAGACACCTTTTATAAACTTTAGCCCAGGTAAAACATAAAGAACTACATATTTGTATTAATAATCACCCCATAAACAAAGGCAATGAAACAAAATTCTTAGGAGTTTGGATAAATTCAGAGTTAAAATGGAACACACACATTGATTATCTAGCCAACAGATTGTCGAAAATCTGCTATGCATTCAGAGTAGCAAGTAAAGTGAATTAAAATCTATGTTCAAAACTTGCAAATATGCATAGAAGCTTGTGACAGTGGTGTGATTAAATAAAAAATAAAAGAATTTGACTCGGTTTTTTGTAACACAAACATCACTTATTTTTACTTACTGGGGACCGGTTTCGGGTAACAGTTGTTCCCATTTTCAACCCTTAATATTTTATTTTTTATTTAAAATCTATGTATTTTGGATATTTTCTCCTCTCCATTTTAACCTATGGTATTCCAAAATGGGGCATGTCCACAAATCGATGTGCTATCTTTAAATTACAAAAGAAAATATTAAAATAATAAAGCACGTTCCTGTGAGAACACCAAGCAAAACAGTATTTAAGGAATTAAATATCTTACCTCTCCCTTCTATATATATACTTGAAACATTCACAGAAACAGGAACCTCTTTAGAACAAATAATATGTATCACGCACACACCACATTGTGCCGTACAAATAAGAATCAGTCGCAGTGCCATTGTGGAACCAATCTGTACATTATAAACAACTGGTTTATAGCAAATTTAAACGTTCAATAACTAAAGCTCTCTTAGAGCATATACCCTTCAACATTCAAGAATTTAAAAATATAAATTTATAAATACTGTTACTTGTACACACTACTGTAAATATATATACTGACCAAGCCATGATTTATGTATAAATCGAAAGGTGAATAAACATTATTATTATTATTATTATTACTAATTGAGAAAAAAATAGCAAAAATAGTCTTATTACTTGCTTCCTTGTAAGTAGAAGAGAAATAAGGGAGTGCCATAGGTTAAAGTGATAGTCAAAAGCTGGTTGCTATGTGACTGAAGTTCCTTTGTTTGTATGGGCAGCAGTTGACAAATTCCTGTATGAGAAAAGTATAAGTGAAACCAATAACAAGGAATATCTAAAAAATGATTAACTCCATGAAAAATATTTATATGACATAAATTGTGTGTTTTATTGTGATCTACATTTTTTTGTGTGGTAAGTTTTTATCTATCTCTTATGGTTTACCAATTATGCAAAATTCAATACAAATCATCCAGAATAAAGAGGTCTTTAGAGGCTAGGCTATTCCCAGAAAATTCAAGATATACATTTTATTTGGCATGTAAACATCTTAATTATAACAAATTTTAATCAAAATCGTTACAGCCATTTTTGAGTAAATCAAAATTTTTGAAATTTTTTCTATGTAAAGGGTAGTTTGGGGTGGGGGGATTTTCTTGAAAATCTTTGTGTTGCATCCCTGGAAGATACCAATACACTAGAAAGTAAAAAAGACCAAGTGAAATGAGGAACGTTTCTGTCTCAACTCACCTCCCATGAAGTCAGAGTACACTTTATTGTTTCTGATGTCGTAACGTCTGATCTTGCAGTCTGCCGAACCTGACAGTATCTCGTAGTCAGTCACACACACAGATGTGATACTGTCCTTGGCATCTCGTAGCACCTGAACACAAGTCTGCCTTATTAAACTGACACTCGGACATCATTTTGTATAGGCTAAAGCGATAGAATAATTAACCTTTACAGGCCAGGAGTAGAGCAAGTATAAATGGATTAAAATTTAAGCCAATAACAAGGAATATTTCAGAAACAGTTAACTATACAAAAAAATCTGATGTGTTCCATTCACATGACTTTCTCCAAATCTCTGCAACAAACTATTGTTAAAAGCTTATGCTTCTATTTACTTCATGCCATTCAAAAAACATTAGCAGAAATAGTCTTATTACTTGCTTCCTTGTAAGTAGAAGCGAAATAAGGGAGTACCATAGGTTAAAGTGATAGTTAAAAGCTGGTTATTATGTCACTCAAGTTCCTTTGTTTGTATGGACAAGAGTTGACAAATTCCTATATGAGAAGAGTATAAGTTTTCAAAGCTGAAACCACAAACATGGAATATCTGAAAAACAATCAACTCCACGAAAAAAAAATGTATATAACATAAATTGTGTGTTTTAACGTGCTGTACATTTTTTGTGTGGTAAGTTTTTGTCCATCTCTTACTGTTTAGCAGTAATGCAAAATTCCATAAAATTCATCCAGAATAAAGTAGTCTTCAGAGAATATTCCCAGAAAATTCAAGATATGCATATCATTTGTCAGGTACATATGTCTAATATATGATATTTTCATCAAAATCATTAGAGCCATTTTTGAGAAAATACAAATATTCCAAAAAAGTTCCATATAAAGTGTAGTTTGGGGTGGGGGATTTTTCTCAAAAACTTCCTGTTGGATCCCTGGAAGATACTAAACTTAAAAACCACGTTTGGTATTTTACCGACTTTTCGTTTTTGAGTTATCCTGTTCACAGACACACACAGACATTTTTTTGGATACAGGGGACCCTAAAACATATATTTCTGGTGAAATCTTGGTATCAAATTTTTGGGTGGAGTGCAATAGTTTCTCTATACTTACATAGTACAAGTAGAGAAAGTAAAAACAATAGTTTGAGCCTGTTCCCACATAAACATGTTTAACCCACAGATTGAAATACACTCCATTAACAGATGTTGAATAGAAACAAGAATATTGGCACAATGTGCAAACAAATCACTGACAAAAAATAACAAAATTCAAAAAACAAAAGCACATCAAACATACTACTAAACTCAGTCAACAGAAAACCAATATGATATTCAGAAAATTTGCTTGGCTTGAGAAAATAAATACAGCATAGAAAAATTACTCTGCAACAATTTAAATAGCGCAGAACAAGTCACAAATTTATCAAATTAATTGCAGAGAATGTGACAAAATCTATATAGGAAAAACAAAACGTAACTTGGAAATCAGATTGAAAGAGCACATGACACACATAAAGTATAAACAGACTGCAATATCACCACTAAAATATATAAAACACACAGCAGAATTGCATACTTAGGAAAAGATTTTCATTATATACTTAAACATTGCTTGTTGAATTTTGAACTGCTGCCACCAAATCAACTATAGAAGTATGTAAAGTCACCTGTCCAGCATCTGAGATCACACAGAGAGCCTATAGTTTCTGTATACCTAACCTGGTAAGGGCTTAACCACAGGAATGGTGAGCATGGTTTACCTTTGGTATATTTACACAACTATTTGAAACAGTTTCACCACTGCAACTGTTTACTACAACACTTCTGGTGTTGTTCTCTCAATTATCACTTCCCTGCAACAATAACAGTTTCACCACTACAACTGTTTCATACAGCACTTCTGGTGTTGTTCTCTCATGTATCACTTCCCTGCAACAATAAGAGTTTCACCACTACAACTGTTTGATACAACACTTCTGGTGTTGTTCTCTCATGTATCACTTCCCTGCAACAATAAGAGTTTCACCACTACAACTGTTTGATACAACACTTCTGGTGTTGTTCTCTCAATTATCACTTCCCTGCAACAATAACAGTTTCACAACTACAACTGTTTACTACAACACTTCTGGTGTTGTTCTCTCAATTATCACTTCCCTGCAACAATAAGAGTTTCACCACTGCAACTGTTTCATACAGCACTTCTGGTGTTGTTCTCTCATGTATCACTTCCCTGCAACAATAAGAGTTTCACCACTGCAACTGTTTCATACAGCACTTCCGGTGTTGTTCTCACATGTATCACTTCCCTGCAACAATAAGAGTTTCACCACTACAACTGTTTCATACAGCACTTCTGGTGTTGTTCTCTCATGTATCACTTCCCTGCAACAATAAGAGTTTCACCACTACAACTGTTTCATACAACACTTCTGGTGTTGCTCTCTCATGTACCACTTCCCTGCAACAATAACAGTTTCACCACTACAACTGTTTCATACAACACTTCTGGTGTTGTTCTCTCATGTACCACTTCCCCGCAACAATAACAGTTTCACCACTGCAACTGTTTCATACAACACTTCTGGTGTTGTTCTCTCATGTATCACTTCCCTGCAACAATAACAGTTTCACCACTGCAACTGTTTCATACAACACTTCTGTTGTTGTTCTCTCATGTATCACTTCCCTGCAACAATAACAGTTTCACCACTACAACTGTTTACTACAACACTTCTGGTGTTGTTCTCTCATGTATCACTTCCCTGCAACAATAAGAGTTTCACCACTGCAACTGTTTACTACAACACTTCTGGTGTTGTTCTCACATGTATCACTTCCCTGCAACAATAAGAGTTTCACCACTGCAACTGTTTACTACAACACTTCTGGTGTTGTTCTCTCATGTATCACTTCCCTGCAACAATAACAGTTTCACCACTGCAACTGTTTACTACAACACTTCTGGTGTTGTTCTCACATGTATCACTTCCCTGCAACAATAAGAGTTTCACCACTGCAACTGTTTACTACAACACTTCTGGTGTTGTTCTCTCATGTATCACTTCCCTGCAACAATAACAGTTTCACCACTACAACTGTTTACTACAACACTTCTGGTGTTGTTCTCTCATGTATCACTTCCCTGCAACAATAAGAGTTTCACCACTGCAACTGTTTGATACAACACTTCTGGTGCTGTCCTCTCATGTACCACTTCCCTGCAACAATAACAGTTTCACCACTGCAACTGTTTACTACAACACTTCTGGTGTTGTTCTCTCATGTATCACTTCCCTGCAACAATAAGAGTTTCACCACTACAACTGTTTACTACAACACTTCTGGTGTTGTTCTCTCATGTATCACTTCCCTGCAACAATAACAGTTTCACCACTGCAACTGTTTACTACAACACTTCTGGTGTTGTTCTCTCATGTATCACTTCCCTGCAACAATAAGAGTTTCACCACTGCAACTGTTTACTACAACACTTCTGGTGTTGTTCTCACATGTATCACTTCCCTGCAACAATAAGAGTTTCACCACTACAACTGTTTCATACAGCACTTCTGGTGTTGTTCTCTCATGTATCACTTCCCTGCAACAATAACAGTTTCACAACTACAACTGTTTACTACAACACTTCTGGTGTTGTCCTCTCATGTATCACTTCCCTGCAACAATAAGAGTTTCACCACTACAACTGTTTACTACAACACTTCTGGTGTTGTTCTCTCATGATTCACTTCCCTGCAACAATAACAGTTTCACCACTGCAACTGTTTACTACAACACTTCTGGTGTTGTTCTCTCATGTATCACTTCCCTGCAACAATAAGAGTTTCACAACTACAAATGTTTACTACAAAACTTCTGGTGTTGTTCTCTCATGATTCACTTCCCTGCAACAATAACAGTTTCACCACTGCAACTGTTTACTACAACACTTCTGGTGTTGTTCTCTCATGTATCACTTCCCTGCAACAATAAGAGTTTCACCACTACAACTGTTTACTACAACACTTCTGGTGTTGTTCTCTCATGTATCACTTCCCTGCAACAATAAGAGTTTCACCACTACAACTGTTTACTACAACACTTCTGGTGTTGTTCTCTCATGTATCACTTCCCTGCAACAATAAGAGTTTCACCACTACAACTGTTTACTACAACACTTCTGGTGTTGTCCTCTCATGTATCACTTCCCTGCAACAATAAGAGTTTCACCACTACAACTGTTTCATACAACACTTCTGGTGTTGTTCTCTCATGTATCACTTCCCTGCAACAATAAGAGTTTCACCACTACAACTGTTTACTACAACACTTCTGGTGTTGTCCTCTCATGTATCACTTCCCTGCAACAATAAGAGTTTCACCACTACAACTGTTTACTACAACACTTCTGGTGTTGTTCTCTCATGTATCACTTCCCTGCAACAATAAGAGTTTCACCACTGCAACTGTTTGATACAACACTTCTGGTGCTGTCCTCTCATGTACCACTTCCCCGCAACAATAACAGTTTCACCACTACAACTGTTTCATACAGCACTTCTGGTGTTGTTCTCTCATGTATCACTTCCCTGCAACAATAAGAGTTTCACCACTGCAACTGTTTACTACAACACTTCTGGTGTTGTTCTCTCATGTATCACTTCCCTGCAACAATAACAGTTTCACCACTGCAACTGTTTACTACAACACTTCTGGTGCTGTCCTCTCATGTATCACTTCCCTGCAACAATAACAGTTTCACCACTGCAACTGTTTACTACAACACTTCTGGTGTTGTTCTCTCATGTATCACTTCCCTGCAACAATAACAGTTTCACCACTGCAAATGTTTACTACAACACTTCTGGTGCTGTCCTCTCATGTATCACTTCCCTGCAACAATAACAGTTTCACCACTGCAACTGTTTACTACAACACTTCTGGTGTTGTTCTCTCATGTATCACTTCCCTGCAACAATAACAGTTTCACCACTGCAACTGTTTACTACAACACTTCTGGTGTTGTTCTCTCATGTATCACTTCCCTGCAACAATAACAGTAACACCACTACAACTGTTTACTACAACACTTCTGGTGTTGTTCTCTCATGTATAACTTCCCTGCAACAATAACAGTTTCACCACTGCAACTGTTTACTACAACACTTCTGGTGCTGTCCTCTCATGTATAACTTCCCTGCAACAATAAGAGTTTCACCACTGCAACTGTTTACTACAACAGTTCTGGTGTTGTTCTCACATGTATCACTTCCCTGCAACAATAAGAGTTTCACCACTACAACTGTTTCATACAGCACTTCTGGTGTTGTTCTCTCATGTATCACTTCCCTGCAACAATAACAGTTTCACAACTACAACTGTTTACTACAACACTTCTGGTGTGGTTCTCTCATGTATCACTTCCCTGCAACAATAACAGTTTCACCACTACAACTGTTTACTACAACACTTCTGGTGTTGTTCTCTCATGTATCACTTCCCTGCAACAATAAGAGTTTGACCACTGCAACTGTTTACTACAACACTTCTGGTGTTGTTCTCACATGTATCACTTCCCTGCAACAATAACAGTTTCACCACTGCAACTGTTTACTACAACACTTCTGGTGCTGTCCTCTCATGTATAACTTCCCTGCAACAATAAGAGTTTCACCACTGCAACTGTTTACTACAACACTTCTGGTGTTGTTCTCTCATGTATCACTTCCCTGCAACAATAAGAGTTTCACCACTACAACTGTTTCATACAGCACTTCTGGTGTTGTTCTCTCATGTATCACTTCCCTGCAACAATAAGAGTTTCACCACTACAACTGTTTCATACAGCACTTCTGGTGTTGTTCTCACATGTATCACTTCCCTGCAACAATAAGAGTTTCACCACTACAACTGTTTCATACAGCACTTCTGGTGTTGTTCTCTCATGTATCACTTCCCTGCAACAATAACAGTTTCACAACTACAACTGTTTACTACAACACTTCTGGTGTTGTTCTCTCATGTATCACTTCCCTGCAACAATAAGAGTTTGACCACTGCAACTGTTTACTACAACACTTCTGGTGTTGTTCTCACATGTATCACTTCCCTGCAACAATAACAGTTTGACCACTGCAACTGTTTACTACAACACTTCTGGTGTTGTTCTCACATGTATCACTTCCCTGCAACAATAAGAGTTTCACCACTACAACTGTTTCATACAGCACTTCTGGTGTTGTTCTCTCATGTATCACTTCCCCGCAACAATAACAGTTTCACCACTACAACTGTTTACTACAACACTTCTGGTGTTGTTCTCTCATGTATCACTTCCCTGCAACAATAAGAGTTTCACAACTACAACTGTTTACTACAACACTTCTGGTGTTGTTCTCTCATGTACCACTTCCCTGCAACAATAACAGTTTCACCACTGCAACTGTTTCATACAGCACTTCTGGTGTTGTTCTCTCATGTACCACTTCCCTGCAACAATAAGAGTTGCACCACTACAACTGTTTCATACAGCACTTCTGGTGTTGTTCTCTCATGTATCACTTCCCTGCAACAATAACAGTTTCACAACTACAACTGTTTACTACAACACTTCTGGTGTTGTTCTCTCATATATCACTTCCCTGCAACAATAAGAGTTTCACCACTACAACTGTTTCATACAGCACTTCTGGTGTTGTTCTCTCATGTATCACTTCCCTGCAACAATAACAGTTTCACCACTGCAACTGTTTACTACAACACTTCTGGTGTTGTTCTCTCATGTATCACTTCCCTGCAACAATAAGAGTTTCACCACTGCAACTGTTTCATACAACACTTCTGGTGTTGTTCTCTCATGTATCACTTCCCCGCAACAATAAGAGTTTCACCACTGCAACTGTTTCATACAACACTTCTGGTGTTGTTCTCTCATGTATCACTTCCCTGCAACAATAAGAGTTTCACCACTGCAACTGTTTCATACAACACTTCTGGTGTTGTTCTCTCATGTATCACTTCCCTGCAACAATAAGACTTTCACCACTGCAACTGTTTCATACAACACTTCTGGTGTTGTTCTCTCATGTATCACTTCCCCGCAACAATAACAGTTTCACCACTACAACTGTTTCATACAGCACTTCTGTTGTTGTTCTCTCATGTATCACTTCCCTGCAACAATAACAGTAACACCACTACAACTGTTTACTACAACACTTCTGGTGTTGTTCTCTCATGTATCACTTCCCTGCAACAATAAGAGTTTCACCACTGCAACTGTTTCATACAACACTTCTGGTGTTGTTCTCTCATGTATCACTTCCCTGCAACAATAAGAGTTTCACCACTGCAACTGTTTCATACAACACTTCTGGTGTTGTTCTCTCATGTATCACTTCCCCGCAACAATAACAGTTTCACCACTACAACTGTTTCATACAGCACTTCTGTTGTTGTTCTCTCATGTATCACTTCCCTGCAACAATAACAGTAACACCACTACAACTGTTTCATACAGCACTTCTGTTGTTGTTCTCTCATGTATCACTTCCCTGCAACAATAACAGTTTCACCACTACAACTGTTTCATACAGCACTTCTGTTGTTGTTCTCTCATGTATCACTTCCCTGCAACAATAACAGTAACACCACTACAACTGTTTACTACAACACTTCTGGTGTTGTTCTCTCATGTATCACTTCCCTGCAACAATAAGAGTTTCACCACTGCAACTGTTTCATACAACACTTCTGGTGTTGTTCTCTCATGTATCACTTCCCCGCAACAATAACAGTTTCACCACTACAACTGTTTCATACAGCACTTCTGTTGTTGTTCTCTCATGTATCACTTCCCTGCAACAATAACAGTAACACCACTACAACTGTTTACTACAACACTTCTGGTGTTGTTCTCTCATGTATAACTTCCCTGCAACAATAAGAGTTTCACCACTGCAACTGTTTGATACAACACTTCTGGTGTTGTTCTCTCATGTATCACTTCCCTGCAACAATAAGAGTTTCACCACTGCAACTGTTTACTACAACACTTCTGGTGTTGTTCTCTCATGTATCACTTCCCTGCAACAATAACAGTTTCACCACTGCAACTGTTTACTACAACACTTCTGGTGTTGTTCTCTCATGTACCACTTCCCTGCAACAATAACAGTTTCACCACTGCAACTGTTTACTACAACACTTCTGGTGCTGTCCTCTCATGTATAACTTCCCTGCAACAATAACAGTTTCACCACTGCAACTGTTTACTACAACACTTCTGGTGTTGTTCTCTCATGTATCACTTCCCTGCAACAATAACAGCAACACCTGAGTAGCTGTTTCACTTATTGCAACAGTTGCTGTGTGCGGTTGTTGATTCCACTAGCGTAAATATTCTGTCATTGCTTACCACGAGGTGCGCCTTGTATGTACCTTGTACTGTACAACCTGATATAATCCTTGTATGTACCTTGTACCACACAACCTGATATAATCCTTGTATGTACCTTGTACCACACAACCTGATATAATCCTTGTATGTACCTTGTACCGTACGGCCTGATATAATCCTTGTATGTACCTTGTACCAAACAACCTGATATAATCCTTGTATGTACCTTCTACCACACAACCTGATATAATCCTTGTATGTACCTTGTACTGTACGACCTGATATAATCCTTGTATGTACCGTACATCCTGATATAATCCTTGTATGTATCTTGTACCGTACATCCTGATATAATCCTTGTATGTACCTTGTACCGTACATCCTGATATAATCCTTGTATGTACCTTGTACCATACAGCCTGATATAATCCTTGTGTGTACCTTGTACTGTACAGCCTGATATAATCCTTGTATGTACCTTGTACCGTACGGCCTGATATAATCCTTGTATGTACCTTGTACCGTACAACCTGATATAATCCTTGTATGTACCTTGTACCGTACAACCTGATATAATCCTTGTATGTACCTTGTACCGTACATCCTGATATAATCCTTGTTTGTACCTTGTACCGTACATCCTGATATAATCCTTGTATGTACCTTGTACCGTACAACCTGATATAATCCTTGTATGTACCTTGTACCGTACAGCCTGATATAATCCTTGTATGTACCTTGTACCGTACAGCCTGATATAATCCTTGTATGTACCTTGTACTGTACAGCCTGATATAATCCTTGTATGTACCTTGTAACGTACGGCCTGATAAAATCCTTGTATGTAGCTTGTACTGTACATCCTGATACAATCCTTGTATGTACCTTGTAACGTACGGCCTGATAAAATCCTTGTATGTACCTTGTAACGTACGGCCTGATATAATCCTTGTATGTACCTTGTAACGTACGGCCTGATATAATCCTTGTATGTACCTTGTACTGTACAACCTGATATAATCCTTGTATGTACCTTGTACTGTACGACCTGATATAATCCTTGTATGTACCTACTACCAAACAACCTGATATAATCCTTGTATGTACCTTGTACCGTACGGCCTGATATAATCCTTGTATGTACCTTGTAACGTACGGCCTGATATAATCCTTGTATGTACCTTCTACCAAACAACCTGATATAATCGTTGTATGTACCTTGTACCACACAACCCGATATAATCCTTGTATGTACCTTGTACTGTAAAACCTGATATAATCCTTGTATGTACCTTGTACTGTACAACCTGATATAATCCTTGTATGTACCTTGTACTGTACAACCTGATATAATCCTTGTATGTACCTTGTACTGTACAACCTGATATAATACTTGTATGTACCTTGTACTGTACAACCTGATATAATCCTTGTATGTACCTTGTACTGTACAACCTGATATAATCCTTGTATGTACCTTGTACTGTACAACCTGATATAATCCTTGTATGTACCTTGTACCACACAACCTGATATAATCCTTGTATGTACCTTCTACCACACAACCTGATATAATCCTTGTATGTACCTTGTACCACACAACCTGATATAATCCTTGTATGTACCTTCTACCACATGGCCTGATATAATCCTTGTATGTACCTTGTACCGTACAGCCTGATATAATCCTTGTATGTACCTTGTACCGTACGGCCTGATATAATCCTTGTATGTACCTTGTACCGTACGGCCTGATATAATCCCTGTATGTACCTTGTACTGTACAACCTGATATAATCCTTGTATGTACCTTGTACTGTACAACCTGATATAATACTTGTATGTACCTTGTACCGTATGGCCTGATATAATCCTTGTATGTACCTTGTACTGTACGACCTGATATAACCCTTGTATGTACCTTGTACCGTACAACCTGATATAATCCTTGTATGTACCTTGTACCGTACATCCTGATATAATCCTTGTATGTACCTTGTAACGTACGGCCTGATAAAATCCTTGTATGTACCTTGTACCACACAACCTGATATAATCCTTGTATGTACCTTGTAACGTACGACCTGATATAATCCTTGTATGTAGCTTGTACCACACAACATGATATAATCCTTGTATGTACCTTGTACCGTACAACCTGATATAATCCTTGTATGTACCTTGTACTGTACATCCTGATACAATCCTTGTATGTACCTTGTACCGTACATCCTGATATAATCCTTGTATGTACCTTGTACCGTACATCCTGATACAATCCTTGTATTACCTTGTAACGTACGGCCTGATAAAATCCTTGTATGTACCTTGTACCATACAGCCTGATATAATCCTTGTATGTACCTTGTACCGCACGGCCTGATATAATCCTTGTATGTACCTTGTACCACATGGCCTGATATAATCCTTGTATGTACCTTGTAACGTACAGCCTGATATAATCCTTGTATGTACCTTGTAACGTACAGCCTGATATAATCCTTGTATGTACCTTGTACCACATGGCCTGATATAATCCTTGTATGTACCTTGTACCACATGGCCTGATATAATCCTTGTATGTACCTTGTAACGTACGGCCTGAAATAATCCTTGTATGTACCTTGTAACGTGCGGCCTGATATAATCCTTGTATGTACCTTGTACCGCACGGCCTGATATAATCCGCAAAATTTGAATGGACTAATCAAACTCATTCTCTCTCGTTAACCCGCAACAATGCTTTGCTTCTGTGATTTAATAATTTCCTCTTCAGCGAACCTGGTGAGTGGTTGCATTTGGCGTATTGTGATTTTATCAATAGACTGTATTTATCTCAATAGTATTTGGTGATAGACAACAGGTCTGCAACAGTTTAGGGCATTTCTGTTGCAGGAAACTGTTCTGCCGTTGCAACAGAAACAGATTAAACTGTTTTGCAATAGAACATCTTTTCTCACCACTATTGTTTTTGAGGTTTCGGGTGATGATGTTAACGAACTAACGCTACATAGGCTGCTCGAGCGATTGCATTTTCAGGAGCAGCATCCTTTTGCTCTAATGTGCTGGTGTTTAATTTGTGAAAAATTGTTTTTGTTGGAGAATTTTGATTGACCACTCCAATGGGTACATGGTTCAGCTATTTCCTGTTGCCTGCCACCAGCATCCAGTCGGACTCCTCTGAGGATCAGAGCAACAGTTCTTGAAACTGGTCAGTCACGTACAAGTTTCAACTTAACTTTCTGTTAAACTTCAAAACAAAGAGTTCAGTCAGTAGTCGAAGCTTTCACGGCTGGAGTCCAGATTATAACTAGAAGAATTTTCCGGGCTGAGAAGCCGTGGTCTGCTGGAGTTTTCAGGTTCAGACGTTTCATTCACGACTGCAGTGAACATCTTCAGTGGCGAGGTCTAAGTCTTCTCGTGAAGGTTTGGTCGCAACTGACTTGCTGGCTGAAATAGCGGCAGTATTTACACTCAGGCTGCGATTGGCCCAGCCCTGCATGTGGTGGAGGGGGGGGGGGGTTAGTCACTCCGGTGTTTTTGATTCCTGATGGGTTTGTGCCTGTCTGATGTTCTCAAGTAGCGGATGCCAGTTTTCCTATTAAAGTTATTGGGGTATTTATAAATTTCTATTGCTTCACGTAGTAATCTACCATGGTATAAACACTACTGCTATTTCAGCCAATGATTCAGTTGCGACCAAACCTTCACTGAAGATGTTCACCACAGTCGTGAACGAAACGTCTGGTTCTGAGACCACGGCTTCTCAGCCCACAAAATTCTTCTAGTTATAAATAGTTCAGTTAGCGAACAGAATGTTGGCCATAGTTACTATGATCGCACCCTTTCTCTCTTTGAGGTCGTTATGGTGATTAGAATATCCAATTTACCACGAACTAGCTGAATTATTAAACAAAACACAGCACATCTTCATGTGTGTGTGAACCTTGGCATTGAAGGCAGTGGATATGAGGGTGTATAGTGTACTTCTTCTCTCAATGTTGTTGCTCTGTTTCTGAAATTGCAAGAAACCACACACACATATATAGAGAGACATGCAATATTCTTATACATTGTGGTTGCTGAAGCAGGATTTTCACACTTTTGAGATGTGCACACAAAATAAGATGTGTTAAGTGATGCTAAGTGTTCAATTAAACAGTAAATTTAGAGTGTAAGTTTTAAACCAGTATAATGGTTAATACATGCGTGGAGTTTAGTTGTAGTTTCTCAAATAGCAGAAGCAAAAACAACAAAAGGGAAATGTTTCAATATACAGGTTAATGTACTTATTTAAGTGATTTGTTATACATAATCAATAGAACGATTCTGTATTTTTGTTAGATTTTAGATTTCCAAGGTGGAAAGAGCGTTTAGTAAGCTGTTTTAAAGGCAATTCACAGACAAAATTTGCAACCTACTCCAATTTATAAGAAACGTCTTTCTAATTCGCCCATTTAGCAGCTATCGCAAGAAATAATTACTATCAAATTATGTGCTAATGATACCAGAACCATGAGAATAGGGTGCGTATTCCTCGGACTCAGAATACAATGTTAATTATCGCAATATTCCTCGACAGAAAGTTTTTATTAATACCACACATTCTACTAAAGCTTTAAACCAACGGTAGAGTTTCTTGTTACATTAACAGTAGTTGTAGAACAAAATTAAGTTAGGACTTTACTGCAATAATACCAATTTATCAATAATAACTTGTGATGTGCCAAAAAATGTGATTGTATTAAATATTCCTTCAACTAGATCTCTACCTTTTCATTGTCCTTTGTTCTTTACTTGGAAAACCAATTAGTTTGACAGATGTTGTACATGGTAGTGTGTAGTACCACAAGATGGTGCAAGACTTGCTTCAGCTGGGCATGAAGACTAGAGAGCTGAGCATCCAAGAAATGGTGAGCACATATCTAATTTTTTCCCAATAAGGAGTGCCTCAGTTGTGTTACCTGTATTGGCTGCGTGTTTCTGCTCCGCATGTCCCAGCACATGACGGTGTTGTCTTGTGAGCCAGAAACTGCGACCGAAGATTCCTCGTTGAAACGTACACAGCTGACACGCGCAGCATGGACCCTGAGTCTGCGTACAGTCTGCCCTGTGCTCACATCCCACAGGATTACTGATCTGTCTGCGCCACACGACACAATCTGGCTACAGAACGAGAACACATGTCACATGACCTGCACGTAAACCCTAGCAACAATAGCAACATATTGTTGTGGTTACAAGACCTGCTGTCACATGATCCACAGACATCCAGCACATCGTCCCCGTGGCCAGCGTAAGTCTTGAGGAGTAGCTGTCGATACGGGTTCCATAACTTGATCTTCCTGTCAGCCCCACATGTTAGACCATATGAGCCATCAACTGCAGCAACATAAGTGTTTATTAGTCAAAAACAGAGTATGAGGTAAACCTGTAACTGTTTCACATTAGCCAACATTATTTGTAGTTAAGGACGAATACATGATTATAATTAAAACCATGGCCATATGATAGTGTGGAGAAGATTCTTTATCTAGCCTTCAATGTCAAAGCATAAAGTGTGAAAGTAACGCTTATAACACCTTATTTATTGATATTTATACATCTCACACCATCTTGTAACTGTGCCAAACTAAGAGGGAGCTGTGCGGAGTATAAGCAGCTGCGGAACGACAGGGAGGCTTAGCCGAAGAGTCTCTGAAACTAAACCTCCTAATGATCCCTTTGCGTTAATTTATTTGCCGATACAAGAGCATTTGTAACATCAACACCTTTTGCACAGATACGAGACAAAAGCCCTAAAATCAATATTATTAGTATACGATCGTTCCACCACTTCAATACGTGGGTACTTTTGTTATTTCATCATCAGAGCTGCTTTGTACTTACTATTCTATTATAAACGTTTGGGGCCCTAAGCCGTAAAGCGTAGCCCAACATGGAGGGCCTTAAGCCGCAAAGCGTAGCCGAGGGATCGTGGCGCTAAAATCCCAATGATCCCAAGAAGTAGGCAATTCGGCAATCTGCCGATTTTCACATCTGAACAACTTGATATTTTCAACACTTTCAAAAATGGATCTCCATGAAAGTCATTTAAACTACTTCTTAAGACTGTTGGTGTGTTCTGCAACCATCCTATAGCTTTATCAATTACAGGGTCATCAATGATAGCCGATAAAACAGCACAGACTCTATGCCACAGAGAGGTTAAGTTAAGAATATTTCATTTTGGTAATATGTGTGGAAATTGCACTAACCATTAAATCTTACGGCTCGAATTGCTCCCTGCTTGCACTCTAATGTAGTTAAGCATCTCAAGTTGATTCCTTTATTGTCTTTTGACATTTCACATTCCTAACCTTACCACGCTTAATGGTAGGACAATAATTTTGCAAGGGAGGGAAATTTCAAGCAATAAGTGCTGTGTTTTACATGAGTTTGACTGTCAACTGTCTTATGTTCACTGCACACCATTTTTGATTTATCCAAACTTATAACCTGTAAAAATGCTGCATAGAGGGAAAAGACTGTTAAATATCATGGTATGTAAAATTTAAAATAAGCAAATTATTTAATGTGTATTTTGGTCTCTCTAAAGATAATTTCTTAAATGTATTTATTCATTCGTGTCAATTTGATAATAGGTTAAGGATGATTCATTTAGGTTTTGTAAATACGTCAAAATATTATGTAACGTACTGTATACACATTAATTTTTGGATTTTTAGCGTAGTTCATGGAGTTTAGTGGTTAATAACGTCGTTAATGACGTTAAATAGGAAATTTCTTGATTTTCTTTCCTGGGATCCCACATTTAGCAATGCTCGGGGACATTGAAAACGTCATACAGCATACCACAAACTCTAAGCACCTCAATATACCTCGCTCTCCCGAACTTTTATAATGCTCTGTGGTTTGCTTTTAAACCATGGGCTTTTGGTTGAGAGCGAAAACAGTTTGCGTGATATTCACAACAGCTGCGCTTCCTAGCTATCGCTGTTGTCTTTCACAACTGCAGATGAATTACAAATATCGCCGTACTTACGTATTAAGATTCCTAAGGCGAAAGACGTAGTCGAGGGATGGCTTTTAGAAGCGCTTTGCGGCCGCGGAACAACGACAGAGCGTATCTTAAGGATCTGCGCATCTAAACCACAACGATCCTGAATGGTTTTCACTATCATTTTCATATGTTTTCATACACATTGTATGGAACTAAAGATATGAAAGAAACTCTGAAACCATAATTGTATGCAAAATAATAACAGTGAATCTAGTGTTTACCCATTGAGATAGATGGTATTAGAATTTTTGAGAAAATAAAATTTTTTGAAAAATGTTCCATGTAAAGGGTATTTTGGGGTGGGGGATTTTGTTGAAAATCTTTGTGTTGCATCCTTGGAAGATACCAAACTTAAACACTGTGTTTGGTGTTTAACAGCCTTTTCATTTTTGGTGCAGTACAATACCTTCTCTATACACTATGGATAAGTACATTTAGAGAAAGTAAAAATATTTGCTAACACCAGATTAAAACAGCTGTATCCTCTAATTAGCAGGAATTGAAAGGTGGGCCTTGAATGCTCAATTCTTGTATGTAAATTTTTCTCATATGCTGCTCCTGTATGGAACTTAGCTAGCATTGGTTACAAGACATCCAGAACAAATTGGATAAAGCTATACGATGGTTCCACCACACATATGGGCACACACATACAAACAGTCTTAAGACTTTTACTGGCGATCCATACTTGAAAGTGTTGAAAACATTAAGTTGTTCAGATGTGAAAGTTGCCAGATTGCCGAAATGTTGACTTCTTCTTGGGATCATTGGGGTTTTAGCTTCACAGATCCATTGCCTATGCTTTGCAACTTAGGGCCCTTCACGTTGGGCTACGCTTTGCAGCTTAGGGCCCTAAATGTTTATAACAGACAAGTAAGGAACTACAATGCAGGTCTAATGACGTAATAACAAAAGTGTCCACATATAGAAGTGGTGAAACCATCGTATACTAATAATACAAAGCTCCTAGGTTTGTTAGTAGTCAACTTGATTAGGAACTTGGAATTCTCCCTCCACAGGAATACTACAAATCCTTGTTCAACAAACTGCATGCAGTATCTGGAGCCTGTGCTTACAACTTTGGAACCAAAAGTCATCAAATAAACAGGCTCAAGATCTGCTCAGCGATTCCAAAGACATAACCTTTAACATCATGGTTTAACCATATATGTTTCTTATCCACTGATTCAGCACATCAACTATTACCATTGTAATATCTGTTATATATGTAACTTATGAGTCAAAGGCCAACCTTATCAATAGACTGTACAGCAATAAACCCTTATAACTATTGTAATATTTGAGGTAGGAAACAAACACTAGAAGTCACGTACTAGAGAAACAAAGGAGTTTCATAAAACATTTGGAAGACATCCTGTGATGTCGTGGAATATTAGCAATTTCTTGCAAGAGTTGTTGCATGTTTAAGGAAAACTCTTTCTTTAAGGTAACCCTACAACCAAAAGTCACTCGGATTGAAATTTGGAGATTGCGACGGCCACTTTTATGGAACTTTACAAATGAAACATATTCTTAAATTGTTAAGTGTTCTAAAAGTTCTCAGAGCTTGAGAAAAACTCCTCATAGTAGCATGGTGTGTTACAGGAGGGGGCAGCACGTCGGCTACATGCTAGTGCCAAGGTCACACCCCCTGGTGCCCATCATGATAGAGCCTTGATTTTAACAAAAGTGTACCTCATGGTGTGTTACAGCAGAGGGCAGCATGTCTGCTACATGCTAGTGCTCCGAGGTCACACCTCCTGGTGCCCATCGTGATAGAGCCATGATTTTAACAAAAGTGTACCTCATGGTGCGTTACAGGAGAGGCCAGCATGTCTGCTGAATGCTAGTGTGTCGAGGTCACACCCCCTGGTGCCCATCGTGATAGAGCCATGATTTTAACAAAAGTGTACCTCATGGTGTGTTACAGGAGGGGGCAGCACGTCTGCTACATGCTAGTGTGCCAAAGTAGCACCCCCTGGTGCCCATCGTGATAGAGCCTTGATTTTAACAAAAGTGTACCTCATGGTGTGTTACGGGAGGGTGCAGCACGTCGGCTACATGCTAGTGCTCCGAGGTCACACCTCCTGGTGCCCATCGTGATAGAGCTATGATTTTAACAAAAGTGTACCTCATGGTGTGTTACAGGAGGGGGCAGCACGTCTGCTACATGCTAGTGTGCCAAAGTAGCACCCCCTGGTGCCCATCGTGATAGAGCCTTGATTTTAACAAAAGTGTACCTCATGGTGTGTTACGGGAGGGTGCAGCACGTCGGCTACATGCTAGTGCTCCGAGGTCACACCTCCTGGTGCCCATCGTGATAGAGCCATGATTTTAACAAAAGTGTACCTCATGGTGTGTTACAGGAGGGGGCAGCACGTCGGCTACATGCTAGTGCGTCCAGGTCACACCCCCTGGTGCCCATCGTGATAGAGCTATGATTTTAACAAAAGTGTACCTCATGGTGTGTTACAGGAGAGGCCAGCATGTCTGCTACATGCTAGTGTCGAGGTCACACCCCCTGGTGCCCATCGTGATAGAGCCATGATTTTAACAAAAGTGTACCTCATGGTGTGTTACGGGAGGGTGCAGCACGTCGGCTAGTGTGTCAAGGTCACACCCCCTTGTGCCCATCGTGATAGAGCCATGATTTTAACAAAAGTGTACCTCATGGTGTGTTACGGGAGGGTGCAGCACGTCGGCTAGTGTGTCAAGGTCACACCTCCTGGTGCCCATCGTGATAGAGCCATGATTTTAACAAAAGTGTACCTCATGGTGTGTTACGGGAGGGTGCAGCACGTCGGCTAGTGTGTCAAGGTCACACCCCCTTGTGCCCATCGTGATAGAGCCATGATTTTAACAAAAGTGTACCTCATGGTGTGTTACGGGAGGGTGCAGCACGTCGGCTAGTGTGTCAAGGTCACACCCCCTTGTGCCCATCGTGATAGAGCCATGATTTTAACAAAAGTGTACCTCATGGTGTGCTACAGGAGGGGGCAGCACGTCGGCTACATGCTAGTGTCGAGGTCACACCCCCTGGTGCCCATCGTGATAGAGCCATGATTTTAACAAAAGTGTGCCTCATGGTGTATTACAGGATTGGGCAGCACGTCGGCTAGTGTGTCAAGGTCACACCCCCTGGTGCCCATCGTGATAGAGCCATGATTTTAACAAAAGTGTACCTCATGGTGTGCTACAGGAGGGGGCAGCATGTCTGCTACATGCTAGTGTCGAGGTCACACCCCCTGGTGCCCATCGTGATAGAGCCATGATTTTAACAAAAGTGTACCTCATGGTGTGTTACAGGATTGGGCAGCACGTCGGCTAGTGTGTCAAGGTCACACCCCCTGGTGCCCATCGTGTTAGAGCCATGATTTTAACAAAAGTGTACCTCATGGTGTGTTACAGGATTGGGCAGCACGTCGGCTAGTGTGTCGAGGTCACACCTCCTGGTGCCCATCGTGTTAGAGCCATGATTTTAACAAAAGTGTACCTCATGGTGTGCTACAGGAGGGGGCAGCACGTCTGCTACATGATAGTGCGCCGAGGTCACACCCCCTGGTGCCCATCGTGATAGAGCCATGATTTTAACAAAAGTGTACCTCATGGTGTGCTACAGGAGGGGGCAGCACGTCGGCTACATGCTAGTGTTGAGGTCACACCCCCTGGTGCCCATCATGATAGAGCCATGATTTTAACAAAAGTGTGCCTCATGGTGTGTTACAGGATTGGGCAGCACGTCGGCTAGTGTGTCAAGGTCACACCCCCTTGTGCCCATCGTGATAGAGCCATGATTTTAACAAAAGTGTACCTCATGGTGTGCTACAGGAGGGGGCAGCACGTCGGCTACATGCTAGTGTTGAGGTCACACCCCCTGGTGCCCATCATGATAGAGCCATGATTTTAACAAAAGTGTACCTCATGGTGTGTTACAGGAGGGGGCAGCACGTCGGCTACATGCTAGTGCGTCCAGGTCACACCCCCTGGTGCCCATCGTGATAGAGCTATGATTTTAACAAAAGTGTGCCTCATGGTGTGTTACAGGAGGGGGTAGCACGTCTGCTACATGCTAGTGCGCCAAGGGCACACCCCCTGGTGCCCATCGTGATAGAGCAAACTGGCCGAGGTGAACGTGCCTATGATATATACTCTCGGCTGCTCAAGGAGAGAATCATCTGTGTCATGGGACCTGTAAGTATGCAGTGCTTTATCACAACTGACCAGCAAATGGTACTTTTGACAGTAGTCTAAAACCTGATGTGCTCCATTCACATGACTTTCCTATCTCTTCTGCAAACAAGCTTTTCTTACAAAATATTATTCTTCTATTTACTTCATGCTAATCAAGATAAACATTAGCAGAAATAGTCTTATTACTTGCCTCCTTGTAAGTAGAAGTGAAATAAGGGAGTAGCATAGGTTAAAATGACAGTCAAAAGCTGGTTGCTATATCACTGAAGTTCCTTTGTTTGTATGGACACGAGTTGACAAATTCCTGTATGAGAAAAGTATAAGTGTTTCAAAGCTGAAACCAAATACAAGGAATATCTTAAAAACGATCCACTCCATGAAAAATATGTATATTACATAAATTGTCTGTTTTATCGTGATCTATAATTTTGTGTGTGTTAAGTTTTACTCCATCTCTTACAGTTTAGGAGTAATGCAAATTTCTATAAAATTCATCCAGAATAAAATAGTCTTCAGAGGCTTTTCCCAGAAAATTCAAGATATACATTTTATTTGTTAGGTAAATATTTTTAATATACAATATTTTAATCAAAACTGTTAGAGCCATTTTTGACAAAATCAAAATTTTCGAAAAAAGTTCCATGGAAAGGGTAGTTGGGGGTGGGGGATTTTCTTGAAAATCTTCATGTTGCATCCTTGGAAGATACCAAACTTGAATACCAACTTTGGTACTTAACGGCCTTTTTGTTTTTGTGCTATGCTATACACTCATACACACCTTTTTGTAATAATGCTTTTTTTGGACCAAGAGAGTCCCAAAAACATATATTTCCTGTCAAATCTCGGTATTGAATTTTTGGGTACAATACAATTCCTTCTCTATACACTATGTACATAGTACGTGTAGAGAAAGTAAAAATAAGACTTAAGATCATTTAGGAGTGTATAGTAATGTTGTTTACTTGGCCTAGACGTTAAGAAAGAGTGTTTTTAAAACGTTGTTGCCCTAATAAGAAGGGTGCACAATACTCAGCAGATATATGATTGACAAATCTCATCTTCTTGCAGCACTCAAGATCTCAGTTTTATATGTCTACTAGCAATGTTACTTTCTCTGTACGTATATAGTGTATAGAGAAGCTATTGCAATGCATGCAAAACTTCAATACCGAGATTTCACCAGAAATACATGTTTTGAGATCTCTGAGTCCAAAAATAGCATTTTTTAGAATAAAGTCCATGCACGTGTGTTTGTTGACAGTGTAGCTCAAAAACTAAAAGATTTTTAAATACGAACCTTGGTATTTATGTTTTGTATCTTTCAAGGATTTGACATAAAGATTTTCAAGAAAATTCCCCCACCCCAAACTACCCTTTACATGGAAAAAGGTTTGAAAATTTTGTTTTTCTCATAAATAACTAACGATTTTGATTAAAATAATGCATATTAAAGCTATTTACATATATAAAATGTATGTCTTGAATTTTCTGGGCATAGCTTCTGAACACCTCTTCATTCTGGATGAATTTTGCTGAATTTTGTATAACTGCTATACCATATCAGATAGACAAAAACGACCTGTACAAAAAATGTACAACTCGTTAAAATACAATTTTTGTCCTTTATATTTTTGTTGTGGAGGTAACCATTTCCGAGATTATTGGTTTCAATTGTAAAGTACTCATACTTCTCTCTGACAGGAAGTCGCCTGTGTTTTGTCTGGACAAGGGAATTGTAATGACACTCGCATAACGACAGCTTTTAAAACATTTGACTATCACTTTAACATAGCACATTCCCTTCTACCTATAAGGAACTAAGTAATAAGAACATTCTGCTAATGTTTATCTCGATTAGCATTGTGTACAAAGAAGAATAATCTTATGTAAGAAGTTTATTTGTAGAACAGGTAGAAAAAGTCATGTGAGTGTAATATTTCTGATTTTTTTCTGTACCTTTTCCATAATTGTTTATAAGTTAAGTAATAAGAAGTTTTTCTCAGTTTTGTTTAGCACATGTATGTTGTAGATATCAGATGACTTATCGTCGCTCGTAGTGGCACAACTGCTGTTCCTGCAGTCGGAGAGCAATAAGAAGCCAGTACATATGTACATCAACAGGTGAGTACCAAAACACTATTTCAACACAGATACACATTTTGAGGACCTCTCAATCAAAAATATTTAAGAAAAATCTTGTGTTACACTCACATAACTTTCTCTAGCTGTTCTACAAACTTCTTACAAAAGATTATTCTTCTTTCTACACCATGCTAATCGAGATAAACATTAGCAGAATGTTCTTATTACTTAGTTCCTTATAAGTAGAAGAGAACTAAAGGAATGCACTAGGTTAATGTGATAGTCAAATGTTTTAAAAGCTACCGTTATGCGATTGTCATTGGAAATCGCTTCTTTGCTTGGCCAGGAGTAGAACAAAAGAAAAACGGACACTCCCGTCTTAGAAAAGTATAAACCAATAATAAGGAATTTCTCGGAAACGGTTATCTCCACAACAAAAACGTAAAGGATATAAATTGTATGTTTTGATGAGATCTACATTTTATTGGTTAGAGAAAGTAAAAGAGCTCTGTTGGCGTGTCTGAAACAACATAAGCTAATCATCTTTCAGGGATATAACACAAAGATTTTCAAGAAAATCCCTCCACCCCCAACTATCCTTTACATGGAAAAATTTTTGAAAAGTTTGATTTTCTCAAAAATGACTAATGATTTTGATTAAAATGCTATATATCTTCTATATATATAAATGAATCACTGAAATGTATGTACGCATATCACTTCTCAATGACTGCATCAAATTGAACAATTCTTTTTTTTTGTTGTGTTCGTTATTGTCATGACAAGGTTTGTGGAGATGAAAATGTTTAAAAATAGTACGGGAAAGTATTTAAAATTTCATAATATGAATAAAAACCATGCTAAGTAAATGCATTTCAGTTAATGGCCGCCAGATGGCAGTGGTACAAGTTATTTGTAGCTAAATGGTCGTGGTACTGCTATATATTTCCCTTCCCATTCAATGTCAAGGCAATGCAGCAGTGAAATTCAAATACATTTTCATATATTAACTGTCCTTTCCTTACTCCTATCGTTTAAAATAAAGAAGCAAAGCTTTTCTGACGGCGAACACCGAGAGTAAGTACTTATTTTATTTGCCACTAGATGGCTATAGTAATATTTTTCTTCACTATCCAATGTTAAAGTAACACAACAGTTTATTGAGATGAGATAATGCAGCAGTGAAATTCAAATATATTTTTATTTACTAACTGTACTTTCCTTACTCCTATCGTTTGAAATAAAGAAGCTTTCCTAGCGACGAATACCTAAAATATGTACTTATTTGCAACCAGATGGCTGTAGTTTCTACTGCTCTATTTTTCGTCTTCAATGCTAAGGGAGTGCACCTGGTTATGGAGACAATGATGCAAGATAACTGTGTAAATCAAATATATTTCTTATGTATTAACTATCGTTCCCTTGGTCACATCATTTAAATAAAGAAATAAGTACATTTTTGTTGTAATTCTTTAAAACAAACAAGTTATAATCAATGCACATAACCATTCACCCTTCTTGGAATCTGAAAATGGCGGAGAAATAACGGGATCCATTTTAGGTTTAACTTCCTATTGCAGATGTTGGTTATTTGACATTTTTTATTGTAGTGATTAACGCCCACTTTAACTACTTATGGCACCGCAGGCAGTATTTGACGTTATGTGGTACATGAGCTAGCTGAAGAACACGAAGCTACCCGCGTCACCATCACAGTACAATTGCGGTGCTCTTAATACATTTGATGAAGTTATAATTTGGGTTAAATGGAGAAATTTAAAACACATAAAGCTATCATCAAATAAAGGCTTAAATAAAAAATAAAAGCGTTTGAGTCGGTTTTTGTAATACAAACATCACTTAATTTTACTTACTGGGGACCGGTTTCGGGTAACAGTTGTTCCCATTTTCAACCCTTAATTCCGACTAAATCTTTCTTCGTTGGTGATGATGAGGATGGTGGTGTATTAACTATGGAGGCATCTGTTGCTGGATCTATGAGCTTCCAGAGGTTGCTGTAAGGTGGCAAATCAAAATTCATGATATGGCTCTTTTTCTTCATGATGTAGATCTTCTCCCAGACGTCTAATTCTGTGGGTTTATAAGCTGGTTTTAATAGTTTTATATTTGGTGTGATTTGTGTCCTGATGTCCAAAAATGATAGGCAACTGCTGATTTTTCTATTTGTTTGTATTTTAGGTTTCTCATGTGTTCCTTTAATCTGGTCTCCAAACTTCTCTTTGTCCTTCCGATATACACCAGATTACAGTCTGAGCATTTAATTTCATAAATTCCCAGCTTTTTGCTTGCAGGAATAGGATCTTTTAAATTTCTGCACAGCAGTTTCTGAATGCTGTAGTTGTTTTTTGGAGCTAAGGTGATGTTATAATCCCTGAATATTTTCTGAAGTTCTCAAGGATGATAGGTGAATTTTTTGAATTGAGGTTGGTCACTGGGGTTCTAGGGTGGTTGTGTGTGTTATGCGATTCAGTATTTTGTATTTATGTATTCTTTTATCTACTGCACTTTTTTGGAAACTGTTGTTGGTAGCTGTTTGGAGTATCTGTTGGTATTCTTTTTGGTATTCATTCTTCTCCATGGGAATGTGTACTAGTCTATATGTTAAACTGTTTAGGACTGCATATTTGTGTGTTGTAGGATTGCAGCTATCAAACTTTATGTGGTTATCTTTATTGGTGGATTTCCTATATATTCCAAATGTCAGGCTATGTTCTTTTGTTCTTATTATTCTAATGTCTAGGAATGGCAGGGCTCCTTCCTGTTTGGTCTCAATGGTGAACTGAATGGACTTGTTTTGCAAGTTAAGAAGTCTGAGTGCATCGTTTACGAGTTTTTCTGGAACTATGGCAATGATGTCATCTACATACCTATACCATTTTTTGTATATATGTGGGAATGAGTCAATAATGTGTATTTCAAAATTACTCATGTATAGGTCGGCTAGGAATGGTGATAGAGGATTCCCCATTGCAAGTCCTGTTGTTTGTTGGTAGCATTTATTCTGGAATGTGAAGTAGTTCTGTTTTACACATAAATTGGTTAACTGGACAAGATCTTCTATTTCTTCTGTTGGTATGTTAATGCTTTGTAGCCAGGTTTTCAGAGGTTTTTGTAGTTCGTCTATGGGTATGCTGGGGAATAGGGAGGTGACATCAAAGGATACTATCTTATCTTTAGGTGAAACACTGAAATCTTTCAGGTGATTAATCAGGTCCAATGAATTTGATACACTTTTACTATTGAATTTTGGGAAGGAGTTGAATTTCTGTGTGAGCCATTTGGAGAGTTTATATGTGGGTGCATTGATATTATCTACTATGGGTCTCATTTTGTCGCGAGGTTTGTGTGTTTTTGGTAGGGCGTACAATCTGGGTAAGGTTGGTAAATCTGGCTTTAATTTGGATTTCTCTTTTTCTGTTATGGTTTTGCAATTTGCTAAAGCTTCTTGTAAAATCTTTATACTTTTATTTAGTGGATTGGATATTTCTTGATATTCCGGATTGTTTAGCAAGGATTCTATTCTTTGGTTGTAGTCTTCTTGGTCCAGTATTACTATTTGGTTGCCTTTGTCTGATTTTGTGTAAACAACTGGTTTTTGAGTTAAGGATTTTATGATTTTTTCTTTTTATTCTTGTATGTACTTGGTTCAAAATTGGTTCACATTGCTTTTTAATTGCTTTTTGGTAAATTTCTTTTAGGTGGCTTGTGGCTATTTCTATATCTGCTACTAAGTTTTCTGTTTTTTACAATAATCTACACACGTTTTTAGGCCTTTGTTGAGAATGGCTAACTGAGATTTGTTGAAAGTTTCGTTTTTAGATAAGTTTATAACATTGTTTTCGGGAGGTCTCTTGTGTCTGATTGGTCTATTTTTATTCTGCTTTTTGCAAAGATGATCTAATTGTTTCTTTAGCGTAAGCATTTTCCTGCTCATTTTTCCGCTTAAGATCGGTAGGAAATTTGCGCGCAAATTATCCCAAAGAGCGTGGCCTAACTTTTGCGGTAACGCTAAGTGTAGCTCATACAGTTGAAGTTCTAAACTATGTAATCTCGCATAGTGTTTGTTCTTTTCCATTTCTATTACCTTTTTATCTGCGAGTCTTTGATATTTGCTGTTGTTATCATATTTTACGTATCTCAAATGCTTTTATTTTTTATTTAATCACATCACTGTCACAAGCTTCTATGCATATTTGCAAGTTTTGAAAATAAAAGCCTATCGATTGCCCAATCAGATCTACTTGTTCTTTAGTTACATCATTGTTAGCCTTAGAAATTACTGTTTTGATATAGAAGAAAATAAAGAAAGAGGTGGAAAACATTAGGAGTAAAGGAAAGAAAGAAATTCGGAAGAAGCATGAATGTTACTTTCTCCTTAATGTAATTCATTACCTATGCCAGCGTATACCCGCCACACTATGGAGGCGCTACCATCACTTTTTTTAGGTAGTGTTTAACTACTTATGGCACCGCAGGCATGACGCTGATGATACATGAATGAAGATGGAGCACCGATGGAAGGTGATGGCTGGGGAAACCGGAGAACCTGGATAAAACCCACCCCTGCACCGGCTTTGTCCACCACAAATCTCACATGTGGTCGCCTGGGATCGAACCCAAGCCATCTAGGTGGGAGGCAAGTGGTCTAATCACTCGGCCACGGCGCAGCTACTACTATTACTATTATTATTCCAAGCTATTTTTTTCTCTCTGGAAGAAAAATTGTACATTACAAGGCATTACAATAAAGTGTTGTCAAATTATTTAATTGTAATTTTATTTCATTGCGTGATTGTACTGTAAATGGAAGATTTTGTCGGAGTTTTTTTCTTTACCCATGTGAAGCTGGGGCGGGCAGCTAGTTAAATATATTTACATCCCAAATAAAATGTATATCATGAATTTGCTGTGAATAGCCTCTGAGGACATTTTATTCGGGATGAATTTTGCATAACTGGCAAACCATAAGAGATAGACAAAAACTTACTGCACAAAAAATGTAGAGCTTATTAAATCACACAATTTATGTTATGTATATATTTTTAATGGAGTTTACATCTTTTAGATATTCCTTGTTGATAGTTCTAGTTTTAAAATACTTATACTTTTCGCATACTGGAATTGGTTAACTCTTGAACATATAAACAAAGGAATTTCAATGAGATATCAACCAGCTTTTAAAGCATTTGACTATCACTTTACTATGTTCCCTTCTATTTACAAGGAAGCAAGTAATAACACCATTTCTGTTAATGTTTATCTCAATTAGTGTGAAATAGATAGAAGAATAAGCTTTTAATCAATAATTTGTTGCAGAGATGTAAAGAAAATGATGTGAATGGTAGATTGGGTAAAACAAGTAAAACTTTTGAAGAAGTTGACACATGTAATGTTGGTTGCAGTCCTGGAGGAAGTGTGACGGCAGGTCTGGGAATATACGACACAATGCAGTACATTCTGCCACCTATAGCAACCTGGTGTGTAGGTCAGGCATGTAGCATGGCGAGTCTGTTGCTGGCTGCTGGCGCTCCAGGCATGAGACACTCTCTACCTAATGCTCGCATCATGGTGCATCAGCCGTCTGGTGGTGTTAAGGTACGGCCACTGTCCTCAGCTGCCCACAGAACAATAACTCACACTTCCATAAGTATTTGATCTATAATCGCATTGTTTTGTTTCAAAACTTGGCCTTCCCTGCGCGCACATCCTACATCCGTTCTCTAGTCAGTCGTACTTCTGTTCTAGTCCAGTTCACAGTGTATAACATGTTTACAAGTGTTTAGTTTTGCTTGCAGTTTACAGTACCACAAAAAGTGTTTATGTGTGCTTACATCATCTTGTAGGGAGAAACTAAATTTCGTGGCGTGCGTGTTCCAAATAGACAGCTTATTTATTTGTTTGTAAATGAATTCAGAGAGATGGGATCAATTTGTGACAGGAAAAGAACGGTAAACAGGTGTGTGCTTATGGAGCTGAAATTAGATGAAATCAGAAAAATATGGAATGGTCACCTCAAAAATTTCATACTTGTCTTGCACAAGAAACTGACATTTCAAAAACTTCAGCTTGGAAAGCGACAAAACTTTTAAAACTCAAACCATACAAGGTTACTGTAGTCCAGGAATTTGCAACATCTCCTGTGATAAAGTATGTTTTGACTATTTTGTTCATGACTTGTGATCGTAGGAACTGGCCAGTCCAGCCAATTGGCACGTAAAATTCCAAACCAATCAGAACTCATTACCTCTGCATTTTAATTTTTTTTTTTTTTTTATCGCATCCTTTTGCAATTGTTTTTTTTAAATTTATCCCACCTCCATCATTTGTTTTCTCTCTGAATATCAGTGTGCAATGATATTGCCGTACATAATGGCGGAAATTCCAATAGACATATTAATTGAATCACGCTTTACTAAGGCCAAATAATAGAATGTAGCAATACAAAGATGTGAACATCAAGTTGCAGCAAATATACGTCAAGAGAAATGGAAGGTTATTCTTTGTGTCAATATAGGCTAATCATTGTTATTTTATTCATGAAATAATCTTATTAAATACAACTCGAGCTAAAACTTTTCTCGTTATAAAAGTTGGAGCCCTTGTTATAATTGTTAATGTGATTTGAGATTTTAATTGACGTCCACGCCTGTGCGACTAACGACCAAGTTTTGTAGCGTATTTAGTGTAGATTAGTAATAACAGGACAGCAAAGGAATGTGAGGAATGCAGCGTGACTGAATATGTGATACATGTTTTAGGTAACATCTTATGAAGCATAAGAGTGTGTGTGCAAAAACAAACCTGTTCCTTAGTAGCATTTATCAAAATTGGTTGGTTGCTATCTAATGTTGAGCAGTTGGCAGTGAAGCCATTCGCTCTCTTGCATTCCAGTATTTTGATGTTGTCATATTATCGACATGATAATATTTATCAAAGTAGCAGGTACAAAAAGTAATGCTACATTCACAATGAAATGCAAATGCAGACGCAAGAGTTTGGACTCATTATTTAATGTAAGCATTCACATAGAAACATGCAATATGCAATACAATGCAAGAGTTCATAAACTGTAAACTTTATCCTTGCATTGCGTGCAAAGAGGAAGAATTCTTTTCTCTAAGCATTGCCTGTGAATTCAATAACAAACGATCACACTGCAAGATTTTAGAAGGCCTGCTGTACATGCATGCTCTTCTATTTGGCCGTGCCGCGCCATCTGTAATCTCCCTCAAGAGGTTATGGCAGTCTTCTTTGATTTAATGGATGTAACTATCATCTGCATAAATTCTCATAAATGGAAGACGCAGAGAGATAATTCTTAGTTCAGTAAATGTGTAGCTTAATCACTTTCTGCAGTCTCTGTACTTGTACTACTTTCAATAATTGAATGAGCAAGTATTGTGACGTCACTGCCGTGAGCGTCAGTTGTTAGTATGTAATGTATTTATTTGTAAAATATTGAGTGAATTTTCTTATGTTGGTTATTGGAAGATATTCGCATGTAACTCACAGATCTAGAAACCCGTGCCAACTTCTTGCGTTGCACTTATGACTACATTGTGAATGTCAGCTCCCTAAAAACACTTACCACCAATTGATTCTCTCACCAAATTTGTTTTGATTCCAGTAGTTAGCAATGCCTTAGTACACAATCCACCTAGTAGCAGTAACCATAACAATGTAAATAAACATTTAGCTGACGATGCAATAGAGCTCCTGTGGATTTAAAAAAGATATGTGAAGAATTGTTACAAATTATTAATATTTGTGTTACAAGCTTCTTTTTTAGATATTATAACATAAGGAATTAGCATGGGTTTCTAGATGTGTAAATTACGTGCAAGTAACTACCAACTCCAAGTTTCTAACTGAATAACATCATCATTTGGAGGAATTTAGTAACAGTGATGGTCCAATTATATTGTTAATTTGAGTCAGTCACTTACATTTTCATTAAAAGGGGCTAGTTTTGGAAGCCTATGCTCCCGTTTTCAACCTCACGGGTCCAACTGCGTTGCTGGTTGCATTCTCTTCTCTGATGGTGAAATGATGAACTTTTTAACTAAGCTGTCTACTGGTGGGATTTCAAAGTTTATTAGGTGATCTTTGTTTTTACATAGGAGGATGTTTTCCCAGTTCATTGTGGCCTGACATGCTTTTTAGCAATTTTAGATTTGGATCTAGATTATGGTTTTCCTTCCAGAAGTGAAATGTTACTGCTGATTTATCTTCTTGTTTTAGTTTTAGGTTTCTAAAGTGCTCTTTGGATCTGATTTTTAAACTTCTTTTGGTTTGTCCTATGTAGAACTTTTCACAATTTGTGCACTTAATTTGATATATTCCTGATCTATTTTCTGGTGAAATTTCATCTTTGATTTTTGAATTTAGCAACATTATTACAGAAAATCTGTTAATTGGAGTCAGGGGGATGTTTTGTTCCTTAAAGATCTTTTTGAATTTTCTAAATGCTTGTGGGTGGTAAGTGGATTTTTTGAATGTGTTGATATTTTTTTTCCTGTTGTTAGGGTAGTTATTTCTTTTATGGCTTTTTTCTGTTTTTCTTTGTCGAGTTTCTTGTATACAAGGTTCTTCTGTATCCATTTTGTTCTGCTGTTTGAATTATGGTAGATTGCCTAATAAACTTGAAAGCTCCCAGTGGACAACTTAGTTAAGAAGTTCATCATTTTGCCTCCAAAAGAGAACGCAGGCAAACATAACCAGCAACGACGATTGGACCCGTGAGGTTGAAAATGGTAGAATAGGCTCCCTCGCAATGAAAATATAAGTGACGTAGTGTTAAAAATACTGACTCCACAAATTAATAATATTAAATAAGAAATTTTTCTCAATCTTTTATAAATGAATAAATAGGTTATAAAAATTAGACCCACTTCACTTTGATGGCAACAATAATGTATTTAGAAGTAATTTAAAGTAAGCAATTGAAATATGGTGAAGCATGCCACACATTGCTGTTGAACGACTGTTACACTGTGTGAATCTTTGTGAAGATTGAAAATCTTTGAGACTGAAATTCCATATCTATGAAACTTCCTCAATATTAATTATTTGCTAATAATATTAGTTAATATCTTTATTATCATATATATTACTCATTTTAATACCATTGTCAGATTCTTAGATAGTAAATTGTGCTTTGAATTTGGCAAAGGGAAATGATAACCGTTATAACTAAGTATTATGGAAAATATTCAATTTTATTTCATGTATTGTAAATGTTCAACGGCTCCCATATTGTAAATTCATGTCTAAACGTGTTCGACCGTTGGAAGAAGCTTGGGTCCGTTGAAGACTCACCTGGTTAAATTTTGGCGAAGCCACATTATTTTGAATTTTCATGAAGCAAGCCGTAGGAGTGGGAGTTAGCACGTGGGTCACGTAGGCCGTTCGCTCAGCCAATTGGTGAGAGGCCAGGCGTGGCTGTGACCAATGGGCTACTCCTACGTCACGCAGTCTTGTAACCAAGTAGTGGGAGTTAGCACGCAGGTCACATACACCGTTCGCTCAGCCAATTGGTGAGAGGCCAGGCGTGGCTGTGACCAATGGGCTACTCCTACGTCACGCAGTCTTGTAACCAAGTAGTGGGAGTTAGCACGCAGGTCACATACACCGTTCGCTCAGCCAATTGGTGAGAGGCCAGGCGTGGCTGTGACCAATGGGCTACTCCTACGTCACGCAGTCTTGTAACCAAGTAGTGGGAGTTAGCGGAGGTCCAGTAGTATATTGTTGGATTAAGCTCGTCCACTCTGATTTAGGACAGTGATGCGACTAGAAGTGTTAAAAGAAGTCGGCACTAAGCTCATGTGAGCAGCCGCGTGAAATTGGAGTACTAACCCGGTTGGTCATATCGGACAATGTATGAAATTGGTGAAATGATGCTCAAATGATCTCGGGGTCCTTGGAGCTCAAACTTATTTGACAAGGGTCTTTTCAGGATAAGGGAAAACCCCGAAAAAAACCTTATCCAGGTAACTCACCCTAAGCAAGATTCAAACTCACGATTTTTGAATGTGAGGCAGACCACCACACTACCCAGCAGGCAAACTTGCATTAGTTTATTCTGCGTTATATTATGGGGACGTGGCCTAGAGATGTCATTAGCAATAACCAGTGAAAGATTTAACGTGGCAACCAAATAATCATCCTCATTTTACTGAAATAGTAGTAAAACTATAATTGATGAAAGTGAGTGTTGCTGTATTTTATTTAGTATTTATACACAACACTGGAATCTCTCAAGCCTGAGATTATATAGCTTTAAACAGTAAGAGCCAATCTCAACTTGATAATAGCTAGTCTGGTGCTAAACAGTAACAGTCCAGGTATCCGCCTTGTCCAGAAGCCAAGGGCATCACAGCACCATCCCGGAACTGCCTAATAAAGTGGGGCAATACGCCTCATCTTGCACTTACATCTCATAACAAATGTTTTTATGAAGCTGTTACTGTAAGTAGTTCTTTGTGCTGGCAAGAAGTGTTGACAGTACTGTTGTTATTATTTACAGGGACAAGCCACAGACATACAGATACAAGCAGAGGAGATCATAAAACTGAAGAAACAGATAAACACTCTGTACGTCAAACATACAGGCCTGCCACTCGAGACTGTAGGTGAGTAACAGCAGTTTGTTTGTGGACCAGCTAGATAATATTCTGTATTAAGGATATTTACATGAAAAATAATTGTCTGGGAATAGCCTCTCGACACTTCTCTATTCTGGATGAATTTTGCATAACTAATAAACTGTAAGAGACAGACAAAAACATACCACAGAAAAAATGTAGATCTCATTAAAACACACAATTTACATCATATACATTCTTTTCGTAGAGTTGGCCATTTTTGAGATGTTCCTTATTATTGGCATCCGTTTTAAAATACTTTTCACTTTTCAAATGCAGGAGTTTGTCAACTGCAAAGAAACAGATTTTAGTCACTTGGCAATCAGCTTTTAAAAGATTTGACTATCACTTTAGATTAATGTATTCCCTTATTTCCCTTCTACGAGGGGCATACTGAAAGTCATGAGCAACACTGTTTTACAATCTTAATATTTATTTTTAAGCCAAACCAAATACATCATCATAATCTACAGACTTTCTTTCACTTTTCGACATATGTGTGCAATCGTTCTACAAGTTTGAAAATGCCCTTGTGATAGAACTCCGATCCAGCTGCCCGCAGACCCTGACGCACTGCTTTCCGAATATCCTCCAGCGTCTCGTAGCGTTGGCCACACATCTGCTCCTTCACAGAACCAAAAAGATGGTAGTCGGAGGGTGCCAAGTCGGGACTGTAGGGAGGATGTGGAAGAGTTTCTCACCCTAATGCCCTGATCTTCTCCATAGTGGCACGGGCAGTATGCGGATGCGCATTATCCTGTTGAAGGATGATCCTCTTTCCAGGGCGTTTATCACGCAAAGCCCGACGGAGCTTCAGAAGTGTCTTGATGTAACGGGCAGAATTTATGGTTTGTCCAGGTTCAAGAAAGTCAACCAGAATGCAACCTTGTGCATCCCAAAAGACACTTCCCATAACTTTTCCTACAGACTGCAGACTCTGACGTTTCGTTTCTGGCTCATAGTGATGGAACCAGCTCCCATCTCCAGTCACAATACACGTCAAAAATTCATCACCTTCATTAAGAAATCTCTGAAGAAGGTTTTGTGCAATGGTTCTTCTCTGAGGTTTGTGGTCTTCAGTCAATAAACGGGGGACCCAACGGGCACAGACCTTTGTATAACCCAAGCTGTGGATCATTTCTTGCACTGCACTATGTCCTATTCCAAGTTGCGCAGCAATTTCATTCACAGTGAAACGCCTATCTCCTGTAATGAGCTCATCAACTCTTTCCTTGTTGCGTTCTGTAGAGGCAGTTCGAGGAACGCCCGCTACGAGGCGCATTTTGCAGAATCGTGTTTCCATCTTTGAAATGTTTCACCCATCTTCTAACACTGCTGGCACCCATGCAGACACCTCCATACGCATGTTGAAGTCTGAGATGAATTTCAGGAGCAGATTTTCCTTCTTTCACAAGGAATTCAATGACAGCACACAGTCGAAACGAAACAATGTCAGCCATTTTTCAAACACCGTCTGTGGTCACGTGATAGAAGCTAATGACGTCACAATATGTCAACATGTGGCTTAAAGTCTGTAGATTATGATCCTGCAATTCGTTTGGTTACATTGTTGAAATTTAAATTTTTACAATGGGTTGCTCGAGACTTTCAGTATGCCCATCGTATCTTTCAAAGAAGCAAGTAATAAGACAATTTTGTTAACGTTTATCATGCAGTATATAGAAGAATAAATGTTGTTTGCTGCTGAATCCTTGTACTTGACACTTCGGGTGGTTTTGCATAAGGTTGGCTTTGCTGCCAGAGTAACTAGTAAACAACTGATTGCAAATGTCTCTACCGTGTGTAAAGACGAATATAAACAGTGTACATAGTAAATGAATACTGATAAATAATGAAACTAATTCGTTATTACTGATGTTAACTGAAAATAAGTGATACTGTAACGTATGTAGCATACATTAGGTATTTATGACAATATTAAACAAAAATGCAAAATAGGTATAACAAAGTGCTTTTCACTGGTTTACAATTTTAATGGCTCAATTCCATCCAAGTCTCCGTTGTCATCCTTCTCGGAAGAATCATAATCAACATCATCGTCGTCACCAAGACATATCAAATTCACTGATGATTCCATCTAATTCCTGTGGTTTTCGTATTATTTTGTGAACATGATTCACTTTCTTCTTCCATGAAGCCACGTCCACACCTTCCACTTCTATAATTGTGAAAGTCTTGTTACGTTCCCTCACGTACAAACAAACCCTAACAATAACAAGTAGTTTGCACAGAACAGCTCAACGCACGTGGTTGGAAATGCCCAGATATTGCAACGCTGTGGCATCTAGATCCGTTTCTGCTGTCTGACCGACCGACCAGAATGCTGTTTTGTGATTGGTTCAGAAAGTCAAATGGGTTAAGATTTTCATCTGTTTTTTGTGGGTGTACCAACTTGTGGGTGTAAGGATTCAGCGGCAGGGGTATAACAATAGATGTAGAGAAAGTCGTGTGAATGTTTCTGTTACAGAGGCAAGTATGGAGCGAGATAAGTTCATGTCTCCTGAAGATGCCAAGGACTTTGGAATCATCGACAAGATTCTGGACCATCCTCCGAAACATGGAGAGCGAGTTGAAGTGGACGCTGAACAGGCACAACCAAGTGTTAGTGCTGCTTAATTGTCTTATATTTATTGTTATATAAAACATTAATAAAATGCTCTGGTACAGTTACTATTTTGTTATTGAATAATATGGAACCTTCCTTGTGAGTGTGTATCTGGTGCACAATTGAATAGATTTGTACTTTCTCTAATGTATAAACAATTCAATACCGAGATATCATGGAAATACATGTTTTGGAACCCCCTGAAACTAAAAAAGCATTTTTAGAAAAATGTAAAGAAGCATGTCTGTGGGCTATGGGGCAGCGTGGCTCAAAATTGAAAAGACTGTTAAATACCAAATTTGATATTTAAGTTGAGTATTTTTCAAGAATGTGACACAAATATTTTCAAGAAAATCCCCCCAACTCAAATTACCCTTTGCATTGAAAACATTTAAAAAATTTTGATTTTCTCAAAAATGGCTCTAATGATTTTGATTAAAATCTCTTATATTTAAGATATTTACATGACAAATAAAATTTGAAATTTTGAATTTTCTGGGAATAGCCTCTAAAGACCTCTTTATTCTGGATGAATTTTTATTGAATTTTGCATAACTAATAAACTGTAAGATATAGAAAAAAACTTACTGCACAAAAAATGTAGAGCTTGATAAAACACACAATTGATGTCATATACATTTTTTTTTTTTTTTGTGAAGTTGGCAATTTTTGAAATATTTCTTGTTATTGATTTCAGTTTTAAAACACTTGAACTTTTCTCATACAGGAACTTGTCAACTCCTGGCAACCACATTTTAAAACATTTGACTGTCAGTTTAGCCTAGTGTATTCCCTTATTTCCCTTCTACTTATAAAGGAACTGAGTAATAAAACAATTTCTGTTAATGTTTTAGCATTAAATAGATAGAAGAATAAGCTTATTAACAATAATGTGTAACACAGATGTAGAGAAAGTCATGTGAATGGAGTATGTCAGATTTTTTAAGCTAAATTTGTTTTGTGGAGCCAAGGTAATGTTGTCATCCTTAAAAACCTTTTAGAACTTTCTTGTGGCACTGGGATAATATGGTTGGTATCTAATGTTAAATGCTTGATAATTAAATCATTCGTTTTCTTGCACTCCAATATTTAGCTGTAAAATTTGTACAATGTAAAGATTACTAAACAAATTGTAACCATTAAGTAATGACCACCACCATTTAAATGGAAATGGCATGTAATTTATGGACACTTTTAACTGCTGTTGTTCTCAGCGTCCCACTCTATATTGGGTGTGAAAGACTGCTTAATTTAGCTGAGAGGCCTCTCTATCAGGCTTGAGGTTCTTTTACACGCCGTAAATCTACACCACAGGACCAACAGCTTTACTTGCCTTCCAAAGGAAGCCATGCTAAGGATTTTTACACCTGAAATAATCCATTGTCCTCTGTCGGGTTTGAACCCGCGGCCTTGGGTATATGAAGTTAGCATGGTAACCATTACACCACAGAGGGCAACGGCACCACCATGTGTTTGGTGGTTATGTCACCCAAGTATTAATACGAAAGAAATTGAAATGCTCCCCTAGGCCTCGAATTCTCTAATACCATGAGGGTCGAAGAAACCGAGAGTTGAATCAAGATAGAAAAGTTTAAAGAGGGAATTGGTATAAGATGAGGAAGAAGATGAACTCACCAGCCCTTCCCTTTTTCTCATGAAGGGGTATTTCAGGTTTCTCAGAGCTCCAATAACAATTATCCATGAAGGCGGAACCAAGCCTCGTCCGTGAGTCAATTTCCCATTGTATACATATTGAGGGTCCACTCACAAAATGTGTTAACACATACAAATCATAAATAAGTACACACTGTGCAGTAGATAATAAATGCTCAGCCATACACTTTGTGACTGAGTGCAGAACAAAATAATAAATACACTGATAATAACTCAACCACACGATATCACCGTCAGCTCAATACTGCACTTTCAGCACTTGTGTGTAGGACAGGAAAAATTCAATGCCATAGCTGGGATTTGAACCATGGATCTCCTGGTCTCTAGCCGTGTGTTGGAAAGGAGTTGGATAGGTAGTCAGACTGAAAAATTCAATGCCATAGCTGGGATTTGAACCACGGATCTCCTGATCTCTAGCCCTATGTAGGACAGGAGTTGGATAGGTAGTCATACTGAAAAATTCAATACCATAGCTGGGATTTGAACCACGGATCTCCTGGTCTCTAGCCATGTGTAGGACAGGAGTTGGATAGGTAGTCAGACTGAAAAATTCAATACCATAGCTGGGATTTGAACCATGGATCTCCTGGTCTCTAGCCATGTGTAGGACAGGAGTTGGATAGGTAGAGTCAGACTGAAAAATTCAATACCATAGCCGGGATTTGAACCACGGATCTCCTGGTCTCTAGCCATGTGTAGGACAGGAGTTGGATAGGTAGTCAGACTGAAAAATTCAATGTCATAGCTGGGATTTGAACCACAGATCTGGTCTCTAGCCATGTGTAGGACAGGAGTTGGATAGGTAGTCAGACTGAAAAATTCAATGCCATAGCTGGGATTTGAACCACAGATCTGGTCTCTAGCCGTGTGTAGGACAGGAGTTGGATAGGTAGTCAGACTGAAAAATTCAATGCCATAGCTGGGATTTGAACCACGGATCTCCTGGTCTCTAGCCGTGTGTAGGACAGGAGTTGGATAGGTAGAGTCAGACTGAAAAATTCAATGTCATAGCTGGGATTTGAACCAGGGATCTCCTGGTCTCTAGCCGTGTGTAGGACAGGAGTTGCATAGGTAGAGTCAGACTGAAAAATTCAATGCCATAGCTGGGATTTGAACCACGGATCTCCTGGTCTCTAGCCGTGTGTAGGACAGGAGTTGGATAGGTAGTCAGACTGAAATATTCAATGCCATAGCTGGGATTTGAACCAGGGATCTCCTGGTCTCTAGCCGTGTGTAGGACAGGAGTTGGATAGGCAGAGTCAGACTGAAAAATTCAATGCCATAGCTGGGATTTGAACCAGGGATCTCCTGGTCTCTAACCGTGTGTAGGACAGGAGTTGGATAGGTAGAGTCAGACTGAAAAATTTAATGCCATAGCTGGGATTTGAACCACGGATCTCCTGGTTTCTAGCCGTGTGTAGGACAGGAGTTGGATAGGTAGAGTCAGACTGAAAAATTCAATTCCATAGCTGGGATTTGAACCGCGGCTCTCCTGGTCTCTAGCCATGTGTTGGACAGGAGTTGGATAGGTAGAGTCAGACTGAAAAATTCAATGTCATAGCTGGGATTTAAACCACGGATCTCCTGGTCTCTAGCCGTGTGTAGGACAGGAGTTGGATAGATAGTCAGACTGAAAAATTCAATGCCATAGCTGGGATTTGAACCAGGGATCTCCTGGTCTCTAGCCATGTGTAGGACAGGAGTTGGATAGGTAGAGTCAGACTGAAAAATTCAATGCCATAGCTGGGATTTGACCACGGATCTCCTGGTCTCTAGCCATGTGTAGGACAGGAGTTGGATAGGTAGAGTCAGACTAATAATTCAATGTCATAGCTGGGATTTGAACCACGGATCTCCTGGTCTCTAGCCATACAGGACAGGAGTTGGATAGGTAGAGTCAGACTAAAAAATTCAATGCCATAGCTGGGATTTGAACCAGGGATCTCCGGGTCTCTAGCCGTGTCTAGGACAGGAGTTGGATGGGTAGAGTCAGACTGAAAAATTCAATACCATAGCTGGGATTTGAACCAGGGATCTCCGGGTCTCTAGCCGTGTGTAGGACAGGAGTTGGATAGGTAGAGTCAGACTGAAAAATTCAATGCCATAGCTGGGATTTGAACCACGGCTCTCCTGGTCTCTAGCCATGTGTTGGACAGGAGTTGGATAGGTAGAGTCAGACTGAAAAATTCAATGTCATAGCCGGGATTTGAACCAGGGATCTCCTGGTCTCTAGCCGTGTGTAGGACAGGAGTTGGATAGGTAGAGTCAGACTGAAAAATTCAATGCCATAGCTGGGATTTGAACCACGGATCTCCTGGTATCTAGCCATGTGTGGGACAGGAGTTGGATAGGTAGAGTCAGACTGAAAAATTCAATACCATAGCTGGGATTTGAACCATGGATCTCCTGGTCTCTAGCCATGTGTAGGACAGGAGTTGCATAGGTAGAGTCAGACTGAAAAATTCAATACCATAGCCGGGATTTGAACCACGGATCTCCTGGTCTCTAGCCATGTGTAGGACAGGAGTTGGATAGGTAGTCAGACTGAAAAATTCAATACCATAGCCGGGATTTGAACCATGGATCTCCTGGTCTCTAGCCGTGTCTAGGACAGGAGTTGGATAGGTAGTCAGACTGAAAAATTCAATGCCATAGCTGGGATTTGAACCAGGGATCTCCTGGTCTCTAGCCGTGTGTAGGACAGGAGTTGGATAGGCAGAGTCAGACTGAAAAATTCAATGCCATAGCTGGGATTTGAACCAGGGATCTCCTGGTCTCTAGCCGTGTGTAGGACAGGAGTTGGATAGGTAGAGTCAGACTGAAAAATTTAATGCCATAGCTGGGATTTGAACCATGGATCTCCCAGTCTCTAGCCATGTGTAGGACAGGAGTTGGATAGGTAGTCAGACTGAAAAATTCAATGCCATAGCTGGGATTTGAACCATGGATCTCCTGGTTTCTAGCCGTGTGTAGGACAGGAGTTGGATAGGTAGAGTCAGACTGAAAAATTCAATTCCATAGCTGGGATTTGAACCGCGGCTCTCCTGGTCTCTAGCCATGTTTTGGACAGGAGTTGGATAGGTAGAGTCAGACTGAAAAATTCAATGTCATAGCTGGGATTTAAACCACGGATCTCCTGGTCTCTAGCCGTGTGTAGGACAGGAGTTGGATAGATAGTCAGACTGAAAAATTCAATGCCATAGCTGGGATTTGAACCAGGGATCTCCTGGTCTCTAGCCATGTGTAGGACAGGAGTTGGATAGGTAGAGTCAGACTGAAAAATTCAATTCCATAGCTGGGATTTGAACCGCGGCTCTCCTGGTCTCTAGCCATGTTTTGGACAGGAGTTGGATAGGTAGAGTCAGACTGAAAAATTCAATGTCATAGCTGGGATTTAAACCACGGATCTCCTGGTCTCTAGCCGTGTGTAGGACAGGAGTTGGATAGATAGTCAGACTGAAAAATTCAATGCCATAGCTGGGATTTGAACCAGGGATCTCCTGGTCTCTAGCCATGTGTAGGACAGGAGTTGGATAGGTAGAGTCAGACTGAAAAATTCAATGCCATAGCTGGGATTTGACCACGGATCTCCTGGTCTCTAGCCATGTGTAGGACAGGAGTTGGATAGGTAGAGTCAGACTGAAAAATTCAATGTCATAGCTGGGATTTGAACCACAGATCTCCTGGTCTCTAGCCATACAGGACAGGAGTTGGATAGGTAGAGTCAGACTAAAAAATTCAATGCCATAGCTGGGATTTGAACCAGGGATCTCCGGGTCTCTAGCCGTGTCTAGGACAGGAGTTGGATAGGTAGAGTCAGACTGAAAAATTCAATACCATAGCTGGGATTTGAACCAGGGATCTCCGGGTCTCTAGCCGTGTGTAGGACAGGAGTTGGATAGGTAGAGTCAGACTGAAAAATTCAATGCCATAGCTGGGATTTGAACCACGGCTCTCCTGGTCTCTAGCCATGTGTTGGACAGGAGTTGGATAGGTAGAGTCAGACTGTAAAATTCAATGTCATAGCCGGGATTTGAACCAGGGATCTCCTGGTCTCTAGCCATGTGTTGCACAGAAGTTGGATAGGTAGAGTCAGACTGAAAAATTCAATATCATAGCTGGGATTTGAACCAGGGATCTCCTGGTCTCTAGTCGTGTGTAGGACAGGAGATGGATAGGTAGAGTCAGACTGAAATATTCAATGCCATAGCTGAGATTTGAACCATGGATCTCCCAGTCTCTAGCCGTGTGTAGGACAGGAGTTGGATAGGTAGTCAGACTGAAAAATTCAATGTCATAGCTGGGATTTGAACCATGGATCTCCTGGTCTCTAGCCATACAGGACAGGAGTTGGATAGGTAGAGTCAGACTAAAAAATTCAATGCCATAGCTGGGATTTGAACCAGGGATCTCCGGGTCTCTAGCCGTGTCTAGGACAGGAGTTGGATGGGTAGAGTCAGACTGAAAAATTCAATACCATAGCTGTGATTTGAACCAGGGATCTCCGGGTCTCTAGGCGTGTGTAGGACAGGAGTTGGATAGGTAGAGTCAGACTGAAAAATTCAATGCCATAGCTGGGATTTGAACCACGGCTCTCCTGGTCTCTAGCCATGTGTTGGACAGGAGTTGGATAGGTAGAGTCAGACTGAAAAATTCAATGTGATAGCCGGGATTTGAACCAGGGATCTCCTGGTCTCTAGCCATGTGTTGCACAGAAGTTGGATAGGTAGAGTCAGACTGAAAAATTCAATATCATAGCTGGGATTTGAACCAGGGATCTCCTGGTCTCTAGTCGTGTGTAGGACAGGAGATGGATAGGTAGAGTCAGACTGAAAAATTCAATGCTATAGCTGAGATTTGAACCATGGATCTCCCAGTCTCTAGCCATGTGTAGGACAGGAGTTGGATAGGTAGTCAGACTGAAAAATTCAATGCCATAGCTGGGATTTGAACCAGGGATATCCTGGTCTCTAGCCATGTGTAGGACAGGAGTTGGATAGGTTGAGTCAGACTGAAAAATTCAATGCCATAGCCGGGATTTGAACCACGGATCTGGTCTCTAGCCGTGCGTAGGACAGGAGTTGGATAGGTAGAGTCAGACTGAAAAATTCAATGCCATAGCTGGGATTTGAACCACGGATCTCCTGGTCTCTAGCCGTGTGTAGGACAGGAGTTGGATAGGTAGTCAGACTGAAATATTCAATGCCATAGCTGGGATTTGAACCAGGGATCTCCTGGTCTCTAACCGTGTGTAGGACAGGAGTTGGATAGGTAGAGTCAGACTGAAAAATTTAATGCCATAGCTGGGATTTGAACCACGGATCTCCTGGTTTCTAGCCGTGTGTAGGACAGGAGTTGGATAGGTAGAGTCAGACTGAAAAATTCAATTCCATAGCTGGGATTTGAACCGCGGCTCTCCTGGTCTCTAGCCATGTGTTGGACAGGAGTTGGATAGGTAGAGTCAGACTGAAAAATTCAATGTCATAGCTGGGATTTAAACCACGGATCTCCTGGTCTCTAGCCGTGTGTAGGACAGGAGTTGGATAGATAGTCAGACTGAAAAATTCAATGCCATAGCTGGGATTTGAACCAGGGATCTCCTGGTCTCTAGCCATGTGTAGGACAGGAGTTGGATAGGTAGAGTCAGACTGAAAAATTCAATGCCATAGCTGGGATTTGACCACGGATCTCCTGGTCTCTAGCCATGTGTAGGACAGGAGTTGGATAGGTAGAGTCAGACTAATAATTCAATGTCATAGCTGGGATTTGAACCACGGATCTCCTGGTCTCTAGCCATACAGGACAGGAGTTGGATAGGTAGAGTCAGACTAAAAAATTCAATGCCATAGCTGGGATTTGAACCAGGGATCTCCGGGTCTCTAGCCGTGTCTAGGACAGGAGTTGGATGGGTAGAGTCAGACTGAAAAATTCAATACCATAGCTGGGATTTGAACCAGGGATCTCCGGGTCTCTAGCCGTGTGTAGGACAGGAGTTGGATAGGTAGAGTCAGACTGAAAAATTCAATGCCATAGCTGGGATTTGAACCACGGCTCTCCTGGTCTCTAGCCATGTGTTGGACAGGAGTTGGATAGGTAGAGTCAGACTGAAAAATTCAATGTCATAGCCGGGATTTGAACCAGGGATCTCCTGGTCTCTAGCCATGTGTTGCACAGAAGTTGGATAGGTAGAGTCAGACTGAAAAATTCAATATCATAGCTGGGATTTGAACCAGGGATCTCCTGGTCTCTAGTCGTGTGTAGGACAGGAGATGGATAGGTAGAGTCAGACTGAAAAATTCAATGCCATAGCTGAGATTTGAACCATGGATCTCCCAGTCTCTAGCCGTGTGTAGGACAGGAATTGGATAGTTAGTCAGACTGAAAAATTCAATGTCATAGCTGGGATTTGAACCATGGATCTCCCAGTCTCTAGCCGTGTGTAGGACAGGAGTTGGATAGGTAGTCAGACTGAAAAATTCAATGCCATAGCTGGGATTTGAACCACGGATCTCCTGGTATCTAGCCATGTGTGGGACAGGAGTTGGATAGGTAGAGTCAGACTGAAAAATTCAATGCCATAGCTGAGATTTGAACCACGGATCTCCTGGTCTCTAGCCATGTGTAGGACAGGAGTTGGATAGGTAGAGTCAGACTGAAAAATTCAATGCCATAGCTGGGATTTGAACCACGGATCTCCTGGTCTCTAGCCGTGTGTAGGACAGGAGTTGGATAGGTAGTCAGACTGAAAAATTCAATACCATAGCTGGGATTTGAACCAGGGATCTCCTGGTCTCTAGCCGTGTGTAGGACAGGAGTTGGATAGGTAGAGTCAGACTGAAAAATTCAATGCCATAGCTGGGATTTGAACCATGGATCTCCTGGTCTCTAGCCGTGTGTAGGACAGGAGTTGCATAGGTAGAGTCAGACTGAAAAATTCAATACCATAGCCGGGATTTGAACCACGGATCTCCTGGTCTCTAGCCATGTGTAGGACAGGAGTTGGATAGGTAGAGTCAGACTGAAAAATTCAATGCCATAGCTGGGATTTGAACCACGGATCTCCTGGTCTCTAGCCATGTGTAGGACAGGAGTTGGATAGGTAGTCAGACTGAAAAATTCAATGCCATAGCTGGGATTTGAACCACGGATCTCCTGGTCTCTAGCCGTGTCTAGGACAGGAGTTGGATAGGTAGTCAGACTGAAAAATTCAATGCCATAGCTGGGATTTGAACCAGGGATCTCCTGGTCTCTAGCCGTGTGTAGGACAGGAGTTGGATAGGCAGAGTCAGACTGAAAAATTCAATGCCATAGCTGGGATTTGAACCAGGGATCTCCTGGTCTCTAGCCGTGTGTAGGACAGGAGTTGGATAGGTAGAGTCAGACTGAAAAATTTAATGCCATAGCTGGGATTTGAACCATGGATCTCCCAGTCTCTAGCCGTGTGTAGGACAGGAGTTGGATAGGTAGTCAGACTGAAAAATTCAATGCCATAGCTGGGATTTGAACCATGGATCTCCTGGTTTCTAGCCGTGTGTAGGACAGGAGTTGGATAGGTAGAGTCAGACTGAAAAATTCAATTCCATAGCTGGGATTTGAACCGCGGCTCTCCTGGTCTCTAGCCATGTTTTGGACAGGAGTTGGATAGGTAGAGTCAGACTGAAAAATTCAATGTCATAGCTGGGATTTAAACCACGGATCTCCTGGTCTCTAGCCGTGTGTAGGACAGGAGTTGGATAGATAGTCAGACTGAAAAATTCAATGCCATAGCTGGGATTTGAACCAGGGATCTCCTGGTCTCTAGCCATGTGTAGGACAGGAGTTGGATAGGTAGAGTCAGACTGAAAAATTCAATGCCATAGCTGGGATTTGATCACGGATCTCCTGGTCTCTAGCCATGTGTAGGACAGGAGTTGGATAGGTAGAGTCAGACTGAAAAATTCAATGTCATAGCTGGGATTTGAACCACGGATCTCCTGGTCTCTAGCCATACAGGACAGGAGTTGGATAGGTAGAGTCAGACTAAAAAATTCAATGCCATAGCTGGGATTTGAACCAGGGATCTCCGGGTCTCTAGCCGTGTCTAGGACAGGAGTTGGATGGGTAGAGTCAGACTGAAAAATTCAATACCATAGCTGGGATTTGAACCAGGGATCTCCGGGTCTCTAGCCGTGTGTAGGACAGGAGTTGGATAGGTAGAGTCAGACGGAAAAATTCAATGCCATAGCTGGGATTTGAACCACGGCTCTCCTGGTCTCTAGCCATGTGTTGGACAGGAGTTGGATAGGTAGAGTCAGACTGTAAAATTCAATGTCATAGCCGGGATTTGAACCAGGGATCTCCTGGTCTCTAGCCATGTGTTGCACAGAAGTTGGATAGGTAGAGTCAGACTGAAAAATTCAATATCATAGCTGGGATTTGAACCAGGGATCTCCTGGTCTCTAGTCGTGTGTAGGACAGGAGATGGATAGGTAGAGTCAGACTGAAATATTCAATGCCATAGCTGAGATTTGAACCATGGATCTCCCAGTCTCTAGCCGTGTGTAGGACAGGAGTTGGATAGGTAGTCAGACTGAAAAATTCAATGTCATAGCTGGGATTTGAACCATGGATCTCCTGGTCTCTAGCCATACAGGACAGGAGTTGGATAGGTAGAGTCAGACTAAAAAATTCAATGCCATAGCTGGGATTTGAACCAGGGATCTCCGGGTCTCTAGCCGTGTCTAGGACAGGAGTTGGATGGGTAGAGTCAGACTGAAAAATTCAATACCATAGCTGTGATTTGAACCAGGGATCTCCGGGTCTCTAGCCGTGTGTAGGACAGGAGTTGGATAGGTAGAGTCAGACTGAAAAATTCAATGCCATAGCTGGGATTTGAACCACGGCTCTCCTGGTCTCTAGCCATGTGTTGGACAGGAGTTGGATAGGTAGAGTCAGACTGAAAAATTCAATGTGATAGCCGGGATTTGAACCAGGGATCTCCTGGTCTCTAGCCATGTGTTGCACAGAAGTTGGATAGGTAGAGTCAGACTGAAAAATTCAATATCATAGCTGGGATTTGAACCAGGGATCTCCTGGTCTCTAGTCGTGTGTAGGACAGGAGATGGATAGGTAGAGTCAGACTGAAAAATTCAATGCTATAGCTGAGATTTGAACCATGGATCTCCCAGTCTCTAGCCATGTGTAGGACAGGAGTTGGATAGGTAGTCAGACTGAAAAATTCAATGTCATAGCTGGGAGTTGAACCATGGATCTCCCAGTCTCTAGCCGTGTGTAGGACAGGAGTTGGATAGGTAGAGTCAGACTGTAAAATTCAATGCCATAGCTGGGATTTGAACCATGGATCTCCCAGTCTCTAGCCGTGTGTAGGACAGGAGTTGGATAGGTAGTCAGACTGAAAAATTCAATGCCATAGCTGGGATTTGAACCACGGATCTCCTGGTATCTAGCCATGTGTGGGACAGGAGTTGGATAGGTAGAGTCAGACTGAAAAATTCAATGCCATAGCTGAGATTTGAACCACGGATCTCCTGGTCTCTAGCCGTGTGTAGGACAGGAGTTGGATAGGTAATGTCAGACTGAAAAATTCAATGTCATAGCCGGGATTTGAACCACGGATCTCCTGGTCTCTAGCCGTGTGAAGAACAGGAGTTGGGTAGGTAGTCAGACTGAAAAATTCAATGCCATAGCTGGGATTTGAACCAGGGATATCCTGGTCTCTAGCCATGTGTAGGACAGGAGTTGGATAGGTTGAGTCAGACTGAAAAATTCAATGCCATAGCCGGGATTTGAACCACAGATCTGGTCTCTAGCCGTGCGTAGGACAGGAGTTGGATAGGTAGAGTCAGACTGAAAAATTCAATGCCATAGCTGGGATTTGAACCACGGATCTCCTGGTCTCTAGCCGTGTGTAGGACAGGAGTTGGATAGGTAGAGTCAGACTGAAAAATTCAATGTCATAGCTGGGATTTGAACCACGGATCTCCTGGTCTCTAGCCGTGTGTAGGACAGGAGTTGGATAGGTAGAGTCAGACTGAAACATTCAATGCCATAGCTGGGATTTGAACCATGGATCTCCTAGTCTCTAGCCATGTGTTGGACAGGAGTTGGATAGGTAGTCAGACTGAAACATTCAATGCCATAGCTGGGATTTGAACCACGGATCTCCTGGTCTCTAGCCATACAGGACAGGAGTTGGATAGGTAGAGTCAGACTGAAAAATTCAATATCATAGCTGGGATTTGAACCACGGATCTCCTGGTCTCTAGCCATACAGGACAGGATTTGGATAGGTAGAGTCAGACTAAAAAATTCAATGCCATAGCTGGGATTTGAACCAGGGATCTCCGGGTCTCTAGCCGTGTCTAGGACAGGAGTTGGATAGGTAGAGTCAGACTGAAAAATTCAATACCATAGCTGGGATTTGAACCAGGGATCTCCGGGTCTCTAGCCGTGTGTAGGACAGGAGTTGGATAGGTAGAGTCAGACTGAAAAATTCAATGCCATAGCTGGGATTTGAACCACGGCTCTCCTGGTCTCTAGCCATGTGTTGGACAGGAGTTGGATAGGTAGAGTCAGACTGTAAAATTCAATGTCATAGCCGGGATTTGAACCAGGGATCTCCTGGTCTCTAGCCATGTGTTGCACAGAAGTTGGATAGGTAGAGTCAGACTGAAAAATTCAATATCATAGCTGGGATTTGAACCAGGGATCTCCTGGTCTCTAGTCGTGTGTAGGACAGGAGATGGATAGGTAGAGTCAGACTGAAATATTCAATGCCATAGCTGAGATTTGAACCATGGATCTCCCAGTCTCTAGCCGTGTGTAGGACAGGAGTTGGATAGGTAGTCAGACTGAAAAATTCAATGTCATAGCTGGGATTTGAACCATGGATCTCCTGGTCTCTAGCCATACAGGACAGGAGTTGGATAGGTAGAGTCAGACTAAAAAATTCAATGCCATAGCTGGGATTTGAACCAGGGATCTCCGGGTCTCTAGCCGTGTCTAGGACAGGAGTTGGATGGGTAGAGTCAGACTGAAAAATTCAATACCATAGCTGTGATTTGAACCAGGGATCTCCGGGTCTCTAGCCATGTGTAGGACAGGACTTGGATAGGTAGAGTCAGACTGAAAAATTCAATGCCATAGCTGGGATTTGAACCACGGCTCTCCTGGTCTCTAGCCATGTGTTGGACAGGAGTTGGATAGGTAGAGTCAGACTGAAAAATTCAATGTGATAGCCGGGATTTGAACCAGGGATCTCCTGGTCTCTAGCCATGTGTTGCACAGAAGTTGGATAGGTAGAGTCAGACTGAAAAATTCAATATCATAGCTGGGATTTGAACCAGGGATCTCCTGGTCTCTAGTCGTGTGTAGGACAGGAGATGGATAGGTAGAGTCAGACTGAAAAATTCAATGCTATAGCTGAGATTTGAACCATGGATCTCCCAGTCTCTAGCCATGTGTAGGACAGGAGTTGGATAGGTAGTCAGACTGAAAAATTCAATGCCATAGCTGGGATTTGAACCAGGGATATCCTGGTCTCTAGCCATGTGTAGGACAGGAGTTGGATAGGTTGAGTCAGACTGAAAAATTCAATGCCATAGCCGGGATTTGAACCACAGATCTGGTCTCTAGCCGTGCGTAGGACAGGAGTTGGATAGGTAGAGTCAGACTGAAAAATTCAATGCCATAGCTGGGATTTGAACCACGGATCTCCTGGTCTCTAGCCGTGTGTAGGACAGGAGTTGGATAGGTAGTCAGACTGAAATATTCAATGCCATAGCTGGGATTTGAACCAGGGATCTCCTGGTCTCTAACCGTGTGTAGGACAGGAGTTGGATAGGTAGAGTCAGACTGAAAAATTTAATGCCATAGCTGGGATTTGAACCACGGATCTCCTGGTTTCTAGCCGTGTGTAGGACAGGAGTTGGATAGGTAGAGTCAGACTGAAAAATTCAATTCCATAGCTGGGATTTGAACCGCGGCTCTCCTGGTCTCTAGCCATGTGTTGGACAGGAGTTGGATAGGTAGAGTCAGACTGAAAAATTCAATGTCATAGCTGGGATTTAAACCACGGATCTCCTGGTCTCTAGCCGTGTGTAGGACAGGAGTTGGATAGATAGTCAGACTGAAAAATTCAATGCCATAGCTGGGATTTGAACCAGGGATCTCCTGGTCTCTAGCCATGTGTAGGACAGGAGTTGGATAGGTAGAGTCAGACTGAAAAATTCAATGCCATAGCTGGGATTTGACCACGGATCTCCTGGTCTCTAGCCATGTGTAGGACAGGAGTTGGATAGGTAGAGTCAGACTAATAATTCAATGTCATAGCTGGGATTTGAACCACGGATCTCCTGGTCTCTAGCCATACAGGACAGGAGTTGGATAGGTAGAGTCAGACTAAAAAATTCAATGCCATAGCTGGGATTTGAACCAGGGATCTCCGGGTCTCTAGCCGTGTCTAGGACAGGAGTTGGATGGGTAGAGTCAGACTGAAAAATTCAATACCATAGCTGGGATTTGAACCAGGGATCTCCGGGTCTCTAGCCGTGTGTAGGACAGGAGTTGGATAGGTAGAGTCAGACTGAAAAATTCAATGCCATAGCTGGGATTTGAACCACGGCTCTCCTGGTCTCTAGCCATGTGTTGGACAGGAGTTGGATAGGTAGAGTCAGACTGAAAAATTCAATGTCATAGCCGGGATTTGAACCAGGGATCTCCTGGTCTCTAGCCATGTGTTGCACAGAAGTTGGATAGGTAGAGTCAGACTGAAAAATTCAATATCATAGCTGGGATTTGAACCAGGGATCTCCTGGTCTCTAGTCGTGTGTAGGACAGGAGATGGATAGGTAGAGTCAGACTGAAAAATTCAATGCCATAGCTGAGATTTGAACCATGGATCTCCCAGTCTCTAGCCGTGTGTAGGACAGGAATTGGATAGTTAGTCAGACTGAAAAATTCAATGTCATAGCTGGGATTTGAACCATGGATCTCCCAGTCTCTAGCCGTGTGTAGGACAGGAGTTGGATAGGTAGTCAGACTGAAAAATTCAATGCCATAGCTGGGATTTGAACCACGGATCTCCTGGTATCTAGCCATGTGTGGGACAGGAGTTGGATAGGTAGAGTCAGACTGAAAAATTCAATGCCATAGCTGAGATTTGAACCACGGATCTCCTGGTCTCTAGCCATGTGTAGGACAGGAGTTGGATAGGTAGAGTCAGACTGAAAAATTCAATGCCATAGCTGGGATTTGAACCACGGATCTCCTGGTCTCTAGCCGTGTGTAGGACAGGAGTTGGATAGGTAGTCAGACTGAAAAATTCAATACCATAGCTGGGATTTGAACCAGGGATCTCCTGGTCTCTAGCCGTGTGTAGGACAGGAGTTGGATAGGTAGAGTCAGACTGAAAAATTCAATGCCATAGCTGGGATTTGAACCATGGATCTCCTGGTCTCTAGCCGTGTGTAGGACAGGAGTTGCATAGGTAGAGTCAGACTGAAAAATTCAATACCATAGCCGGGATTTGAACCACGGATCTCCTGGTCTCTAGCCATGTGTAGGACAGGAGTTGGATAGGTAGAGTCAGACTGAAAAATTCAATGCCATAGCTGGGATTTGAACCACGGATCTCCTGGTCTCTAGCCATGTGTAGGACAGGAGTTGGATAGGTAGTCAGACTGAAAAATTCAATGCCATAGCTGGGATTTGAACCACGGATCTCCTGGTCTCTAGCCGTGTCTAGGACAGGAGTTGGATAGGTAGTCAGACTGAAAAATTCAATGCCATAGCTGGGATTTGAACCAGGGATCTCCTGGTCTCTAGCCGTGTGTAGGACAGGAGTTGGATAGGCAGAGTCAGACTGAAAAATTCAATGCCATAGCTGGGATTTGAACCAGGGATCTCCTGGTCTCTAGCCGTGTGTAGGACAGGAGTTGGATAGGTAGAGTCAGACTGAAAAATTTAATGCCATAGCTGGGATTTGAACCATGGATCTCCCAGTCTCTAGCCGTGTGTAGGACAGGAGTTGGATAGGTAGTCAGACTGAAAAATTCAATGCCATAGCTGGGATTTGAACCATGGATCTCCTGGTTTCTAGCCGTGTGTAGGACAGGAGTTGGATAGGTAGAGTCAGACTGAAAAATTCAATTCCATAGCTGGGATTTGAACCGCGGCTCTCCTGGTCTCTAGCCATGTTTTGGACAGGAGTTGGATAGGTAGAGTCAGACTGAAAAATTCAATGTCATAGCTGGGATTTAAACCACGGATCTCCTGGTCTCTAGCCGTGTGTAGGACAGGAGTTGGATAGATAGTCAGACTGAAAAATTCAATGCCATAGCTGGGATTTGAACCAGGGATCTCCTGGTCTCTAGCCATGTGTAGGACAGGAGTTGGATAGGTAGAGTCAGACTGAAAAATTCAATGCCATAGCTGGGATTTGACCACGGATCTCCTGGTCTCTAGCCATGTGTAGGACAGGAGTTGGATAGGTAGAGTCAGACTGAAAAATTCAATGTCATAGCTGGGATTTGAACCACGGATCTCCTGGTCTCTAGCCATACAGGACAGGAGTTGGATAGGTAGAGTCAGACTAAAAAATTCAATGCCATAGCTGGGATTTGAACCAGGGATCTCCGGGTCTCTAGCCGTGTCTAGGACAGGAGTTGGATGGGTAGAGTCAGACTGAAAAATTCAATACCATAGCTGGGATTTGAACCAGGGATCTCCGGGTCTCTAGCCGTGTGTAGGACAGGAGTTGGATAGGTAGAGTCAGACTGAAAAATTCAATGCCATAGCTGGGATTTGAACCACGGCTCTCCTGGTCTCTAGCCATGTGTTGGACAGGAGTTGGATAGGTAGAGTCAGACTGTAAAATTCAATGTCATAGCCGGGATTTGAACCAGGGATCTCCTGGTCTCTAGCCATGTGTTGCACAGAAGTTGGATAGGTAGAGTCAGACTGAAAAATTCAATATCATAGCTGGGATTTGAACCAGGGATCTCCTGGTCTCTAGTCGTGTGTAGGACAGGAGATGGATAGGTAGAGTCAGACTGAAATATTCAATGCCATAGCTGAGATTTGAACCATGGATCTCCCAGTCTCTAGCCGTGTGTAGGACAGGAGTTGGATAGGTAGTCAGACTGAAAAATTCAATGTCATAGCTGGGATTTGAACCATGGATCTCCTGGTCTCTAGCCATACAGGACAGGAGTTGGATAGGTAGAGTCAGACTAAAAAATTCAATGCCATAGCTGGGATTTGAACCAGGGATCTCCGGGTCTCTAGCCGTGTCTAGGACAGGAGTTGGATGGGTAGAGTCAGACTGAAAAATTCAATACCATAGCTGTGATTTGAACCAGGGATCTCCGGGTCTCTAGCCGTGTGTAGGACAGGAGTTGGATAGGTAGAGTCAGACTGAAAAATTCAATGCCATAGCTGGGATTTGAACCACGGCTCTCCTGGTCTCTAGCCATGTGTTGGACAGGAGTTGGATAGGTAGAGTCAGACTGAAAAATTCAATGTGATAGCCGGGATTTGAACCAGGGATCTCCTGGTCTCTAGCCATGTGTTGCACAGAAGTTGGATAGGTAGAGTCAGACTGAAAAATTCAATATCATAGCTGGGATTTGAACCAGGGATCTCCTGGTCTCTAGTCGTGTGTAGGACAGGAGATGGATAGGTAGAGTCAGACTGAAAAATTCAATGCTATAGCTGAGATTTGAACCATGGATCTCCCAGTCTCTAGCCATGTGTAGGACAGGAGTTGGATAGGTAGTCAGACTGAAAAATTCAATGTCATAGCTGGGAGTTGAACCATGGATCTCCCAGTCTCTAGCCGTGTGTAGGACAGGAGTTGGATAGGTAGAGTCAGACTGTAAAATTCAATGCCATAGCTGGGATTTGAACCATGGATCTCCCAGTCTCTAGCCGTGTGTAGGACAGGAGTTGGATAGGTAGTCAGACTGAAAAATTCAATGCCATAGCTGGGATTTGAACCACGGATCTCCTGGTATCTAGCCATGTGTGGGACAGGAGTTGGATAGGTAGAGTCAGACTGAAAAATTCAATGCCATAGCTGAGATTTGAACCACGGATCTCCTGGTCTCTAGCCGTGTGTAGGACAGGAGTTGGATAGGTAATGTCAGACTGAAAAATTCAATGTCATAGCCGGGATTTGAACCACGGATCTCCTGGTCTCTAGCCGTGTGAAGAACAGGAGTTGGGTAGGTAGTCAGACTGAAAAATTCAATGCCATAGCTGGGATTTGAACCAGGGATATCCTGGTCTCTAGCCATGTGTAGGACAGGAGTTGGATAGGTTGAGTCAGACTGAAAAATTCAATGCCATAGCCGGGATTTGAACCACAGATCTGGTCTCTAGCCGTGCGTAGGACAGGAGTTGGATAGGTAGAGTCAGACTGAAAAATTCAATGCCATAGCTGGGATTTGAACCACGGATCTCCTGGTCTCTAGCCGTGTGTAGGACAGGAGTTGGATAGGTAGAGTCAGACTGAAAAATTCAATGTCATAGCTGGGATTTGAACCACGGATCTCCTGGTCTCTAGCCGTGTGTAGGACAGGAGTTGGATAGGTAGAGTCAGACTGAAACATTCAATGCCATAGCTGGGATTTGAACCATGGATCTCCTAGTCTCTAGCCATGTGTTGGACAGGAGTTGGATAGGTAGTCAGACTGAAACATTCAATGCCATAGCTGGGATTTGAACCACGGATCTCCTGGTCTCTAGCCATACAGGACAGGAGTTGGATAGGTAGAGTCAGACTGAAAAATTCAATATCATAGCTGGGATTTGAACCACGGATCTCCTGGTCTCTAGCCATACAGGACAGGAGTTGGATAGGTAGTCAGACTGAAAAATTCAGTGTCATAGCCGGGATTTGAACCATGGATCTCCTGGTCTCTAGTCATGTGTAGGACAGGAGTTGGATAGGTAGTCAGACTGAAACATTCAATGCCATAGTTGGGATTTGAACCATGGATCTCCCAGTCTCTAGCCGTGTGAAGGACATGAGTTGGATAGGTAGAGTCAGATTGAAAAATTCAATGCCATAGCTGGGATTTGAACCATGGATCTCCCAGTCTCTAGCCGTGTGAAGGACAGGAGTTGGATAGGTAGAGTCAGACTGTAAAATTCAATGCCATAGCTGGGATTTGAACCATGGATCTCCCAGTCTCTAGCCGTGTGTAGGACAGGAGTTGGATAGGTAGAGTCAGACTGTAAAATTCAATGCCATAGCTGGGATTTGAACCATGGATCTCCCAGTCTCTAGCCGTGTGTAGGACAGGAGTTGGATAGGTAGAGTCAGACTGAAAAATTCAATGCCATAGCTGGGATTTGACCACAGATCTCCTGGTCTCTAGCCGTGTGTAGGACAGGAGTTGGATAGGTAGTCAGACTGAAAAATTCAATGCCATAGCTGGGATTTGACCACGGATCTCCTGGTCTCTAGCCGTGTGTAGGACAGGAGTTGGATAGGTAGAGTCAGACTGAAAAATTCAATGCCATAGCTGGGATTTGAACCATGGATCTCCGGGTCTCTAGCCGTGTGTAGGACAGGAGTTGGATAGGTAGAGTCAGACTGAAAAATTCAATGCCATAGCTGGGATTTGACCACGGTGGTCTCTAGCCATGTGTAGGACAGGAGTTGGATAGGTAGAGTCAGACTGAAAAATTCAATGCCATAGCTGGGATGACTGTCTTGCAGGTTTCCTGGCAAACCACAAGGTGATCTCAAAGTATTAATAGTTGTATATGCTATGAATCCTAGGACTTAAGTACTTACAAGATTGTAAGTCGCCATTGGGGTTGTCTCAATATAATTTGCGATGACCTTGTGGTTTACCGAGAAACATACGAGTCAGTTGAATTTAATGCCATGGTAGAGCAACCAGCTAGAGACTGGGAAATGCCAGCTATTGCACTGAATTTTTCAGTCTGGATACTTACCCAAGACCATTTATACTAACATGAAGCAGAATAAGGTTGTTACAGAGATTTAGACAAAGTCATGTGTATGGAACACATCAGCTTTTGGTAGTGTTTAACACCTGCTTTTACTACTTGTGGCACCGCAGGTGATGACACTGGTCATACAAGATGGAGCATCGATGGCAGGGGAAACCGGCGAAAACCTGCTTTGTCCACCACAAATCTCACATGTCTCTTGGGATCAAACCCAACATTTTCTAATTATTTCCTTGATAACTGGGCACTTATAAAAAGGGATGCTTAACCATATTTAAAGTCGATGAGTTTATCTGTTGTCATAGATGGTGAGTTTATTTGCAAGTCCTTGCAGGTTTTCCCATCTAAACTGAAAAGTTGATCACTTTTTGCTGTTCAACAAAACCACACTCAATAATTAGAGAAATGTGTGCCAAAACAACTAATCTATTAAACATTTGGTTTGTTAATGTGTAACACGATGGTAACACCAACTTGCCTAAGGCCTATATTACACTATCATAATGACAGAAATGTGATCATAGAGACGATAAAACATTTTACAGTGTAGCATAGCAAGTTCGACCACATCTAGCTGTGATAAAGGTTATACCCACCATTCACATCTGTGATTAGAAAACAGACATACGTGCAGTGGCTACAGTAAATTGCTCATTTCCTATTATTAATCACACAAAATGCTGTACAATTCAAAACATAATTATAAAAGAGAAACAAAAGACTGAAAATATATAAAAGCCATTAGTGTAATATATGGCAAATAATGTTGTGAGGAAATAGTTAAATGGCTTAGGGAGCCAATATATAGAAGAACAAATTGAAAGTTATGGTAACCATTAATTACTATTTTTGTTGCTCATGACTGTAGTATTCGTTAACATTTTTGTTACAATTTGTCTTATTGAGCTTAAGTTTTAGGTTAGGTTATTTTATTTGTTGTAGTGTTTACTGCTCTGGCACAGCAGGCGATGACATTGATGATGCACGAAGATGGCGGGGGAAACTGGAGAACCTGCTTTGTCCACCACAAATCTCACATGCGGTTGCTTGGGATGGAACCCGTGCCGTCTAGGTGAGAGGCGAATGGTCTGATCACTCGGCCGTTAGGTTATATGAAAATGTTGCAGATAAATGTAATAGAAAGTTAAAATAAACGTGTTTATAAATATTCACTACAATGACACATCCTAAACACAACAAATTAGAAATCATTGTTCCAGCTCATGCTATTAACTTTACGTTATTCTTTTTAAAACTGTGATTAAAGGCTTTTTGACATTCTCTGGTAGTATAATACAGGCCTTAGCAACTTTGAAACACAGTATTTGTTGAATCACTCTTGTATGTGGGACATAGTAACAAAAGAATGTGTTTATATTCACTTTATTAGCTTTCAAAGCAGGTATACATACATAGTGTTTACAATATGCACACAAAATACATATCCTATGTTCAGTGTTTTATTATAGGTATAGGAGTTAATGAATGCGCCACAAGGCAGCACTAACACCAGGTCTAAATATGTAGGTTATTATGCAATACTTTGGCTGCTCTAAAAATCAAATGAAACTAAGTGTGGTTGATTGATTTTGTATTTCTGATGATGATTTCAACGGGGTTGATTTGTTGGAAAAGCTTGTTTTTTTATTATAGACAAATTTGTATGCATGCTGGAACTGTTGTTATTTTGCATACATGACATATATTTACCCAATAACTATATATAAACGAGTATTATATGAATAATAGCTGGTTTTATGTGTATATACTAAATGCTTGCATAAAAACTGGATTTATAATGAAAAAGCTTGGTTTCGTAGCTAGCGGAAGATGCTGTTTCTATTGGTGTGCCAGAACGTCATATATCGCTCTTGGCAGGACTACCATGTTGTGAAAACCCATAGCAATTAATTCTCTGATAAGAGTGGCTATAGTAGTTGGTGGAGGAGTATGTTCTTGTGATTTTTTTTAAACCATTTGGTCCGGTGGTTTTCAAATTTAGCAGAAGGTTAGGTTCAAATCTATTAAGGTTAATATGTTGGCAGTGTTTTCTATTGTGGCAGTAGTTGGTAGAGAAGTGTGCTTCTGAACATTATAAAACCATTTATTATTTGGTAATATCTGGCACATATGCAAAATATCAACCCTTCCAGCATGCACACGAATTTAAAAGAACAAAGCTTTTCCAACAAATAAACCCTTTGAAATCATCGTCAGAAATACAAAGTCAATCAATCACAGTTTGTTTCATTTGATTTTTAAAGTGGCCCAAGTTCTGCATAATTACTATTACCTGCTACCTAAAACTGAAACAGTATTATTGTAATTCTATTACAGAGAACAGATTCATCGCTGCTGACACCTAAGGTGTAAGTAAATCCATCACCATACTTTCATAAAGCAAACAAGCATTCATTGATAAAATATTTGGATCAGCTAGTATTGAATTGAATTTATTTCCACTTAATATTTAGTTCTATAACATTATTTTACAATTACTTGACCTTATAAAAAAAATAAAGCAATACTACATATTAGTGATTCCTCCTGAATTACTGTTTAACCAAGTTTTGAGTAGTGTGACCTTGCGAGTAGTCAATATCAAATCAACCTCCATCTCTATCCATATTAGATTTGTTTCTAGCCAATCTAGATCCCCAATTTTATTTTCTTCAACTACAGTATACTCTTGATTATTCGGGGTAAATGTGGGGGAGAAGAATCACAAATAGTCGAGAAATCCGTAATTTAATGCTTTTAAGGTACAACATACATACGTGAATAAGAAATTATGTTTTATCAACATATATTCTTTATTAAAAAGTTTATTCCACTTCTGCAATAAAGAACCTGGTGCATGACAATAAGTGCCATTTCTATTATAAGAGCTGTAGCTTTCCTGGCGGCATAATTCTTCAAAGTTTTCTTGGGCTTGCAGTCCGGTGTAGATATGGTGAGGCACCAACGTTTTGGGAGCACACATTGTTCCCATCTTCAGGGTTACTGAATGAATTGAACTGATGTGCTCTTATTAATATAGAAATGTTTGTGGGGTCCATGCGGGCCAATCAGCGCGCTGAGGTGAAATGGAGTACGGACGTGAAAGAAAACATTGCGATTCAGGACACTCTTCTAAGGGTCTGATTTACTTTTTTCTCTGCAGGTCTAAGGACAGTTTCCAAGCATTGCTCAATTGTAATCCTGAATCTCCGTTGAGATTGCATCTTTCAGATATTGGATATTGGCCATGTAGGGAAAGACGCAATCTCAACAGATAGTTACCTTACATTCCTCTATGTACTTCCATAACTGACTGAGTGGCGGCAATTCATGATTAAAATGTCTTTCCAAGCATCAAACTCTTCTGTGCACTTTGCAGGCCCTCAACATGTTATTTGTCCCAATGAGCATACAGCTCTAGGTAGGGACTGCCCTTCAGTGACGCAGTAAGCAAAATACAAGGAATAAAATAAACACATCAACGCACATAAAAAGGAGTATATAAGTATACATTTTGTACACACACACATATACAGGATATTAATGAACTACATGGAAATAATTTGCGAGATTGTGTACGTGCCTAATATAAGTAATTTGAGACTCGCAATGCATGGTCCCCGGATAAACATAACATTAAATGTGTGGGTATCAGGTGCTCATAAGTTGGTGTTAAAGCAAAGCAGATTGAAAAACTGTCTTTAAAACTGCCCCCCAAGTATTGAAATATAAATTTTTAGCAGCTCGTTACTAGCGTTCTCAACATTTAATGTTGCAAAAATCTGTAAAATCTAGAACTAATCACCTGACAGTGCGACACTAACCATTCATTAACTACATTCTTGATTTATGTAGCCTACTCTGGAGGCATTTTTGCAACTGCTCTGGTGGCTTAATGCGTAACACAGGAAGCTGCTATCCCAAAGGTCATCATGAGTTTCATTCCTGTCGTAGAGTAAATTTCTTTTATTATTATTTTTTTCATTCCAAACGAAGTGCCGTGATATGTGGCGCACTGGCACTTCAGAAACTTATAGCCGTTACTTGGAAATTTCAATAAATAGGCCATATCTCCTATCTTAAATTACTTATTTAAATAATCTACATATTCTGTGAAAATATTTTGGTATAGTTCATTTACACCCTGTATATATAGTTTTTTTTAACCTAATTTGTGAGAGTGTGTTATTAAACTTAATGCAATATTTCAACAAACACCATTGGGATTTTCTGTTGTCAAATTGTTAGGAATTACAGTATTGCTCAAGTTGGTATTTATTTTTTAATTAGGGATAAGTTATATGGTTCTTTAACGTTAAATGGGAGAGTGTTTTGGTGGCACTATGTAGAGTTAACTGATTCTAGGGAGATGTGATTGGCTGTTGTTTTGTAGGAGTGAATATCTTTTTTGTGTTTGATTACAGCGTTTCCTTAAACACTTGTACAGAAGGCTAACACTGTATTTCAATAGCTCTCTTTTGTAGCATTTGTTCTTATTGCATTTAAATACAGAAAATTGGGGTGCAATAAAGACTTCTTTTACAGCTGTTATCTGAGTCTGTACAATATGCAAATAATAGAGATTGTTTTGTTGACAATGTGTTCATGTCAAAGATGAGTCTAGCGTTAATCAAGAAACAAACATACATACACTGAGCTCCCCACAGCAGCCTCTGAAGATGAGACCAAAGTATGTTGAGGTTATGTCACCACCATATTTTCCATCCATCCTTACTTCACGACCAATACAAACAATGGCTCTGAATGTTTTACCACTTTTCTCTTACATTAAACTATGCAGTAAATAATAAAAATGAATGATTAAGAAAGTTGACTGAATATTAATAATTATTCCTTAATATAGAAATGTAGAGTACGTAAATAGTAAGAGCCAGTTTAAATAAGGGATACCAGCATAGTGGCTAACCCCCTCCCTCCACCACATGCAGCCGGAGTATAAATACTGGCGCTATTTCAGCCGAGTCAGTTGTGACCAAACCTTCACCGAGAAGACAGACCAGGCCACTGAAGATGTTCACCGCAGTCGTGAACGAAACGTCTGGACCTGAAAACTCCAGCAGACCACGGCTTCTCAGCCCGCAAAATTCTTCTAGTTACAATAAAAATGTTTGTTTCAACACCTGAACCCTGTGATAGTTTTACTTGCAGAATTCTTACGGATTCAGGTAATTATAATATCCAGTGTAATCCTGAAGGAGTGAGCAATGTATAAGGTAGAAGAAATCCGGCAGCCACACTTTATTTTTTGGATAGTAATTAACGCCCACTTTTACTTGTGGCACTGCAGGTGATGAAGCTGATGATGCATGAAATGCGATGGCGGGGGAAATCAGAGAAAACCCACTCTTGCACCGCTTTGTCCACCACTAATCTCACATGCAGTCGCTTGGGATCAAACCCAGGCCATCTAGGTGAAAAACCCACCTGTCTTTGTCACTTCACTTACATACAGCAATGCGACACCATCTGCCAAGAGCGTGAAAAATAGCAGTAAATCAATGCTACCAACCTATGAAAATGTTGCTAAAATGAAAATTGACAATTTTTGGTCATTTAGGTGGATTTAGACGCAGATCCCTCGGCTATTAACATCCCCCTCTTTCTAAAAGACAACCCTGGGCTACTCTTAAACCTTGGCCTTGTTCCACCTGTTTATATTGTGAATGTTGGCATCATGTGTATACCCCTGCTGCTGAATCCTTGACAGTTCGGGTGGTTTCCTGTAGGGTTGGCTATGCTGCCTTTGCCAGAGTAATTAATGTCTCTATCGTGAATATAAACAGTGTACATAGTAAATGAATGCCGATGAATAATGAAACTAATTTATTATTATTGACGTTAATTGAAAATAACAATGATACTGTAATGCATATAGCATACATTACGTGTTTATGACAATATAGAACAAATTAATGCAAAATGATTTTCACCAGTTTAGAATTTTAATGGCTCAATTCCATCCAAGTCTCCGTCATCATTATTCTCAGAAGCATTCTCATTGTCATCAACATCATCATCGTTACCAAGACATATCATTAGTGGTTCACATTCACTGATGATTCCGTCTAATTCCTGTACTTTTTGTATTATTTTGTGAACATGATTCACTTTCTTCTTCCTTGAAGCCGCGTCCACACCTTCCCACAAAAGTCTATCCACCTCTATAATTGAGAAAGTCTTGTTATGTTCCCTCATGTACAAACACCAAAACACTATCAACAAATATAAATAACTTGCATAGCTTGCACAGAACAGCTCAACGCACGTGTTAAGAGTTCACAAACTGAGCACGTGGTTGGAAATAGCCAGATATTGCAACAGTGTGGCTTCTAGATGCATTTCCGTTGTCTGACTGACTGACCGGAATGTTGCTTTGTGATTGGTTCAGGAAGTCAAATGGGTAAAGATTTTCATCTGTTGTTTGTGGGTGTACCAACTTAACTCCCAACTGTCAAGTGTAACGATTCGGTGGCAGGGGTATAGGGATGCAATACTGCCTCAGATGGATTATCCATTACAGTTATGAAGCAAAGTGACACAGAAAACACAAAAACAAAAAAGTTAAAGATTATAAACATATAATAAATATTACAAAACTATTACTCTCCACATTTTGGTATTGAAATGCTATGTGATGTGATGGAAATATTGATTTCTAGCTATCCGTAAATTTGGGAGTTTGTCTGGATTTTTTTTTTACTTGACATTGCTTAATTCATAAATGCATATTATTCCTTTAGCAATTCAAAATTTAATAAATATTATTACTACCAGTTATAGAATTCATTTTCAGCCTTTTATGACCTTTCTATACATTTTATTGACCTCAGAGTCTAAACTATGCAAGCTATTTGTCTAAGGTTTCTGGGTTGCAATGCAAAACCATCCATGCACATCTCTTACACAAATTCTGAATCCACCCTTGCTTACCTTTGGGTGTGATTTTTACTTGCCCAAGATACTCAATACTGTCCAATGTTCTCCGGGAAATTTATTTAACTTTTATCCTGATGTGATATTCAACTGTCCAAAGCTCACCGGGGAAATTATTATTAGTAGTATACAATGGTTCCACCAGTTGACATTACTTCAATAGGTGGGTACTTTTGTTATTTCATCATTAGAAGTTACTGGTATATTATAAATGTTTAGGGCCCTAAGGCACAAAGCATAGCCGAGGGATATTTTTATAAGTAGAGGAGTGTGTGTGCTGCAACCATTGTATAGCTTTACCACACTTTTATCCTGATGTGATCTTCAACTTCCAATATTCATAAGGTAAATTATTAACACTTTTATTATGGTGTGATCTTCAACTGTCGAATATTCATAAGGTAAATTATTAACACTTTTATTATGGTGTGATCTTCAATTGTCCAATATTCAACAGGGAAACTATTAACACTTTTATTATGGTGTGATCTTTGATTGTTCAATATTCAACAGGGGAATTATTAACACTTTTATTATGGTGTGATTTTCAACTGTCCAATATTCAACAGGGAAATTATTAACACTTTTATTATGGTGTGATTTTCAACTGTCCAATATTCAACAGGGAAATTATTAACATTTTTATTATGGTGTGATTTTCAACTGTCCAATATTCACCAGGGAAATTATTAACACTTTTATTATGGTGTGATCTTCAACTGTTCAATATTCAACAGGGGAATTATTAACACTTTTATTATGGTGTGATCTTCAACTGTCCAATATTCAACAGGAACATTTTTATTATGGTGTGATTTTCAACTGTCCAATATTCAACAGGGAAATTATTAACACTTTTATTATGGTGTGATCTTCAACTGTTCAATATTCAACAGGGGAATTATTAACACTTTTATTATGGTGTGATTTTCAACTGTCCAATATTCAACAGGGAAATTATTAACACTTTTATTATGGTGTGATTTTCAACTGTCCAATGTTCAACAGGGAAATTATTAACACTTTTATTATGGTGTGATTTTCAACTGTCCAATATTCAACAGGGAAATTATTAACTCTTTTATTATGGTGTGATTTTTAACTGTCCAATATTCACCAGGGAAATTAACACTTTTATTATGGTGTGATCTTCAATTGTCCAATATTCACCAGGGAAATTATTAACTCTTTTATTATGGTGTGATTTTCAACTGTCCAATATTCACCAGGGAAACTATTAACACTTTTATTATGGTGCGATTTTCAACTGTCCAATATTCACCAGGGAAATGAATAACATTTCTGTGATGCATTCTTCAACTGCCTAAGATTTTGCAACATTTATTGGAGAAACAAAGTCTTGTCGTTTGCGGTATGTCTGGTGAATGATGCTTGGTGCCCCGGCAGGAATATGCTCAAGAGGAACTCCAAGAGTTTCCAATGCTTTCCTTGTGTTCTCCTGGAGGGGCCTCTGAAACTGAAACTCCACGTGGGTAATTCCATCCTCCATGTATGACTTAACTAACATAGTTTTCCTGTCAGTATTATGAACTGCAAGCAGCATCTCCTTCAGTGCTACAGGAATATCCAGAATACGCTGCTCTATCTTGGAAATGGGTAGTCTGTATGCATACTTGGGTAGTTTCTTCAGGTTAGCAGGCCAAGAAGCTCTGGTGTCTGTTTTAGTTACAGATTTGCCAGGCTCTGTAAAATCATAATATGTTTGTTCATTCCAGTTGACTGTGGGTGGCTGTACCAGCTGCCCCTCTATCGCAGGCAGATGTACCACTCTCGACATTGTCTCTGGGGTGACATAAACCCATGCTCCATCTACCTGTATAGACCCTAATTTCATGGCAACCAAGCTTTGAATGGGATCCACAGACTCCTTACCTCGTACAATTTCCTCACAGAGTGTATCCAGTGTATTTTTATTTTCGTTCATCACTGTTACAACGGTGCGATAGTTGGGAAAGAGCTCTGTTCCTCGTAACTTTTTCTGCAGCTGCATACCCAGATAGGACCAGTCTGAATAAAGACGCGGTGGAATTGCTAAGGGCTTCACAAAAGAGGTTGGGTTTCTGATGAAAAACATACACACATATGTGAATACTTGAAGCTCTCTTGTCAGGATTTCATTTTTCAAAGTAATATCCCATTTCAAGGTTGGCCATTTTGCTGCAACATATGCCAGCGATGGCACTGGGCTGATAGTGGCAGTGATGGCCTGCTGAATCATACATTCCAGCAACAGGTGGTCGGACTGCTCAAGATATTGATGCATAACCACAATCATCTGACACAAGTTGGCATTTGACAGCTTCTGCCTTGGATACAACTCATCATAAGTGTCTATAATCTCAGCTGTTATATGATCTTTGATGTTAATATTGAGGCCTTGTTTCTCAAGATGTTTCAGTCGCTCTCTCACCCATTCATCACTAACAGATTCACCTTGACAAAGAGCTGAAATGCAAATGAAGACTGAAGCAAGGGCATACTGTCGCAGCTGGTCTGGTCTTGTGCAAACAACTGCTTCAAAAAGTCCTAGGATGTCTTCCTCGCTCATGACTGATATGATCTCAGCATAGTCGTCAGCAAGCTCCAAATCTTGTGTTGGTGGTGCAGCATCTCCATTGTTAACACACTTATGCCAGAAGTCTTTCCACACAGCATCCTTCATGATGGTGTACGGTATTGCTGGTCCATGAGAAGCAAACATGGCATGCCTTTGTGCATTTACCAAACCATCCTTTTCAACATTGGGTATATTCTCATTTCTAACCTTTCCCTTGGAGAAATGACCAGAAATGTTTCGAGTTATTGTTGTAATAGCATCCTTCACTATGCCTCTGTTGTTTATTACATGCTCCTTCAGAATACTCACAATTGTTTGACGTGCAGTTAACATCCCTTCCTTGGTGTGATCATCTGAACTGTATATAGCAAATAATTCTCCTGCCATTTTGGCGTTCAGCCTTGCGCTCTCCGTCTGTTTGGTATTTGCATACCAGTGCTCGGCGATTATTTTGGCTAGGCTAGCTGCTACAGTAAATGGTATCCATTCTTGATGTGGCTCTTCCTTAGAGCGCCATCCCATAGCCAAAGGCAGAATAGGTTGACACCCTTCGTCATTTGGCTGCGGCAGAGACTCGTTGGGCGTGCCCACGAAGACAAGTTTACCAGTTCTCATTAGGCGACTTAATCTTCGGTATCCTTGCATGTTGACTTCAATGAACCAAATGCCTTTTGGAACGGCCTTGACACGTCCTAACGTAAAGAAAGATCGCAGTTACGTTATTTCGCAAGGTCTTGTTTTTATCTGATTCCTATAAAATATTACTATTTACCACTTTATAACACAATGTTATACTTATTTAATAAATGGCTAAGTATAATTCGACTGAATGTATCCAAAGAACAACTTTCCTTTCCTCCTAATCACTTACAATCTTCTCACAAATTCTTCACAACACTACAAATGTTCACGTGTCAACATGCCGTGACGTCGCACAAGGAAAACCAATACTTTTACAGAATCTAGAGAACCCTGTGCTGCCCCTCAAGTTCACCAACTGTTGATGCGGAAATCGCTATGATTACACAAATCACATTTTACGTATCAAAGTTAACATACATCACAGCCAATTACATCTAAATTTAAGAGAAATACACTTTTGACATATTTAAAATAAATGTTGAAGCTATTTAAGACGAAATAATTACATAAATACGGATTATTAAATCATAGAATTTCAACTTAATATCAATGTAATTTGTCAGAAAAAATCTGATGTGTTACACTCACATGCCTTTCTCTTGCTACTCTACAAACAAACGTCTTACAAAAAATAATTCTTCTTTCAACACCACGCTAATCGAGATAAATATTAGCAGAATTTTGTTACTTCGTTCCTTATAAGTAGACTGGAACTAAGGGAATGGACTAGGCTAAAGTGATAGTCAAATGTTTTAAAAGCTGTCGTTATGCGATTGTCATTGCAAATCGTCTCTTTGCTTGGCCAGGTGTAGAACAAAAGAAAAACGAACACTCCCGTCTGTGAAAGGTATAAGTACTTCACAACTGAAACTAATAACAAGGAATACCTCTAAAACGGCAAGTTCCACGAAAATAATGTATATGACATAACTTGTGTATTTTAACGAGATCTACATTTTTTGTACAGTAAGTTTCTTTTCTATCTCTTACGATTTACTAGTTATTCTAAATTAAGCAAAATTCATCCAGAATAAACAGGTCTTTGGAAGCTATTCCCAGAAAGTTCAAGATATCAATTTTATTTGTGATAGAAATGGTTTTAGTATGTCATATTTTAATCAAAATCGTTACAGCCATTTTTAAGAAAAACAACATTTTCGAAAATTTTCCATGTAAAGGGTAGTTGGGGGTGGGGGGATTTTCTTGAAAATCTTCGTGTCGTATCCTTGGAAGATACCAAACTTAAGTACCAAGTTTGGCATTTAACCGTCTTTTCGTTTTTGAGCTATGCTGTCCACAGACACACATACAAATACACACGCGCGCGCGCGCGCGCGCGCGGACCTGTTTCTAAAAATGCTTTTTTTGGACTCAGGGGGTCCTAAAACATATGTTTCTGGTGAAATCTAGACATCGAATTTTTGGTTGGAATACAATACTTCTCTATCCTTATGTACATTGTACATACGGGGCTATAGAATGTAAAAAGTGAATAGACAACACGGCTAAGGGCAGCATAGTTTAAAAGAAACGAATTTTTACATGTTTAAAATAATATAATTAAACTTTTTTTTAAGAAGGTAGTAATATGGAACTCGTTTCAGGTCCTCCATGCTTTGGTTTCGTGTAGTTGACTCCCTGACAGGCATTCGCATATCCGCTTGGAAGTCATAACTCCTTGGGGGGGGGCGGTAGGGTCAGTCCATGTAATCTATGGGTCAGTCCTAAACATAGGTCCTAAATAAGGGGAGCGTAAGGCGACTGCGAAAAAAAAAGTAATATGGAACATAAAATCACAGAATTTCACCTTAACACACCTTAATATCAATGTAATCTGTAATTGCCGGAAAAAATGAAGAGACAGCATGGCACATCATAATTTAAGAGAAACGCACTGTTGGCATGTTTAAAGTAATATGTTGAAACTATTTAAGAAGGAATTACCATATGTGTATGCCAATATGAAATAATAGAATTTCACCTTAAAACAATGTAATCCGCCGGAAAAAATTGAAAATAAAGAAGATATTTTGAAAGATTGGGGCTATTTGACGAGTTTAGGGTAGTGTGTTGGCATCCTAGTATTTTCTGTGTCATCCCCACTCGACAACCCGCGGTTCACACATTGTCATTTTGAGCGGGAACAGTGTCATGTGTTTTTGGAAATAATGCTTTTGTTGTGGCTTATCCCTTAATAGGTTTGTTAGAAGATAAAGACGTTTATCGAATCACTTATAACAATGGCTACAGGTGGTATGTATTGAGTGCATTCGTTTTAGTATAAGAGTAATGTTAGGTTAGGCGGATATGCCGATTCAAGACCTAAAGGTTTTAAGAGTTAGGTGCCTCGAATAAAACTATTATTTTTATTTAATCTCAATTTATCCTAATGTGTGATGGTGTTGCACAAACTTCTACGGGACCAATTTCGGCCATACAGGATAATTCAGTAATATACCTACAGTTGACCTTAAGACTTTCTAATCATTTAACGTTCGCTCGCTTAACCACAATCTGAGGGATTAAGTATGATGATTTTGCATGAAATGAGGCGTACTTTCTAATGGCATTTCAGGAGTATTGCGAGGCTGTAATCATTGGTGGAACTATAGTGTGCTTAGGTAGGTGAATCAAGCATCGTCCCGTACGTTGGACAAACGCCTGGTGTATAAAGAATAAACAGCAAAGGTCACCGTTTTGGCAACAGTGTACAATCCTGGTCCCTTACCTATACGAGTCGTTCTCCACCACTGGTGTTATTTTTCAGACAGTTGAAGGTTACTACCCGCGCTACCGCTGTCTCCACGTTTTACATGCTGGAAAAAGGTAGATCTTGGGAGGGGGGGCAAATGTTTAATACTAATTTCTGAAAAAGGATTTGACTTGCATGTAAACTTATATTTTCTTGCCTCAATCGTTTTATTATTTATTAAATGAAAAACACATTTGTCTCGTGTATAAACTTTAGTTTTCTTGGTAGGACTTGGACTAATGGGTCCCGCACGATTTCTAAGTTCTTTTACATGCGCACGGCCGAGCCAGCCGTCTATGTTGTGGTTTGAGGAGTGGGGAGGAGGTAGAAGTGGGGGAAAAGGAATAACCCCTATACGCGCAATGCACGGGATTTTAATCAAAATTGGCCCAGCCGTTGTTAGAAAATGTAACATTTCTAAAAATTACGTACATTTTATTTGCCACATAAACATATTTAATGCACGGGATTTTAATCAAAATCGGTCCAGCCGTTTTTAGAAAAAAGTATCTAAAAAGTATCAATGGGAAGGGTAGTATGAGGTGAGGATATTTCTAAAAATCGTCGTGTATCTTTGGAAATAAAATTAAGTTAAACTGAGCTTTATTAATGGACACTGTTTAATTGCTGTGGTTCTCAGCGTCCCATTCTATAGGAACAATCATGTCTTCTGTTCACATGACTTTCTCTGTCTGTTGTGCTAACTATTACAACATATTATTATTTTATCCACATCATGTTAAACAAGATTAGCATTAGCAGAAGTGGTCTTATTACTTGCAATTAGAAGGGAAGCACTATATGAAACAATTGGCATTGTGTTCTATTTACATGACAAGGAGCCAAACAAGAGAGATGAGGCCCGCATGGGTGGTGTGGTGGAAGCGTGTCTGCCTCACATCAACAGGTCGTGAGTTCGAATCTCACTTAGGGTTAAGTTACTCGGATAAGGGTTTTTTTTTTTTTCCCCTGGGTTTTCCCTTATCCCGAGAAGAAGACGAATGTCGAGTAATTTTAAGCTCCATGGACCCCAAGATCATTTGAGCTCATTTCACCAAGTTCATTCATCGTCCGGTATGACCAATCAGTTTAAAAGACGTGTTAATCCAATAAGAAAAAAAGAAAAGGAGATGAAATGAAAGACCTAGTTTTCATTCCAGGAAAGTTTTAAGAAGTTTAAAACTGAAACCAAAAAAAAGGAATATTTCGGAATGGCTAACTATACTAAAAACTGTATGACAAATTGTTTGCTGCTAGTAGAACTACCAGGCCCAATTCCTCTCTGTGAGACGACCATCTCTTCCTGCAAGAAAATTTTAAAGTCCTGGCGCATGCGTACTACCAGACCCGATTCCTCTCTGTGAGACGACCATCTCTTCTTGCAAGAAAATTTTAAAGTCCTGGCGCATGCGTACTACCAGACCTGAGTCCTCTCTGTGAGACGACCATCTCTTCCTGCAAGAAAATTTTAAAGTCCTGGCGCATGCGTACTACCAGACCTGAGTCCTCTCTGTGAGACGACCATCTCTTCCTGCAAGAAAATTTTAAAGTCCTGGCGCATGTGTACTACCAGACCCGATTCCTCTCTGTGAGACGACCATCTCTTCCTGCAAGAAAATTTTAAAGTCCTGGCGCATGTGTACTACCAGACCCAATACGTTTATTTGGTCACATAATAAGTATACCGTGTAATACCAACACGTACGTTTTTATTAAACGTTTATCTGTATTCTTAATAATTTTTGTGCTATGTGACAGTCAGAATTAGGATTGTATCATGTGCTTTTCTGGACACTTAATTATAACACCGTGTAACATCCATGTGTACTTTTTAATATGCTTATCCTTGCGCTTAATAATTAATTAACCACAAAATAGTAATTTCAGCCACAAGTCTCTCGCTCTGGGTAACTCAGTTGGTTAGGCACTGGCCTTCTGATCTTGTAGGACGCGGGCTCAAACCCGGCTCATTTTTTACGTTATGTACAATGTAGAGAAATATTGTATTGTATTCCACCCAAAAATTCCATGTTGAGATTTCACCAGAAATACATGTTTTGGGTCGACCTGAATCCAAAAAAGCATTTTTGGTAAAAGGTCCATGTGTGCGCACATGTGTATGTGTCTGTGGACAGCATAGCTCAGAAACGAAAAAGTCCGGTAAATACCAAACTTCATATTTAAGTTCAGTAAAATCCTAGAAAATCCCCCCACCCCAATTACCCTTTACATGGAACAAATTTGGCAAATTTTGATTTTCTCCCAAATGGCTCTAACGATTTTGATTAAGAGAAGCGAATTTCAAAGCAATCATATTCCGATCTTTGCTTAAAACTATGGCTTTGGTCTAGTGTATTCTGTCATTTCCTTTCCAACTATGAGGAAATATGAAATAACATTTGAGCTGATATTTATGAGCAGGAAGTTTTTGCAAACATAACTTGTTGCAGAATATGTAGAAAGAGTCATGTGAATGTAACACACCAGATTGTTATTGTACTGTATTCCACCGTAAAATTCGATACCAAGATTTCAACTGAAATGCACACTTTAAAAGTTCATGAGTCCCAAATCAGCATTGTTAGTAAGAGGTGTATGTGTGTGTGTGTGGGTGGGTGTGTCTGTCTGTCTGTCTGTCCAGAGGTTTGTCTCGATTAAAATGAAGCAGATAGAAAAATAATCCTTCAAACGATTTGTTGGTATCACCACTGATAAGCGATAATTTTACACAGAGAGCCAAATGGCTGTACCATATCAACTTCTGTTTTGTGTTCCATTCACATGACTTTCTGTACATCTCTGCAGAAATAGTCTTATTACTTGCTTCCTTGTAAGTAGAGGCGAAATAAGGGAGTACCATAGGTTAAAGTGATAGTCAAAAGCTGTTTGTTATGTGACTGAAGTTCCATTGTTTATATGGACAGGAGTTGACAAATTCCTGTATGAGAAAAGTAAGTTTTTCAAAGCTGAAACCAAAAACAATGAATATCTCAAAAGCGACCAACTCCACGAAAAAAAAAATGTATATGACATAAATTATGTGCTTTATCCTAATCTACATTTTTTGTGTAGTAAGTTTCTGTCGCTCTCTTACGGTTTGCCAGTTATGCAAAATTCAGTAAAATACAGCCAGAATAAAGTAGCCTTCAGAGGCTATTCTCAGAAAATTCAAGATATATATTTTATTTGTCAGGTAAATATCTTTAATATACAATATTTTAATCAAAATCATTAGAGCCATTTGGGAGAAAATCAAAATTTGCCAAAATTGTTCCATGTAAAGGGTAGTTGGGGTGGGGGGATTTTCTTGGAATTTACTGAACTTAAATATGAAGTTTGGTATTTACCGGACTTTTTCATTTCTGAGCTATGCTGTCCACAGACACACACACATGCGCGCACACATGGACCTTTTACCAAAAATGCTTTTTTGGACCCAAAACATGTATTTCCGGTGAAATCTCGACATGGAATTTTTGGGTGGAATACAACACAATATTTCTCTACGTTGTACATAACATAAAAAATGAGCCGGGTTTGAGCCCGCGTCCTACAAGATCAGAAGGCCAGTGCCTAACCAACTGAGTTACCCAGAGCGAGAGACTTGTGGCTGAAATTACTATTTTGTGGTTAATTAATTATTAAGCGCAAGGATAAGCATATTAAAAAGTACACATGGATGTTACACGGTGTTATAATTAAGTGTCCAGAAAAGCACTTGATACAATCCTAATTCTGACTGTCACATAGCACAAAAATTATTAAGAATACAGATAAACGTTTAATAAAAACGTACGTGTTGGTATTACACGGTGTACTTATTATTATGTGACCAAATAAACGTATTGGGTCTGGTAGAGCTCTATGCTGCAAAGCATAGCCAAAGGACAGTTTTATTAGTAGGAGTGGAACAGTTTTGGAGCAACAACAGGGCATAGCTGTGGGATCTGTGAAGCTTAAACCCCAAAGATCCCAAGAAGAAATCAAAACCTTGGGGTAGTCTTGCACACCAGGTTACCCTGTCATGGCAGGTACTGTGCAACCTCGCTTTACAACATAACCCCAAAAGACACCAAGAAATCACCAAAATCCTTAGCAAATAGTTTTCAATGCTTAGAGGTTGTTACTTAGCTTTCGGTGACGTCCTTTGGCACAATGTATTTCTTCCGGATGTGGTGACATCATTTGGTGTGGCGCGAAGTATATTATGTTTTGTAATGCATTACATTTAAAGATGCACGAAAAGAATAGATTTGGCAATGATATAAATCACGTTATTTTTAGGCCTTGAAAACCAAACTTGCATGTAATACTCCAGCGCCATATAAAGTTAGAATGTGCTAGTTAAGAAACGTATCCGCATAAGGGAAAATAAACTTTGGTTACTACTTCGGGTAATTATGTTTACTTGTACGACATTACCCTTTCTGTTTCATGGATAGGTGTACAAGGCATTCTTTTATGTTGCATTTGTTTACTGCTTGGCGTTGATTTAACCTTAAAATAAACAAATAGATGGAAATCAGAACTATTACTGCTTTTGGTTGGCATAATAAACGGAGCCAGTACCATCTGAAGAGAGAATATGTATTTAAAATCGTCAAGAAATGGGGAAGCTCTGCTATTTGTTTTGTCAGTTTGGGTGATTATATTTATTATAGTTAAACATTTCCTTTCCGTACATTATGAATCATTTCTCTTATTTTTGTTATTATTGCCCTTCCTATAGCTATATGCTCCCTACGGTTTTAGGTTATTATTTCCGCATTTAGTTTTGATTCATTTGTTACATTGCAGATATTTTATAACTACTTCAGAGAGAATGTATATTTAAAGTCGACAGGACAGGGGGAAGCTATGCTATTTGTTTGGTTAGTTTGGGCGATTATATTTATTATATATTTATTGTAATTAAACATTTCCTTTTCATGCATTATGAATCATTTCTCGCACTTTTGTTTTGACTCATTTATTACATTGCAGATATTTTATAACTACTTCCATATACCAATGACTTTGTTTTGACCTATTCAGAAAATTGAGCAAAATACCAAATACATGCTAATGTTGCATAAACATAGTGGTTTTTAAATGTGCATGTTGGCATTGCGCATTGACAGCGTCCACCATGACAGGGTAACCTGGTATGCAAGATTACCAACCTTGGAAATCCTAGCAAATTTGAACATGTTAATGTTTTCAACACTTTAAAATCTGGATTTCCTGTGGAAGTTTACCAATAATTATTACATGTGGGTCTGGTGTGCTTCAAGTGCTCAGTACAAATTGCAATAACGGTGATTATGCAGAACTTAAGCTGCTGTAAAAGTGGAATGAAACAAAGTGTGATTAGATTACTTTGTACTTATGAGTTGAAAGGTTTTATTTGTTGGAAAAGCTTTTTTATTATTATAGATAAATTTGTGTGTATGCTGGAACAGTTGGTATTTTGTGTATATGATGGATATTTACCAAATAATTATATGTAAACGAGTATTATATAAATAATAAATGGTTTTGTAATGTTTGGAAACATATTACTCCACCAAGTACTACCATATAGAAAACTAGAAATATAAATTTATATACGCACACTAGCCTTAATGGATTTGAACCTAACCTTTTGCTAAATATGAAAACCACCGGACCCAGTGGTTTTACCTACAGGAACAGGGGGGGGGGAACCTTGCAAAAACATACTTCTTCCACCAACTGCTATAGTCACACTAACCGGTGAATTATTGCTACGGGTTCTCATGACGCAGTAATTCTGCCAATAGTGACGCTAGCAACGAAACCAAGCTTTTTCATTATAAATACAGTATTTCAGCATACATCTACAGATGAAACCATTTATTATTCATATAATACTCTTTTATGTATAATTATTTGGTAAATATCCTTCATATACGCAAAATACCAACCATTCTAGCATGCACATGAATTAGTCTGTAATAAAAAACAACAACAACAAGGTTTTCTGACAGATAAAGCTTTTGAAACTATCATCAAAAATACAAAGTCAATCACACTTAGTTTTATTTAATATTTGGAGCGGCCCAAGTTCTGCATAATAACCGCAATAACAATATACAGATGCTGGTCATGCTGTCTTGTACATCTTCTCTTGATTCAGTTCTTCTGCATTGATGGACGTAACTTGTATTACAATGATTTAAAGTCCTCAAGGGTGTGAAGATTAGTGTAATACATTTTATTACTTTCTCTACATGTACTATATTCTTAGTGTTGTGACATCTATGTGTGTGCGTACATGTCCAGATCACAAGCCCTCAGAGTGACGAACCTGGTTGACGTTACAGTCCACTACTGATATTCTTGTTGCCTTTGGCTACTCAGGAAGTTTGGGTGTAATGCAATACCTTCTTTATACACTATGTACATAGTACATCTAGAGAAAGTAAAAATATGTATATTAATTATACTTATATATAAAAGTAATTTTCAGAAAAATGTATGCGCGTGTGTGTGTAAGTGAACACAATAACCCAAAAACGATAAGTCGGTTAAATAGCAAACTTTGTATTTAAATTTAGTATCTTCCAGGCATGTGACACAAAGATTTTGAGAAAAATCCCCCCACCCTAAACTACCCTTTACATGAAAAAAATTTCGAAAATTTTAATTTTCTTAAAAATGGCTCTAAACATTTTAATTAAAATATTGTATATTAAAGATAGTTACCTGACAAATAAAATTTATATCTTGAATTTTTTGGGAATAGCCTCTGAAGACTACTTTACTCTGGATCAATTTTACGGAATTTTGCTCAACTGTTAAACCATAAGAGATGGACAAAAACTTACCACACAAAAGATGTAGAGCACGTTAAAACACACAATTTGTTATATTCATTTTTTTTCGTGGAATTGATTGTTTTTAAGATATTTCTTGTTTTTAGTTTCAGCTTTGAAAATCGTACAGGAATTTGTCAACTCCTGTCCATACAAACAAAGGAACTTCAGTCACATAGCAACCAGCTTTTGACTATCACTTTAACCTATGCTGCTTCCTTATTTCGCTTCTACTTACAAGGAAGCAAGTATTAAGACTATTTCTGCTAATATTTTCTCGATTAGGATGAAGTAAATAAAAGCATAAGCTTTTTAACAATAATTTGTAGCAGAGATGTAGAGAAAGTGATGTGAATGGAACACAGATTTTTTTAATGAGCTCTCCAACGCAGACATATTTTAATGTTATTACTGCGCGACACACTTCGCATATTGACTGGCACCATCTCAACTCGCTTCTCTCTTTATACCTTCTGTCCAGGTAGCAAACATGCACTTTCTTCCTCAATGCTTGAAATATTACAAAGGAATTTCGGGAGAATGTGCTAGTCCAACCTGTAGACAATTTTCCCTTACCCCAAACAAAGAAATTCTGCCTGGCCTCAACCCTCTGTTCGTCAAATCCATATCATTAAAAACCAATACTATGTATTCAACTTTGATTTGCCACCATAAAATATATTGTGGAGGCTCATCACTCAGCCACCAGGGACCGTTATGCACAACTAGTTTTGCATGCATTGTCTACTACTTTCGACTCGATAATGTATGCAACCCTCCTGCGAAACTAGTTCTGCATAAAGTAAGTTTTTGTGATGCACATGTGTGTATACTCGACTCCAAAATTAAACTAATTGCTAGCTTCACAATATACCACTTCCAGTAATTAAAATTATAAAGCTTTGGTAGCAATACCAATAACAAGGAATATCTCAAATGGCCAATTCCACGAAAAAAACATTTGACGTAAATTATGTGTTTTAACATGAACTACATTTTTTGTTTAATAAGTTTTGTCTACCTCTTACAGTTTAGCAGTTAAGCAAAATTGGGCAAAATTCATCCAGAATAAATAAGGTCTTCAGAGGCTATTCCCAGAAAATTCAAGATATACATTTTATTTGTCAGGTAAATATCTTTAATACACAATATTTTAATAAAAACTGTTAAGTCATTTTTGAGAAAATCAAAATTTTTGAAATTTTTTCCATGTAAAGAGTAGTTTGCGATGGGGAATTTTCCTGAAAATCTTTGTGTCGCTTCCTTAGAAGATAACAAACTTAAATACCAAGTTTGGCATTTAACAGGGTTTTCGTTTTTGAGCTATGCTGTCCACAGACACACACGCATATACAGACCTTTTGTAAAAATACCTTTTACTTTCTCTATATGCACTATGTGCATATATAGTGCGTATGGAGAAGGTATTGCACTCCACCCAAAATTTTGATACCAAGATTTCACTGGAAATATATGTTTTAGGGTCCACTGTATTAAAAAAAAGCGTTTTCACAAAAAGGTCTGTATGTGTGTGTTTGTGAACACAATGAATCAAAAATGAGAAGTCTGTAAAATACCAAACTTGGTATTTAAGTTTACTATCTTCCAGAGGTGCAAGACAAAGATTTTGAGAAAAATCCCCCACAAACTACCCTTGTAGTTGAATTTGTTTAGAAAATTCTGATTTTTTAAAAAATTGCTAACTATTTTATTAAAATATCGGACATTAAAGATATTTAGCTGACAAATAAAATGTATATCTTGAATTTTCTTGGAATAGCCTCAGAAGACTACTTTGGTGGATGAATTTTACAGAATTTTGATTATTTTTTAGATATTCCTTGTTTTTGGTTACAGCTATGAAAAACTTATACTTTTCTCATACAGGAATTGGTCAACTCATGTCCATACATACAAACAAAGGAACTTCAGTCACATAGCAACCAGCTTTTGACTATCACTTTAACCTATGGTACTCCCTTATTTCACTTCTACTTACAAGGAAGCAAATAAGACTATTTGTACTAATTTTTTCTCAATTAGCATGAAGTAAATAAAGCATAAGCCTGCTAACAATAATTTGTTACAGAGATGCAGAGAAAGTCATGTGAATGGAATACATCATATTTTTTTGTCTTGTTTTGTAGTTATTACTGTTGATAATAAAGAGTTCATTTTTATTGCTGCAGCTATTTTTAAAGTAAAAACCATCTTTTATAACTGGCAGACTTTTCCCATCAGAGTTTAATTGTGTATGTACATATGCATTTCTAAGAGAGTTTATATTTACAGAGGTTTTTAATAATCGAAAGTGAGGCATATGTTACTGCCAGTGCTGAGTGTTTGATTTTAAATTTTCACTGATTCAAACAGAGAAACTGTATTTGTTTTGCTTTTGAGATTGCTTTGTCGTTAAAATGTTCTACAGGCATTTATATTTTGTTGTGCGAGATGAAAATACTTTGATACAGTTTTATCAGTTAAGAGTAAAAACATAAAATATACTCCAACTTGACTCTTGAAATAAAGTAACTTACTTCGGACATGTTTTGGTGGCTGTTGCGGAGATTCACTGATGAACTCGTGTATTGGCCTCTGGAGTTTCTCTTCTGGATAGATGAAGTTGTTTGCTTGTGATATGTCAACATTTATGACCTTGTTTTTCAAAATTAATAGATTTTCCCAAACCGTTAATCCAATTGTATTGTGCACTAACCTTAATAAGTTGGCTCACTGTGAAAATTATGGTTTTGAGTCCAAAAATGATGTGCTACAGCTGAATTATGTGTGTGTTTATATTTTAAATATCTCATGTGTTCTTTATGAAATAAAAAGAAGTGTTGTAGAGCGCCACGATTAAATGTAAATGTAATGGGTCACCTTTTTGTTCCAACTTTGTCTTCGTTTGGGAAGACCAGTTTCAGGGTACTTTAACCCTATCTTCAGTTCCTGGGATGACTGACGCTACGTGCAACAGGTGGTTGTCTTATGATGTTGATGTGCTGCTGCAGATTGCTTCTCAAATGTTCTTTCATCCTAGTAGCACATCATTTTTGGTCTGAAAATCATAACATAAAGGAAGAAATAGAGTTAATTAAATGTGTAAAGAAACCGTTGGAACTACAAATTTGGTTTATCACCAAAGAAGAAGACTCTCTTATGAATTTTGAGGTCCCCGCTGTTGATGATGCCATCTTGTTGATAAGAGTAGAGGGCAGCACACACCACCTGTTGCAAGTAGGTCAGTCATCCCCGCAACTGAAGATAGGGTTAAAGTACCCTGAAACTGCTCTTCCCAAACGAAGACAAAGTTGGAACAAAAAGTGTAAAAACGTGACCCATTACATTTAAATTTAATCTCATGTGTTCTTTAAAATGTTGTCCAATGTTTCATTTTGTTTTGCCTATATAAACCTTTTCACATTCCTTGCAGCTGATTGTTTTAATGGGAGGATTTTATCTTTTGTGTTTGTATGGAGGAGGTTTTTAAACTGTACTTATTAACTGGGGCTAACTTGATGTTCCATTTTTTGAAAATCTTTTGAAATTTTTAGTGTGCCAAAGGGCTGTAAGTGAATTTTTTTGTAGCTGGTTTCTGCTTTTATTCTCTTTAGAGTGCTAATTTCTTTTACTTTGATCTGTTTCATAAATTTATTGATGTTCTTCTTTACCAAATGTTGTGTGTAGCCATTGTTTTGTGCAGTTTGTGTGAAGTGCTAATTTGTATTGGTGGGTTTACCAGTTTTGTCAGTGTTGATTTTGGTTAAAGCAATGCAGTAATGTGTGTTTCAGAACTGCATATGATCAACAATTATCTCGCACCGTTTGTCATAAGTAGCAATGATGCACTGGAATTCAAGCTAGGTGAGTAACATAGCACAGCATTTCCCGCTCTTTTGTCTCATTTCAACTTCATGTTTTAAGATTTTGTTTCAAACGCAAGGTAAGTTGCTATTCTTTGAGACAGACAGAGCAGTTTTTTCTAATTCAAAGTCAAGCAGCAAGCCATATTAATGTTAAAATGAAATTATTTGGGTAGTTTTGCATTACAAAGCTGTTTTGCTAAAAGTTTTTTTGATTACAGAAAACATTTGAGGCTCTTTACTTTCTCTACACGTACTATATACATAGCGTACAGAGAAGGTATTGTATTGTACCCAAAAATTCAATACCCAGATTTCAATGGAAATATATCTTTTGACACCCCCTGAATCCTTAGCATGGCTTCCTTCGGAAGGGAGGTAAAGCTGTTGGTCCCATGTCGTATATTTAAGGCACGTAAAAGAACCTCAAGCCTGATAAAGAGGCCTTTGAGCAAAAATAAGCGGTCTTTCTTGCCTAATTTAGAATGGGAAGCTCAGAACCACAGCAGTTAAATAGCGACCATAAATAACATGCCATTTATATTTTTTACACAAAGATTTTCAAGAAAATCCCCCCATCACGAACTACATTTTACATGGAACTTATTTCGAAAATTTTGATTTTTAAAAAATAGCCGTAACGATTTTGATTAAAATATTGTATACTAAAGATATTTACCTGACAAATATTATGTATATCTTGAATTTTCTGGGAATAGTCTCTGAACGCCACTTTATTCTGAATAAATTTTGCGGAATTTTGCTAAAACATAAGAGATGGACAAAAACTTACAACACAAAAAATGTAGAGGTCAAAACACACAATTTATGTTATATACATTTTTTTTTTTTTTGAGGAGTTGATCATTTTTGAGATATTCCTTGTTTTTGGTTTCAGCTTTAAAAAACTTATACTTTTCTCATACAAGAATTTGTCAACTACTGTCCATACAAACAAAGGAACTTCAGTCACATAGCAACGAGCTTTTGACTATCACTTTAGCCTATGGTACTCCCTTATTTCCCTTCCTCTTACAAGGAAGCAAGAAATGAGACTATTTCTGTTAATGTTTATCTCGATTAGCATGAAGTAGATGGGAGAACGTTTATTATGTTTTTGAGAATTTTATTTCACTGTTGCTAGTAAAATAGAAATCGTAAAGCATTTGTTCTTAGTGTCACTTAAGGTATGTTTTGCATCAGTAACAGATATGAACAATGCAATATGAGTTTTGCATTAAGTGTAGCTCATCATAAACATTGATATACTTATTCATGCAGAATTTAAAAATTTGATGTCTTTCATTCACATGACTCTCTACATGTCTGCAACAAATTATTGTTAAAAAGCTTATGCTTCTATTTTGAGAAAAATTAGCAGAAATAGACTAATTACTTGCTTCCTTGTAAGTAGAAGAGAAATAAGGAAGTAGCATAGGTTAAAATGATAGTCAAAAGCTGGTTATTATGTGACTGAAGTTCCTTTGTTTGTATGGACAGCAGTTGTCAAATTCCTGTATGAGAAAAGTATAAGTTTTTAAAGCTGAAACCAAAAACAAGGAAAGTCTCAAAAATGATCAACTCCTCGAAAAAAATGTGAACAACATAAATTGTGAGCTTTAACCTGCTGTGCATTTTTTGTGTTGTAAGTTTTTGTCCATCTCTTATTTTTTAGCAAAATTCCATAAAATTCATCCAGAATAAAGTAGTCTTCAGAGGCTATTCCCAGAAAATTCAAGATATACATTTTATTTGTCAGGTAAATATCTGTACTATACAATATTTTAATCAAAATCGTTAAGCCATTTTTGAGAAAGTAAAAATGTTCAAAAAAAGTTCCATGTAAAGGGTAGTTTGGAGTGGGGCGATGTTTCTCAAAATCTTTGTGTCGCATCCCTGGAAGATACTAAACTTGAATACCAAGGGTATTTTACCAACTTTTTGTTTTTGAGTTATCGTGTTCACGTACACACACATGGACCTTTTTCTGAAAATGCTTTTTTGGATACAGGGGCACCCTCGGTGAAATCTCGGTATAAAATTTTTGGGTGCATTACCATACTTTCTCTATACACTATGTAAATAGTACGTGTAGAGAAAGTAAAAATACAAGAATAGTTTTCAGTCATGTATATAGATTGCTGACGTGTTTTGCAGTGCGACAGCCTTCGGATGTGGACGATGACAAGTGCACGTTCAAGCCATTGATGTCACATCAGGTATTTGGAGACAGGTGAGTGAGCCACGCACATCAATAAACTGTGTCTTGAGACACTAATAGTTTGTTATTCACCAATTCAATTTTTACTTTGTATGTAGTAGATAGAGAAGGTATTGTATTCCACCCAAAAATTCAATACCAATATTACACCAAAAATACATGTTTTAATTCAGAAAAAAGGCATTTTTTAGAAAAAGGATCTGTCAGTTAAATACCAAACATGCATTTATGTTTAGTATCTTTTAAGGATGGAACACCCACTACTACTCTTTTCATGGAACATTTTTATTTTCTCAAAAATGGCTGTAACAATATTTATTAAAATACCTTATGTTTAAGAGATTTTTATGGCAAATGGAATGTTTATCTTGAATTTCTGGGAATAGCCTCTGAAGACCTTTTCATTCTGTTGTTTGCTCCTGGCAAGCAAAGAAAACCAAATTTCATTTGTTTGACATAGGGATTAGCTTCTAAAAGATTTGACTATTGCTTTTGTCTGTATATTTCCCTATTTGCCTTTACTTAAATAGCAGCAAGTAATGTTTATCTCGATTAGCGTGGTATAGATGAAAGAATAATAATCTTTAGTAAGAAAAGTTTATAGAACAGCTAACCCATTTTCACCGAGTGACTAGATACTCGTGTAAACAGAGACATGCACACAAAAGCGAATCAAGTGTACGTTTACTGGCTGATGCAGCAAATTACAAGCTGCGTTGGCTACAAAGTGCTTTGCTAAGAACTGAATCTGCTCTGTGTTGCATAACAATGCTTTGTTTAGAAAAATGTGTCTAAAGTAAATAATCAAATTGAACTTAATTAGAAAATGAGCAAACAGGATGTACACACTGCCTTCTGCTGGTGAGCTTTGGAAATGGGAAGGTTAGTACATAAACCATCTTTGCCGAACAAAATTGTAATTCTGAATTCTTTGACAAACTATATAAGAAATATGTGACGTTGACGATGAAGGTTATTGTTAATGTGACATTAAGTATAGATTGCGCGTGCAGTGAAAGGTTAAGAACACTCAAACACCTGGAAACGTAAAGTGCCAGTGCTAGGAGTTGAGCATGATGAATTGATTGTGTGTGCAGTGAGTCAAAACTTCTTTCACATTAAAGAACCACTTTCAATTAAGAAACTATTTGCGATTATAACAGTGACAGAGGATGTATTGTTAAATTCCCGTGCACAGACAGGAAGGGCACAAGCTGTATTTTGTCAACAAAATAAGGTCACACAACTTACCAGATATGGGTAGACACATTGGAGCCCAAGCCTGTGTATAGCTCGGGCAGGTATTGCAATTCCACGACCTTAACATGCTCTTAGGCTATGTGGCAAAGAGCATACATCAGTTATCGTTTAGTTGTCTGCCATCTGTCCTTGCTTTAGTCAACTATCACAAGATTTAGTAATATTGGCTGCTCTTGGGTAGTCGTGCCATTTTCTTTGAAGGTGGTGATCTGTTTGTTACGTTTGTGCCCTTAAATGTTAAAATGCTGCACTTTCCTCCATTTCTGTGAACTGAAACTGAAATTCAGTATACAAATGAAGCTGTGGAAAATTCTGATTCTGAGGTAGTTTTTCGAAATTTCAATAAATGGAGTGTAAGCAGCTTTAAGCAGTTGTTTTTCAAACTCATATTTGATACTTGATGTAAATTTAAAATAAAATATTAATATGGAAATTATGACTATTTTCTTGTTGAGAAATCCTTGAATAACATACTTTTAGATTGTCCCAATACTTTTTGGCAGGTTTGATTGATGTACTGTAAATAATAACTCAAAGTAGGCGTAAAAACCCTGGGTTTCTTGGCACTTCAACTACCTAAACGCCTGGGCTTCAAGGTGTTAAGAGTAAAATACAAGTAGAAGTTGATATAGGAAATTACCTTAAGTTGAGATTTTTTCTATTAACATTTATATCTTTGATTTATTCCTTCAATTTTTACTAAAGGAATTAGGCAAAAACTTTCAATAATTGGTTTAGATTCAATAAAATATTTTGGAAGGGAAAAGCAGAAGTCTAATATTGGAGTAGAACCTCTTTGATTCAGATTAGATGTGTTTCTCGTATAGTGATTTTTATATTATTTTATATTTTTAATTTGGAGTGCTATATGCAATTGGTATCTAATGAGCAGTGTGATTCTAAATTATCCTCTGAAGAACAGGTTGAAAGAAAGCAATGACAGTTCCCATGTGGTTATGAAAGTAGTCCCATTACACCTCCAGAGCAGTTGTTTACATGAGGACATTCATCTGGTGAAAATAGTGTAGAGAAAGTTATGTGAATAGCCACATGAGATGTCTGTTTGTTACAGCGAGAGTATATTTGGCTACAAGGGGCTTCGAGTGAAGCTGTACTACAGTGCTGGATGGTTGACAACATATCTGGGAATATGCTTCGACGAGAAGGTCTGCCCGAGTCTCAGTGAGAACATAGAAGCGGACAACATTGTTGCCAAACTTGCAGACAAGGTCCAACCTGGCTACCACACAAACTTGGACTCGTTTTGTGCTGACCTGTCAAAGGACTCGACATTCACACCTTTTGGAAGTCTTCTGCACACATTTCACACGGCAGTTGGTGAGTATTCACATTTGTTATTAATGTCTTTGAAAAAATAAGTTCCAAAGTTTGCAGGTAAGGCAGTGGCAAAGCTGGGGGAAATGCTAAAGATTACTGCCAAGGTCGAGATTTCATTTTGTGCTGTTAACAGACCTGGAAAAAACTTTCTTTCCAAGACTAAAATAGAGAGATTTCTTTGTGTCTAATGTATTGGAAGCTCCACTGCACACGTACCAGGACATTTCCATTCTCCGTGCAAACTCAATGTGCTATATTATGTTGTCTAAATAGAAATTCTTGTCCATCATTATTGTTGCACTGCACCACATCACATCCTATCATATGTTTCCCCCTCTCCTGATCATTATAAGAATTCTTGTGAATATTCAAGTTAGGTAAAATTGTTTACATGCTGTCTTGTGAATATTGTCTAAATAAGTCAGCTTAAGTGCTTTTTCTCAAAATAAACTTTCAAAATATGTATTAAAATAAAACATTGAGTTGCTTAATGACACTAAACAACACTCACATTTAAATTTCCTGGAACATGTTTCGGAGACTAGATCGTTGGTGGTGGAGCCGATCTATCGACTGCTCTAGTGGTGGTTCTATGAACTTGTTCAGTGAGTTTGTTTTTCCAAATAAAAGTCTGTTCCCAAGTTGCCAATTCCTGCTTTCCGGTTATGTGTTTCAATTGTTGACATGGGGTTGACAATGGAGGAAACTAGCCTCGAAAACATGTTCCAGGAAATTCAAATGTGGGTGTTCAGTGTCATTGATTGACTCAATGTTTACTACTTTCTCTACCTGTACTATGTACATAGTGTATAGAAAAGATGTTGTATTGCTCTGAAAAATTCAATACAGAGAATTTCACCAGAAATACTTGTTTTGGGACAGCCTGAAATTAAAAAAAAAAACACTTACAGACTACAGCCTTGAACGCAGCTGCACATAAACCCACGGTCTGGTTCCGCTATGTAGATGACACATTCGTGATATGGCCCCATGGACTAGAAGCCCTTCAAGATTTCTACCTACACCTCAACAGTATTAATCACCGCATCCAGTTCACCATGGAAAAAGAAAAAGACGGACAGTTAGCTTTCCTGGACGTCTTGGTCAAGAGAAATACCGACGGGTCTCTTGGGCATACGGTATACCGGAAGCCCACTCACACTGACCGTTACCTAAACAAGGACTCGAACCATCATCCCAGACAAAAACGAGCAATGATCCAGACACTTAAACATCGGGCTACCCGCATCTGTGAACCGGAACAGCTACAAGATGAACTCAAGCACCTAAGACAGGCATTACATTCAAATGGTTATTCCGTCCAAGAAATCAATAGAGCTTTCCGTCCTGCCAAGTTTCAGTCCACATCTCAAAAGCCAGACCAACCAAAAAGTATGGGCACTGTGTTTCTGCCATACTTCAATAATATCACCGACCGGATCGAGCACATATTGCGGCGTCACAATGTCAAAACGGTTTTCAAGCCCACGAGGCAATTAAATAATTTACTATGCTCATCCAAAGATCCCCGGGAGCCGCTGTCATCAGCCGGTGTGTACCACATTCCCTGTTCCTGTGGCTCGGTATACATCAGAACCACACAACGCAGTGTTACTACTAGAATCAAGGAACACAAAGCAAACTGTCGACTAGGCCACACAGAAAAGTTCGCAGTCGCCCTGCACGCTATTGAGTCAGAGGGCGAGCATATTATAAATTTCCAAGACACCTCTATCCTCTCATCTACAACACACTACCATGCACGACTACAGCGGGAGGCTATAGAGATTTACAAGCATCCGAACAATTTTAATAAAAAAGAAGAGGCACTAAAACTCAATAGGAATTGGCATCCCGTCATTGAAAGCAGGAAACGTCATCAAACGAGAAGCAACGAAGCGGTCCAATCAGAAGCCACGTTTGCCGGAGAGCCCAAGCCCCGCCCCCCACTTGCCAGTATAAAAGTAGCAATCCCGACAGTCAACGCTTCAGACGCAGCGAAACCTTCTCCTAGAAAACTTCGACCGCGCCACTGAAGATGTCCACCGTAGTTGTGGACGAAACGTCTGGTACTCCTAACACCAGCAGACCACGGCAAAACAGCCCGGAAACATTTCTTAGTTACAATGACTCCGGCCGTGAAAGCCTACGTTCTCTCACTTACAGATAAAGTTCTGTGTGTGTCTGTGTGCAGCATAGCTCAAAAACAAAAATATCAAACTTGATATTTAAGTTCAGTATCTCCCAAGGACGCAACACAAAGATTTTCAAGAAAATCCCGCCATCCCCATCTACCCTTTACAGATAGAAAATGCTTATTTTCTCAAAAATGGTTCTAGCAATTTTGACTAAGATCTCCTAAGTTTAAAAAGTTTACCTGACAAATAAAATGTTTATCTTGAATTTTCTGGGAATAGCCTCTAAAGTCCTTGTTATTTTGGATAACCAGTAAACCCTAACATGTAGACAAAAACTTACTGGAGAAAAAAAGTGGAGCCCATTAAAACACACACTTTATGCCATATACATTTCTTTCCTGGAGTTGACTGTTTTGAAGATATTTCTTGTTGATTTCAGTTTTAAAACACTTAAATGCTTTTCTCATATAGGAACTTGTCAACTCCTGGCCACACAAAGAAACAGATTTCAATCCCATAGCAACCACATTTTAAAGCATTTGACTGTCGGCTTAGTCTAGTGTAGTCCCTTATTACCCTTCTACTTATAAGGAAGTAAGTAATACTGTTTCTATTAATGTTTATCTTGGTTAGCTTGAAGTGGATAAGGTTATCAATAATAATTTGTTACAGAGATGTAGAGAAAGTCATGTGAATGGAACACATCAGATTTTTTTTAATTCAATCTCAACAACATATCATGAACCTACAAAATATTAAGTTTTCAAAATATGTGTTTAAAAATTAAGTTATCATGTATTGTTTTTATGTATAGATGATGTGCTAAATTACAAAATTTAATTTTATTGCATTTGAGGTGTTGTTATGTTGAGATAAATGTCGTATTTAGGTGTTATGTGGATGTTTGTTTGCAGACGGAGATCGCACGTGGGAGATATACATGTGCGACGTTACTGTTCCGGGATGGGCTGATTACCACGAACGTTTACAAACATTCATATTGTGGTACATCGATGCTGCCAGCTTCCTCGATATAGACGACGACCACTGGAAGTTCTTTGTTCTGTGAGTAATACTCACTTCAGCTCATGTAGGTAATGTCTGCCCAATGTACAAAATCCACGTACAATAATATTCTTACACTTAATACAACTAACATATTATGAGGTCTGTTCAAAAAGTTCTGGAACATTTGTAATTTTGTGCCAATGGAGTATTGGAGCAAAATGCGGTTGGCATCCCTGCTTACGCTTGTGTTTGATGTATAACTGCTGAAAGTTTCATTGTTGTATGTCTGTTATCGCTCAGAGCTGTATTGAGTAGAATGTTGTGTCGCACAGTGTGCGATGGCAGAGTTAGAGGAGCATTAAATCTTGGTGTGAAACTCAAGAGACACACCAAAAGTTGCAGGAAACTAAACTTAAATACCAAGTCTCCAACTCACACTGTCATATGATGTTTTATATTAAGTAAATTGTGTAAATACAAAATCATATCCATCATCGCCGTTACAGTTGGCAGTAGGCCATCATGCTGTATCATCTCACCCATACAGTATATTTTGGTACTCCCCTCTCCAGCAACTGCTCAAAATATGAATTTCTGCACAAATTCAAATTAAGTTCAATAAATAAATAAGGGACTTATACCCCTGCCACTGAATGCTTGCACGTGACAGTTCGGGTAGTTTCGCGTAAGGTTGGCTATGCTGCCTTTGCTAGAGTAACCAGTAAACAACAGCTTATTACAAATGTATTGTGTGTAACAATGAATATAAACAGTGTACATAGTAAATGAATACTGATGAATAATGGAACTAATTCGTTATTATTGATGTTAATTGAAAATAATAGTCATAGTATAACGTATGTATTTACACAATATAGAACAAATTAATGCAAAATAGCTTGTTACAATGAGAGAAAGGTATAACAAAGTGATTTTCACCGGTTTAGAATTTTAATGCCTCAATCCCATCCAAGTGCCCCATCATTCTTGGAAGTATCATGGTCCTTGTCACCGTAAACATCGCCATCGCCAAGACATATTTCTGGTGCTTCACATTTGCTGATGATTCCGTCTAATTCATGTGCTTTTCGTATTATTTTGTGCACATGATTCACTTTTGAAGACGCGTCCACTCTCGCCACATCTTCTCACAAAAGTGTATCCACCTCTATAATTGCGAAAGTCTTATTATGTTCCCTCACGAACAAACACCAACACTATCAACAAATATAAATAACAAATAATAATACGTAGCTTGCACAGAACAGCTCAACACGCGTGTTAGGAGTTCACAAAGTGAGCACGTGGTTGGAAATAGCCAGATATTGCAATGGTGTGACATCTAGATCCGTTTCTGTTGTCAGACCGACCAACCGGAATACTTTTTTGGGTTCAGAAAGTCAAACGGGTAAAGGTTTTCATCTGTTTTTAGCTGATGTACCAACTTAACTCGCAACTGTCAAGTGCAAGGATTCAGTGGCGGGGGTATAATCAGCTTAAGAGACCATTAGTTTGTTCAGAATATATAGCTAACCTTTAAATTTCTTTAAAAATCCTTCTTTTTATATTCCTATACAGGGTGTCTACCAATACCGAAAGTACCAAAAGTGTCAAAAAAGTAACGAATTTGGCAAGTGGGTGCCGAAAGTATCGAAAAGTAACAAATTTAATAACTTGGAGAATTTAGGGTAACGAATTCATGTTCAAACTAGGCACTCAAAACTGCACTGCTCTCGAAAAGGAGCAAACTAGCAGCCATCAACAACGCACGTTGCCACTAAGTTGTTTGCCTCTGTTGCTGTTACGTGCATAGTCTGCTTGCAGGATTGGCTGCATTGCCAAGTGAAGGAAACAACTTTGGAACTGGTTGATGCTGGTTAAAAACAAACATTTATAGTTATGAGTTTTGACGGCAACAGCAAGTAATTTGTGGGAAGTCGTTCAACAACAACAACAAAATTATTATAATTTGGTGTTGCATTCACACATTAGAGTTTGTCGTCACGAAATAAGGTGTATTGTACAACTTGGAGTGTAGAAGTGAGTTGTTTCTGAAGATTAGCTCTGTGTTTACAAATAATAGTGAAGTTCATGAAAAACGAAAACCTAATAGGTCAAGCCAGCTGCTTTCAAGACACGTGGTTGGCGACTGAAGAATTTAAGATCTGGCTAAGACCAGTTGATGCTCATAAACAAGATGCATACTGTTTGTTGTGCAAAAAAAAGTTTGACATTGGAAAAAGTATGACTACATGCAAAAGGTATGAAGAACTTGGCATTGGCACACAACGGAAGGTGGTGTTACAGGATACCTTGAAGATTGAGTCCTCTAAGGGCAACCCAGACAGAGCTACAGCTCGTAGCTTTTTGCAACATGATGAAGTTTCAAAGGCTGAAATTTTGTGGTCAGCACACAATGTCATTGCGTATGGCACCATCTTCTGTTTGCATGTGGTGTAACATATGCTGTTGGCACTCATTTTCAGAGCGTGTTGGTAAAGTCCTGTGTTGTTCTATCCATTGATGATGTTGCCCACAAGTAACAAATGGTGAATTATTGCGATGTTAGTAAGCACTAGATATTTGAGGTCCTTGTTCCTAGACAATATGAATGAATTGTCTAATAGGGTTGTTATCCGAAAAAAGGACAAACACTTGAAAAGCTTGTTCAGGTGTCCACAGAGGCCCTAATGTAAATCCGAAATTATTGTCTGATCTAACGATTCATATGAAAAATAGTTTGACATCAGAAAAGCAAATAGTGGATATGGGACTTGTTCCCTTCATACCACAAATGGAGCATATAAAACTGCTTTGAAAAATACTGGGTGGGGCATTGAGGAGTTTTTAAGGTGTTTGTTAAGATTGGGTTAAGGATCGCTTGAGATTTGTCACAATCAGGAACTCGGATACGTATGATACCTAAAAAGGTACCTAATTTTTATTTCACATTCACACCCTCCTATATCTTAAACATGTCTAATGTAGATGATATGCTAAATTCCAAAATTTTGTTCTTTAAAATGGGATGGTTTTGTATTCGAGGTCATCCTGTATTGATGCGGTAAATAAAAATGAACCATTCCAGGTGGGAATCGAACCCTGGACCTCTTGTGTCGAGAAGCCAGAATGCCAACCACGGTAGTCTAGAAAAGAGTTCATTGAAAATGTATAAACTTATTGAGTGTTAATGGTTTTATTTGCAGGTATGAGAAATACTTCTGTGATGGAGACTTGCGTTACGCACTGGTGGGCTTTGCCTCTGTATATGAGTATTACGCATATCCGAGCAACATTCGTCCACGTATCAGTCAGATGCTGGTGCTGCCGCCGTTCCAGCGTCTTGGTATCGGAGAGCAACTCCTCGTCACTTTATACAACCATTACACCGGCCTCTCGGAAGTTGTAGATTTAACAGGTGAGTGTGTAGCCTGCTAGATGTCAACCTGGCCGAGTCTGGCCCTTTCATTTACTTATTACTGTCTCCAGCCTTGTATATACAAGGGGAGGTAATGTATTCCACCCAAAATTTGATGTCAAGATTTCACCGCAAATATATGTTTTCTGGTCTACTGAGTCTGAAAAAAATATTTTTAGAAAAAGGTGTGAGGACAGTGTAGTTCAAAAATGAAAAGATTGGTATCTTACAAGGATACGACATGAAGATTTTCAACAAAATCCCCCCACCTCAAACTACCTTCTACATGGAAAATTTTTGATTTTCTCAAAAATGAATCTTAATGATTGATTAAAATAATGTATATTAAAGATATTTACATCCTGAATAAAATGTATATTTTGAGTTGGGTTTGTAGCACTTAAGTATCACTTGCGTAAAATTTTTCCAGACCAGTTTCAACGCCATGTGGGCGGTTTCCAACTATATTTTGAATTTTCTGGAAATAGCCTCTGAAGACCTGTTTATTCTGGATGAATTTTGCTTAACTGTTAAACCATAAGAGGTAGACAAAATTTATTGCATAAAAGAATGTACATCTCCTCAAAATTTATGTTCTTTACATTTTTATTGTGGGGGTAACCATTTCCAAGATATTCCTTGTTATTGGTTTCAGATGTAAAGTACTTTTACTTTTCTCAGACAGGAAGTGTCCATTTTTCTTTTGTTCTACTCCTGGCCAAGCAAAGACTGAATTTCAGTGACAATCGCATAACAATAGCTTTTGAAACATTTGACTATCAATTAAGCCTAGCGTATTCCTTTAGTTGCCTTCTACTTATAAGGAAGGAAGTAATAAGTACTTTGTGCTAATGTTTATCTTGATTTGCATTGTGCAGAAAGAAGAATAATGTTTTGTAGAGCAGCTAGAGAAAGTGATGTGAGTGTAACAAGTCAGAATTTTTGTTCAAATGTTGCATTCTTGGGTGCTAGTTAAATAAACTTTGGCTCGTGTGGAACATGGCCAGAGATAGTCATGATAAGTGTCACAGCAATGCATAAATAACTTGATTTGTAATGCTTTTATTGAAAGTCTTACTTAACACAACTGCATTCACATGACCTCTATTTCTTCTGCAAACAAATAATTCTTATAAAAGATTACTTTGTTATCTACATCATAAACATTACTAGAATGGTCTTAGTTGCTTCTTTGTAAGTAGAAGGGAATACATTAGACCAAACTGACAGTCACATGTTTTAAAAGTGATTGAAATCTGTTTATTTGCATGGCCAGGAATTGACAAGTTGCCGTATTAGAAAAGTTTTAAGTACTTTAAAACTGAGATCAATAACAAGGAATAGCTTGAAAATGGCCAACTCCACGAAAAAATGTATATAATATAAAGTGTGTGTTTTGTTGCAGTCTATATTTTTGGTGTAGTAAGTTTTTGTCTATCTTTTACGGTTTACCAGTTATGTAAAATTCAATAAAAATCAGGTCTTCAGAAAATCCAAGATATACATTTTGTCATAAAAGTATCTTACACCTTCAGTATTTTAATCAAAATCGTACAGCCATTTTTGAGAAAATCTAAATTTTCAAAAAAAAATTTCCATATATGGGGGTGAGGGGATTTTCTTGAAAATCTTTGTGTCGGTTCCTTGGAAGATACTGAACTTAAATACCAAGTTCAGTATTTAACAAACTTTTCGTTTTTGAGCTATGCTGCCCGCAAACATAGACAGACAAATGCACACTCGGACATTTTCCTAAAAATGCTTTTTTTTTGTTTTTTGTTTCAGGGGTTCCTAAAACATATATTTCTGGTGAAACCTTGGTATCAAATTTTTGGGTGCAATACAATACTTTCTCTATACACTATGTAAGTGCATGTAGAGAAAGTAAAAATGTATATGACATAAAATATGTGTTTTAATAAGACTATTGTCTGATTAAAACCATGTTACGATTTACCAGTTATGTAAAAGTTGTTTAGAATGAAGAGGACCTCAGAGACTATATCCTGAAACTTGAAGATAGAATTAATAAAAGGTTGAAATTTACACCACCTCACTTACTGGGTAGGACAATGTTTCATGAACCTTTGCCTGCATCCTCATATGGTGAACCACTACTGACATCTGGTGGAAGGGCGGGCGATGAGGTTTAATAAGCAATTCATGGGGGGTTTCAAAATTCTTGGCAGGCAATTGAAGGACAAAACACCTCCTATCAAAAAATCAGAAATATGTTCCATAGATTGTTTGTAGTGCAATTCAAAATATGTTGGTAAAACCAAAAGAAATTTGGAAATGCGTACCAATGAACACAGAAGAAATGTAAATCTTAAACAAACTGACAAATCTGCAGTTGCACACCATTTTGGCACAACAACCAAGAAAAACTCAGAAATAAAATTATTAAAAGAATTATCCAATCCATTTGAGGTAAGTGTGGGAGAAATTTTTATCCTAAAATATCACTACACAGCCATGAATTGCTTATTCAACCTCATCGCCTTTCCACCAGATGTCAGTATAAACAGAAGGATGGCATCAGATTCTGGCAGTGGTGGTTCAACAGCTGAGGATGCAGGCAAACGTTCATGAAACATTTTCCTACCCAATAAATAAGTGAAGTGTGGTATTAATTAGCTATGCCTTCACTGTAAGTAGCTTCATAATTTACATTACTTGAAGATACAAATTGAAGAAACAACATTTTTTAAATTTTTCCCATGTAAAGGGTAGTTTGGGGTGGGGGAAGTTTTCTGAAAGTCTTTGTGTCAGATCATTAGAAGATTCTAAACTTGAATATCAAATTTCATAATTAACTGACTCCACTTTTGAGTTATTGTGTTTATGGACTCACCCCTGTGGGCCTTTTTCTAAAAATGCTTTAAAATTATTAAAGTGTTACTTCCAGCAAAATCTCAGCATCAAATTTTTGTTTGGAATGTAATACTTTTTATGCAATAGACAACTTACTGTATTTATCTGAATATAAGACACTGTTTTTTTCCAAAATATTCAGAGCTGAAAGTCGTGTTGTATTTGTGATATATGTTTCCGAATACCATACGAGGAAATGTTTCATATTTTGTGGGTATGGCAGTGGCGAATCCTGGGGGCAATGCTATAGATTATAATGAAGGTCACCACGTATGTGGCAGATTCTAAGGTTTCATTTCATGCCAGAAATTAACTGTCAAGAAACCTCTGAGCATTCTCATTGGAGAAAAGATGATTCTCCGAAACTAAAATATAATTACAAGAGTTCCTTTCACAGTCGGGTTGCACGTAATGTTGTATTGGAAGTCATCAGTCAAGCAGAAAGAGAGAGGTTAGCTGCACATTTCCGCTTCTCGGACTGCACATATACCACAATGTGAATTTACGTGCAAATTTGAACTAAGTAAAACATTTTAGCAATATATTAAGTGTGTTGTCTTAACAGAGAACAGCATGCACAAATACTTGTTACAATATGCTGCCGCTATCATGTTTAATCATCGCATATGCTGTACATTTCGTACTCCCTTCTCTGTTTGTGCCGCTCACAATTTGTATTTGTGTGCAAATTCAAATTAGTCAAAAACGAGATCTGATATATTAAGTGTTATCCATCATTGTCGTTACAGTTATGCTATTGCCACCGCTAATGTGACAGCCATGCCGTACATGTTCATACTCTCCTCTTCAGCATCATGAATCTCTGCAGAAATACAAATTAAGTATAAAAATAATAAATAAGGGACCTAATGAACTTAGGTGTCCATTAGCTGTTCAAAATGTGTGGCAAATCTATAAATTTCATTTAAAAATTCTTGTTTTTTTATACCTATACTTTTTAAAACTGTCTTATGTAGATGATATGTTAAATTCCAAAATTAAGTTCCGAAAAATGGGGTCAACTTTTATTCACATAAATACAGTAATTATATAAGTGCTGCTATAAAATAAAATGTTATACAAATTTATAAGAAAGTTCCCTCAGAAATAAAACATATCGCATCGCTTGAAAAATCTAAAATCTACTTGCTAAACAAAAGTTTCCCACATAAAAACATATTCTGAGAATACTCATTTTAATGTCATTGTCAGATTCTTAGGCAGTAAATTGTGTTGAATTTGGCAAAGGGAAATGATAACATTGTAGCAAGTATTATGGAAAATATTCAGTTTTATTTCATGTATTGTAAATGTTCAACAGCTCCCATATTGTAAATACAACTTAAAACGTGTTTGACCGTTAGAAGAAGCTTGGGTCCGTTAAAGACTTTCACCTGGTTAAATTTTGGCGAAGCCACGTTATTTTGAATTTTAGTGAAGTGAGATGTAGGAGTGTGAGTTAGCACGCGGGTCACGTAGACCGTTCACTCAGCCAATCAGTGAGAGGCCAGGCGTGGCTGACACGTACATGACCAATGGGCTACTCCTACGTCACGCAATCTTGTAACCAAGTAGTGGGAGTTAACACTCGGGTCACAAAGACCATTCGCTCAGCCAATCAGTGAGAGGCCAGGCATGGCTGATGCATATGTGACCAATGGGCTACTCCTATGTCATACAGTCTTGTAACCAATTAGTGGGAATTAGCACGCGGGTCACAAAGATCATTTATCCAGCCAATCGGCGAGAGGCCAGGCATGGCTGACGTGTATGTGACCAATGGGCTACTCCTACATCACACAGTCTTGTAACCAAGCAGTGGGAGTTAGCAGAGGTTCAGTAGTATATTGTTGGATTAAGCTCGTCCATTCTGATTTAGGACAGCACTGCGACTAGATGTGTTTGTGGATGTCTGCGCTAAGCTCACATGAGCAGCCACGTGAAATAGAAGTTCAAACTTACATTAGTTTATCCCGCGTTGTATTATGGGGACGTGGCCTAGAGATATCATTAGCAATAACTAGTGAACAATTTAACATGGCAGCCAAGTATTCATCCTCATTTTACTGAAATAGTAGTAAAACTATAATTGATGAAAGTGAGTGTTGCTGTATTTTATTTAGTATTTATACACAACACTGGAATCTCTCAAGCCTGAGATTATACAGCTTTAAACAGTTAGAGCCATTCTCAACTTGATAATAGCTAGTCTGGTGCTAAACAGTAACAGTCCAGGCATCCGCCGTGTCCAGAAGTCGAGGACATCGCAGAACCGCCTCATAAAATGGGGCAATCAGGCTCAAAGTGTATTAAAAATGTGTGATGTTTTCAGTGGAGGACCCATCTGACGACTTCCAGCGCCTGCGAGATTACGTGGATGCTCGCAACTGCAGCAAGCTAGCAAGTTTCCAGCCACAGAAATTGCATAACGGATTTACCAAAGAAATGGAAAACGAGGCACGAGCTGTTTACAAACTGAACAAGGTAATCTTTGAATTCTCTCCTTCAGTGTAAATATGCTGGGCCCAAACTGAAGAGCACACTGCCTCACTTCCGCAGCACTCCAACAATGTTTTAATTACTTTTAGAACGTACTTCTCAAGCTGGTAACAAAACTGTTATTAGAATTGGTGAGTAATTTCTAGAAGTTTGAATTTCAAAGGTTTATTATCTTCTGTTTGCTTATAGTTATATAATGGTAACCTAACATCAGTAAATAATACAGTAAAATAGGGAAAACTACAGTTTATTTTATTTAATTCATTATATGAGGGTCGATTAAGAAGTTATGGCAACTATTTTTTATTTCCTAAACAAGTGCCATTGTGGAACATTTAACATATATGGTTGAATGACCTTCTGAATGTTGTCACTGGATGGGGTATGGATGCAGGTATCTCTGGAAAAATAATAGGCCAAACATAACCTTGTGATATCATTGTTTTATTATTGTACAACCTGTATCATTACAAACTGTTCAGCTGTTTAGCATCCTTCAAAGTAGTCTCCTCCATTGTCCGCAGTTCATTGCCGGCAATGGGGACAGTCCAGCAAGGTACTGGTCGATAACGGCCACCGATACAGCCTTGTGGGCTGCCTCTGGTTGATAACAGCCACCGATACAGCCTTGTGGGTTAACTCTGGTTGATAACGGCCACCGATACAGCCTTGTGGGCTAACTCTGGTCGATAACAGTCACCGATACAGCCTTGTGGGCTGACTCTGGTCGAAAAGTCACCGATACAACCTTGTGGGCTGACTCTGGTGGATAACAGCCACCGATACAGCCTTGTGGGCTGCCTCTGGTTGATAACAGTCACGGATACAACCTTGTGGGCTGACTCTGGTGGATAACAGTCACCGATACAACCTTGTGGGCTGACTCTGGTGGATAACAGCCACCGATACAACCTTGTGGGCTGACTCTGGTGGATAACGGCCACCGATACAACCTTGTGGGCTGCCTCTGGTTGATAACAGTCACCGATACAGCCTTGTGGGCTAACTCTGGTCGATAACAGTCACCGATACAGCCTTGTGGGCTAACTCTGGTCGATAACAGTCACCGATACAGCCTTGTGGGCTGACTCTGGTTGATAACAGTCACCGATACAACCTTGTGGGCTGACTCTGGTTGATAACAGTCACCGATACAGCCTTGTGGGTTGCCTCTGGTCGATAACAGTCACTGATACAACCTTGTGGGCTGACTGGTGGATAACAGCCACCGATACAGCCTTGTGGGCTAACTCTGGTCGATAACAGTCACCGATACAACCTTGTGGGCTGACTGGTGGTTAATGGCCACCGATACAGCCTTGTGGGCTAACTCTGGTCGATAACAGTCACCGATACAGCCTTGTGGGCTAACTCTGGTCGATAAGTCACCGATACAGCCTTGTGGGCTAACTCTGGTCGATAACAGTCACCGATACAGCCTTGTGGGCTAACTCTGGTCGACAACAGTCACCGATACAGCCTTGTGGGCTGACTCTGGTTGATAACAGTCACCGATACAGCCTTGTGGGCTAACTCTGGTCGATAACAGTCACTGATACAGCCTTGTGGGCTAACTCTGGTCGATAACAGTCACCGATACAGCCTTGTGGGCTAACTCTGGTCGATAACAGTCACCGATACAACCTTGTGGGCTGACTGGTTGATAACAGTCACCGATACAGCCTTGTGGGCTAACTCTGGTCGATAACAGTCACCGATACAGCCTTGTGGGCTGACTGGTTGATAACAGTCACCGATACAGCCTTGTGGGCTGACTCTGGTGGATAACGGCCACCGATACAGCCTTGTAGGCTAACTCTGGTCGATAACAGTCACCGATACAACCTTGTGGGCTTACTGGTGGATAACGGTCACCGATACAGCCTTGTGGGCTAACTCTGGTCGATAACAGTCACCGATACAGCCTTGTGGGCTGACTCTGGTTGAAAAGTCACCGATACAACCTTGTGGGCTGACTGGTGGATAACAGCCACCGATACAGCCTTGTGGGCTGCCTCTGGTTGATAACAGCCACCCATACAGCCTTGTAGGTTGACTCAGGTCAATAACAGTCACCGATACAGCCTTGTGGGCTGACTGTGGTCGATAACAGTCACCAATACAGCCTTATGGGCTGACTGTTTGATAACAGTCACTGATACAACCTTGTAGGCTGACTGGTTGATAACAGTCACCGATACAACCTTGTTGGCTGACTCTGGTCGATAACAGTCACCAATACAGCCTTGTGGGCAGACTGGTTGATAACAGCCACCGATACGGCCTTATGGGCTGACTCTGGCCGATAAGTCACCGATACAGCCTTGTGGGGTGACTCTGGTTGGTAACAGCCACTGTTACAGCCTTGGGGGCTGACTGCTCAATAACAGCCACTGATACAGCCTTGTGGGCTGGCTGGTCGATAACAGCCACTGATACAGCCTTGTGGGCTGACTCTGGTTGATAACAGCCACTGTTACAGCCTTGTGGGCTGACCCTGATCGATAACAGCCACCAATACAGCCTTGTGGGCTAACTCTGGTCGATAACAGTCACCAATACAGCCTTGTGGGCTGACTGGTCAATAAGTCACTGATACAGCCTTGTGGGCTGACTGGTTGATAACAGCCACCGATACAACCTTGTGGGCTGTCTGGTCCATAACAGTCACCGATATGTCCTTGTGGGCTGCACTCTGGTTGATAACAGTCACCGATACAGCCTTGTGGGCTGTCTAGTCGATAACAGCCACTGATATGTCCTTGTGGGCGGCACTCTGGTTGATAACAGTCACCGATACAGCCTTGTGGGCTAACTCTGGTCGATAACAGCCACCAATACAGCTTTGTGGGCTGACACTGGTTGATAACAGCCACTGATACAGCCTTGTGGGCTAACTCTGGTCGATAACAGCCACCAACACAGCTTTGTGGGCTGACACTGGTTGATAACAGCCACTGATACAGCCTCGTGGGCTGACACTGGTTAATAACAGACACCAATACAGCCTTGTGGGCTGACACTGGTTGATAACAATCACCAATACAGCCTTGTGGGCTGACACTGATTAAGTCACCAATACAGCTTTTTGGGCTCACACTGGTTGATAACAGCCACCAATACAGCCTTGTGGGCTGACACTGGTTGATTACAGCCACCAATACAGCTTTGTGGGCTAACTCTGGTCGATAACTGCCCCCAATACTGCCTTGTAGGCTGGCACTGGTTGATAACAGACACCCATACAGCCTTGTGGGCTGACTGGTCAATAACAGTCAGCGATACAGCCTTGTGAGCTGAAACTGCGAGGCAGGTCGATGTTGACTCTCGTCCTGCTGTAAAGGCACCTACCCACCTTGCAGCGTATGACAGGGTAGAGCCCCATGCCCAGTGACACTGTGAGGCAGGTCGGTGTTGACTCATCCTGCTGTAAAGGCCCCTACCCACCTTGCCAGCGTATGACAGGCTAGAGCCCCATCCCCAGTGACCCTGCGAGGCAGGTTGGTGTTGACTCTCGTCCTGCGTTGAAGGCCCCTACCCACCTTGCCAGCGTATGACAGGCTAGAGCCCCATGCCCAGTGACACTGTGAGGCAGGTCGGTGTTGACTCATCCTGCTGTAAAGGCCCCTACCCACCTTGCCAGCGTATGACAGGCAGGTTGGTGTTGACTCTCGTCCTGCGTTGAAGGCTCCTACCCACCTTGCCAGTGTATGACAGGCTAGGGCCCCATGCCCAGTGACACTGCGAGGCAGGTTGGTGTTGACTCTCGTCCTGCGTTGAAGGCTCCTACCTACCTTGCCAGCGTATGACAGGCTAGGGCCCCATGCCCAGTGACCCTGCGAGGCAGGTTGGTGTTGACTCATCCTGCTGTAAAGGCCCCTACCCACCTTGCCAGTGTATGACAGGCTAGGGCCCCATGCCCAGTGACACTGCGAGGCAGGTTGGTGTTGACTCTCGTCCTGCGTTGAAGGCTCCTACCCACCTTGCCAGCGTATGACAGGCTAGGGCCCCATGCCCAGTGACCCTGCGAGGCAGGTTGGTGTTGACTCTCGTCCTGCGTTGAAGGCTCCTACCCACCTTGCCAGCGTATGACAGGCTAGGGCCCCATGCCCAGTGACCCTGCGAGGCAGGTTGGTGTTGACTCTCGTCCTGCGTTGAAGGCTCCTACCTACCTTGCCAGTGTATGACAGGCTAGAGCCCCATGCCCAGTGACCCTGCGAGGCAGGTCGGTGTTGACTCATCCTGCTGTAAAGGCCCCTACCCACCTTGCCAGCGTATGACAGGCTAGGGCCCCATGCCCAGTGACCCTGCGAGGCAGGTCGGTGTTGACTCTCGTCCTGCGTTGAAGGCCCCTACTCACCTTGCCAGCGTATGACAAGCAGGTTGGTGACTCTCGTCCTGCGTTGAAGGCTCCTACCCACCTTGCCAGCGTATGACAGGCTAGGGCCCCATGCCCAGTGACCCTGCGAGGCAGGTTGGTGTTGACTCTCGTCCTGCGTTGAAGGCTCCTACCCACCTTGCCAGCGTATGACAGGCTAGGGCCCCATGCCCAGTGACCCTGCGAGGCAGTTTGGTGTTGACTCTCGTCCTGCGTTGAAGGCTCCTACCCACCTTGCCAGCGTATGACAGGCTAGAGCCCCATGCCCAGTGACCCTGCGAGGCAGGTCGGTGTTGACTCTCGTCCTGCGTTGAAGGCTCCTACCCACCTTGCCAGCGTATGACAGGCTAGGGCCCCATGCCCAGTGACCCTGCGAGGCAGGTCGGTGTTGACTCATCCTGCTGTAAAGGCCCCTACCCACCTTGCCAGTGTATGACAGGCTAGGGCCCCATGCCCAGTGACACTGCGAGGCAGGTTGGTGTTGACTCTCGTCCTGCGTTGAAGGCCCCTACCCACCTTGCCAGCGTATGACAGGCTAGGGCCCCATGCCCAGTGACCCTGCGAGGCAGGTCGGTGTTGACTCATCCTGCTGTAAAGGCCCCTACCCACCTTGCCAGTGTATGACAGGCTAGAGCCCCATGCCCAGTGACCCTGCGAGGCAGGTTGGTGTTGACTCTCGTCCTGCGTTGAAGACCCCTACCCACCTTGCCAGCGTATGACAGGCTAGAGCCCCATGCCCAGTGACCCTGCGAGGCAGGTCGGTGTTGACTCATCCTGCTGTAAAGGCCCCTACCCACCTTGCCAGTGTATGACAGGCTAGAGCCCCATGCCCAGTGACCCTGCGAGGCAGGTTGGTGTTGACTCTCGTCCTGCGTTGAAGACCCCTACCCACCTTGCCAGCATATGACAGGCTAGAGCCCCATGCCCAGTGACACTGCGAGGCAGGTTGGTGTTGACTCTCGTCCTGCGTTGAAGACCCCTACCCACCTTGCCAGCATATGACAGGCTAGAGCCCCATGCCCAGTGACACTGCGAGGCAGGTTGGTGTTGACTCTCGTCCTGCGTTGAAGACCCCTACCCACCTTGCCAGCGTATGACAGGCTAGAGCCCCATGCCCAGTGACACTGCGAGGCAGGTTGGTGTTGACTCTCGTCCTGCGTTGAAGGCCCCTACTCACCTTGCCAGCGTATGACAGGCTAGGGCCCCATGCCCAGTGACCCTGCGAGGCAGGTTGGTGTTGACTCTCGTCCTGCGTTGAAGGCTCCTACCCACCTTGCCAGCATATGACAGGCTAGGGCCCCATGCCCAGTGACCCTGCGAGGCAGGTTGGTGTTGACTCTCGTCCTGCGTTGAAGGCTCCTACCCACCTTGCCAGCGTATGACAGGCTAGGGCCCCATGCCCAGTGACCCTGCGAGGCAGGTTGGTGTTGACTCTCGTCCTGCGTTGAAGGCTCCTACCTACCTTGCCACCATATGACAGGGTAGAGCCCCATTGCCCAGTGCTTGCTGCAGCCTCGGAGAGCAGCCAACTTTATGTACTAACGTTGTTCAGCTGTGGTTACCTTCATTATGCACCGCTATCAGCAAACGACTAATGTAAAGCAGCTGTGCATGTCCAGGGCCAATGCACACACCCCATCTGGTGCCAACATTCAGAGGTTCATGTAACATACTTTTGGACATATATACTAAATGTTCTACGTCAGCGCCTGTTTGGGGAATAAAGAAGCAGGTGCCAGACTGCTAATAAGCCAAGTTGCTGTGTTGAGGAGGTAAATTCTGATGGTGGTCCCGAGTGTGCATTCAGTCAAGTGCAACTAGGAATGTTGTCTAGAAAACAAAAGGCAACGAACACTCTTTCCTTTCTTGAACGAGGGGGGCAGGTTCAGAGCGCTTGTTTCTCAAACAAAGCCCCGATATAAACATACAAGATAAAGGGAACAAAAAAAAAATCTGATGTGTTCCATTCACATGACTTTCTCTACATTTCTGTAACAAATTATTGTTAAAAACTTGTGCTTCTATCTACTTCATGCTAATCAACATAAACATAAGCAGAGATGCTTTTTTGTAAGTCGAAGGGAAATAATGTAAAAACAAAACAATAGTCAAATATTTTAAAAGCTGAATTATTTAATGTGGTAAGTATTAACAACATTTTTATTTTTATTATGCAGGACAATTGTTTAGTGGACCGTTGCCCGCGTCCTCAGCTGTTGAACCACTACTGCTTGGGTTTGGGTTCCAAGCTGTGGGTGTGTTGGTTGTGGTGACATCTGTTGGGCAGGCGATGAGACTTGTTAAGCAATCCTTAGGGGGAGCTCCATGTCCATCAATGTGTGGGGTATTTATGAATGCAGATTTTCTCCCACTCTGATAATTCAAACGGATTCGAATTAATTACCACATTAATTCAATTTGATTACGCTTTCACCGTAAGCAAATTAAAAAATTATACAACTTAATACCATGAGAATTAATTCCATTTCTTTGCATTGTCAGGACATGACAAATTCCTGTATGTGAAAACTATTTTAAAGCTGAAAACAATATTAAGAAATATCTCAACTCCACAAAATAAACAAATAAATAAATAAATGTACCTGGCATAAATTCTGTTTCAACAAGATCTACATTTTTTGTGTATCGTTTACGATTTACTAACTTTGCAAAATTGATCCAGAATAAAGAGATCTTTAGAGGCCACTCCCAGGAAATTCAAGATATACACTTACTTGTCATGTAAATATCTTTGATATACAGTATTTTAATGAGAATCGCTAAAGCCGTTATTGAGAAAATTAAACTTTTAAACATTTTTTCCATGTAAAGAGTAGTTTGGGGTGGGAGGATTTTCCTCAAAATAATCGTTGTCACATCCTTGGAAGATACTAAATGTTTATATCAAGTTTGGTATTTTATCGACTTTTTGTCCCTGAATTATCATGTTCACACACACAGACAAATGTTTTTCTAGAAATACTTTTTTTGGGTTTAGGGGACAGTGAAATTTCAGTATCAAATAATACCTTTTCTAAACACCATGTACATACTACATGTTGGTTAGTTGGTATTTAATGTTGAGCAGTTGGCAGTTAAGCCATTCGCTCTCTTGCGTTCCAGTATTCTGATGTCGACCCAAAGTTGGGCAGCGCAGTAGATGATTTCCACCCATATCTTCTCTAAGTGAACAGAAGAGATCTCACCATACCAATCATGGCCTGTTAGGAATCTAAAAGTTGCTACACCCCATTTTCTTGGTAATGTGGTGATTCTGGTTGTGTTATTATCTTCTTTATTATATGTTGATATAATGATAGAGTGATAACTTATTGAATAGTACATGTAGAGAAAGTAAAAAAGCCATTTTTATTTATCCTGAGGTGAAAATTGTCATGTGTGACTTCCCCCGATAAAATTGAAAACTTCTGAGCCATAACTACGACCATTTTTTGTATTAACCAATATTTTGCTTTATCCATGGTAGCATTGTCATTACCACAGATAATTGAGTCTAGTTTAGATAGATCTATTGCTTGAAGAATTAACAAATTGAATGAAATGTTACAGAAACAAAGTCGTCGAATTTATGAGATCTTGAGACTGAAGGTAACGGATGTACACAATACAGAAGAGTATCGTCAATACAGACTGGATGTCAAGAACAGACTCAACATTCCATACAGGGTATGTATAACATTTTCCATGTAAAGGGCAGTTTCAGATGGAGGGATTTTCTTGAAAATCTTTGTGTTGCGTCCTTGAAAGATAATAAAGTTAAACACCAAGTTTGGTATTAAATGCTGTCCACACTGTAAATTTTTTTTTTTTTTTTTTTTTTTTTGTGAAATCTCGGTATTAAATTCTTGGGTGCAATACAATACCTTCTCTGTACTTATATGTACATAGTATGTGTAGAGAAAGTAAAAATACCAGTTTTCACTATTTGCAAATGGTTTGATCTCTCCAGATTCATATTAGCTCAGAAGTTACTGCTATTTTTACTTTCTCTACACATACTATGTATATGGTGTATAGAGAAGGTATTGCACTCCACCCAAAAATTCAATACAGAGATTTCTCCGGAAATATATGTTTTAGGGCTCCCTGTATCCAAAAAAAGCACTTTCAGAAAAAAGTCTGTGTGTCTGTGAACACGATAGTTCAAAAACGAAAAGTCTGTAAAATACCAAAGTTGGTTTTTAAGTTTAGTATCTTCCAGGGATGCGACACATTGAGAGAAATCCTCCCACCCCAAACTACCCTTTACACTGAACTTTTTTTTAAAATTTTGATTTTCTCAAAAATGGCTAACAATTTTGATTAATATTTTGTATATTAAGGATATTTACCTGACAAATAAAATTTTTTGAATTTTGAATTTTCTGGGAATAGCCACTGAAGATTACTTTACTCTGGATGAATTTTATGGAATTTTGCATAATTGCTAAATCATAAGAGATGGACAAAAACTTACCACACAAAAAATTTAGAGCACATTAAAACACACAGTTTATGTTGTATACATTTTTTTCATGGAGTTGATCGTTTTTGAGATATTCCTTGTTTTTGGTTTCAGCTTTGAAAAACTTATACTTTTCTCATACAGGAATTTGTCAACTCTTGTCCATACAAACAAAGGATCTTCAGTCACATAGCAACCAGCTTTTGACTATCACTTTAACCTATGGTACTCCCTTATTTCCCTTCTACTTACAAGGAAGCAAGTAATAAGACTATTTCTGATAATTTTTTCTTGATTAGCATGAAGTAAATAGAAGTCTTAGCTTTTTAACAATAATTTGTTGCAGAGACGTAGAGAAAGTGATGAGAATGTGTTGTGATTTGTAGTAAGATGATTGCTGGTGTTGTTGACAGAAAGAGCAGCTGGACATGGAGAAGTTGGTGAAGCGGCTGAAGGAGGAAGATCTGCAGGCTGCGAGAACGTTTGCCAGCACCACGCAGCATCTAGAGAAGCTTCACCAGGAGTACAATGACGTGGAAGCTCAGTACCAGCGTGTGATAAAACGTTTGCTTTAACATTCCACGCTAAATTATGTAATGAAGTAAAGAATACGTACATTGATAAAATTCATGTGATTCCCACAGCTGAATCAAGCCTCACTAGGTCAAGGGTTCATTCAAATTGCTCAAGTTACAGTCAGGCATGTGCTCTGCATTGATGTTTGGTTTTTCTAAACTTACTTAGCATGTAAATACGAGGGTGATTCAAATATAAATGGTGATTTTGTTAAAAATGTTTATTGATTAAATATATACACAAGTGACTTCATCAGCATTTCTCAACATAGCCTCCTTCACAATCTACACATTTTTGTAGCTTGAACATTCCTTCTTCAAAAAAAGTTTGCAGGCGTGTCGCCGACCAATTGCGCACATGCTCCTTGAAATGTTTCCCTCCAAGCGATTCTTTGATGGGTGCAAACAAAAAATAGTGTGGACTATAGGGAGGGTGTTGAAGGATTTCCCAGTGCATGTCCACCATTGTCAAATTGTCTTGGAGAAGGATGACATCTCTGATGGGCATAATTCTTTTGCTTTTACAGGCCTTAAGAATTGGCTGCAGTCACTGTACGTCTTCGATCATGAAGAAAATCAACCAGCAAAACTGCTCTGTAGTCGAAAAACACAGTCATGAGGACTTTTCTGGCTGAGTGGCGTTGTTTGGCCTGCACTGGGCAGGCTTCAACCTTACTCGTCATTTTGGTTTCCAGAGTGTAATATTAACCCATGTCTCATCACAGGCAACGGTCTGTCTCAAGAAATCCTCTCCTTGCTGGAATCGATTCAGAAGCCTCTCAGATCTACAGCCTGGCCGGTTAACAACTTTGGAACCCATTGAGCACTAATTTTTCTAAAGCCAAGATGGTTCCTAATAATGGTATAAGCACTCCCAATGCCAACACCAACTTCTGATATTTCTTTGACAGTGGTGTGGCAATCACCTTCAATATGCTCTCGAATGGCACCACGGATGTTGTCATCTGTGAGACTTGAGCATGACCTTAAATTGTGTGGCCCAAGTAAACACTCGATTCTGCGACAGTGTAGTGTCCCCAAGGTTTAACCCCTTCCTTGGTTAAAAACTGGATAATAACAGACAAACGGACTTGTTGCTCACTCATGGCTGTACTGATGCCAGAACCTAGCAAAGCTACTTCCCCCTCCCTTCAACCCCCACTCTGAACTGCTTCCTAGGTGATATGCAATAATTACTGTTTATGTTTGAATCACCCTCGTACTACAATAAGAGTGCTACAGAACTTGCTGTCTGTCTTGTACTGTACACTTAGCTGGCAGTCTCTCATGCTTGTCAAATAAAATATCAAGTCACATTTACAATTATGACATACCTATCACAGGAGAATTTGGAAATGCCGTCCATCTGCATCACTTCATCTACAGCATTTTCTGAAGAAATTTTCATTAGTTCAGCTTGCAAAATAGCGTTAATTTCTGTCGTGATATTTTGTTTTAATTCTCGTAATGTGTGGGGATTAGTTTTGTATACTTTATTTTTAAGTTGCCCCAAAGATAAAAGTCGCATGCCACAAGATCAGGGGACCCTCAATAAACTGTAATGATTCATCTGCGGTGTCAGAACCCTGCTGCAAGTTTCCAGATTGACATCCTTCAACTGTGTGAAACAGGTGCCAGTATATTATTTCTGTACTTAAGCTACACTCAAAAAAAGTAGGTCCTATTATCCTGTATCCATTTCTTGTGTACCATATATCAATTTTATGATCATGCAAGAGAGTTTCATGAAACAAATTGGCTTTATTTGTATCATAATATTGGTTGTGTTGTGATGTCACATGACCATGTAAATGAAGCATGCTTTGTCACTGAACAGAATTAATTGTGGATCAATTGTTCCCTCACTAACGTTCCTCGGAATCCAGTTATTGAAATTTACCTGACTCTGGTGATCACGTGGTAGCAATTCCTGGACAACAGTAACCTTGTATGGTTTGAGTTTTAAAACTTTTGTTGTTTTCCATGTTGAAGCTTTTGAAATGTCAGTTTCTTGTGCAAGATGACATAAGAAATTTTCGAGATGACCGTTCTAATCTTTCTCTGATTTCTGGTCCATAGGCATCTGCCTCTTTACCTTTCTTTTCCTATGACAAAATGCTCCTGTCTCCCTGAATTTATTTGTGGTACTGTATACTCCAAGCAAAACTTGTAAACATTGCTAATGTTACTCATGTGTGAACTGGACAAGCACAGAAGTAAGACTGAGGTACTTGTGTCAACAGAACAGATGTACGAGGTGTGCACAGTGAAGGTGACACGGGCTGTGCTCCTCGTGGCCCGGTTTTGTAACATACAGCACAAGAAGCAAGTTCTTCTCGAGGATGGTTTAGTAAGTAGCCATGTTAGGAATAAAAATACACATTTTTTTTCAAATATAAATGATTTATTTCTCAACATATTTCTGTTTTAGGGATATAGACATCTCCAAGTGTTCCTGATATTTTTAATCCCTCCAAAAATAGGAATAGGAATTTTGAAGTTCTGCCTGGATTATGACCTTATTTGACGTAAATTTTGTTCAGTTGCACCATTTCTTTATGTTTGGGAACAAGAAGTTGCAGGGAGCCAGCTTGATGCATTCTGGCAGCGACAACTCCTGATAAAGGAGTCAGTACTTTCTTCTGTCTCTTCAACTTCTTCTCAAATCAGACCAGTATGTCACTGCAGTATTATCTATTAATGGTTTTTTCTTTTTCCTTAGAAGTCGGTGAGTAGGATATCCTTTGCATCCCAAAAAAATTGTTGGCACCACGTTTGTGGCCTATGTGACTGTCTTTGCCTTGTTTAGTGCAGATGAAAACTGGTGAACTGATACTCAAATGATGTAGGGAGCTTAAAATTACTCGATATTCATCTTCGCAGGATAGTGATTTTGTCTCACACCTTTATCAGGCTGTGAGTTTAGAGGACTTCTAGAAAATAGCGTCCCTAATTGTCGTCGTTGCTACACTCCATCGTCCCATTCAAAATACGTAAAACATTTTGCAATATATTATACATGTTGTCTTAATTGAAAATCATATCCATAATGATTACAAGTAAGCTTGCGCCACTGCCAGCATCGCTTTCTGTCATTGCACACACTTACATCGTATATTTCTGTTCTGCTTCTCTGCCTCTCGCACTCATAATGTGAACTTCTGACACACACAAATTAGGTAAAAACATTAAACCTGTCTATATACAAAATCATACACATGAACATTGTTACAGTTATGCTGCTGTCGGCGCATTGTACCATCGCACGCATACCATATATTCCCCTACTCCCCTCTCCACCAACTGCTCAAAAACTCAGACAAATGTAATTGAGGATCATGTTGGCTATACTGTTCTCCAGAGTCCATAGTAAACATGTTGTAGCCAGCCGTGGAGCGAAAGCTATGTCTTTACAATTTCTGTTAAATCCTTCCCAGATACCAAACTTAAATACCAAGTCTTTTCCGATATGTTTTGAGACCCCCTTGAATCCAAATAAAGCATTTTTGGAAAAAGGTCCATGTGTGTGTATGTGTCTGTCTGTGGACAGCATAACTCAAAAACAAAAACACTGTTTAATACCAAACTTGGTATTTAAGTTTGGTATCTTCCAAGAATGCGACACAAAGATTTTCATGAAAATCTCCTGCACCCCAACTACCCTTTACATCAAACTTTTTTTAAAAAATTTTGATTTTATCAAAAATGGCTGTAAAGATTTTGATTAAAATATCGTATATTAAAGATATTTACCTGACAAATAAAATGTATATCTTGAATTTTCTGGGAATAGCCTCTGAAGACTACTTTATTCTGGATGAATTTTACGTAACTGCTAAACCGTAATAGATGGACAAAAACTTACTACACAAAAAATGTAAAGCACATTAAAACACGCAATATATGTTATATATTTTTTTCGTAGAGTTGATTGTTTTTGAGACATTTATTGTTTTTGGTTTCAGCTTTAAAAAACTTTAACTTTTCTCATACAGAAATTTGTCAACTCCTGTCCATACAAACAAAGGAACATCAGTCACATAGCAACCAGCATTTGACTGTCACTTTAAACTATGGTACTCCCTTATTTCGATTCTACTTACAAAGAAGCAAGTAATAAGATTATTTCTGCTAATTTTATTAGATTAGGCTGAAGTAAATAGAAGCCTAACAATAATTTGTTGCAGAGATGTAGAGAAAGTGATGTGAATGGAACACGTGAGATTTTTGTAACTTTGCTACACTGAATGTTTGACACGTTCTAAAGCTGATGTAATTGCTTTGCTGGACGAGGACAAGCTTTTACATAAGATAGAGTTAATCCAAGATAATGATGTGAACACCTTTGTTGGTGTTGGCTCGATTCCATTGTGATCAAACTCCAACTTGATTTAAATCACCTGCTGATCAGATATGAAACAAGTTTACAGGATGAGTTGCACATCTTAAAAACTGATATAAAATTGTTTTCAACTGCTGTCACAATAAACATATACATTGTATCTGTATTTTTGTGTAATAAACGTAATTTAAAACTTTAAAAATAAATTTAATGCAATTTTTATTACTTTCTCTACGCATACTATGTACATAGTGAAGTATTGAATTCTACGCAAAAATTTGATACTCAGATTTCATCGGAAATATATGTTTTAGGACCCCCTGAATCCAAAAAAAGCATTTTTAAAGAAAGTGTGTGTGTGTGTGTTACTGTGTCTGTGGAAAACATAGCTCAAAAATGGAAGGACTGTTATATACCAAACTTGCTATTTAGGTTTGGCATCTTCCAAGCATGTGACACGAAGATTGTCAAGAAAATCCCCCCACCACAAACTACCCTTTACATGGAAAATTTTTTGAAATTTTTTTATTTCCTTAAAAATGGTTCTAATGGTTTTGATTAAAATTACTGCATATTAAAGACATTTATATTGCAAATAAAAGGTATATCTCGAATTTTCTGGGAGTAACTTATGAAGACCTCTTTATTCTGGATGAATTTTGCTTAGCTGCTAAACTGTAAGAGATAAACAGAAACTTACTTTAAAAAAATGTAGATCTCGTCAAGACACACAATTTATGTTGTTTACGTTTTTGTTGTGCAGGTAACCATTTCCGAGATATTCCTTGTTATTGGTTTCAATTGTGAAGTACTTACTCTTTTCTCAGATGGAAGTGTCCGTTTTTCTTTTGTTCTACTCCTGGCCAAGCAAAGAAGCGATTTGCAATGACAATCGCATAACGACAGCTGTTAAAACATTTGACTATCACTTTAACATAGCACATTCCTTTAGTTGCCTTCTACTTATAAGGAACTAAGTAATAAAAACATTCTGCTAATGTTTATCTTGATTAGCATTGTGTAGAAAGAAAATACTCTTTTGTGAGAAGTTTGTTTGCAGAGCAGCTAGAGAGAATCATGTGTGCGGAACACATCAGATTTTTAGAACAAAGTCCATATGTGTGTGTATGTGGGCAGCAAAACTCGAAAATGAAAAGGCTGAAATATCAATTTTGATATTTAAATTTAATATTTTCAAAAATGCAATACAAAGATTTTTCAGAAAATTCCTCCGCACCTGGAACTACGCTATACATGGAAAAAAATTTATTTTCTCAAAAATGGTTCTAACGGTTTTGATTAAAATCTCTTATATTTAAGATGTATATTTATGTGACAAATTGAATTTTCTGGGAATAGCCTCTGAAGACACGTCTATTCTGGATGAATTTTGCATAACTGGTAAACCATAAGAGATAGACAAAAAGTTACATCACAAAACATGTAGAGCACATTGAAACACACAATTTATGTCATATACTTTTTTTTCGTGGAGTTGATCGTTTTTGAGATATTCATTGTTGTATATTTGAGGCTTTGATATTTATATTTTTCTCAGACAGAGAATTTGTGCAACTCCATGCATACGAACATAGCAACCAGCTTTTAAAAGATTTAGCTTATGGTACTCCGTTATTTCTTCTACTTACAAGAAAGCTGGTAAGACCCTTTTTGCCAGTTTTTTTCTAGCTTAGCATTGGGAAGATAGAAGAATTAGCTTTTTAAATTATTTCAGAGATGTAGAGAAAATCATGTGAATGGAACACATCAGATCTTACCACATAAAAAGAATTGTGCAGAAGATTTTAATCCAATCTTGAGCAAATGTCCAGTCAGACAATCATGGCCTGTGATGCATCTACAGTGTGTGCACAAAGTCTGTATTAAATTCAAACTGATGTGAAATAAAAGTACAAATTTCCAGTATTTATGTAATTAAATGTTTCTCCTTACATGTTAGGACTCCAGAACATCTGCACAGCCGCCATGTCCAACTTACTCAACATCATTGGAATCGCTGTCCAGAAAGCTACTCGCAGTTCACCAGTTGTAGCATACCTTCTCTTTGATGTAACCCCATAGTGAATTATCTGGAGTTGTTAGATCAGGGCTCCTTGGAGGCCATGTGAGATTGTCCGATCCTCTACTGATCCAATGATTTCTAAAGATGTCAAATAGCCACATCATATTGAAACCAAATACTGTTTAAGATTTCTGCTGTGGGAAGAGCCAGTCATCAATCATCTGGAGATAAGTGTTGTGATTAACAGGATGATCAAAAAAATATGGGCCAAACAGATGAGTTTGGCCCAGACCATCATATGTGGTGGGTTGCGCTCGATTCCTTTGAAAAAGATTGGATTTTCTTTTCCCCAGAAATAAACATTGTGGTTGCGGGAACTGCGATAAATCGCTCATTCATTTCTGAACATGACTTTTGTCTTCTCAGACATTGTTTGGAATTGTTGCAGCATCCGACCACACGTGTCGCCAAATCAGCATGTGATAATTCATGCACATTCAATGGACGGCAACAGATCCACTTTAATGTGTTTCCTGATGGTTGATCCCTAGCTCTGCAGCACGTTTCCTTAAGGATTTAACCAGACAGATGTTTCCACGTCAGCACAAAGTGCAAGTCTGGTGGATGGTCTTCCACTTCTCGTCTCTGCCTGTTAAAAATGATTTCCGTTCCCACGCTAACAACATCTTTGTCGGTGCTGCTTGCGCAAACTATGCAACAAATGATCCATGACATCCCATTAATTTGACGCTCATGAACCCACACAGCGGACACTCAATAGTGATAAGCCATTCTTTCTCAATATCAACTAATTTGATTCATAAGCTTTGTTGTCATAAGAGTGACAACAATCAATCAAAGTCGATAACAATGGATATCTGACAGGAGAATAATATGAGATATACCAACCTCAAAAAAGCATATTTACTCATGTAATTTTAAATTTAGTACAGGGTATACGGACTTTGTGCACACACTTTACTATCCAAATCCTGTGGTGCATCCTGTTTTAACAAGTGAGGGTCAGGAAATGTCATTTACTGCTGACTTGTCCTTCCTCTGCCAAATGAAGCAAAGGCTGCTCCCTCCACAATACAGGGTTAAGACTGCCTACATATAAAACACATGACTTTCTCCGTATTGTTAAAAAGGTTATGCTTCTATCTAATCCAGGTACACTAGTCTAAAACAATACTCCAATCTTTTAAAAGCCGGTTGTCATGTGAATGAAATCTGCTGCTTTGCATTGCCAGGCGTTGACAAATTCCCGTATGTGAAAAGTTTTAGAACTGAAACCAATCTCAGAAATGGTTAGTTCCAGCAAAAAAATAGATATCACTAGTCATGCAAAATCCAGGAATATTTATACCTTCTTTAGAGGCTATTCCCTGATAATACATTATATTTGTTGTAAAAAGAACTCTATTCTGTATTTTGATCAAAGAGCAATTTTTGAGAAAATCAAAATTTTCAAACATATTTTCATGTAAAGTGAGTTTTGGGTGGGTGGAATTTTCCTAAAAATTTTCTTGTCGCATCCTTGGAAGTTACTGTATTTAAATACCACAATTGGTATTTTACAGAGTTTTCATTTTTGAGTTATTGTGTTCATAGAAAAAAAAAAAAGCACACACACACACACACACAGAGAGAGACTTTCTTTTAAAATTATTTTTTTTATATACTTGCTCTACATTTTTTGTTTGTTAAGTTTTTTTCTGTCTCTTACAGTTTAGCAGTTATGCAAAGTTCCATAAAATTCATCCAGAATAAAGTAGTCTTCAGAGGCTATTCCCAGAAAATTCAAGATATACATTTTATTTGTCAGGTAAATATCTCTAATATACAGTATTTTAATCAAAATCATTAGAACCATTTTTGAGAAAATAACATTTTTGAAAAAAAGTTCCATGTAAACGGTAGTTTGGAATGGGGGGAATTTTTTCAAAATTTTCGTGTCACATCCCTGGAAGATACTAAACTTAAATACCAAGTTTGGTATTTTACCGACTTTTCATTTTTGAGTTATTGTGTTCACAGACACACAGGCTTTTTCTGATTTTTTTTTTTTTTTTAATTTAATTTTTTTTTTTACGTGGGACTAAAACATGAGTGAAATCCCTGTATCAAATTTTTGGGTGGAATGCAATACCTTCTCCATACACTATATACATAGTACATATAGGGAAAGTAAAAATGCTGAACTTCAAGACTATCTGTGGTAATTAATCTAGTTTTCTGTTGTGATGTCCACATTAATGTTCATTTTTTGTTTTTAATTCAGGGAGCATCAAGACATATTTCCACATATCAAATTTACTTTAGTTAGCAGAGAAGGTATAATGTCATGGAGTTAAAAGAAAGGAATAGAACAAAGTGGAATAAAAATGAAAAATACAACTTAATACAATAATCAAATTTATTAGCATTCTCATATTAAAAACATTTTTTATTGGTATTAACAACCGCAGATAATGGTGGTGTGTAGTGCACGGGATGTGGGACCTGGAACAAAAGTAATATTTGTTGAGTTTGTCTTAGTAGCAGAATTCTGTATTTGCTGAACACAAATTGGTGCCCCAAATTAAAAGTATAAATATAAGCCCCAGATTTTTAGGTTCTATGTATCAGTGTATTAGGATTTTATATGTTGAATTTAGGAATTTATAGGATCTTTGGCATAAAGAAAATGTCTGCCTCTAGTTTTCAGCTATTGTTGCAGCATGTAAATATTGCGCGTTTCAGAAATGCTGCGTGCCACTCTTTCGACAATAGCTAGAAAATGACATCTGAAGGCGCTGGACGTTTTAATTAGTTTATTATTATAAGGTATTGTGCAAGATTTCATAATATAATTATCTAATAGTTTCCTTATTCAAACAGTCTCCCTTCATTTTAAAAATACTTGTATATTCATAAATCTACTCTTATTTGCTTAAATAACTGAATTAAGCAATTTTAGATTCTATCACGAAAAATAGGTTTTATTAGGTCCTAACGTAAAATTAGGTCAATTTAGGCTTTTATAAAATTGAAGTATATTACTCGTTGGTAACTAAAACATTAAAATAAGCCGAAGTTTGGAATGTAGGAGGTCAGGAATGAAATAGGTCAGAACCTAAGAATCCGGGGCTTAATTATTACGAAACTAATTTAAGTCAAATATGGACACTATAGCTCCACTTACTTAGTTTTTCCCAGATGCATTTCAAAGATGTTCATCGTCATCGTCAGCTGGTTTTTGACTGGCTTCAGAAGGTGAGGTTACTTTCGTAATCCCTCTGTGCTGCCATCTGGTTTTCTTGGAGGGTGTTGTCTGCCAGTGGTATTTCAAAATTCATAACTCTGTGCGTGGTTTTCCTAATGTGTATCCTTTCCCAAATTGCTAGTTCCGTTGTGGTTTTACATGTTTTATAAGTTTAACATCTGGTTTAATGTTGTGTTGGGATTCTGCAGATTTGTCTGTTTGCTTGAGTTTCACGTTCCTTCAGTCTTGTTTGAAAGTTTCTCTTGGTGTGTCCAATGTCAATTTTGGGGCAATCCTCACAGTTTATGTGGTAAATGCCAGTTTTGTTTGGTATGGTGTCTTTTAATGAATGGTTTAATATGTTCCTGAGGTTGTATTTGCTTTGAGGTGTCAATTCTATATTGTGATCCTGTGTGCACAGAGTTATAAATTTTGAAATACCACCGCCAGACAACATGTTAACTTTACCTCCAAGAAAACCAGATGGCAGCAGAGGGATTACCAATGTAACCTCACCTTCTGAAGCCAGTCAAACACCTGCTGACGATGAAGATGAACATCTTTGAAATGCATCTGGGAAAAACTAAGTAAGTAGAACTACAGTGTCCATATTTGACTTAAATTAGTTACGTAATTAATTAAAAGTTTCATTTTATAAATCACTTCACATCATAGCTTGTTGGTATAAATATACACAGTGATTTATGTAGAACGGACACATTTATTTCTTTCTTTCATTATTCCGTTGAAAATTCATTCAATGACCCAATTTAAGCAGAATGTTCTGGAGTTTCCATTCCTTGTCACTAGATGCGCTGATGTATGTTTTGTTGCTAATTGCATTGTTGGCAGCTGTTTTGACATTTTGTTGTAAAATGCAGCAAATGAACGACTCTTCCTTGTGAAGCAATACTGGATTACAGCTACTCAAGTGGCATCATACCAGAGAGAGTTTGGTGTTCGCAACCCTCCCAAAAGAAACACAACACTGGGACTGGCAAACAAATTGGAAACAACTGGTTCTCTCGTGAGTGAAAAAGGCAAGCATCGTTCATCTAGGCTTCCGTTGTTGACGTAAGAGCACGACTGGAGCAGTCACCTAAAAATCATTAAGACGTTTGTCGCAGGAGACAGGGTACACTAACTCAATGTGTCAGGGAGCTGCACGCCTAAAGCCATATAGGGTTACGGTTGTTCATCAGCTACAGGAACCAGATAAGGATAAAAGATTGAATTATTGTCTTTGGTTTCAGACGTTTAATCCTGCCATATTGGCCATCACATGGTTCACAGATGAAGCATGCTTCCATTTATCCGGTTATGTGAACTCACAGAACTCCGTCATTGGGCCATCGAAAATCCACATGTAAGCCATGAAGCAGCTATGCACTCGGTTAAAATCAGAGTTTGGTGCGCAATATCCGCACAGGGAATAGTGGGGCCAATTTTTTTAACCAGACTGTGAACACTGCCGAGTACCGACTGATTTTCATGGAGCTTGTTGAGCAACTGGACGATGTGGAGCTGAGTCAAGGATATTTTCAGCAAGATGGCGCTACATGCCATACATCAAATGAATCCATGAACCTAATTGTAAATTTCTTTGATGACCGGATAATTTGCAGGAACCTGAGGCCACCGAGATCTCTGGATTTGACTTGTTTCTATGGGGTTACTTAAAAGACAGGGTTTACTCCACATGTCCCCAGACATTGAACAATCTGAAGCACAAGCTGTTGACAACAGAGTCCTCCGAGTGGCCAGTACGACATGTTGAGGATGGAGGACATTTGCTATAGAGGAAATAATCTCCCAAAATTCCTCTACAATTAAGGTATAATAAGTTGTCGCTAGCACAATTTGTTTTGAAACAAAGAAAGAAAAGTGTCAATTTTATATAAATCATCCTGTATATAGGTGAGACAGTTAAAATAGTTTGTGTGTGAATGTTGTTTTATATATATAGTTTTCATAAGAAAGTGTTTAAATTGCTACATAGTTGGCAACACTTATTGCCTATTCTGATGAGGTCACATGTTTACCTCTAATGTAAACAGACCTGTGCAAGTGTTGAAATCTATCTCTGCAAGGTCATATGATGTTTGAAGTTTTGTTACTTCACAGTCATCTGCTGGCTTATAGTGTAGTCAAGCTGATATAAAAATCTCATGTGTTCCATTCACATGACTTTCTCAACATCTCTGCAACAAATTATTGTTAAAAAGTTTATACTTCTATTTACTTCATTCTAATCGAGAAAAAATTAGCAGAAATAGTCTTATTACTTGCTTCCTTGTAAGTAGAACCGAAATAAAGGAGTAGCATAGGTTAAAGTGATAGTCAAAAGCTGGTTGCTATGTGACTGAAGTTCCTTTGTTTGTATGGACATGAGTTGAGAAGAGTATAAGAAAAGTATGAGTTTTTTAAAGCTGAAACCAAAAACAAAGAATATCTCAAAAACGATCAACTACATAAAAAAAATGTATGTAGCATAAATTGTGTGTTTCATCATGCTCTACATTTTTTGTGTGCTAAGTTTTTCTCCATCTCTTACAGTTTAGCAGTTATGCAAAATTCCGTAAAGTTCATCCAGAATAAAGTAGTCTTCAAATGCTATTCCCAGAAAATTCAAGATATACATTTCATTTGTCATGCAAATATCTTTGATATACAATATTTTAATCAAAATCGTTAGAGACGTTTTTGAGAAAATCAAAATTTTCGAGAAAAAGTTCTATATGAAAGGTAGTTTTGGGTGGGGGGATTTTGTTGGAAATCTTAGTGTCGCATCCTTTGAAGAAACCAAATTTAAATACCAAATTTGGTATTCAACGGACTTTTCATTTTTGAGCTATGCTGTACACACACACAGACATTTTTCTAAAAATGTTTTTTTTTGATTCAGGGGGACCCTAAAACAAATATTTCCAGTGAAATCTCTGTATCAAAATTTTGGTTGGAATGCAATACCTATATACTATGTACGTAGTACGTATAGAGAAAGTAAAAAAAAAAAGATATTGGGTAAAATTTGTTTAGTAAATGATATGATTTTGTTTCTGCAACAATCAGCTGTTTGTTCATTTTAAGGTCTTGATGCCCTAGCCTGTTCTAAATCTGCAGCAGAAATAATTATTCTCTACATATACTGTGTGCATAATGTATAGAGGAGGTATTGTATTCAACCCAAAAATTCAATACTGAGATTTCACCGCAAATACATGTTTTGGGTCCTCCTAAATCCAAAAAAGCACTTTTAGAAAAGGTGTGTGTGTGAGAGAGAGAGAGAGACAGCATAGCTCAAAAGTGAAAAGACTTAAATACTGAACTTGGTATTTAAATTTGTATCTTCCAAGGACGCGACAAAGATTTTCAAGAAAATCCCTCACCCCAAACTACCCTTTACATGGAACATTTTTATTTCTCTCAAAAATGACTTTGATTACAATACTTTATGTTTAAGATCTTTTTATGACAAACAAAATATAAATCTTGTATTTTCTAGGAAAAGCCTCTGAAGGCCTGTTCATTCTGCATGTCTTTTGTATAACTGGTAAACTGTAAGAGATATACAAAAACTTACTGCACAAGAAAAGTAAGTCTCATTAACACACACAAGTTATGTCATATGCATTTTTTTGTAGAATTAACTGTTTTCAAGATATTCTGATTTATTGGTTTCAATTTTAAACCATGTAAACTTTTCTCAAATGGGAAGCAATTTTTTTCTTGTTTCACGTTTTTTATCCCTGGCAAGCAAAGAGATTGGAATTTGATTTGTTTCTTAGAGCGACCAGCTTTTAAAGGAGAAGACTATCCGTTTAGCTGTGCATTTTCTTACTTCTCTTCTAGTTACAAGGAACGACAATTTTTGCTAATGTTCATCTCAATGTAAAGAAGAAACCTTTTAACAATAATTTGTTACACAGATGTAGAGAAAGTCATGTGAATGGAACACATCACATTTTTTTTTTCTCGTAAAGCATTAAATAGTTTTTTTCTTGTCAGAATTAGGCAAATGGAACAGAAAATCAGGACAGAGGTATTTTTATTTTCACTAAAACAAATGCCAACTCAATCTGTAATATCAGTATAAAAAGTGGACTTGAACCAAAACTTACCAGAATTGCTTGTTGTTGGTTATAAACATTTCAGCAGAGTGAATGACACTGTATGGGGTGCACTGCCCCCTGCTCCACACAGCGCCGGATACATCCTGGACTGCGCTTTGTCAGTGACTCCACTGAAACAGCAAATTGTCACATTCAACAGACTTTATACAGGTGTTAATGAACTATATCAAAATATTTTCACAGAACATGTAGATTACTTAAATAAGTAATTTGAGATAGGAGACTTATGGTCTGTTAATTGAAATTTCCAAGTAACGGCTATAAGTTTCTGAAGTGCCAGTACGCCACGTATCACGGCACTTCGTCTGGAATGAAAAAAATAATAATAAAAAACATTTACTCGTGACCTTTAGGATAGCAGATTCCCGCATTAAGCCGCCAGAGCAGTTGAAAAAACGTGTCCAGAATAGGCTACATAATGCAAGAAGGTAGTTAATGAATGCTCAGTGTCGCACTGTCAGGTGATTAGTTCGAGATTTGACAGATTTTTGCAACATTAAATCTTGAAAATGCTAATAACGAGCTGCTAAAACCAATATTTCCATACTCGGGGGGGCAACATTTTAAAGCCATTTTTTCAACCTCCTTTGCTTTAACACCGACTTATCAGCACCTGATACCTACACATTTAACGTTATGTTTATCTGGGAACCATGCATCGCCAATCTCAAATTGCTTATATCAGTCACGTGCACAATCTTGCAAATTATTTCGGTGTAGTCCATTAACACCATGTATATTTGTGTATAGTGTATAGATTACATAACAGAGGGGGACACCTTGTACACTGCTACCCAAGTGAGATCACAGATAAACAAAAGTTCTCAACAGTTTCTGGCCATTCTCCATCCAGTCTTACTTCATAATGTAAACAAAAGTAACAGCTTGCAATGGCTATGATTGGTTTATGAATGTTTTACTGCTTTTCTGCATCACAAAATAGTTCCTCTTAAATTGCCGAGTGAGAACACAAATATTGTAATAAAGTATGCAATATTGCCTAAATAACAAGGTATGAAGTTTTTTTTAATGTTATTGTTGGCAGATGAGCATTTCTGCTATACAGGCCATAGATAACAAAAACATTAAATACATTAACATTTGAGGTTAACTCCTCTATTACAAACAGAAGTAGTTATTAGTACAGAAATGGTAATATAACTTTACAATTAAATGTTCCAATAGAATGAAAGCATAAGTAATAGCATTAATAAAAAAAAAAAAATGAGACTACATGATTATGAAATTTATGAATAAATATTAACAGGAGTCGGTGTCACTGGTTAAGAAATGTTCTAGTTTTCTTTTCAGTCTTTTGTGTAAAGTTTTGATATGCAGGTTAAATGCTTGAACACCAGTAGCGTTGTTGAAGAATATCTTGGAGAGGTTTTTTATATTATTGTGTTCTATTGGAAGGATGTTAAGTTCAAGTTGAAGCTGTGTAAGTATGAAGTTTAAGGAACAAAATTTACTGATCATTTAATCATTATTTCTTTACGTAACAATGTGTATCCATTGTGCAGTTCAACGGCTGCTTCTAGTGACAGAAACATAAGCAAGGAAACAATTATTCTTATTATATACTTTGTGAAAAGTACCTTACTTTTTCATTAAATAATAGCCTTAGCTTAACGATAGAATTTGCTGGTGTTTGAACCATGGATCTCCTGGTCTCTAGCCGTGTGTAGGACAGGAGTTAGGTAGAGTAGGACTGAAGAATTCAGTGTGATAGCCAGGATTTGAACCACGGATCTCCTGGTCTCTAGCTGTGCGTAGGACAGGAGTTAGGTAGAGTCAGACTGAAAAATTCAATGTCATAGCCAGGATTTGAACCACTGGATCTCCCGGTCTCTAGCCGTGTGTAGGACAGGAGTTGGACAGGTAGAGTCAGACTGAAAAATTCAATGTCATAGCCGGGATTTGAACCACGGATCTCCCGGTCTCTAGCCAGTTGCTTTTCACTGAGCTACCATAGCAACATGCCAGCATAGCATTGAATTTCTCAACTGACTCGCATGTTTCCTGTTAAACCACAAGGTGATGTCAAATTATTTTGAGATGACAACCCCAATGGTGACTTACAATGTTGTAAGTACTTTAAGTCCCAGGATTCGTAGTATAGCGAACTATTATGGTCAATTGGTATTCAACTCCTGTCCTACACACGGCTGGTGTGAAAAAAACAAACAATCATGATGGCTATACTATGAATCCTGGGACTTAAAATACTTACAACATTGTAAGTCACCATTGGGGTTGTCATCTTAAAATAATTTGAAATCACCTTGTGGTTTACCAGGAAACATGCAAGTCAGTTGAGAAATTCAGTGCTATGCCGGCATGTTGCCATGGTAGCTCAGTGGCAGAGCAACAGGCTAGAGACCAGGAGATCCGTGGTTCAAATCCCAGCTATGGCATTGAATTTTTCAGTCTGATCTACCTACACATTCTGATTTGTTTACACGGATGGACAGATATTAGAAGACTCATCACACTACTGAAGCTGCCCGGTCAACAAGCAGCCCTCCAGTGTCCATGGAGAATACTCTTTTTGGCACAAGCAAGGGAAATGTAAATGATGGAAGCAAATTGTGGTAAATGAAAAACACCCCAGCATTGACATATTGAACCTGGGAAAACCTGAAAATTCCCAGAGTCAGTGCGAGCATTTTAAGGGGAATCAAACTCACAATCTTCCAAATACAAGCCTCACTTATCAGCAAGAAGCCAACCCCTTCAAATTTTGATTTCCATAAATAAATTCTGCATTAAGACCTAAAATATTTCTTTTTTCCTTTTGGGATCCTCCCAGAAGTTTGTATTGTAGAACGGTCGTTTACCTTTGTAAGCTACTAAAAACAGGTATTAATGAAGTTGTGGAATTCTGGATCAAAATAAAATTTATCTTATCAATTTTGAGCATATTCTAACTTGTTATCTCGTCTCTTTGAATGAGTTTATATCAGTAACTGGCTGTGATTTTTGAGCACAATACTCACGTTATAAAAATCTGTAGAGATTGTATACTATTAGTTTGGCCATGTGGGTATGTACCACTTGGGGTAGACATTTTGAGTTGAGTTTCTAGAAAACATACTGCACTAGTCAACACACCCAAACACTTTTTAACAAATTAGGAAAGTATTGTTACAATACACAAATAAGGTTATGTCTGACTGTTTATAAGAACGTAGTGACATTAACTAAACACGACACTCAATGAGCCCTCTCCTTGCAGCTGTAGCGTCATCTGAAACACACAATCAAACAGCAACATATATTCTCATTTTGCATAAAAATAAACTTACATTTTATCAAAAAAAAGAAGTATATTGTATTGGCACCATTTTATTCATTGTGAGAAAATTACGGTTGAAATTTTAAATCAAGAAAATATGTCAACAAATTGAAATATGATGGAAACACTTCAGCGTCAGTGTAAGATTTAATATAAAATAAAAGCTCATTTAATGCTATTTACTTTTACAGTTTTTGTGGTTATGTCATTAATGTTTAGCTCAAATATACATACAAATATTTAAGAGTCACACAAGATAAAGAAATTAATTCAAGAATAAATGCTGGAAAATGAAAGAATAATAAAAATAAACTAATTATTCAAAACTATTATTAGAAGCATTATGGTATTTGTATCAGAGGTTTGGGCAATTAAATTCCAACCAATAAAAAGATTCATGGTAATTGAGATGAAGTTTTGAAGATGGATATCCAGATGGTAAAGAATTGCAAATTAAATCATCAGGAACAAATGAATGACAAAAGTTTGATTGTTCATTTTATGGAAGGAAAATCAGGTTATAGGTATGGAAATATAAAAAGAATGTCAAAAGAAAGATAAGCACTAAGATCATGGAATGGAGAACATGTCCAAGTGGATACTTGAACTAAGATATCAGTGAGAAGCAAGTGTTTGAACCAAACTTTCTGGTGTGAGGGGGGAAGTTTCCACTCTCATTAAGCAATTTCCCTGACTTGTCAAAGAAGTATTCCTTCCCTGCTATTCTATCCATATGTACGTAGCAGGAGAAAGTATTGTATTCCATTAAAAAATTTGATGTCAAGATTTTATTGGAAATGTATGTTTTAAGCTCCCCTGAGTCTGAAGAAAGCATTTTTCAGAAAAAAAGTGTGTGTGTGTGTGGAGACAGCATAGCTTAAAAACCAGAAGACTGTCAAATACCAAACTTGGTGTTTATGTTTAGTATCTACCAAGGAATACGAGACAGATATTTTCAAGAAAATCCCCCACTCCCAACTACTCTTTATAAGGAACATTTTTAAAAAATTTTGATTTTACGAAAAATGATTTTGATTAAAATACTGTATATTAAAGATATTCACATCACCAATAAAATGTATATTTTGAATTTTCTGGGAATATCCTCGAAGATACCTTTATTTTGGTTGATTTTTGGATAATGGTTAAACTGTAAGAGATAGACAAAAACATATTACACAAAAAAATGTAGATCTCGTTTTTATAGAGTTGACCATTTTTGAGATATTTTTTTTTTTTTTTTTTGTGTAGCTTAACATCTTTTAACCTGGTTAGCCATATTAGACGATGATATGACCTTGGAGGGGTCCTCTCAGGATAAAGAAAAACCCAAAAGAAAGAAACCTTATCCGGGTATCTCACCCTAAGCAAGATTCGAACTCACGTCCTGTTGAATGTGAAGCAAACACGCTCCACCACACTACCCAGGGGGGCTTCATTGTTATTGGTTTCAGTTTTAAACTAATTAGCTTCTCTTAAATGGGACCATCAAAGTGAACTAAATCTCAATTGTTTAAAAGATTTGACCATTGCTTTAACCTAATGTATTGCCTTATTTCCATTCTACTATACAATGAAGCAAGTAATAAGACCATTTCCGATAATCTTTATTTAGATTAGCATGACATAGATAAAGAAATAATGTTTGTGGAAAGCTACGCAAAATTAAGTGAATGGAACACATCAGCTTTTTTTAGTTGCATTTAATACCTAATCATATTGACAGCTTTGCCTGAGGAACTTGTTTGTTTTAATAATAGCTTAATGCCCGCCTGGTAGCATGTCTGCCTCGCATTCAAAAGGTCGTGAGTTTGAATCTCGCTAAGGATGAGTTACCCAGATAAGGTTTTTTACGAGATTTTCCCTTAACCTGAGAAGACGAATGTCAAGTAACTTTAAGCTCCATGGACCCCGAGATCATTTGAGCATCATTTCACCAATTCCATTCATCGTCCGATATGACCAACCAGGTTAAAGGACGTTAAACCTCAAAAAAAAAAAATAGCTTAATGTCTTTTAGCCTGGTTGGTCATATTGAATGATGAATGAAATTGGTGAAATTATGCTCTAATGGTATTAATTTAATTGTTTTTTAACACAAGCCGTGTGTAGGACAGGAGGTGGATATGTAAAGTCAGACTGAAGAATTCAATGTCATAGCCGGGATTTGAACCACAGATCTCCCGGTCTCTAGCTGGTTGCTTTGATCATGGAGCTACCATAGCAACATGCTAGCATGGCATTAAATTCCTAAATCTGACTTCTTATCCAACTCCTGTCCTACACACAGCTTGTGTGAAGAAACAACTCCACATTAATTGACCATAATAGTTGGCTATACTATGAATCCTGGGACTTAAAGTACTTACAACATTGTAAGTCGCCATTGGGGTTGTCATCTCAAAATAATTTGAGATCCTCTTGTGGTTTACCAGGAAACATGCGAGTCAGTTGAGAAATTTAATTCTATGCCGGCATGTTGCCACATATTAGATTAGAAAGCATTCTGTAGGTTCTTTTAGGTCAGGAAGTCACTAAACATAGAACTTGTCAAGGCATATACATGTATACATATGTTTATATAAAGCTCTATGCTAAAAGCACGGGTTACAAAAACAGCAGAATAGACATATAATCACACCATTTGCGTTTAATGACTGTATGCACTGCACTATACTTAATGTGCTGCATAAAAGCATGTGTACTTCCTTTTTTGCATGCACACATAAATAAAGAGTGTAAAAAATTAGTGTTAAAATGTATAAATAAATATAATTTTATTATGTAACACTGATGTAATGTCTGATGATAGTTTTCTAATATAATTACTATTAGTAATTATATAAAACTAAAATATGATTATTGTATTATGTACTCTACATAAATGTCAACAAATTACAATACACATTTACAAATATATTATAGAATTTACAATGCAAAAATTACAATTATGCACTAGAGTATAAAATATCAAAGCATCAGGTTTTACAGACCTTGTGTCATTGCTAAATACTAAAAAATTTGTTTGACACATTCGTGCAAGTCAAAGTGTACATCAGTTTAATTTGAATATAACACACACATACACACTAATATACACAAAATGCAATACATTGTAATATTTATAAATACAATGATTATTACGGTATTGTCAGACAGATTTGTCACTTAAATATTCATCTGCAGAGTAAAATGATTTATTGCAAAGGTACTCCTTAAGAGAAGCCTTTTTAAGCCCTGAAATTGCCAACATTTTCTTTGAGATTACTGGGGAGAGCATTAAATATCTTGATTGTTTCATAATATACACCTTTCTGAATATTGGCATTGGGACAATGAATATATTCCTTTTGTCTAGTATTAAGGTTATGTTTGTTATAAAACTATGTCGATTAACAGCATAGAATTAGCTCAGTGGTAAGAGCAACTGGCTAGAGCTGGGAGATCTGTGCTTCAAATCCCGGCTATGGCATTGAATTTTATCTAACTCCAAAACTCTTGGGGTCCATGGAGCTTTAAGTTGCTCTACATTGTCTTCTCAGGATAAGGGAAAACCCCTTAAAAAAACGTATCGGAGTAACCCGAAGCGAGATTGGATCTCTTGAATGTGAGGAAGACACGCTACCCCAACACTACAGAGGCAGGTGAAGAACAAATTGCTCATTGGCAATGGTTACATTAATTAATAGTTGAGTTAATGTTCTGGGCTTGTTTGTGTTGGGTTTTCTTTATCAACACACACTTATTCTCTCACACTCCCAGACCCTAGGGAGCAGCCAAAAAGGGGGTGTTATATATAGGGATCCATATTTAAACTAATTACATAAAGTCAAATAATAAATATGAATTAATCCTGAGTTGAAATGTTTTAAAAAAATGTTTATATTCATAGTTTAAGGCACAGCAATTAAAATTAAAGCTAGGTTTTTTTATTATGTTACAAATTTGATTTAGTAAGGGGGCTTGAGCTCTGGCTGTGCCACTGCTAGGGAGGACAGGAATGAAATTGAAGCAAGGCTCTCTCACTCTGGATTCGCAAGCTAGCATGGAACATTGTTTTACGCTTAACACATTCTTAAATGTTTATTATATTTTCTCAATTCTTTAACCGTTATGATTTTCACTCATTTGTGTTATTTTATTTTTCTAATTCCATTTTAAAGAACACAAGTATTGGTATTATAATTTAAAAATGCCTGAGATCACCAAATATAATACAGCAATTTTTTTTATTTTATTATTATTTGTATTTTTTCTAATGTTTAGATAAATCTTTATTAAATATAAATGTTATCAATGAATCGCAAAACTACGTTGTTTATTGTAGTCAGTAATCTCAAAGCAAATGTTGGGAATTTCAGGGCTTTTAAGGCCTCTCTTAAGGAGTACTTTTGCAATAAATCATTTTACTCTGTAGATGAATGTTTAAGTGACAAATCTGTCGGACAATACCGTAATAATCATCTTATTTATAAATATTACAATGTATTGCATTTTGTGTATATTAGTGTGTGTGTTTTATGTTAAAATTAAACTGATTTATACTTTGACTTGCACGAATGTGTCAAATGAATTTTTTTTTGAGTATTTAGCAATGACACAAGGTCTGTAAAGCCTGATGTTTTGATATTTTACACTCTAGTACATAATTGTAAATCTTTGCATTCGAAATTCTATAACATATTTGTAAATATGTATTGTAATTTGTTGACATTTATGAAGAGTACATAATACAATAATCATATTTTAGTTTATATAATTACTACTAGTAACTATTATATCGATAATTTGAAAACTATCATCTAACATAACATTAGTTTTACATATAATGTTTATTTATTTATACATTTTAACACTATATTTTGATACTCTTTGTTTTTATGTGCATGCAAAAAAAAAGTATTCTGTTGTTTTTGTAACCTATGCTTTTAGCACTAGAGCTTTATACATTTTTTTTTTTCATAGTATATAAACATATGTATACATTGCATATGCCTTGACAAGTTCTATGTTCAGTGGCTTCCTGGCCTAAACGAACCTACAGAATGCTTTCTAATCTAATCTTCTTCGTGCCGAACGCAGCGCTCCAAACGGCCGGGAAGAGAAAAGCTTGTTTAGCCGCCTTTCATTTAAGATTTGAATCGAAGCATCTAGGCGTAATTGGTGGATAATTTCACAAAAATAATGTCATTGAGATACAAAAATGTGTGTCTTATCTTCAAAAGTAACAACAGTCAGGAGAAATCGTGGTTTTCCTGGTTCTCTTTAGCTTCCGAGAGGTAAGCACAAAGTAGAATATGTAGATGAGTTAATTATTACAAAAATTGTCTTTTTCAACAACGTAAAGTGTGATTTTTAGTTAGAACATTTCATGTTTAAATCAGGCAAAGCAAGGGCTTCTCATTTGCGATGCGGGAATAATATTCCCTCGAGTTCTGAGTATAGAGTGAAACATAATGCGGGGTTTAGGTTGAGTTTACTAATTTGCGGATGTCCATTCTTCGCATTGAGTAACTGTAGATAGACTATTATCTAGATTGTTTCATTAAATCAGTGAACCAGATAGAGAGTAAATTAACATAACTGTAGTACATTTTGTATTTATAAATCTGTATATTCGGGGTGAAACACGAAACTCCAAAGCACGTATGGCTTTGTGTAACAGCTGCAGAATTAAATCAAAGTTTTTCTGTCTTCCTGACCGTAGTAGCAATTGCGTTGATGCATGCACATGAATTAGAAATTTGCTTATAGTGAGATATAAGATGTACTATCGTTCGTTGGCATTGCATTGACATAAAAAGGGATTTTGGAATGTAACAATAAACAATTTACATAAACTACTTACTTATAGTGCACTTAACTTGGCCCAATGTTGAGGGCCCTAAGCCACAAGTCGAAGCCGCGGGATGTAATTTAGAAGGAGCGGAGTGAAGCAAAGCGTAGCCGAGGGAACGGTCCATTTAATACTCCAATCAACCTCGCGACGAGTATAAGAGAATCTGCGTTATTTGTTTAACTTTCGAAAAGTAAAATAAACAAAGATAACATTGAAACAATTTTCTTCACACAGTGGAATTTCTGAACGGAATGTTGTACAGCCTTTCACCGAGCACATGATGCGCAGAAGCTACTTTTCAAATTGTATACGTAACTGTTTTCAAGAAAATCTCTCAACTTCCAAACAATCATTTATTGTTATACCTTAGAGCAGGTTTATTTTAATTAAAACGTCAGAGGTTCGAATTACTGGGAAGGCAAACGAAGCGCGTATCTTGTATTTTTAATTTCTGTATAATAAATAGCTTACCTAATTATATTCCATCCAAAAATTCCATGGCGAAATTTATCAGAAATACACGTTTTGAGACTACCTGGATAAAAAGCATCCGTAATAAAGGATCCTGTGTCTATGAACAACATAATTCAAAAACAAAAAGTTGGTGAAACAGCAGACTTGGAGACGGGATAAGAGCAAAACCCTAAGTTGCGCAGTGGCAACTCTTCGCCCGAAGAGCTGATGTTGCGCAGAACTTATAATGTTACTGTCCACGAAGGAACCAAGAACGCTAGCGCTAGTTTTAGTGTTTATGCAAATTAGCAGATTATTGTTAGCTTGAAAGAAGACGGTGATGCTGGTTATGAGGAGTACAGTAATATTGGCTATGTTCAGATCATACCGACATCTCTTCAAACAAAGTATTCCGTTTCACGTTCTACATACAGCTTTAAACTTTGCAAAGAATATTAAGACTACAGAAACATGCCATTCGAATAATATGTAAACTAAAGAAGACAGATACTTTTTTTATCCTAAATGCAAATAATCATTTTCGAGATATTGTTATTGGTTTGAGTTTCTATGTTAACTTTTTCATGTTACTTTTTCTATACGTAGGTACTTTGTACTTAGTATATAGAGAAGGTATTGTACTGTACCCAAAAATTCAATACCGAGATTTCACCGGAAATATATGTTTTGGGTGTGTGTGTGTGTGTGTGTGTGTGTGTGTGTGTGTGTGTGTGTGGGGACAGCATAGCTCAAAAATAGCCGGTCCCCTTGGCCACGCTCGCTAAGGCGTCTCGCTTTTGGTGCATCGTGGGCAGGGAATCGTGGGTTCGAGTCCCGCCTTGGGCATGGGTGTTATATGTTTGTGCAATGTGTATATGTTTGTGTAAAGGAACACTAAAACCAGTAATCATACAATAAACTTAGGGGGGGGGGATTTAAACGGGCATAAAAAAAATAAAAAAATCCTTTAAATAACCAAACTTGATATTTAAGTATCTTCTAAGGATGCGACACGAAGATTTTCAAGAAAATCCCTTCAACCGCAAATACCCTTTACATGAAAAAATTTCGAAAATTTTGGTTTTCTCAAGATTGGCTCCAACGATTTTGATTAACGTCTCTTATAATTAAGGTATTTACTTGAAAAATAAATATATATTTTGAATTTTCTGGGAATAGCCTCTGAAAAAGTACTTTATTCTGGATGAATTTTACGGAATTTTACATAACTGCTGAACCGTAAGAGATGGACAAAAACTCAACACTCAGAAAATGTAGAGCGCCTTAAAACACACAATTTATGTTATATACATTTTTTTCGTGGAGTTGACCGTTTTTGAGATATTCCTTGTTATTGATTTCAGCTTTAAAAGACATACTTTTCTCATACGGAATTCGTCAACTCGTGTCTATACAAACAAAGGAACTTCAGTCACATAGCAACCAGCTTTTGACTATCACTTTAACCTATGGTACTCTCTTATTTCACTTCTACTTACAAGGAAGCAAGTAATGAGACTATTTCTGCTATTTTTTTCTCGATTAGCATGAAAAAATAAAGCATAAGCTTTTTAATAATATTTTTTGCAGAGATGTAGAGAAAATGATGTGAATATAACACATCAGCTTTTTTTCGTAAGATTGGCCGTTTTCGAAATATTCCTTGTTATTGGTTTCAGTTTTAAATAATTTTCTCATATGGAAACTTGTCAAATCCTGATCACGCAAAGAAATGGATTTCAATCCCATAGCAACCATATTTTAAAACATTTGACTATCACTATATCCTAGTGTATTTCCTTCTAATTACAGGGAAGCAAGTAATAAGACAATTTCTGCTGACGTTTATCTCGTTTAGCATGAAGTAGATAGAATAATCAGCTTATTAATAATCTATTACAGATATGTAGAGAAAGCCATGTGAATGGCACACAGAAGATAGTTTTTACTTAAAATTATAAATTGTTTATTAGTTTTTTAATGAAGAACAAATTGTAGTTGGCTTGATTGTCTAAGTTCAGAGGAACAATTTAAAGATATTACCATTTTTGCGGGAGCTGAGGCAGTTTGAGGCAGTAAAATGGTTATTTAAAAAACGTTTTGGTAGCCCCTAAATTTTTTTTTCGTTTGTTTATGACGTACATTCATCTTTTTAAAGCAGACAACTCTAAAAATTGCAGAACATTTGTACCAAGATATGAAACTTGCTTCCCGACACACGCATAAATGAAAGAATCAAACAAAAGAGATGCTAACTTACCCACTGTTGCCAACACAAGGTCCTGAACTGAGTAGCAGTGATGAGGTATTTATAATCCCCTTCAAGAAAGACGCAAGTCAGTAACGCCCAGCTCGGCAAACACCGGTCGATTCCGTAACAATATATCGATGTTGTTTCGTTCTTGATGTCACATGAGGGATAATTCAGTGAGGGGCTACTGCTCTACATTCACAAGACTTCCTACATCCATTCTTCTGCAGGTTATTCTATTTCTCTTTTTCATTATAATCTATATGAACGTTTACAGAAAGTTTTATTATGTATTACGTTGTAGACATAATATAGATACAAGGAAAATATCTGATGTGTACTTACCATTCACATGACTTTCTCTACATCTGTGTAACAAATTATTGCTAATAAGTTTATGCTTCTATGTACTTCATGCTGACCGAAAAAAAAAATAGCAGAAATAGTCTTATTACTTGCTTCCTTGTAAGTAGAAGCGAAATAAGGGAGTACTATAGGTTCAAGTGATAGTCAAAACCTGGTTGCTATGTGACTGAAGTTCCTTTGTTTGTATGGACAGGAATTGACACATTCCTTATGAGAAAGGAATAGGTTTTTCAAAGCTGAAACCAATAACAAGGAATATCTAAAAAACGATCAACTCCACGAAAAAAATGTATATAACAGAAATTGTGTGTTTTAACGTGCTCTACATTTTTGTGTGGTAAGTTTTTGTCCATCTCTTACGGTTTAGCAGTTATTCAAAATTCCGTAAAATTGATCCAGAAAAAGTAGTGTTCATAAGCTATTCCCAGAAAAATCAAGATATACATTTTATTTGTCAGGTAAATATATTTAATATACGATATTTTAATCAAAATCGTTAAAGCCATTTTTGAGAAAATCAGAATATTCGAAAAAAGCTCCATGTAAAGTGTAGTTTGTGGTGGGGGGGATTTTTTTGAAAATCTTTGTGTCGCATCCTTGGAAGATACCAAAATTAAATACCAAGTTTGGTATTTAACGGTCTTTTCGTTTTTTGAGCTATGTTGTCCACAGACACACACACATAGACACAGACACACAAACGGACATTTTTCTAAAAATGCTTTTTTTGGATTCAAGTGGTGTCAAAACATGTATTTCCGGTGAAATATCGGTATGAAATTTTGGGTGCAATGCAATACCTTCTCTATACACTATGTAGCTACAAAGTGCGTATAGAGAAAGTAAAAAAAAAAGAAAAAAGAAACAGGCAAAATGTCGTTTTTAGCGACACAAAATGAGTATTATGAAAGTATTGGAAAAGCCAGTTAAGCAATAACGAATATCTTGGAAATACCACAACAACATGCAGCCCGTCTCGGTGGTGTGGTGGTAGCGTGTCTGCGAGTTCCAATGTTGCTTAGGGTCAGTTACTCCAATAAGATTTTTTTACTTTTTCTAACACATATGTGCATACATACAATGTATACATAACAGCTAGTGAAGCTATTGTATTCCACCCAAAAATTCTACACTCAGATTCCACCGGAAAAACTCGTTTTAGAATCCCCTGAATACATAATTAAAAAAAAAATTAGAAAAAGATTCGCACATATATGTGTGTATTTAAATATTAGATATATTTTCACGACAAACGGAATGCATTTCTTAATTTTTCTGTGAACAATCTCTTCATTTTGTGTAGCTGGTATATCTATAACTGGTAAACCGTAAGAGATATACAAACTATGTAGGTCTCATTAAAACACACAATTTATGCCATATACTTTATTCCTTGTTATTGATTGATTTCAATTTTTCTGAAACGGAAAGTCATCTTTCCTTTCATCTCTATTTTGTTTTACTGCTGGCCTTGTAAACAGAACATATTTTCAATTGTTTCGAAACGCAATAGCTTTTAAAAGATTTGAATATCGCTTTAGCCTATTCTAAGTAGGAGTGAAACAAGGAAATGCATTAGGCTAAAGTGACAGTGAAATGTTTTAAGAGCTGTTGCTATGTGATTGAAGTTGATTTCTTTGAATGACCAGAAGTTGAGAAATTCCTGTTTGAGAAAAGTTTAAGCATTCTAAAAATAAGCTTTTTTACGTCATAAGCAATATCGGAAATATTCATTATCAATGGGTGGAATTGTACAATACTTTTGTCATTGTTTTAAAGTCTTTGTGCATTCTGTTTTCGCGATACCTTGCAATGTTAAGGCCAGCCTAAATCGTCGAGTTAAACATTTGACTATCGCTATCCTCCTTGCGTTAGAACGAAATGCGTAATGTAGCTATTTCTGTAAAGCTCTAACTCAATTAAAAAGATGTGACCTCTTCGTTAGACGTGAGTCGTTTTTCGCCGAGCCACTTTTTCAAGTTTGGAAATAAAAAAAAGTGATTGAAGGTCAAATCTGGTGAATACGATGGATGTAGCAATTCAAACCTTAATGCTACTATTTTCGCCATTCATGCTGCGCAGGTGTCTTGATGGAAGAGAATATCTTTCTTTGCCAGATGAGGGCGTTGTGTTTTCTTGATTTCTCCGTTCAACCGGTGCAATAACGACACGAGCTGAGGAAGGTTAGAAGTGTTCCTCTTCTACAATAACTTAACTACGTTCTGGGATTTACAGGGTGGCGGGTTATGGAGTGACAGGAGGAGGCATCCAACGGTTGCAAGGCTCGTGTTTTGCAAAAATGTTTATTTTGGGGGTTTTAAATTTTGATGTGCAAGCAACTTGAAGGATTGTAGCCGTAGCAGCTGTTGGAGGTGCCATGCGGGGAAGCCGGTATCGCCTGAAGCGGAGATTTCTGGAATTGTAATCCCCACGAGGGCCCTCAGATGGAATGGTAACCCTTCGTTGAATTTTGTTGCCCGACGCCTAATCTCGTCCTCCAGGTATGGTGCAGGAGTCTCGTAGGAAATCCAAGAGGCACAGAATAGATGACCCGAAGGCATCTATTCTGTACCCGTTGAAGCAACAGCAGACTGGAGACTGCCGCCATGCCCCAGATCTCACAGGCGTAGATTAGCAGGGGACTATGAGAGCCCTAAAAAGGCGCAACTCAAGGGGAACTGGCATCAGGTACAAGGAGGTCGTAGCTCCGTAGCCCCGACACTTCAGTTCCCTGGTATGCTCCCCAAAAGTGACGCCCTTATCAAGCTTCACCCCCAAGTAGGTGATGATGTTTGTCCATTCTATCCTTCGTCTGAGGTACGTGAATGAAGTGAAGTTTGCGGGAAAACGGCGCTTGGTGAAGAGGATAGCGTGGCTGTTCTCCGGGTTGATGGATAACCGCCAACGCTCGCACCACTCTTGGAGGTGTCTCTGGATGGGTGCAATAACGACGCACAATACTCTCCATTTATCGTTCTTCCTTTCTGCAAGTAATCACAGTTGATGATTCCGCGTGCATCCCAAAAAACCGAGGCTAACACCTTGTCTGCAGATTTCACCGCTTTTGCCTTCTTCGAGTCACTTCGGCTTTAAAAACCCACTGTTCCGACTGTAATTTTGTCTCTGGAGTGTAGTAGTGTATCCATGTTTCATCCACAGTTATGTATCAACGCAGAAACTCGTCAGGATTGCGACGGAAAGGTGCCAAACCGCTTCCGAATTGATCATTCGATTGCGTTTATTCCCCATTGAGAGCAAACGCAGCACTCATCTTTCCGAGACCCTTGACAGACCTAATTTTTGGTGCAAAATTGAGAACTCTGTACCTTGTGATTTGCCTGTGGCCTCTACTATTTCGCGAACTTTGATTCGTCGATCACTCAAAACCATATCGTGGATTTTGTCAATAATTTCGGAGGAAGTCGCCTCTACTGAACATACGGAACGATGTTCATTATTTGTGGATGTACGACCACGTTTAAATTCATTTATCCAATTGTAAATTGTTGCAAACGCAGGAGCAGATTGCCATGAACTTCATCCAACTCGACTTTTATCTCTTTCGGTGTTAAACGTTTTAAATAGAAATGTTTAATCAGCGCACGAAACTTGTTTTTGTTTGTTATTGATTCAATCGCTTATTGCAATGAGACCATGTAATGGACAGAGCTGAAACTTTAACTGCCATCTAGTAAGAGACGACGGTTACTAAATATAAAGTTGTTTTTTTCTATGCTACGATTGTAATGTGTTGGATTCTGCAAGGACTTATTAAACGCCCTGATATCTCTTAGAAGTGTTCTACTTGCTGGTGTTTATGGGTTGTTATATTCCTCCCTTGGGACACACATGCATCTACACAAATTGGATTTATGCTAATGTGCAGAGAGGAAGTACAGGTTGCTTAGCAAATGCTTGTGGTATTGATTGGCAACACCTATCGACGTTGCTTTATTGTCATATGAGGTTTTCATTGTGAGCCTGAGCTCATAAACTGGTGACCCGTCAAAAAATGTACTAGTGTAACTTAATTTCTTATATTATGTTACATTCACAATGAAATGCAAGCCAGATATAACGTAAGCGCAAGAGTTTGGACTCATATTATTTAATGTAAGCATTCACATAGAAACGCGCAAGACGGAACGCAAGAGTTTGCAAACTCCAAAAGTTATCCTTGCGTTGCATGCAAAGAGGAGGAATTCTGTTTCTTTTCTCTATGCATTACCTATACAATCAACAACCAACGATCGCACTGCGAGATTTTACAGGACCTGCTGTACATGCATGCTCTTCTGTTTGGCCGTGCAGTGCCACGCCATCTCTAATTTCTCTTAAGAGGTTATGACAGCCTCCTTTGCGAATCCTTCTTTGATGTAATGGGTGTAACTATCATGTGCGTCGATTTCTTGGTTCTCAAAAATCGAAGATGCAGAGAAATAATTTTTAGTTCATTTAATGTGTAACTTTATCACTTTCTGAAGTCTCTATGCTCGTACTACTTTCAATAGTTTTGAATGAGCAATTATTGTGATGTCACTGCAGCGAGCGTCAGTTGTTAGTATATAATGCATTTATTTGTAAAAGATTGAGTGAAATTTTCTTATGTGGTATTATTGGTTATGTTATTTAGTTTGTAACTTGGAAGATATTCGCATGTAACTTTTGGATCTAGAAACCCGTGCCAACTTCTTGCGTTGCGCTTACAGTTGCATTCTCAATGGTGTTTCCTTGCGTCTGCGCTTATGCTACGTTACGTCTGCGCTTGCATCTCATTGTGAATGGTGTCTCCTTGTGTCTGCGCTTGCATCTCATTGTGAATGGTGTCTCCTTGCGTCTGCGCTTATGCTACGTTACGTCGGCGCTTGCATCTCATTATTAATGGTGTCTCCTTGCGTCTGCGCTTATGCTACGTTACGTCTGCGCTTGCATCTCATTGTGAATGGTGTCTCCTTGCGTCTGCGCTTATGCTACGTTACGTCTGCGCTTGCATCTCATTGTGAATGGTGTCTCCTTGCGTCTGCGCTTATGCTACGTTACGTCTGCGCTTGCATCTCATTGTGAATGGTGTCTCCTTGCGTCTGCGCTTATGCTACGTTACGTCTGCGCTTGCATCTCATTGTGAATGGTGTCTCCTTGCGTCTGCGCTTATGCTACGTTACGTCTGCGCTTGCATCTCATTGTGAATGGTGTCTCCTTGCGTCTGCGCTTATGCTATGTTACGTCTGCGCTTGCATCTCATTATTAATGGTGTCTCCTTGCGTCTGCGCTTATGCTACGTTACGTCTGCGCTTGCATCTCATTATTAATGGTGTCTCCTTGCGTCTGCGCTTATGCCACGTTACGTCTGCGCTTGCATCTCATTAAAACACACAATTTATGTGACATACACTTTGAGTTAACCATTTTCTCGATATTCCGGATTATTAGTTTCACTTTAACGGCAAGACATCAAGTTTCTTGTTTCTCATTTGTTTACTCCTGGAAAGCAAAGAGATTGAAATTTCAATTGTTCACACAGTGACCGGTTTCAAAGGACGAGATTATCGCTTTAGCCTGTGCATTTCCTTATTTACAAGGAAGCTAACAACAAGATTAATTTTCCTTGTGTTTATCTTGATTAGCATGATTTGGATAACATGTTTGTTTACTGAACAGCTAGAAGGCATCATGTGAAAGGAAGCAAGCAATAAGACAATTTCTGCAAATGTCTATCTCGATTAGCATGATGCAGATACAAGAATAATTTTCAGAAAAAGATCTTTGTGTGTGTGTGTGTGTGTGTCTATGTGGACAGCATAGCTCAAAAACCAAAAGACAACTTGGTATTTAAGTTTGGTATCTTGCAAGTATACGACACGAAGATTTTGAAGAAAATCCCTGCACCCCAAACTACCCTTTACATGGAAGCATTTTCTCAAAAATGGCTCTAACGGTTTTGATTAAAACTCGACATAGTAACGTCATTTCCATCACAAATAAAATGTATATGTTGAATTTTTTGGGAATAGCTTCTAAAGACCGGTTTATTGTGGATGAATTTTGTATAACTAGTAAACCGTAAGAGATAGACAAAAATGTGGATCTCGTTAATATACCCAATTTGTCATATACATTTTTACGTGGAGTTGGCCGTTTTCTAGATATTCCTTGTTATTAGTTTTCATTTCTCATGCGGGAATTTGCCCACGCAAAGAAACGGATTTCAATTCTATAGCAATAACATTTTAAAACATTTGACTGTTGATTTAGCCTAGTGTACTCACTATTTCCCTTGTACTTATAAAGGCAATACGACCGTATATGCTTACTAACAAGAATGTGTTACAGAGAAAGTCGTGTGGATGGAACACATCAGATTCTTACTTTCTCTACACGCACGATGTACATAGTGTATAGAGAAGGTATTGTATTGCACCCAAAAATTCAATACCAAGATTTCACAGCAAATACATTTTTTGGGTCCCCCTGAATACAAAACATTTTTAGAAAAATGTCCATGTGTGTGTCTGTCTGACTCTGTGTGTGTGTATCTGTGGGCAACATAGCTCAAAACGAAAAGACCGTTAAATACCAAACTTGGTATCTTCCAAGGATGCGATACGAAGATGTTCAAGAAAATCCGCTCACCCCAACTACCCTTTACATGGAACTTTTTTCGAAAATTTTGATTTTCTTAAAAATGGCTGTAACGATTTTGATTAAAATATTGTATATTAAAGATATTTACCTGACAAATAAAATGTATATCTTGAAGTTTTTGGGAATAGCCTCTGAAGACTACTTTACTCTGGATAAATTTTACGGAATTTTGCGTAACTGCTAAACCATACGAGATGGACAAAAACTTACTCCACAAAAAATGTAGAGCACACTAAAACACACAATTTATGTCATATACATTTTTTTTCGGGAGTTTATACTTTTCTCATACAGGAATTTGTCAACTGCTGTCCATACAAACAAAGGAACTTTAGTCACATAGCAACCAGCTTTTGACTATCACTTTAACCTATGGTACTCCCTTATTTCGCTTCTACTTACAAGGAAGCAAGTAATGAGACTATTTCTGCTATTTTTTTCGATTAGCATTAAGTATATAGAACAATAAGCTTTTTAACAATAATTTGTTTCAGAGATGTAGAGAAAGTAGTGTGAATGGAACACATCAGATTCTTTATATAGTTTATGATGAATTAAGATTGTGCGTCAAACAGTATAAGAAAACATGCATAATAGCCTAATATAACTTGATATTTGTGGTACCCTCACCTTTATTAATGCCGTCACTGAAGCGTATGTATGGCGCGTGCAGTAGCGTCCCGTTTTTCCTGTATAGTTATAGATTATTCACATATATAACTGAGCAACAGCTTTACTCGCCATCGCTTATAATAACCCAAAGCTAAGTAAAACACAATTTCTCCACGAGCGAATGTTTTTAATGTAACACTCTCAAAGTGGACACTCTATTTTAATAATCTGCTGAGTACTTGATTTAAGCCTTAGCACTGAATGCCGCGTGGAATTGCCCGATGCTGGCCGAGTGGTTCTCTCCGGTTTCCCCCACCATCGCATTCCATGTATCCCTGCACTTGACAGTTGGGAGTTCAAATGGTACACCCGCAAAGAACAGACCCGTTTGACTTTCTGAACCAATCACAATTAGCATTCGGTCAGACAACGGATGCCGCACCATGCTAACTTTGTTCTGCGCAAGCTACGAATTATTCGTAGTTATTTATGTTTGTTTGTGAGGGAATATAACAAGACTTTCACAATTACACAGGTGGATACACTTTTGTGGGACGCGGCTTCAAGGAAGAAGAAAGTGAACCTTGTGCACAAAATAAAACGAAAAACACAGGAATTAGACGGAATCATCAGTGAATGTGAACCTCTGATGACAATGACGATGTTTCCGAGAGTGATGACGACGGGGCTTGGATGGAATTCAGTCATTAAAATTGTAAACCGCTGTTAGATCTTTCTCCCATTGTAACAAGCTATGTTGCACTAATCTGCTCTATAAATACCTAATGTGTGCTACAGTATCACTGTTATTTTCGCTTAACATCAATAATAACAAATTAGTTTCATTATTCATCAGTATTCATTTACATTCGTCGCTACACACGATAGAGACATTTGTAATCAGTTGTTGTTTACTAATTACTGTGGCAACGTCGCAAAGGCAGCATAGCCAACTTACGGGAAAGCACCCAAACTGTCAAGTTCAAGGATTCAGCGGCGGGGGTTTAGTACCATCGCCTGCATGCCTATATACTAAAAGCGGGCGTTAAACACTATAAAAAAATGTGACGTGTGCTCTCTACTACCGGAAACAAACAGTTTCACGTGGCTTATTTTACATTGGAATTTAGAGAGCCTTGATTATTATCTTCTCTACACGTATTATGTACATAGTGTATAGAGAAGGTATTGTATTGTACCTAAAAGTGCAATACCAAGATTTTACAGGAAATATATGTTTTGGGTCCCCTTAAATCCAAAAAAAAGAAAACATTTTTAGAAAAATGTGTGTGTGTCTGTGTCTGTGTCTGGGCAGCATAGCTCAAAAACGAAAAGACCGTTAAATACCAAAGTTGGTATTTAAGTTTGGCAGCTTCCAAGGATGCGACACGAAGTTTTTCAAGGAAATCCCCCACCTCAAACTACCCTTTGCATGGAACTTTTTTCGAACATTTTCTCAAAAATGGCTGTGACGATTTTAATTAAAATATCGTATATTAAAGATATTTACCTGACAAATAAAATGCATATCTTGAATTTTCTGGGAATAGCCTGTGGATGCATTTTATGGAATTTTCTATAACTGCTAAACCGTAAGAGATGGACAAAAAGTTAGCACAAAAAATGTAGAGCACATTAAAACGCACAATTTATGTTACCTATATATTTTCGTGGAGTTGATCATTTTTAGATATTCATTGTTATTGATTTCAGCTTTGAAAAACTTATACTTTTCGCATACAGGACTTTCTCAACTCCTGTCCATAGAAACAAAGGAACTTCAGTCACATGGCAACCAGCTTTTGACTATCACTTTAACCTATGGTACTCCCTTATTTCGCTTCTGCTTACAAGGAAGCAAGTAATAAGACTGTTTCTGCTAATTTTTTCTCGATTAGCATGAAGTAAATAGAAGCATAGGCTTTTCAATAATATTTTTTGCAGGGATGTAGAGAAAGTCATATGAATGGAACATAAGATTTTTAACACGAATATTGACAACGGTAATTTTCCAGATTCTTTTAAACTAGTAACAGTCATTCCTGTCCATAAAAAGGAAGTAAAACTATGTCATAGACCTATAAGTATTACCCCTGTTGTGTCGAAGGTTTTTGAACTTTTATATTAAATAACCAGATAACACAGTACTTTGAGAATAACTCACTGTTTTCTCCTGGTCAATTTGGTTTTAGAACTGCACGTAGCACTGTTGAGGCTGTACTAGTTTTTTATATGAACTTTAGACGCCTTTGAAAGTGGCTATTCATCCCATGATCAGTTCTTTGGTTTAACTAAGGCCTTTGATATCATTTCTCACGAAACAAATTGGCCTACTATGGTTTTAATGACACTAGTGTGAACATCACACGCTCATGTTAGATATCAGGCTACTTATGTTAGTGGCAGACATTTCAAATTCAAGAATATTAAGCGTCGTGTGCCTCAGGGCTCGGATCTCCTGAAACTATCCAAGATGAATGCCTTAAAACATTTTGATTTAGCAGTAAATATATGTTGTGATGATAATACTCGCAAAAGAGTAACAGATATAACATCTGAAGTAAAGTACTCGTGTGATTCTAATAGACTAATACTTAATCAAGCTAAGACTGTAGATCTAAGTTTTAGTAATTATGCTGCTAACATTTCTTCTTCAAAAGTAACATTTTTAGGCATTCATCTCGAGTCTAATTTAGGGTGGAAATCCCACATGGATTATATTTCTTATAAACTGCGTCGTTTGGGGCGCCGAGTATGCGTCGGCCCCGTGTGTGAGTATACTCCCCTACATTTATAGCATGTCACCTGTTTATAGCGACGAATACTATTGTTGCTCGGCTCGAGTCTCCGATGACGTCGGCCGGTAAACATGAAATTGACTCACTCAGGCTGGAGTAACAATGGGGGTAGTTATGAGTTATACTTCTGAATGTTACAACACACTTTTGACTTGAATATTTACATTTATTTGTGACTAAAACCTTTAAATATAACAACAAGCACTTTGCCTCACATACTAAAATTACTACTCCCTTAGGAACTGAACATCAGGCAGGTTCTCTAGCAACTGATATTACCGAACTTACAGTGTGGGTCTAACAACTGAGAATTGCGATGTGTACCTAAACTGTCTTCAAGCTGTTATTTATATAGGATAATATGGTATCATGGCTGCTTTATTTATATTGGTCAAAAAGACCGCGAACTTGGCGTCTATGCGTCCCATAATGCAATTCTCACTACACATAATGCACTATAAACACCACGTGACTACCTCTATACAATGAAGAAAATCTCATTTCTTAAACATTTTTGACTTTCAGTTGTTACTCTATTGCACGCACATGCATAAAGGAGCACGTGACTTTTACCAGCTTCTACCTCACAAAAGAATCTCCCTTTAACCCAGTTTCGTAAACACACTAATCTGCGCTTGCTTCAAGCTAGCTTTCTACACTTCTATTTGTACATTAAATAATAACCAATAATAATGACGATGTCAACTAACGGTCTCAAAACTAAGCAAAGGGATCTTTATGTTACGAGTACTGAGACAAATCTTTGCTGTCAGTGTGTTATAGTAAGAAATACTCAATTGTGAATTATGATGTTTTACTTTGGGGCAACCATTCCTATCCTAATACTCTTCTTATGTTACAAAAGAGAGCAATAAGAATGATATGTGGAGTTCCTCCAAAAGCACACTGTAAACCACATTTTATTGAACTTGGGGTCCTCACTGTTCCTTGTGTGTGTATATATATTAAGAAGAGTACACAAAATTATGATTCTTGTGAAACTGTGCATAATTATCCCACAAGAAGTAGCAACAATAATTGTTTTAGGACATGGAAAAATATAGTAAAACACAAAATAGTTTTGAAATAGTATCCATTAGTTTATTCAATATTTTACCTGACAAAATTAAGAAATTTACATTCATCAAATTTAAAAGAGATTCTAATTATTTTGAAGAAAAATCCTCTCTATAAGGTCCAGGAGTTACATAACATTGAATCTTAGTAAATTTTAATTGACGTGGCTATACTACACGTATTATTTTCTTGGCAATAAACATCCATCCATCTAATTATTGTTAAAAACCTTCTTCTGTTCACTTCATGCTAATCGAGATAAACATAAACAGAAATTGTCTTATTACTTGCTTTATTGTAAGAAGAAGGGAAATAAGAAAATACACAGGCTAAAACGATAGTCTGGTCCTTTAAAAAGACGGCCAAACAATTGGAATTGCATGTGTTTGCTTGTCAGGGGTAAGGAAACGAGAAAAGAGAAGAACGATATGTTCCCTTTTGAGGAAAGTTTAAGTGGCTTAAAATTGAAACCACTAATCTGGAATATGTGAAAAACGTATATGACATGAAGAGGTTTTCAGAGACCAACATATACAGTACATTTCGTTTGTCACAAAAAAAGCTATAGAAGCTATGCTAAACCGATTGTCAAATGTTTTAAAAGCTATCGTTTTGCGATTGTCATTGCAAATCACTTCTTTGCTTGGGCAGGAGTAAAACAAAAATCTGATGTGTTCCATTCCCATTACTTTCTCTACAACAAACTGTAGTTAAAAAGCTTATGCTTCTATTTACTTCATGCTAATTAGCAGAAATGGTTTTATTACTTGCTTCCTTGTAAGTAGAAGCGAAATGAGGGAGTTCCATAGGTTAAAATAATAGCCAAAAGCTGGTCGCTATGTAATTGAAGTTCCTTTGTTTGTATGGACAGGAGTTAAGAAATTCCTGTTTGAGAAAAGTATTAAGTTTTTCAAAGCTAAAACGAAAAACCAGGAATATCTTTAAAATGATCAACTCCACGAAAAAAAATGTATATGGCATAAATTGTGTGTTTTATCGTGAGCTACATTTTCTGTACAGTAAGTCCCCCCCCCCCATCTCTTACGGTTTAGCAGTTATGCACAATTCCGTAAAATTCATCCAGAATAAAGAAGTCTTCAGGGGCTATTCCCAGAAAAGTCAAGATATACATTTTATTTGTCAGGTAGGTATCTGTAATATACGATATTTTAATCAAAATCCTTAGAGCCATTTTTAAGAAACACAAAATTTTCAAAATGTTTTCCATGTAAAGGGTAGTTTGGGGTGGGGAGATTTTCTTGAAAATCTTCGTGTCGCATCCTTGGAAGATACCAAACTTAAATACCAAGTTTGGGCTTTAACGGTCTTTTCGTTTTTGAGCTATGCTGCCCACAAACACACACATACACACACATAGACAGACAAACACACACACACGGACATTTTTCTAAAAATTCTTTTTACTTTCTCCATACGCACTATGTACATAGTGTATAGAGAAAGTATTGCACTCCACCCAAAAATTCGATACCGAGATTTCACCGGAAATATATGTTTTAGGGTCTTCAATATCCAAAAAAAAAAAAAAGCATTTTCACAAAAAGGTCCGTGTGTGTGTGTGTCCGTGTGTCCGTGTGTCTGTGAACACGATAACTCAAAAACGAAAAGTCGGTAAAATACCAAACTTGGTATTTAAGTTTAGTATCTTCCAAGGATGCGACACGAAGATTTTGAGAAAAATCCCCCCAACCCCAACTACCCTTTACATGGAACTTTTTCCGAAAATTTTGATTTTCTCAAAAATGGCTCTAACGATTTTGATTAAAATTTCGTATATTAAACACATTTACCTGGGAAATGTATATCTTGAATTTTCTGGGAATTTTCTAGGAATAAACTACTCTCAGAAGAGTAGTTTATTCTGGATGAATTTTACTAAATTTTGAATAACTGCTAAACCGTAAGAGATGGACAAAAATCTACTGCACAAAAACTGTAGAGCACATTAAAACACACAATTTATGTTATATACATTTTTTCGTGGAGTTCGTCGTTTTTGTGACATTCCTTATTTTTGATTTCTGCTATGAAAAACGTATACTTTTCTCATACAGGAACTTGTCAACTCCTATCCATATAGACAAAGGAACTTCATTGACATAGCAACCAGGTTTTGACTATCACTTTAACCTACGGATGTCCCTTATTTCGCTTCTACTTACAAGGAAGCGAGTAATTAGACTATTTCTGCTATTTTTGTCTGAGTAGCATAAAGTAAATAGAAGTATAAGCTTTTTAAGAATTATTTGTTGCAGGGATATGGAGAAAGTCATGTGAATGGTACACATCAGATTTTTTTATATTCAGGGAGTCTCAAAACATGTATTTCCGGTGAAATCTCAGTATCGAATTTTTGGGTGCAATGCAACACCTTCTCTATATGCATGTACATAGTTCGTATAGAGAAAGTAAGAAACCGGACACTTCCTGTTTGAGAAAAGTATAAGTACTTCACAATTGAAACCAATAACAAGGAATATCTCGAAAACGTAAACTCCACGAAAAAAGCTGTGTATGACATTATTTGTATATTTTAACGTGATCTATATACAGGGTGTACATAAATGGTTATCGGGATTTTAACTCTTTATAATGTTTATTACATTCAACTTACAGTTGTAAATGATATGTCAAATGAAAAAGCAACTCAAACAGTTTTGTTTGTTGGCACTAGTGCGCATGTGCGTGCTATGTTTGTGTCGCAATCCGCTAGACAGCGGTAGTAGCAAAGATGGCGACTAGTAAACAGAAAGCGTTTTGTGTTTTGCAGTTTGCAAAGACCGAATCTGTAGTTACTGTGCAACGTGCGTTCCGTATTAAGTTCGGTTGTGATCTTCCTAGTGATAAAAGCATTCGTAGATGGTATAATCAGTTTGAAGATACCGGCTGCCTTTGTAAAGGGAAGAGCACGGGACGACCAGGAGTAAGTGAAGAGACTGTTGAGCGAGTGAGAGAGTCGTTCACTCGTAGCCCAAAGAAATCAATCCGGAAGGCTAGTCGTGAATTACAAGTTCCTGTGTTGTCTGTATGGAAAGTTGTAAGAAAACGCTTACAGCTACGTCCTTAACGTTTACAGTTATTACAGGCTCTAAAGCCGACAGACCATGGATTACGTGCCAAATTCGCAAACGACATGTTGTTTCATGACGATTTTATGGATCGTGTTGTCTTCAGTTCTATGCATGGCCTCCACGTTCTCCTGTGCTAACGCCATGCAATTTTTACCTTTGGGGCTTCATCAAGGATCGTGTGTACGTGCCTCCGCTACCAGCTGACCTCCCTGAATTAAGAAACCGGATTGAAGCAGCTGTTGCTACAATTACTGAATACAGTCCAACGGTTCCCAACCGGTGTGCCCCGGCACCCTAGGGTGCCGTGTGATTGGCTAAGGGGTGCCGCGAGATATTGAGATAAACAAAAAAAAAAAAAAAACCTTCTACTGAAGCCTTAAGTCTTGTAAGGTCTTGAAATAAAATAAGTCAAATCAATTACTCTCATGCACGGCAGATGGTGATAGTGGTCGATTCATTTCAATAATTCAGTTATACTAGTATCCCACAGATGGCATTACAGCTATACCCTGCCGAACATTCCCGAGACTACTCGCTTCCTCACGAACATTCCCGAGACTTCGACATGAATATATAAAAGTGTACGCCGCTTGGCGCTTTCAGTTGTCTTCCTCGCGTTGATTCACAGTGTTTAGCTATGGATAAGTTCATTGTTAAACGTAAACGCCAGGACAGTGAAAGTGAACAGTCGGCTCCTACTGCTTGCTTTAAGAAGCCAAATCTTACAGTTTCTCCCGGACCGTCGAATTCACCACATAAAGAAGACAAACGAAAGAAAAGAACATACCAGGACAGTTACTTAGCGTATGGATTTAAGTGGAATAACAACGAGGAAAACCCTATCCCTGTGAGTTTAGTTTGTGGCGAAACACTTAGCAACGAGGCCATGGTACCTAGCAAACTGAAGCGGCATCTTACAACAAAGCATCCTAGTGTGTCACAGAAAAGGGTAATGTATTTTTCACATATATTAGAAGGGGAGAAGAAAACAGCTGTGCGAATGGTAAAGAGAATGACCATAGGTGATACTGCTCTTGAAGCCTCATTTAAAGCAGCAGAACTGATAGCTAAAAAAAAAAAAGAAACCTCATACTCTTGGAGAGGAAATCATTGGCCCTGCATGTCAAGTTATAGTTTCAACAATACTTGGCGAAGGAGCAGCTAATCAAATTTCGAAAGTTCCTCTGTCCAATCAGACGCAGGATATCTGAAATGTCATGCAATATCAACGAACAAGTTACGGAGAAAATAAAAACTTGTAGAACATTTGCTTTGCAAGTAGATGAGAGTCTCGATATTGGTGACAAACCGCAACTCCTGGTTTTATCAGATATATTGATGAAAAAGATATTAGTGAACAGTTTCTGTTCTGTAGACCGCTGGAGACTACAACCACAGGCCATGATATTTTCGTTTCTATTAATTCCTATCTCAATGACCATGATCTTTCATGGAAAGACTGTTGTGGTATATGTACAGATGGTGCACCATCTATGTCTGGGAAAATTAAAGGTTTTACTGCCAGAGCTCTCAATGAAAATCCATCCATTATTATAACTCACTGTTTTCTGCATGGAGAGGCATTAGTCGTGAAAGCGTGTAATGAAGATTTTGCTGAAGTGTTTAATCAAGTTGTGAAAATGGTGAACTATATGAAGTCTCGACCTTTAAAATGCAGAATTTTTTAACAGTTATGTCGCGCAACGGATGCAGCTCATACCTCTTTGTTACTTCGCACAGAAGTAAGGTGGTTGTCGCGGGGTCGTGTATTGAACCGGTTTCTCGAACTTAAAGAACAGCTAAAAACTTCTTTTAAGGATGAAAATCAAGACACATTTCATGAGCTCTTACTAAGTGATTCTTGGTGTTTTGAACTGTCGTATCTGGCAGATATTTTTCATAAGCTGAATGAACTGAATGTTTCGATGCAGGGTCGACATGAAAAAATAATCTCCTCAACCAATAAAATGAAAGGTTTTAAAAGAAAACTTAGTTCTTGGAAGTGTGCAGTTCAAAAAGGAGATTTGTCGAACTTTCCATCTCTTCTTAATGTGGCAGGAGATAAAGATCTGAAAGACCGCATTTGTGATCACTTATCAAGAATGCAAGATGCAATAGATGCGTACTTTCCAACTATTTCCACTACGAATCTCGACTGGGTTGTTTCACCATTTGATTTCGTAGATAGTGCAGAGGAAATAGATTTCACTGCTTGCGAACGAGATGAATTTATTGATCTTTGCGCTGATTCCACACTCAAAGGTAAGTTCACCCAGAGTGAGGCGTCGGTGGCTAGTTTTTGGCTTCAACGGAGAGAGGAGTACCCTAACCTAATGAAGAAAGCAATTAACGCACTTTTGCCCTTTTCAACATCCTATCTATGCGAGCAAGCCTTCTCTGCTATGGTGACAATAAAATGCAAAGCAAAAAATAGACTGAATAACCTTGAGGATGATTTGCGTGTTTCACTGTCAACTGTAAGACCCGACATCACATATCTGTGCTCTAAGCATCAATCACAAGTTTCACATTAATCATTAATGGAACAAAATTTATTGATGTATTTTTACTCAGTGATTGTAGTAAAGTTTACTGTATTATGTTATGGTGTACGTTATTATTATATAATATTTCAATAAATTAACATATTAAGCTTAATTTTCTTTTAATTGAAGGAAGAGTGCCCCTGGTGTTTAATGTTATTCCCAAGGGTGCCGTGAACTTCAAAAGGTTGGGAAACACTGGAATACACACTTATCAACGTTTGGGAAGAACTCGGCTATAGACTTGATGTGTGCCGTGTGACAAAGGGTAGTCACATTGAACATTTATAAGCTTCTTGCTAAAACTGTTTGAGTTGTTTTTTCATTTGACATATCATTCTTAACTGTAAGTTGAATGTAATAAATATTATAAAGAGTTAAAACCCCGATATTCATTTATATACACCCTGTATATATATATATATATATATATATATATATATATATATATATATATATATATATCTTTTTTGTGTAGGAAGTTTTTGTCTATATCTTACGGTTTACTAGTTATGCAAAATTCAGCAAAGTTCATCCTGAATAAACAGGTCTTCCTAAGCTATTCCCAGAGAATTCAAGATATACATTTTATTTGTGATGGAAATAGCTTGAATATGTGGTATTTTAATCAAAATCGTTAGAGCCATTTTTACGAAAAACTAAAATTTCAAAATTATTTCTATATAAAGGGTAGTTAGGGGTGAGGAGATTTTATTTAAAATGTTCGTGTCGCATCCTTAGTAGATACCAAACTTAAATACCAAATTTGATGTTTAACTGTCTTTTTGTTTCTGAGCTATGCTGTCCACAGACTCACACACACGCGGACCTTTTTCTGAAAATGCTTTTTTTCGGGTTTAGGGGTACCCAAAACATGTATTTCTAGTGAAATCTCGGTATTGAATTTTTGGGTGCATTAAAATACCTTCTCTGTACACTATGTACATAGTACGTGTAGAGAAAGTAAAAATGCTTGTTTGGGATTCAGGGGGTCCCAAAACATGTATTTCCGGCGAAATCTCTGTATCGAATTTTTAGGTTCAATATAATACCTTCTCTGTACACTATGTACATAGTATCTACGTGTAGAGAAAGTGAAAATGCCCTTTTTGGATTCAGGGGGTCCCAAAACGTGTATTTGCGGTGAAATCTTGGTATTGAATTTTTGGGTGGAGCACAGTACCTTCTCTACACACTATACACATAGTAGGTGCAGAGAAAGTAAAAACTGGTGCTTCACTTTGGACACCGTACATGGAAAAGGTTTGCCAGACGTGACAGTGACATCTTGGCGCAGATATTTAGCGGTACCACGTGACTATAAATACCTAGATGGCGATGACGAGAAACAGAGTAACTTTGTAAATGAAGTTTTGTTTTGATAAGTTACGTGTTACAGCTGACCATCTTTTGAAGAGTAATAAAAGTGTCGTTCCCATCAAGAGCTCGGACAACATGCATGTCGGCATCACAGCTGGACATTCTCACAATGACGTCAGACGTTCCTAGCAGTCTTGCTGAAAACGCCTTCTTTGAGCTCATTATAACTTTGGTTTCAATTGCATTTTGGCGTACAACACTTCCACGTAGAGGTAAAACAAAATCTGATGTGTTCCATTCACATGACTTTCTCTACATTTCTGCAACAAATTATTGTTAAAAAGCTTATGCTTCTATTTACTTCATGCTAATCAAGAAACACTGAGTAGAAATGGTCTTATTACTTGCTTCCTTATAAGTAGAAGCGAAATAAGGGAGTAGCATAGGTTAAAGTGATAGTTAAAAGCTGGTTGCTATGTGACTGAAGTTCCTTTGTTTGTAAGGACAGCAGTTGCCAAATTCCTGTTTGAGAAATGTGTAAGTTTTTCAAAGCAGAAACCAAAAACAAGGAATATCTCTAAAAGATGAACTCCACGAAAAAATGTACATAACATACACTGTGTGTTTTCACTTGCTCTACATTTTTCGTGTAGTAAGTTTTTGTCTATCTCTTATGGTTCAGTAGTTATGCAAAATTCCGTAAAATTCATCCAAAATGAAGTAGTATTCAGAGGCTGTTCCCAGAAAATTCAAGATATACATTTTATTTCTCAGGTCAATATCTTTAAAACTTGATATTTTAATCAAAATCGTAAGAGCCATTTTTTAGAAAATCAAAATTTTGGAAAAAAGTTCCATGTAAAGGTAGTTTGGGGTGGAGGGATTTTTCTCAAATCTTTGTGTCGCATCCCTGGAAGATAAACTTAAATATCAAGTTTGGTATTTTAGCGACTTTTCGTTTTTGAGTTATCGTGTTCACAGACACACACACACACACACACACACACACACACACACACACACGCACACACGTACACACACACATGGACCTTTTTCTGGAACTACTTTTTTTTTGGATTCAGGGGACCCTAAAACATATTTCCGGTGAAATCTCGGTATTGGATTTTTGGGTGCATTACAATACTTTCCCTATACACTATGTGCATATTACGTATAGAGAAAGCAATAAAGAAAAACATATTAGTGTCTGTGTTCAGCACAGCTCACTAAGATGTCTTCCAAGGATGAGACACGAAGGTTTTCAAGAAAATCCTGCCAGGACAAACTATACTTTACATAGAAAACATTTTGAAAATATTGTTTTTTTCAAAAATGGTTCTAAGATTTTCTTGAAATACGGTACACAAAATGTAGATCTCGTTAAAAACACGTAAATTATGTCATATACATTTTTACTTTCTCTATACATGCTATGCACATAGTGTGTAGAGAAGATATTGTAATGCACCCAAAAATTCGATACCGAGATTTCACCAGAACTGTACGTTTTGGGTCCCTCTGAATGCAAAAAAAAAAAAAAGCATTTTTACAAAAAGATCCGTGTGCGTGTGTCTGTCTCTGGACAGCATAGCTCAAAAATGAAAAGATCGTTAAATACCAAACTTGGTATTTAAGTTTGGTATCTTCCAAGGATGCGACACGGAGATCCCCCCCCCACCCCAAACTACCCTTTACATGGAAAAAAATTCGTAAATTTTTATTTTCTTAAAAATGGCTCTAACGCTTTTGATTAAAATATCGTGTTTTAAAGATATTTACCTGACAAATAAAAGGTATATCTTGAATTTTCTGGGAATAGCTTCTGGAGACTACTTTATTCTGGATCAATTTTACGGAATTTTGCATAACTGCTAAACTGTAAGAGATGGACAAAAACTTAGCACACAAAAAAATGTAGAGCACCTTGAAACACACAATCAATATTTTTTTTTTTTCGTGGAGTTGGTCGTTTTTTAGATATTCCTTTTTTTTAGTGTCAGCTCTGAAAAACGCATACTCTTCTGATACAGGAATTTTCAACTTGTGTCCATACAAACAAAGGAACTTCAGTCATATAGCAACCAGCTTTTGACTATCACTTTAACCTATGGTAGTTCCTTATTTCGCTTCTACTTATAAGGAAGGAAGTAATAAGACTATTTTTGCTAATTTTTTCTCAAAATTTGTTGCAGAGATGCGGAGAAAGTGATGAGAATGGGACACCTCTTATTTGTTTATCAATAAATATTACAGTATTGCTGAATATGTAGCCCATTATGTTAAACGTTGCTGAGATAGGGTCCAAACTCGCTCTCCTTAAGGGCAGATATGGTTGTACAGGAAGTACGTATTGATGTTCGTCACAACAGCTGAGTGAACGTTAAACTTGTATTTGTATGTAATAAAAAAGTAACGTCCTTCGCTAGTTGATATGACGTCATTCCAATATTACAATGCAAATGTTAACGTTTTAAAAGCCTTGCATAATCAACACAAACTATACAGAACTAGATATGTGGAATCATACAACAGTTTTCTCTGAATATTCTTATTTTCTCTATGCATACAAGAAGTTCAATACCGAGATTTCACCGGAAATACATGTTTTGAGGACCCCTGAATCCTAAAAAAATAGAATTTTTAAAAAAATCTCCGTGCGTGTATGTGTCTGGAAAAACGAAACGTCCGTTAAATCCCAAACTTGGTATTTAAGTTCAGTGTCTTTCAAAGATGCGATACGAACATTTTCAAGAAAATCCCCCTTCTCCCAACTACCCTTTACATAGACAATTTTCAGAAAATGTTGACTTTCTCAAAAACGTCTCTTACGATTTTGATTAAAATATCGTGTATTAAAGATATTTACATGCCAATAAAACGTATATCTTGAATTTTCTATGAACAGCCTTTAAAGACTACTTTACTCTGGATGAATTTTACATAACTTTTGAACCGTAACAGATAGACGAAAACTTACTCAACAAAAAATCTGATATATTCCATTCACATGACTTTCTCTACATCTCTGCAACAAATTATTGTTAAAAAGCTTATGCTTCTATTAACTTCATGCTAATCGAGAAAAAATTAGCAGAAATAGTCTTATTACTTGCTTCCTTGTAAGTAGAAGCGAAATAAGGAAGTACCATAGGTTAAAGTGATAGTCAAAAGCTGGTTGCTATGTCACTGAAGTTCCTTTGATTGTTTGGACAGCAGTTGACAAATTTCTGTATGAGAAAAGTGTAAGTTTCTCAAAGCTGAAAACCAAAAACAAGGAATATCTCAAAAACGATCAACTCCACGAAAAGAATATATATAACAGAAATTGTGTGTTTTAATGTGCTCTACATTTTTTGTGTGGTAGTTTTTGTCCATCTCTTACGGTTTAGCAGTTATACAAGATTCCGTAAAATTCATCCAGAATAAAGTAGTCTTCAAAGACTATCCCCAGAAAAGTCAAGATATACGTCTTATTTGTCAGGTAAATATCTTTAATATATGATATTTTAATCAAAATCGTTTGAGCAATTTTTTAAGATAATCAACATTTTCAAAAAAAGTTCCATGTAAAGGGTAGTTTGGGGCGTGGGGATTTTCTTGAATGTCTTCGTGTCGCATCTTTGAAAGACACTAAATATAAATACTAAGTTTGGTATTTAACGTTCTTTTCGTTTTTGAGCTATACTGTCCACAGAAACACACAACTTTTTCTGAAAATGATTTTTTTTTTTGGATTCAGGGGGTCCTAAAACACGATTTGCGGTGACATCTCGGGTGCATTACAATACCTTCTCTATACAGTATGTACATAGTATGTATAGAGAAAGTAAAACATGTCTGCGAAAGTATTCAGTTTTTTATTTGTTTATAAGTTTGGAGGTTAGGTTCATTAAGATTCCAAATCCAGCAATGTTGACAAAAACTTGTGTCGCAGTCGTTTATAAGCGTGTTGATGAGTTGATCATTTCTTAGTCAGCGTCTTGTGTCTTCACAGGTAAGCTATAATGTAATCTGACTGCTTAATTTCTCATTCTATCAAAAACTCTTTATTACTTTCTCTACACGTAAATACTATGTCCTACATAGTGTATAGAGAAGGTATTGTATTGCACCGAAAAAATACAATACCGAAATTTCACCGGAAATACATGTTTTGAGACCCTCTGAATTAAAAAAAAACATTTTTAGAAAAATGTCCCTGTGTGTTTGTGTGTGTGTGTGTGTGTCTGTGGGCAAGCATAGCTCAAAAACTAAAAAACAGCTAAACACCAAAGTTGGTATTTAAGTTTGGTATCTTCCAAGGATGCGACACGAAGATTTTCAACAAAATTCCCTCACTCCGAACTACCCTTTACATGGAAAATGTTTCGAAAATTTTTATTTTCACAAAAATGGCTCTAATTATTTTGGTTAAACTATCGTATATTCAATATACTTACATGACAAATGAAATGTATATCTTGAATTTTCTGGGAATAACCTTTGAAGACTACTTCATTGTGAATGAATTTTACGGAATTTTGTATAACTGGCAAACTGTAAGAGATTGACAAAAGCGTACTACATAAAAAAATGTAGATCAGGATAAAACACACAATTTATGTTATACATTTGTTTCGTGGAGTTGATCGCTTTTTAGATATTCATTGTTCTTGGTTTCAGCTTTGAAAAACATAATTTTCTCATACGGGAATTTGTTGCAGAGATGTAGAGAAAGTGATGTGAATGGAACACATGAGAATTATCTTCAATTTGACACGTGCACACTCTGGTAGAATGGAGAGGGAAAAATCAACAACTCCAGCCCGGCAGATTGTGTACCAAGTAAGCTAAGGCCAATGCTTGTAGAAGATGAACGCATATCTATTGGGGCAACATTAGAAATTGGTATGAGTCAAAAACAAAACATTTCACATCAGCTGTTAAACGAAACTTTGTTGCTGATAGATTGCACACAAACTGACTCACGATCAAAGACCAAAATGGATTGATTGGAGACGATTCATATGAATATTGTTACTGGTGAAGAATCTTGTTATCATCCTCAGAACCTAAGCCTTGAAAAGTCGCAGTGTTTGTAACAAGATGGTTGCTGGTTATTTTCTTTCAAAACGTTTAGACGTATTATGCTACATTCCAATGAGATGCAAGCGCAGACGGCACGGGTTTCTAGATCCGCTAGTTACATGCGAATATCTTCCAATAACCAACATAAGAAAATTCACTCAATATTTTACAAATAAATACATTACATACTAACAACTGACGCTCACGGCAGTGACGTCACAATACTTGCTCATTCAATTATTGAAAGTAGTACAAGTACAGAGACTGCAGAAAGTGATTAAGCTACACATTTACTGAACTAAGAACTATCTCTCTGCGTCTTTGATTGAAGAAAACTGAAATATTCATTTTATTTGTCACGTACACATCTTAAATATAAGAAATTTTAATCAATATCGGTAGTCATTTTTGAGAAAACCAAAATGTTCTAATTTTTTTTCCATGTAAAGGGTATTTGGGGAAAAGGGAAATTTTCTTCAAAATCTTTGTGTTGCATCCTTGGAAGATACCAAACTTAAATATCAAGTTTGGTATTTAACAGAGTTTTTGTTTTTGAGCTATGCTGCAAACACGCACACACTCAGGCTCTAATTTTTTTGAATTCAGGGGATCCCAAAACATATATTTCCGGTGAAATCTCGGTATGAAATTTTTGGGTGGAATGCAATACCTTCTCTATACACTATGTACATAGTACGTGTAGAGAAAGTAAAAATATTCCTTGTTTGATTTTGTACTCGTGTAGATGTTTTGTTTGACAGGTGCGATGTACTCTGTGCTGCCACTATTGTCTCCTGTGCTGCTTCTACTTCTCTGTATCGTAATTCTTGTGCTGATATTGTTCCGTTATGACTACGCATGGATGTTCAACTTGAAGAGTATCAAGGAATTCCAGAAGATTCCTGGACCCAAACCGCTGCCTTACTTTGGCAACATACTCCTCTTCAACAGGTCTCACGAGGGTAAATGCTTATTGGTACTCAGTAACACGTTCCCTTATTAAGTCCCTCAAAACGTTTTGCTTCTAATGTATTATTATTAACCGCAGTTTCTGTATCTAGGAGACGCAGTGGTGATCAATAAGTCCTTACAAAAGTATAGAAAAACATTGGATGTTTCCATTCACACGACTTTCTCTACATCTCTGCAACAAAGTATTGTTAAAAAGACTATGCTTCTATTTACTTCATGTTAACTGAGAAAAAATTAGCAGAAATAGTCTTATTACTTGCTTCCTTGTAAGTAGAATCGAAATAAGGGAGTAGCATACGTTAAAGTGATAGTCAAAAGTTGGTTGCTATGTCACTAAAGTTCTTTGTTTGTATGGACACGAGTTGACAAATTCCTGTGTGAGAAAAGTATACCTACGTTTTTAAAGCTGGAAAAAAAAACAAAAAAAAAAAAACCGAATATCTAAAAACCGATCGACTGCACGGAAAAAATGCTTATAATATAAATTGTGTGTTTTAACGTGCTCTACATTTTTTGTTAGGTAAGTTTTTGTCCATCTCTTACGGTGTAGCAGTAATGCAAAATTCCGTAAAATTGATCCAGAATACATTAGCCTTCAGAGGCTATTCCCAAAAAATATAAGATATACATATTATCTATCAGGTAAATATCTTTAATATACGATATTTTAATCAAAATCATTAGAGCCATTTTTAAGAAAATCAAAATTTTCGAAACTTTTTCCATGTAAAGGCTAGTTGGAGTGGGAGGATTTTCTTGAAAATCTTCGTGTCGCATCCTTGGAAGATACCAAACTTAAATGTCAAGTTTGGTATTCACCGGTCTTTTCGTTTTTGAGTTATGCTGACCACAGACACACAGACACACACATACGCACACACACGGACCTTTTTCCAAAAATGTTTTTTTTTTCTGGCGGACCCAAAATATGATTTTCCGGTGAAATATCAGTATCGAATTTTTGAGTGCAATACAATACCTTCTCTATACACTATGTACATAGTACGTGTAGAGAAAGTAAAAAGCATTTTCAGAAAATGGCCCGTGTGTGTGTGTGAACACGATAACTGAAAAACGGAAAGTCGGTAAAATACCAAACTTGGTATTTAAGTTTAGTATCTTCCAGGGATGCGACACGAAGATTTTGAGAAAAATCGCCCCACCCCAAACTACTATTTACATGGAACCTTTTTCGAAATTTTTGATTTTCTTAATAATGGCTCTAATGATTTTGATTAAAATATCACATATTAAAAATATTTACATGGCAAATAAAATGTGTATCTTGAATTTTCTGGGAATAGCCTCTGAAGACTACTTTATTGTGGATGAATTTTGCGGAATGTTGCAAACTACTAAACCGTAAGAGATGGACAAAAACTTACCACACAAAAACCGGAGAGTACATTAAAACAAACAATTTATGTCATATACACTTTTCTCGTGCAGTTGATCGTTTTTTATATATTCCTTGTTTTTGGTTTCAGCTATGAAAAACTTTACTTTTCTCATACAGGAATTTGTCAACTCGTCCATACAAACAAAGGAACTTCAGTCACATAGCAACCAGCTTTAGACTATTACTTTAACCTATGGTACTCCCTTATTTCGTTTCTACTTACAAGGAAGCACGTAATAAGACTATTTCTACTATTTTTTTCCCCCGATTAGCATGAAGTAAATAGAAGCATAGGCTTTTTAACAATAATTTGTTGCAGAGATATAGAGAAAGTCATGTGAATGGAACACATCAGATTTTTTCTTAACTTCTCCGTTCAATCGGTGCAATAATGATGCACAATAGTGTCCTCCTTTTTGCAAGTAATTAGTGTAGATGATTGCGTGTACATCCCCAAAAAAAACCGAGGCCATCACCTTGTCTGCGGATTTCACCACCTTTGCCTTCTTCGGAGCCAGTCCGCCTTAAAAAAAAAAAAACAATTTTTCGACTGCACTTTTGTCGCTGGAGTGTATTCACAGTTATGTATCGACGTGGAAGCTCGTTAGGGTTGCGAAGGAAAAGTGCCGAACCACCTTCCAAATCGATCACACGATTGTTTTTATTCTCCATTGAGAGCAAAGCAGCCGAGACCTTTGTCAGGTGCAGATGTGCCACGAACTTCATCCAACTCGGCTTTTATCTCTTTCGGTGTTAAGTCTTTCAAACAGAAGTGTTTCGTCACCGCACGAAAATCAATTTTTTCCATCTTTCTAAAGAAGCGCAAGCGTTTTGATTGAATCGCCTATGGCAACGAAACCACGTGATGGATATAGTTGAAACTTTAACTGACCATTACTAAATACCATTTTTTTTTTCGGTGCTATAAGCGTAACTTTTTGGATTTGTTGAACGCCCTTCATAGTACGAACAGAGAAAGTACATATATATGTACTTTTCTGAAGCTTTCTTCTTTCCGGGTGATTTTTGCGTAACTGGTAAATCGTAAGAAACAAAAAAATCTGATGTGTTCCATTCACATGACTTTCTCTACATCTCTGCAACAATTTTTTTTTTTTTTTTTTTTTTTTTTTTTTTTTTTTTTTTTTTGCTAGTTTAACGTCCTTTAACCTGATTGGTCATATCGGACGATGAATTAAATTGCTGAAATGATACTCAAATGATCTCGGGGTCCATGGAGCTTAAAGTTACTCGACATTCGTCTTCTCAGGATAAGGGAAAATTCCGAAAAAGCTTTATCCGGGCAATTCACCCTAAGCGAGATTCGAACTCACGACTTTTTGAATGTGAAGCAGACACACTACCACCACACTACCCAGGCGGGCAAACAAATTATTGTTAATAAACTTATGTTTCTATTTACTTCATGCTAATCGAGAAAAAAATTAGCAGAAATATTCTTATTACTTGCTTCCTTGTAAGTAGAAGTGAAATAAGGGAGTACTATAGGTTAAAGTGACAGTCAAAAGCTGGTTGCTATGTGACTGAAGTTCCTTTGTTTGTATGGACACGAGTTGGCAAATTCCTGTATGAGAAAAGTGTATGTTTTTCAAAGCTGAAACCAAAAACAAGGAATATATAAAAAACCATCAACTCCACGAAAAAAATGTGTATTACATAAATTGTGTGTTTTAACGCGCTCTACATTTTTGTGTGGTAAGTTTTTGTCCATCTCTTACGGTTTAGCAGTTATACAAAATTCCGTAAAATTCATCCAGAATAAAGTAGTCTTCAGAGGCTATTCCCAGAAAATTCAAGATATACATTTTATTTGTCAGGTAAATATCTTTAATATACGATATTTTAATCCAAATCGTTACATTCGAAATGTTTTCCATGTAAGGGGTAGTTAGGGGTGGGGGATTTTCTTGCAAATCTTCGTGTCACTTCCTTGAAAGATACCAAACTTGGATACCAAATGTTTTCCAAGTAAAGGGTAGTTAGGGGTGGGGGATTTTCTTGCAAATCTTCGTGTCACTTCCTTGGAAGATACCAAACTTAGATACCAAACGTTTTCCATGTAAAGGGTAGTTAGGGGTGGGGGATTTTCTTGCAAATCTTCGTGTCACTTCCTTGGAAGATACCAAACTTGGATACCAAATGTTTTCCATGTAAAGGGTAGTTAGGGGTGGGGGATTTTCTTGCAAATCTTCGTGTCACTTCCTTGGAAGATACCAAATTTGGTATTCAACGGTCTTTTCGTTTTTCAGCCGTGCTGTCCATAGACACTCTGACACACACACACGCACACACATGGACCTTTTTCTGAAAATGCTTTTTTGGATTCAGGGAGACCCAAAACATGTATTTCCGGTGAAATCTCGGTATCGAATTTTTGGGTGTAATGCAATACCTTCTCTATACACTATGTACATAGTACGTATAGAGAACGTAAAAATCTTACTACACAGAAAATTTATACCTCATTAAAGCATTGAACTTAACTATTTTTAGATACTCCTGATTAATTGTGTATAGATTTACCAGTATTTAAACTTTTCTTAAACAAGAAGTTGTCATTTATTATTTATTTTTGTTTTATCCAGGCCATGCAAAAATAATAACATTTCAATGTCATCAAATAGCAACTAGGTTTTAAAGATTTTAGCCTAGCCTGTTTTCTTATTTCTCTTCTGCCTACAAGCAAATAGCAACACCACTTTCTGTTTATCTCAATTAGGTATTTAACAAGAGTGACTAGAGAAAGTATTATGGAAACGTTTACATTTAATTGATTGTTTGACCTTATGCAGGTATGTTATTGTTTGCAGAGTTTTTTCAGGTGTTTTTAGACTTGCAGCAGGAATATGGTGATACTTCTAGACTCTGGGTCATAGGAATTCCTGCAGTTCTCCTGTACGACCCTCAGGACATTGAGGTACATACCTATTCATGTTAAATAATAATAAGAGTAATGATATGCTACTACCACCACCACCATCACCATCTATTATTATTATTATTATTATTATTATTATTATTGTTATTGTTATTATTATTTTTATTATTAATATTATTACTATTATTATTAATTATTATTATTATTTTTATTATTGTTATTCTTATTACTGTTGTTATTGTTATTATTATTGTTATTGTTATTATTGCTATTCTTATTGTTGTTGTTATTATTATTGTTATTATTGCTATTCTTATTGTTGTTATTATCATTATTATTCTTGTTATTATTGCTATTCTTCTTATTGTTGTTATTATTATTATTATTATTATTATTATTATTATTATTATTATTATTATTTTTATTATTACTATTATTATTATTATTATTATTTTATATTGTCAGAATTACAATAATTATTACAATTCGTCCAGAGCATACAATAGCTTAAACATTAAATAGATGTTAGGCGTACAGTTAGAATTATCGATGTGATATATTTCTTTGGTTTACAGCTTTTATATAAAAACAGCGCTTTGTAACTTTATATTTGTTATAAAAGTTTGTCTACTAAAGTGACAGTTATCTCGTGTGTTTTAATGTTGTTTATTAAATAATCTTTGGTAATGTTGCATTCTTTCCATCCAGATGCCAGTTCATACTGATCTTGCTAGGTTAGCAAATGGTTGAAGTGGAATGTCAAACTCAAATGGAAGTTAATCAACTGGTTATAAACAGTTCCTTTTTATTTATTTGGTTTTATACGAGGGTTGGAGCAAAAGTCATGGCAACTATTTATTTTCTTGAAGATGCCAGTCCAGTTGGAAAATGTGTCATATACAGATGTGCACAATGAATATCATAACACACTAATTTATTACGGTAGTATACAAGGCAGTATGGTGCAAAATGTGACATATACAGATGTGCACAATGAATATCATAACACACTAATTTATTACGGTAGTATACAAGGCAGTATGGTGTAAAAGTCATGGCAACTATTTGTTTTCTTCAAGATGCCAGTCCAGTTGGAAAATGTGTCATATACAGACGTGCACAATGAATATCGTAACACACTAATTTATTACGGTAGTATACAAGGCAGTATGGTGCAAAAGAATGACAACAGTCCAGTTGGAAAATGTGACATATACAGACGAAAGGACAAGGTGTTAACTACATGTGTGGACAATGAATATCGTAACAAACTAATTTATTATGGTAGTATACAAGGCAGTATGGTGCAAAAGAATGACAAGACAGTTGACATGACAAACCTGGGCCTAAAGTAGTCCCCTGCTACTGTCACCATACGCTGCCAACGATGTGGGAGGCGCTGAATACGGCTGCCACAGCATTTGCTGCGCCATTGCTAATGCTGTGCGCAAACAGATGCCCCGATTCACACATGCTGCAGCAGATGGTATTCAGCGCCTCCCACATCGTTGGCAGCATATAGTGACAGTAGCAGGGGACTACTTTGAGGGTCTTTTGGCTCAGGTTTGTCATGTCAATTGTATGTGACAGTGTTGTCATTCTTTGGCACTGTGAAGGCCATATTGCCCTGTACACTACCATAATAAATTAGTGTGTTATGATATTCATTGTCCACACATGTAGTTAACACCTTGACCTTTCGTCTGTATTTGTCACACTTTCCAACTGGACCGATATCTTCAAGAAAATAAATAGTTGCCATGACTTTTGCACCAACCCTTGTATAAACAAATTATTTTGTTTAAAATATCATATATTAAAGATATTTACATCACAAATAAAACGTATATGTTGAATTTTCTAAGAACAACCTCTGAAGACCTCCTCATTGTGAATGATTTTGTGTAATTGTCAAACTGCAAGAGATATACAAAAAGCTATTACACTAGAAGTGTAATTTTGTTAAAAAAACACAATTTATATCTTATACTTTTTTTTTCAAACCACTTCTGAGATATTCTTTGTTATTGGTTTCAATTTTAAACTACTTGAAAACTTTTCTAAACTTTGAAGTCATCTTTAGCTTCATATCTCTTTTTATTACTTTCTCTACATGTACTATTTACATAGTGTATAGAGAAGGTATTGTAATGCACCCACAAATTTGATACCAAGATTTCACCGGAAATATATGTTTTGAGACCCCCTGAATCCCAAAAAAAAAAATTGGAAAAAGGTCTGTGTCATATGTGTGTGTGTGTGTCTGTGGGCAGATTAGCTCAAAAACAAAAAGACTGTTAAAAACCAAACTTGGTATTTAGGTTTGGTATCTTCCAAGGATGGGACACAAAGATTTTCAAAAAAATCCCCTGACCACAAACTACCATATACATGGAAAAATTTTTGAAAATTTTGATTTTCTTAAAAATGGCTGTAACAATTTTGATTAAAATCCTGTATATTAAAGCTATATATCCAAAATAAAATGTACATATCAAATTTTATGGGAATAGCCTCTGAAAATCTCTTTATTCTGGATGAATTTTGTTTAACTGCTAAACCGTAAGAGATAGAAAAAAACTTACTACACAAAAAATGTAGATCTCTCCAAAACACACAATATATGTCCTTTGCATTTTTGTTGTGGAGGTAATCGTTTCTGAGATATTCCTTGTTATTGGTTTCAATTGTAAAGTACTTAAACTTTTCTCAGACAAGAAGTGTCCGTTTTTCTTTTGTTTGATACCTGGCCAAGCAAAGAAGCGATTTGCAGTGACAATTGCATAACGATAGCTTTTAAAACATTTGACTATCACTTTATCCTAGTGCATTTCCTTAGTTCTTTTCTACTTATAAGTAATAAGAGCATTCTGCTATTGTTTATTTCGATTAGCATTGTGTAGAAAGAAGAATAATCTTTTTTTGGAAGTTTGTAGAGCAGTTAGAGAAAGTCATGTGAGTGTAACACTTTTTTTTTTAGAGAAAGATTGTTTTTACATGCCTAGAAGTGTTTTTTTTTTCAGCTGTTTGGTATATCTTATGATGTCTTGATGATGTTCCGTGGTCACTGATAGGGTGTCGGGTGGCTTCCTTTGCAGCTTTATCGGCGTTTTCATTTCCATCGATGTTTGCATGTGACGGTACCCAAGTGAGGATTACTTGTTTTCCGGAATATAGGTGAAGTATGTCATTTATTAAAGGATGTATAGGACTTAGATTCTGAGAGGCAAGAATTGTGCTTCGTGAATCAGTGTATATTACATATTCTGTCTGATTGGAATGATGTGCTGCAATGCTTTCTTAACGCAAAAGCTTCACAGGAGAAAATGGAGAAATATTTGGGTAGTGCGTAGAGCATTGTGTGTGTAGGATATATAACTGCACAACCACGACTGTTGCTGATCCATCTGTGAAGATTTCCATAACATCTCTATGACTGTCTCGTAGAGCATGATGTGTAGGATATATAACTGCACAACCACGACTGTTGCTGATCCATCCGTGAAGATTTCCATAACATCTCTATGACTGTCTCGTAGAGCATGGTGTGGGTAGGATATATAACTGCACAACCACGACTGTTGCTGATCCATCTGTGAAGATTTCCATAACATCTCTATGACTGTCTCGTAGAGCATGGTGTGGGTAGGATATATAACTGCACAACCACGACTGTTGCTGATCCATCTGTGAAGATTTCCATAACATCTCTATGATTGTCTCGTAGAGCATGGTGTGGGTAGGATATATAACTGCACAACTACGACTGTTGCTGATCCATCTGTGAAGATTTCCATAACATCTCTATGACTGTCTCGTAGAGCATGATGTGTAGGATATATAACTGCACAACCACGACTGTTGCTGATCCATCCGTGAAGATTTCCATAACATCTCTATGACTGTCTCGTAGAGCATGGTGTGGGTAGGATATATAACTGCACAACCACGACTGTTGCTGATCCATCTGTGAAGATTTCCATAACATCTCTATGACTGTCTCGTAGAGCATGGTGTGGGTAGGATATATAACTGCACAACCACGACTGTTGCTGATCCATCCGTGAAGATTTCCATAACATCTCTATGACTGTCTCGTAGAGAGTTGTGTGTAGGATATATAACTGCACAACCACGACTGTTGCTGATCCATCTGTGAAGATTTCCATAACATCTCTATGACTGTCTCGTAGAGAGTTGTGTGTAGGATATATAACTGCACAACCACGACTGTTGCTGATCCATCTGTGAAGATTTCCATAACATCTCTATGACTGTCTCGTAGAGCATTATGTGTGTAGGATATATAACTGCACAACCACGACTGTTGCTGATCCATCTGTGAAGATTTCCATAACATCTCTATGGCTGTCTCATAGAGAGTTGTGTGTAGGATATATAACTGCACAACCACGACTGTTGCTGATCCATCTGTGAAGATTTCCATAACATCTCTATGACTGTCTCGTAGAGAGTTGTGTGTAGGATATATAACTGCACAACCACGACTGTTGCTGATCCATCTGTGAAGATTTCCATAACATCTCTATGACTGTCTCGTAGAGAGTTGTGTGTAGGATATATAACTGCACAACCACGACTGTTGCTGATCCATCTGTGAAGATTTCCATAACATCTCTATGACTGTCTCGTAGAGAGTTGTGTGTAGGATATATAACTGCACAACCACGACTGTTGCTGATCCATCTGTGAAGATTTCCATAACATCTCTATGACTGTCTCGTAGAGAGTTGTGTGTAGGATATATAACTGCACAACCACGACTGTTGCTGATCCATCTGTGAAGATTTCCATAACATCTCTATGACTGTCTCGTAGAGCATTATGTGTGCAGGATATATAACTGCACAGTCACGACTGTTGCTGATCCATCTGTGAAGATTTCCATAACATCTCTATGATTGTCTCGTAGAACATGGTGTGGGTAGGATATATAACTGCACAACCACGACTGTTGCTGATCCATCTGTGAAGATTTCCATAACATCTCTATGATTGTCTCGTAGAGCATGGTGTGGGTAGGATATATAACTGCACAACCACGACTGTTGCTGATCCATCTGTGAAGATTTCCATAACATCTCTATGACTGTCTCATAGAGCATTGTACATTTGCTTGCAGATGAAAGTTGGTGTTTTTGTTTTTGTGTAACAATGAAGTTGAATGTTGATTGTTGGTCGCAGCAGGTGCCAGGGGGGCGTATTCGTTTCATGAAGTTGGGGATGAATATTTGGCATTTTAAAGCCTACTTCTTTGCTGTACTCTATAATTGTGGCATGGAAAGGACGTTGTTTAGATGATCTTGGTGACGAGCTCATTGGGAAGATGTAGCTATGTACTGCATTAGATGGAATTGCCGCTATCTTAATTGCATAGGACAGACTTAATATCTTTCTGCGTATGGAGAGAGGAGCTTCCATCTGGAGACTTGCCACTGGACTAGTAATATAGGCACCCAGAACTAGTCTTAGGGCAGTGGACTGTATTTTGTCGAGCATCTTGAGAATTGTAGGGGATTTTTTTTTTTTTTTTTTTTTTTTTTGGTAGTGTTTAACGCCCGCTTTAACTACTAATGGCACCGCAGGCGGTGACACTGATGATACATGAATGATGATGGAGCACCGGTGGAATGCGATGGCGGGGGAAACCGGAGTACCCGGAGAAAACCCGCCCCAGCGCCGTTTTGTCCACCACAAATCTCACATGCGGTCGCTTGGGATCGAACCCCGGCCGTCTAGGTGAGAGTCGAGTGGTCTGACCACTCGGCCACGGCGCGGCCTTGTAGGGGATGCAGATGTATAAATTGCTGCTCCATATTCTAGCTTAGATCTAACAATAGCCTTGTAAGCATTTAGCAAAACAGTGAAGTCTGCGCCCCAGCCTTTCGCTGCCAGGCTCATAATAATATTTAGGCATTTTATGCAGTCAGTTTTTAACTGTTTCAGGTGTGACGTCCATGAAAGTTTGCTGTCAAATACCAGTCCAAGAATTTTGATAGTTTTAACGTTCTCAAGTTTGTTCTGATTTAAGAACAAATCTAATTCTGTCATTGGGATCCTTTTTCTGGAGAAAGTAATACATTTTGTTTTAGAGACGGAAAAGTTCAAGGCAAGTGTCTAACAACCATTGCTGAAGTTGTTGAAGAGCTGTTTGGAGTAATGTTTGTGTAGAGGTTAAAGTTTTACCTTTACAAAATATTGTTACATCATCAGCCTATAGACAAGACTTGATGGGTGCACTTAGATAATTAGTTACATTATTAATAGCAACAAGTTATACTTAGTGCTGATCCTTGGGCAATTCCATTCTTCATCCTAGTTTGTTTGGACATTACACCATAGACTTTTACTCTAATGTTATGATTCTGTAGAAAATTGTATATGAAGTGGATCATATTTCCTCTAATGTTGGAATCCAGAAGTGTTTGTATTATGTGACATTTCTATGCTGTGAAGCTTTTTCAATATCCAGGTTGATTATTACGTCTCAGGGTCGTGGCTGCAAGGGAGATAATGCATTACGGTAATATAATACTTTAAATGATACACTGGCAAGATGTTCTTGTCAATATCACTGGATACAGTAACACTGTAGGATGGCACAGACAAATTAAGATTGCGTTCCCATAGGACGCTACCCTTGTGATGATAATGTGAAGGCTGACAAATGAGCATCTATTCAGCTCTTATATAGGCTCAAAGCTTATTCTACATGTTTCTGCTTATTAAACATTCCTTAAGCAAGTATATAATATAAATAAATTACTTTTGATCCACATAATATTTAAAATAAGAACTGAAGCTTTCCTGGCAACGTGTTAATTCAAAATCTTCTCGGGCTTCTAGCCAGGTAAAAACTTGGCTTGACACCAACGTTTCGAAGAAGTGCATCAGATGATCAGTTCACCCTGAAGACGAGGAAGATGCACTTCTTCGAAACGTTGGTGTCAAGCCAAGTTTTTACCTGGCTAGAAGCCCGAGAAGATTTTGAATTCACATAATATTTATTTCATAACCTATTTGCGCTTAGTGAATATTTAAGTACAATGCTTGGGGATGCGGCATACTAGAAAGAACAACTTCCTTTTTCTTGCACGTACCAATGCAATTATCATTGCTGAATTTTTAAAATAATTAGTTCTGATCATAAATGAAATTCTACTTAAAATACACATTAAATTCAATATTATGGTTCACAGAACACTTACAAGCTAATAACTTTCAGTAATAATTTTTCCTTTACCACATAATCAATAAATCAATATGACATCAATTTCCTTCCATTAACAAAATAAACAGTTGATATCAAAACGCTTGGCTTCCATATATTAACGTCTCAATTTGACATTGATGTTTGTGTGCAGGTTGTTCTGAGCAGCAGTCAGCACATTACGAAGAGCCGCACGTACGAGACCTTGATGCCGTGGCTGTGTACCGGCCTACTCACCAGTGCAGGGAAGTATGCTCAGTGAGCACTTAATTGTATCATTTATTTTGCTACATATGTCGTTCTTCCTCTAACTTGCAAACCAGTATTTATATCCTGTTCACCAACACCACAACTGAAGCTACTTGAATAACCATGATCATTAGTGTGATATGAACTAGACTGGTCATCCATTCAAAGCTGAAAGTCATGGATTCAAGTCCCAGTGACTACAGTAAAATGTGTCTGAGGTAAAGGATGGGGAGCACCCAAGTAAAATAACTGGTGTGATAACACTCTTGGATACTGACGGGGTTACATTTGACTACAGTAAAATGTGTCTGTGGTAAAGGAAGGGGAGGACCCAAGTAAAATAATTGGTGTGATAGCACTCTTGGATGTTGATAGGGTTACATTTGTCTGTAGTAAAATGTGTCTGTGGTAAAGGATGGAGAGGGTCCAAGTAAAATAACTGGTGTGATAACACTCTTGGATACTGACAGGGTTACATTTGTCTGTAGTAAAATGTGTCTGAGGTAAAGGAAGGGGAGGACCCAAGTAAAATAACTGGTGTGATAACACTCTTGGATACTGACAGGGTTACATTTGTCTGTAGTAAAATGTGTCTGAGGTAAAGGAAGGGGAGGACCCAAGTAAAATAACTGGTGTGATAACACTCTTGGATGTTGATGGGGTTACATTTGACTACAGTAAAATGTGTGTGAGGTAAAGGATGGGGAGGGCCCAAGTAAAATAACTGGTGTGATAACATGCTTGGATGTTGATGGGGTTACATTTGTCTGTAGTAAAATGTGTGTGAGGTAAAGGATGGGGAGGGCCCAAGTAAATTGGCCGGTGTGGTACCATGCTTGGATGTGGCTACATTTCTCTTGCATGCATTTTGCTCTTTATTATTAAACATCTGATGTATACCATTCACATGACTTTCTCTAACTCCCTGCAACAAATTTTTCTTGAAAAGCTTATACCTCTATTTACTTTACGCTAATCAGAAAAAATTAGCATAAATAGTCTTATTACTTGCTTCCTTGTAAGTAGAAGCGAAATTAGGGAGTACCATAGGTTAAAGTGATAGTCAAAAGCTGGTTGCTATGTGACTGAATTTCCTTTGTTTGTATGGATAGGAGTTGACTAATTCATGTATGAGAAAAGTATACGTTTTTCAAAGCAGTAACCAAAAACAAGGAATGTGTCAAAAATGATGAACTCCACGAAAAAATGTATATAACATAAATTGTGTGTTTTAACATGCTCTACATTTTTCGTGTAGTAAGTTTTTATCCATCTCTTACGGTTTAGCAGTTATTCAAAATTCCGTAAAATTCATCCAGAATAAAGTATTCTTCAGAGGCTATTCCCAGAAAATTCAAGATATACATTTTATTTGTCAGGTAAATAGCTTTAATATATGATATTTTAATCAAAATCGTTAGAGCCATTTTTGAAAAAAATCCAAATTTTCGAAAAAAGTTCCATGTAAAGGGTAGTTGGGGTGGGGAGATTTTTCTCAAAATCTTCGTATCGCATCTCTGGAAGATACTAAACCTAAATACCACGTTTGGTATTTTACCAACTTTTCGTTTTTGAGTTATCGATTTCACAGACACATGGACACACACACACACACAGACCTTTTTCCAAAAATGCTTTTTTTAGTTAAAGGGGACCCTAAAACATATATTTCCAGTGAAATCTCGGTATCAAATTTTTGGGTGAAGTGCAATACTTTCTCTATACACTATATACATAGTGCATGTAGAGAAAGTAAAAATAAAAATACACCACAGTTTATTGCATATATATTCATAATTTTATAATATAAAACAGCTTTAATTAACCTAATTTCATTGCTGAATGTAAGTGTAATACCACATTAGAAAAAAAAAAGTCCATTAAAAATACTAGAAGCTTGATTAATCATTTTTGTTGCATAAGTGCAACACTGTGCAATTAAGGGTCAACATATTACCATAAAATACTGGACTTAATTGCATTCAACTTCATTGAAGTGCATCAACGTTTATAGTGGATTTTATTGGAGTGAAATCTGAGGTGTTGTTGTGTATCTCCCACTTAGCTTCTGTTGTAATATTACAGTCGCTGTAATGCAAATCTTTACATGGTAATAAAAACAAGAAACACTGAATTTACATGATTTTATTTTTAACTTCTGCGTACAATTAGTACTTGGTCATATTTGCCTTAACTTGTATTACTTTCCTGAGTCTGCTGGATTTGCAGCTATATCTTCTTCAACACCTCCTGCACCTCTTCTGTTTTATGTTTCATTTGATCCCAAGCATTTTCTGCCAGGCCAGTCAAGTACAGGAATATTATTGCTGTATTGCAACTTGTCATGAGCAGGGGCACCATCATGCATAAAGTACTTACACTGATGAATTGGCCAAAATGCTGTTGCAACACTTACTTCACTTCATTGTTATGTTCTTAGGGAGAAAGTGCAAGCTACCTCAACCATAATTACCACTATACATCACATTTTGATTGTTAGCAGATCAGCATTTCTGCCATAGATAACAAAAACATTAAATTCATTAACATTTGAGCTTGATTCCTCTAACATAAACAAAAATAGATATTAGTAATATAACTTTACAAATAATGTTACAATTGAATGAAAGCATAAGTAATAACAATAATAAATTACAAAAAATGAAACTACATGATTATGAAATTTATGAATAATTATTAACAGGAGTTGTCTGTGACAGTTGTTAAGAAATGTTGTGGTAGTTTTCTTTTCAGTCTTTTATGTGAAGTTTTGATATGCAGGTTAAATGCTTGAGCACCAGTAACGTTGAATGTCTTGGAGAGGTGTTTCATATTATTGTGTTTTATTGGGAGTTGGTGTTGAAGCTGTAGCTCTGTGGAGAAACTTATTGTGTACAACTTGCAGTTTTATTTGTTGTGGACCATATAGGAGATGAGAATTAAAGAGTAATGGAGCAGTCCAGGCCAATCTTGGAGCATGTATTAATTAATGGATAAAGTTTGATGAGCCTTGAGTTAGCAAGTGTTGTAATATGATCGATCATTCCCCGTCATTATCACACTTTTGATGGTAAACTTTGGATCATACTGTGACACATTTTTAGACCTTTCTCTGACCAATTTGAAAGTGCTTTCATCAGAAAACATTACTTAGCACCAGTCCAGTGCTGATATGTTTTGTGTTTTCTTTATGATAGCTTTAGTTAGAAGAGGCTTCTTGGCAGCAGCACCGAATTGGTGAATGGTCCGGATTGTAACACTGTTGAGCAGCTCTGGATGATTCTTGCCATCACTTCACGTTTTAGAAGGTCCTTGCTGAAGTCTTTCTTTTACCACCTGAGCCTGTTTTTCAGTTTGGTGTCGTGGAACATGTAGCTTGCTTGTCTTGAAACGTTTAGATGAGCAGCCACACGAATTACAGAAGTACCTACCTCTAACAGTGTTAAAGCTCATAACATTTTGTGTATTCCTAAGGTATGGGGCAGTCACTTGCAAGTAGGGGCAAGCCCAAGCACATCATGCAAACCTCTCTTTACAAAATTAGGCTTTCTTCCACTCCCTTGCATTTATTTATGTGAAATAATAATGTTTATTTGCAAAAACACCACCATCCTTCGTTAAGAATGAATCTGTGCATCAGTACAATACAAGGCAAATCATAAATATGGTTGGCGGTTGGTATCTAATGTTGAGCAGTTGGCAGTGAAGCCATTTGCTCTCTTCATTCCAGTATTCTGATGTTGACTAAAGGTTGGGCAGTACATCTCTATCTTCTTTAAGTGTACAGAGGAGATCTCACTATACCAATCATGGCCTTTTAGGAATCTAAAAGTTGCTACACACCATTTTCTTGGTAGTGTAGTGATTCTGGTCGTGTTATTACATAAATTTGTAATACATTATCTTCTTTATTAAATGTTGATATAATGAAAACTTATTGGATCAGATGAACTAGATGTCATTTTACTACCTTTCTTGGCTAGAAAGTCAGCTGTTTCATTACCCTGTATTCCACAAAGTGCTGGTATCCATTGAAATATTAATCTTTTATTTAAATTCATTAGTGGTTTTATGATTTTGCAGCATTCTGCAATATTTAGATTATTAGGTGTTACATCAGATGTTATAGCTGCTTTAAAGTCACATAATAGTAGGTACAACTTTCTCAAATTTATTTATATGATACAGTAGGTTTTGAAAGCTCTGAAGTAGAGAAAGTATGTAATAATGTAATTACAGACGAGAAATGGCACCTGCGCAGGAAAGTGCTGACTCCAACGTTCCACTTCAAGATCCTTGAGCAGTATATTCAAGTGTTCAACAAGAAGAGTGCTCTGTTGGTGAGTCTGTTGGAGAAGAAACTGGATGAGGCGTACATACCAATAAACAGCATCATCAAGAAATGTACCTTGGATGTCATTTGTGGTAACGCATTTATTTATGTTTGTGAAATATTTGTTTCAAATACACATCTATCTCCTAAGTTGTAGAAATTAACTGTGTTTTAATATTCTAGAGGCAGCCCTGGGAGTTTCCATGGATGCCCAAACTGGGGGAAACAATGAATATGTGAATGCTGTGACAAGGTACGTTAGAATCTTCATAACCTCAACTGGCTACAGCAACTATTGTATTCCCTCAGTGATGATGATGATAATAACAATTTAGTAGATTTGCCAGTTATGAAAAAGTCATCCAGATAATTCAAAATGTAAATTTCGTTTGTAATGAAAACATCATAACCACACTCACAGATTTTCTTTTTTTTTAAGGCCTTTTTTGGATTCAGGAGTCTTAAAATGTGTATTTTGGTGAAATCTACGCTTGGGTTACGAAGCAAGGATGAGAATATGTGCTGGTGAAGGAGATTTACTGTGAGTTTACTTTTACTTGCAGGATTACCGAGTTGATACTCAACAGAATAACGTCACCATGGCTGTATCGGGAGTTTGTTTACAACCTGTCCCCTGAAGGAAGAGAGCAGAGGAGACTCTTGAAAATACTGCACGGCTTTTCTGAAAAGGTACACCAGTCTTCATTCACTTTATTTCATATTGAAACAACATGGAGAATATTTTGGGGGAGAATATTAAATTTAATAATTTTTTTTCCCCTTATTTTATCTGTGGACTTTAATTATAAAAATAACTTTACTAACCAATAAACATAGATCTTGTTACAAGACATAGTTTGTTTCATATACATTTTTTTTTACTTTCTCTACACGTACTATGTACATAGTGTATAGAGAAGGGTATTGTATTGCACTCATAAATTCATACCAAAATTTCACCGGAAATATATGTTTTGAGACCACCTGAATAAAAAAAAAGCAATTTTAGAAAAATATATGTGTGTGTGTGTGTGTGCGAGTGCAGTTGTGCATGTGAGCATGCATGTGTGTGTGTGTTTCTTCAAGAAAATTCCCCCACCCAAAGGTACCCTTTACATGGAACTTTTTTTTGAAAATTTTGATTTTCTCAAAAATGGCTCTAATGATTTTGATTAAAATATCATATATTAAAGATATTTACCTCATAAATAAAATCTATATCTTAAATTTTCTGAGAATAGCCTCTGAATACTTTATTCTGGATCAATTTTACGGAATTTTGCATAACTGCTAAACCATAAGAGATGGACAAAAATTTACCATACAAAAAAGGTAAAGCACATTAAAACACACAATTTATGTTATATATATTTTTTTCGTGGAGTTGATCATTTTTTAGATATTCCTTGTTTTTGATTTCAGCTTTCAAAATCTTATACTTTTCTCATACAGGAATTTGTTAACTCCTGTCCATACAAAGTATCTTCAGTCACACAGCAACCAGCTTTTAACTGTCAGTTTAACCTATGGTGCTCCCTTATTACGCTTCTACTTACAAGGAAGCAAGTAATAAGACTATTTCTGCTAAATTTTTCTCGATTAGCATGAAGTAAATAGAAGCATAAGCTTTTTAACAATAATTTATTGCAGAGATGTAGAGAAAGTCATGTGAATGGAACACCTCATGATGTTGTTAACTCACATTAGCACTTTTCTCTCTACCCCATACACATATCTATAGTAGTTTGTCACAAAATAGAAAGTTGCCATGATTTATGCCCCAGCCGTCATAGTATTTTATTGTAAGAGTGATTGAAAAATATGATGCTTGCTTCCTTGTAAGTAGAAGCGTAATAAGGGAGTAGCATAGGTTAAAGTGGTAGTTGCTTTGTGACTCAAGTTCCTTTGTTTGTATGGACACAAGTTGACAAATTCCTGTATCAGAAAAATATGTTTTTCAAAACTGTAACAAAAAATGAGGAATATCTAAAAAACGATCAACTCCGCAAAAAACAATGTATATAGCATAAATTAGATGTTTTAATGTGCTCTACATTTTTTGTGTGCTAAGTTTTTGTACATCTGTTATGGTTTAGCAGTTATGTAAAATTCTGTAAAATTGATCCAGAATAAAGTAGCCTTCAGAGGCTATTCCCAGAAAATTCAAGATATACATTTTATTTGTTAGGTAAATTTCTTTATTATACAATATTTTAATCAAAATCGTTAGTCATTTTTGAGAAATTCAAAAATTTCAAAAATTTTTCCATGTAAAAGGTAATTTGGGATTGGGGTATTTTCTTGAAAATCTTCGTGTCGCATCCTTGGAAGATACCAAACTTAAATACCAAATTTAGTATTTAATGGAATTTTTGTTTTTGAGCTATGCTGCCCCCCCCACACACACACACACATGGACCTTTTTCTGAAAATGCTTATTTGGATTCAGGACTCAAAACATGTATTTCTGGTGAAATCTGAGTATTACATTTTTGGGTGGAATGCAATACCTTATCTATACACTATGTGCATAGCTACATGTAGAGAAAGTAATTAATTTGCAGTTATGTAACTTGTATCTTGCTTATGAACCTCAGAATGTTTTGATGAATTTGTTTGTACCTAATATTTATAACTTTTGTATATAAACAAATGACTGAGTTATATTTTCAGATTATCCACGACAGGAAGGAAGAATATCATCAAAGGAAAAACAACATAAATGGTTTTACAGGTGAGAAGAAAATCAAATAAAATACTGTGCATTCAGGGAGGGGCTGATAGACCCTTGTTAATTATAGAAGAACTAATGTGATAGCCTTTTTATCTAAGGTTATGGTGTTACTTTGCTTTGGTAAAATCAAAATGTCTATCATAACAAAAGTGCTCTTTATTTATTCATACTGATTACAATAACAAATTTGTTTACAGGTAAACATTTTTATTCAATGCTTTCGCAGCACTTCTGCCCTACAGTTTTCTTTCAATGCTTGGCATCTGTCGCTACTTTGAAACTGGCCCTCTCCAGTACTGTTAATGATGTGGCTAGAAATTTCCAGAAGTAGGGCTTTTTGTTCTACCTAATCATAATTCAAATTCACCATTATTAAGCTTACAATAAGCAATAGGTTTTGTCAATCAGTTTAAACAAGTATTTACAAATGTATTTACAGTTATAGAACGTTTACAAATTTATGTACAAAAATAATATAAGAAGCTGAATCAATTTAAATTTCATTCACAATTAACATTAGTATACAGGTGTTTCAAAAATACGGGGCATAATTTCAGGTATGTATTTCCCACATGTAGGCAATCAAATTAGTTCATTATAACATGTGTCCGGAAATGCTTCATTTCCGAGTTATGGCCTTCACAACATTGAAATTCACTGGAACGTTTTTCTTTCCGCAAGTTATTGTCATTACAGAAGATGTTCAAAACGTCCACCTCCTGCTTGAATACAGGCTTCACATCGATGTCTCATTGACCTGCAAACACGATCCCAAACTCCAGGAGTATTGTGTATGTCCTCACAACTTGCCACAATTCGATTCTGAAGGGATTCCAAATCCAGCACCGGAGACGAATAAACCAATGATTTTAAATGGCCCCACAAGTAGAAATCGAGAGGGTTCAGATCAGGTGAGCATGGAGGCCAAGCAATTGGGCCACCTCTACCTATCCATCGATCAGGAAACCTTCGATCCAAGTACCGGCAAGCCATAAGACTTAAGTGTGCAGGAGCGCCATCATGCAAGAACTGAATGTGTTGATGATTGATCAGTGGAGTGTCTTCGAAAACGTCAGGTATGGTGTTTTCCAGGAAGTTTGTGTACGCCTGCCCCGTAAGTCTGTTTACAAGTACATGGGGTCCAACTAATCGATCACCAATGATACCGGTCCACATGTTGAGGGAGAACCGCACCTGGTGATGAGATACAACAGTTGCACGTGGGTTTTCATGCGACCATACATGCTGATTGTGGAAATTTGTTATGCCATCTCTTGTGAACTGTGCTTCATCTGTAAATAATACGACGGCAGAAAAGTTCGGATTTACACCACACTGCTGCAAGAACCACTGAGAGAACCTAACTCGTGCAGGGTAATCTGCTGGTGACAGGGCCTGCACACGTTGCAAATGATAAGGATACAATTGATACTCGTTCAACACTCTCCAGACAGTCGTATGAGGAACATTGACTTGCAACGCTAACCGTCGTGTGCTGATAGAAGGAGTCCTATCCACAGCCTCCAGAATCTCCTGCTGCACTTCTGGAGTTGTAGATCTTGGTCGTCCCCTTCCCAAACCAGGAGAGGTGAATGTTCCATACTCGCACAGACAAAAATGGAGACGTACAAATGTCTTCCGCATTGTCGCTGTGGGTACCTCTCCTGGTACAAACGACGAGCCAGCGCAGCATTGCCGTCCGCCTTACCGTACATGAAGTGTATCTCTGCCAGCTCTTGATTTGAATACATGTCGCACAATCTTAACACCTAAAGAACACTGAATGTAACCTTCCTCAGAATGAACTATCAGAGCGCCCTCCTAATGTCTCCTTTGACGACAAAGACCTGCGGAAAGAAAAACGTTCCAGTGAATTCCAATGTTGTGAAGGCCATAACTCGGAAATGAAGCATTTCCGGACATGAACTATTTTGATTGTCTACAGGTGGGACTTTCAATGTTGTAAAGGCCATAACTCGGAAATGAAGCATTTCCGGACACATGTTATAATGAACTATTTTGATTGTCTTCATGTGGGAAATACATACCTGAAATTATGCCCCGTATTTTTGAAACACCCTGTATAATCACAGTAGGTTAACAGATATTTATAAATTGCCAAGAATAATATTTGCTTATTTATGGTCTACGACATAGGGTACAGTATACTTTAATAATAATAATAATAATAATAATAATAATAATAATAATAATAATAATAATACATATAATAACAGTAATAATAATAATAATAATAATAACAATAATAATTATAATAACAATAACAACAATAATAATAGAAATAATAATAATTAATAATAATAATAACAATAATAATAATTACAGTAATAATTAATAATCATATTAATAATAATAAATAACAGTAATACTAATAACAACAGGAACAATAATAATAATAACAATAATAATAATAAAATAATAATAAAACTAATAATACTAATAATAATAATAATTAATAACAATAATAACAATAATAATAGTAATAATTAATACTAATAAGTAATAGTAATAACAATAACAACAGTAATAATAGTAATAATTAATACTAATAAGTAATAGTAATAACAATAATAATAATAATAATAATAATAATAATAATAATAATAATAATTAATACTAATAAGTAATAGTAATAACAATAATAACAATAATAATAGTAATAATAGTAATAATAGTAATAGCAATAATTAATATTATTAATAATAATAATAATAATAATAACAATAATAATAACAATAATAATAACAATAATAATAGTAATAATTTTGGTAATAATTAATAATCATATTAATAATAATAGTAATAATAATAATAAATAACAATAATACTAATAACAACAAGAACAATAATAATAATAATAATAGTAATAATTAATAACAATAATAATACTAATAATAGTAATAATTAATAACAATAATAATAGTAATAATAGTAATAATAGTAATAATTAATAACAATAATAACAATAATAATAGTAATAATTAATACTAATAAGTAATAGTAATAACAATAACAACAATAATAGTAATAATACTACTAATAATAATAACAATAATTAATAATAATACTAATAATAATACTACTAATAATTAATAATAATAATAATAATTGAGGAGAAATATTGCTGTGACTTTGAAAGCAATCTGCTCACACATGTGCTGCCTCCTTAGGGCTGGTCATGTGTCTGTCCATTTGGCAAGCTTCAAATGTCACACCTGTATGTAAGTTTGTGTCACCTGCAACAATAAGTTTATTGCCACTTAATTAACGGCTATAAAAATCTGATGTGCTCCATTCACATGAGTTTCTCTGCTGTTCAATAAACACATTTTTCTTACAAAAAGTATTCTTGTATTTACTTTATGATAATCAAGATAAGCTTTATCAGAAATAGTCTTATTACTTGCTTCCTTGTAAATAGAAGGGAAATAAGGGAGTACCATAGGTTAAAGTGATGGTCAAATATTTCAAAAGCTGGTTGCTATGTGAAACAATTATGGTACGTTTGCTTTACATGGTCCTGTTTGAGAAAAGCTAATTAGTTTAAAATTGAAACCAATTGAATTGGCCATTTTTGAGACACTCTTTGTAATTTGTTTCAGATTTAAAATATTTAAAACTTTTCTCACACGGAAAGTTGTAAACTCCTGGCCCTGCATAGAAACAGAGTTCAAGCACATGGCAACCAGCTTTTAAAAGATTTGACTGTCGTTTTAGCCTAGTGTATTTCCTTCTACTTACAAGAAAGCAAGTAATTAAGACAATTTCTGTTAATGTTTATCTTTGTTATCATAAAGTAGATAGAAGAATAAGCTTATGTGTTACAGCGATGTAGAGAAAGTCATGCGAATGGAACAGATCAGATTCTTTGTGTTGTTTCAGACACAATGGATTTGCATAGTTTTATTAAGTAGTATATACATTGAAAATACTGACACAACTATGGTAGTATTGTGTATATTTATTGATATTTGAATTTACTCTCTCTAATTTGGGTTTAGGTCCTGTTCAAGGGAGTATATATTAATGCTTGTCATTACAGAGAAGAGAAAGCGGTTGGCATTCCTGGACCTGTTGCTGGAGGTCTCGGAGAGTGAGGGAATCCTGACAGATAAAGATATACGTGAGGAAGTGGACACCTTTGTGTTTGAGGTACAATCTTAATGTCACATAAACATACGGGAGGAATTAGAAGAGAAGCACGACATGGGTATTCGTGTGAAAGTCATTATTTCAGCATTTGGCAGTGGTGATAGACTTTTCTAAAGCTTGTGACATAATTTACTCATCCAAAAGCTAGCAAAAACAGGAATCGATAGTCGCATAGTATCGTGGATAGAACATTTTTTTGAAAGGAAGGACACAGAGAGTAAGAGTAGGTAAAGAACTATCTGAAAAGGGTTTTGTAAGTTCTGGCATGCCCCAAGACTCGGAACTGGGTCCGTTATTTTTTCTTATCTTTGTTAATGATATAACTATAAATATTAAATGTCAGATTAGATTGTTCGCAGATGATTGTATTATTTACAATAAGATTCGAAATACCATGTATGAGACCGCTCTTCAGGATGACCTGAATGAAATAAGTAGGTGGGCTGCCGCAAACAAAATGACAATTAATGCTAGGAAAAGTAAGTCAATTGTTTTTAGTCATACTAAGGGGAAAGTTCTTTATAGCTATCATATGGGCAGGGAACAAACTCCACAGCTGCAAATATTTGGAAGTCTGCTTGTCAAGTAATGCCAGATCAGATACATTCTACATCTAGGAAAGTGTGGAAGATATTGTACTTCGTAATGAGAACACTGAAGAAGGGGAGCGCAAAGTCCAAGAAAATTGCCTACAAGTCCTTAAAGTGGCCAGTTATGGAATATGGAGTAGCATGCTGGGACCCATACAGGATTAATCAAACTGATTCGCTGGAAAAGATACAGAGACGGGCGGTTAAATTCTTAAAGTGAGGTAAAGATTTTGGACTTACGAAAGGCGAAGAGAATAAATGGAAGCCGCTAAAAGTTAGGCGTAAAACACATAGGTTACTCGCACTATTTAAAGATTATATTGGTTTAAATGCATGGATGGACGTTAGAAAACCCAACACACTACAGACGAAACGATCATTTGTATAAAATTAAGGGTAGAAGGATCCGAACTGACAAAGGAAAATTTTGTTTTGTTAATAGGACTATTGAAGAATGGTATGAATTGCCTGTAGCAGCCTTTCAGGGCTGCCCTCTCACCTTAAAGAAGTTTAAGAATAATTTAAAGAGAATAAATGTTAGTTAATTTGAGTAAATATTGTGAAGTAATTAAGGATCTCAAAAACTGTTCTATAGTATTAATGTTGAGGCTTCATAATAACTGTTTATAAACATGCTAGTAATTGACATAAGTATTGCTATACTGAATAATAAGTAGACAGTATTTAAAAAAAACATGTATATGTAATATGTTAGTTGTATTACTATTGTTAATTTAACTGTAAAATTATTATTGTAAGTGAATTTTGTACATTTAACTCTGCCACCGGGCAGTACCCAATTGCAGAGAATAAATACATATATATATCTTCACAAACTGCAAGTAAATAGAATCTCATAGTTTTAGAAAATATCTTACCATACAATGTAATTGTAAAACTCACTGTAGACACTGCTGTATGTAGAATGTGGATAGATAAAGTATTGCATTCCACCCAAAAAATTTAATACCAAGATTTCACCAGAAATATGGTCCCTTGGGTCTGAAAAAAACAATTTTTAGAAAAAGGGAAAAGATTTGTGTGTGTTTGTGCATGGTATTGCATATGTGCAACAAAGATAATTAATCAAAGCTTTTAGTATTTTCAGTGGGTGTTTTTCTAATTTTATGTTATACTAACATTCAACAATAAAATCAGAGTAATTATAGATGTCTTATAATGTAAGTGATATCATTTGTTCACTCCATATGCTACAAGTCTTCAACAAGTCTTTAGAAAAACCAAGAAATTACACTCATAGCATAAAAAAAAAGTTTGTATTTAGTAACTGTCGTCTCTTGCTAGATGGCAGTTAAAGTATCACCTATATCCATCACGTGGTTTCGTTGCCATAGGTGATTGAATCAACAATCTTGTGCTTCTTTAGAAAGATGGAAAAAAAACAAATTTTGTGCAGTGATTAAACACTTCTATTTAAATGGCTTAAAACCGAAAGAGATAAAAGCCGAATTGGATGAACTTCATGGCACATCTGCTCCCGTATTGGTAACAATGTACAGTTGAGAAATGAATTTAAACATGGATATATATCCATAAATCTGGACATCTAGTAGAAGTAACTTTCTCCAAAACGATTGACAAAATCCAGGTTATGGTTTTGAGTGATCGATGGATCAAAAGATTGCAAAATCGTAGAGACCTATCAACAAGGTACAATGTTCTCAGTTTTGCACCATAAATTAGGTCTGACAACGGTTTTGGCAAGGTGGATGCCGCATTTGCTCTCAATGGAGAATAAACACAATCATATGATTGCTTCGGAAACTGGTTTGGCACTTTTCTGTCGCAACCCTGATGAGTTTCTGCATTGATATATAACTGTGGATGAAACATGAATACACTACTACACTCCAGAGACAAAAATACAGGCGAAGCACTGGGTTTTTAAAAGTGAACTGGCTCCCATGAAGGCAAAGATGGTGAAATCTGCAGACAAAGTTATGGCCTTGGTTTTTTGGGATGCACGTGGAATCATCTACATTGATTACTTGCGGAAAGGAAGAACAATAAGTGGAGTGTTTCATGCATCGCTATTGCACTTGTTGAATGCACAAATCAAGATAAAACACCCTTATCTATTCTCTTCAATCAAGGCAATGCAAGGGTGCACAGCTGCACACTTTAAATGGCGAAAATTCTAGAATTAAGGCTCAAAATATTACAACATCCACCGTATTCACCAGATTTCATCCCCCATGGTGACTTTTTACTTTCTCTACATGCACTATGCACATAGTGTATAGAGACGTATTGTATTCCACCCAAATTAAAACACACAATTATATTATATACATTTTTTTTTCGTGGAGTTGATAATTTTTTAGATATTCCTTATTTTTGGTTTTATCTTTAAAAACTTACGCTTTTCTCATACAGGAATTTGTCAACTCCTGTCCATACAAACAAAGGAACTTCAGTCACATAGCAACCAGCTTTTGACTATCACTTTAACCTATGGTACTCCCTTATTTTGCTTCTACTTACAAGGAAGCAAGTAATGAGACTATTTCTGCTAATTTTTTCTCGATTAGCATGAAGTAAATAGAAACATAAACTTTTTAACAATAATTTGTTGCACAGATTTAGAAAGTCATGTGAATGGATAACATCAGACTTTTTATTTCCAAACTTGAAAAAGTGGCTTGACAGAAAATGATATAGGATTAATGAAGAGGTAATTTATTTTGAGGGCCTTCAAAAATCCTTCTTTTTGGAAGACTTAAAACAGTTGAAGAAATGCTGTGGAAAGGATATTGAACTAAAAGGAGACTATACTGAAAAATAAAAATTAGCAAACACAACTTGTTTTCTATCTTTTCTCATATATAAGTCATATTTATAGCAGGAACAATCTCAGCCAATTAAGATAAGGGATTTCGGGTGGATACATTCCAGGTGAGCTTACAAAAAAGAAGATTTAGATAGAAAAAAATCTCATGTGTTCCATTCACATGACTTTCTCTACATCTCTGCAACAAATTATGTTAAAAAACTTATGCTTCTATTTACTTCATGCTGATCGAGAAAAAATTAGCAGAAAAAGTCTTATTACTTGCTTCCTTGTAAGTAGAAGGGAAATAAGGGAGTAGCATAGGTTAAAGTGATAGTCAAACGCTGGTTGCTATGTGACTGAAGTTCCTTTGTTTGTATGGACAGGAGTTGACAAATTCCTGTATGAGAAAAGTATAGGTTTTTCAAAGCTGAAACCACTAACAAGGAATATCTCAAAATTGATCAACTCCACGAAAAAAAATGCACATAACATAAATTGTGTGTTTTAGAGAGCTCTACATTTTTTGTGTGGTAAGTTTTTCTCCATCTCTTAAGGTTAAGCAGTTATGGAAAATTCCATAAAATTCATCCAGAATAAAGTAGTCTTCAAAGGCTATTTCCAGAAAAACATTTTATTTGTCAAGTAAATATCTTTAAAATATGATATTTTAATCAAAATCCTTAGAGCCATTTTTGAGAAAATCAAAATTTTCGAAAAAAGTTCCATGTAAAGGGCAGTTTGGGGTGGGGGGAATATTTCTTAAAATCTTCGTGTCACATCCTTGGAAGATACTAAACTTAAATACCAAGTTTGGTATTTTACCAACTTTTCGTTTTTGAGTTATCATGTTGACAGACACATGGACTCACACACACACATACACACACACACACACACACACACCTTTTCCTGAAATGGAAATGGCGTTTTATAGCATCCCATTCTAAACTGGGCATGAAAGACCGCTTAATTTTGCTCAGAGGACTCTCTATCAGGCTTGAGGTTCTTTTATGTGTCATAAATCTATGACATGGGACCAACGGCTTTACTCCCCTTCCAAAGGAAGCCAGAAAAAATCCATCGTCCTCCGCCGGGGGTGAACCGGTGACCTTGGGTATATGAAGTCAGCATGGTAACCATTACACCACGGAGGGCGACAACCTTTTTCTGAAAATGCTTTTTTTGGATACAGAGGAAAATCTCTGTATCAAATTTTTGGATGGAGTGCAATACCTTCTCTATACACTATGTACATAGTATGTGTAGAGAAAGTAAAAAGAAAGTTAGCAAGAAAAATAATCCTTTTAAGAATAATTTGTTTGCAGAACAGTTAGAGAAAGCCATGTGATTGAAACCCATCACTTATTTTTAGCATAGTCCAGTTATAAATTACTCTACAATTGAAAACAAATTACAGCCCTGTCATTTAATGCCACTCACATTCTTTGTTCACGAAAGTAAATTGTTTATAATAGTGTTTTGTGTGTTTATAAAATGGTGTTGGTGTGTGTTACAGGGTCATGACACAACAGCAGTAGCTCTGATGTGGGCGCTTCTGCTCCTGGGTTCACATCCTCAACAACAGGTAGCTCATTTAGTGTATCAATAAACATAGAGCATCCCAAATGGTGTACGGTGGGGCTACAACTGGCATTATCAAAGATTGGCTTAAACAATATTTGGCAAAGATATAACATAGTGCATAAAGTAAAAAGACAACTATGCAATATAAACAGGCAGCAAATAGAATCTGAATATAGAAAAAAAATTGTCATTGCACTTACAAAACGAAATAAAATTGGATGGAGTAAAGAAACATATATGTTAAAATTGGGAAACAAAGGTCGGGAATAGCCTGGCTGAGGTTGGGAGGATGGGAAACCCGTAAGGTAGTTGATGAAGCTGGTAGGTGGATTTGTTGATTATGTGGGGATCAGGTTCACCGGACGCATATAGAATAGAATAGAATAACTTTATTTATCACAAACATTTACAAAGTGAGCAAGAGCTCAGTAAACAGGTGATACGTCAAGCAAAATACAATGAGAAATATATACAGTTGAAGTTACAATATTTAGGGCAATAAGCCCTTATAAAATTTAATTAATACAATTTTTTAACTTTTATAAACTATCCTCCATAAATTCTCTTACCGAATAGTATGACTTTTTTACAAATATGTTTTTGATGGTTTTGGCAAATGATTTTATATCTTTTATTTGTCTTATTTTAGTGGGTAATTTATTATACATTTTTATTCCTGCTTTTTTCAAATAATGCTAGTCTATGTTCTAGTGGTTTTAAATTGCCTTTAGTTCTAGTTTGATAGCCATGTTGATTTTGAGTATTATATAGAGTATCGAAATTTACATGTATATATTTGCAGAGTTCCAGTATATATTGAGATGGGAAGGTTAATATCCCTAGATTTTTAAACAGTGGTCTACAAGATTTTTTTGGCCCTGTATGTGTTATTGTACGGATTATTTTCTTCTGAGTTTTGAAGATTGATTCCCAACCTGTTGCCTGACCCCAGAGAATTATTCCATAACCGAATGAAAGTAGCTAAAATATGCTATTTTCCTAGTCTCTAAGTTTGTAATTTGGGAAAGGCAGAACATATTAAAACAGGCACTGTTTAATCTTTTAGTTATGTATTGTATATGTTCTTGCCATTTTAAATGATTATTTACATATATTCCAAGTATTTTTGCTGAGGTAGTAGAACTTATGTTGGTAACAGGTAACATATTATTGTCTACTTTTGTTTGTGTTTTGAAGTGCATAACAGAAGTTTTGGATGTGTTCAGTTTTAGTCCATTGTTATTAAACCATTTTTTTAGTGCAGTCATTGTTTCGACCGTGTTTTGCATCAGCTCTAAGTTAGTTACTGCATTTATTCGAACTGTCGTATCATCTGCATACATTATTGTTTTCCCACTGATGTTTTCCAGGAGATCATTTGTATATAATATGTACAGTAATGGCCCTAAAACACTTCCCTGTGGTATCCCGTTTTTAATCGTGCTCCAGTTTGAGTGTACCTCACCGTTACTACTTTTTAGAATTACTTTCTGTTTGTGATTGTTAAGATAAGACTGGAACCATTTTAAAGCCATGTTATTTATACCATAAAATTCTAACTTTTTTATCAGTATTTCATGGTTTACACAGTCAAAAGCCTTTGAATTGTCACATATGATCAATGAAGCAGATATTTTTTTCATCCAGTCTTTGAGATATGTTGTTCATGAGATTTACTAGTGCTGATATTGTTGCATGATTTTCCCTAAATCCATGTTGTGAATCCGTTAGTTTGCTATAGTGATTTAAATATGTAATTAACTGTGAGTGAACAATTTTTTCAAAGATTATTGCAAAAGCGGGAAGTATCGAGATAGGCCTAAAATTTTTAAATTCATTACCTGCCCCTTTGTGAATGGGTTTAACAAGTGCATATTTCATTCTATCTGGAAAAATGCCAGTAGTCATTGATTGATTGATTATTTGACTAAGTGGCTCACTAATTTCATGCCTGATTTCTTTTATTAAGAATGAAGACAGCTCATCCCAACCCTTGGCTTTTTTTGGTTTAGACTTTGTTATTATTTTATTAATTTTATCAGGAGAGACCATTGCAAAGTTGAATGTGGGTGTGAGCATGAGGCAATTGTTTTTATATAGGGCTGCTATTGCATCATCAAGTGATGGAGGAACTTCCTAGGTCTCTCTACCAATGTTTATAAAGTAATCATTTAGTGCGTTGATATTTTTCTTTGCTTCTGGATAATATAATTTCAGCGAGGAAGGCCCAGTATAGTTGGTTTCACTCAATCCTAATTCCCCTTTAATTACGGACCAAGTAGCTCTATTTTTACTATCCGCTTTTATTATGAGACTCTTAATTCCCATTTGCTTTGCTTTATTTATTACTATTTTAAAGATTTTGTTGTACGTTTTGTAATATTGTATTAAATTTGGACAAGTGGGTGTTTTATATTTACTGTGTAGCCATCTTTTTCGTGCACTAGAAATCCTGATGCCTGTAGTACACCAGTTGAGTGAATATTTTTTAATGAGTTGAGTACATGTGACTTTTGGAAAACAGGAGTTGTAACAGTCAATTAACTCCCTAAGGAAATTGTTATAATTGGTATCTGTGTGAAGATCCGGATCAAGCGTCCATGTTAGGTTACTTAGTTTCACTTTAAAATTGCTAATGTTCTCCGTGTTGTAGATACGTTTAGTAGTCACGTGTTTACGTTTTACTTTTGATCTCTGGTTTTTTGAGAGGCTTACCACGACTGCTTTATGGTCGGAAAGACCCGTTTCAAGAGGGAAACACTCTTCGTTTCCATACAATATATTTGTTAGTATATGGTCAATACAAGTGTCAGAAGAGCTAGTACTCCGTGTAGAGAAATTATTTCTAATTTCAAAGCCATGGCGATGTATAGTGTCGAGATAAGTTTTTGACGCCCCACTAATTTTACTATCAGGCAACATTACTTTTGATTTTAAGTCCAATTTATAATTTATATTTAGAAGGTTAATATTACTATCTAATGCGATTATGATTTTTTTCTTTTTTTCATTTTGTAGTTTACACATCAATCTTTCCAATTTATTCAAAAATGGTTTTAATGAGGAATGATAAGGTACCCTATAGGCAGAGATCACAACTGTGTTTTGGCTGCTGATTTCTATTGCAAATTTCCCTCTTCCCCCAGCATTTTTATATCTTGTCTAACCTTTACTTGCTCTAACAGTTCTTCACATACTAATATACATGTACCACCACAGGCTGACATAACTATCAGCTAGTGCGAAACCTTTCAATTTATTCAAAAATGGTTTTAATGAGGAATGATAAGGTACCCTATAGGCAGAGATCACAACTGTGTTTTGGTTACTGATAGTTCCAAATTTCCCTCTTCCCCCAGCATTTTTATATCTTGTCTAACCTTTACTTGCTCTAACAGTTCTTCACCTACTAATATACATGTACCACCACGGGCTGACATAACTATCAGCTAGTGCGAAACCTTTCAATTTATTAAGAAGGTGTGCCTCATTTTTCCCCAACCAGTGCTCATTTAGGCAAATTATTCCTAGTCTGATATCTTTGATTTCATTTAAGAATAGATTAAAATCATCTATTTTAGAATGAATTCCTTGTGTATTAAGATGTAGAAGCCAGCAAGCTAGATTACTTTGTGATCTCTTCAGTTTTACAATTGTTTTTTTATTTACTGGGGGTTTTACCTTAGGTACTACACCATCTGATTCTGCATTTAGTTTCCCTGATTTTAATTACTATGTTTACCAAGTTTTCAAGAACCTGTTTCAACCTCCAAGATCCCCTATGATTTAAATGGAGACCATCCTTACCCAGGCATGAATTATTCATGTATTTATCAACATCTACATACAAAGCATTGGCAGATTGCGTGCAGATGGAGGATGCTAGGGAAAAATTATTGCCATAAATATTTAGCTTCAAACAGACGAACGACAGTATTCTGGAATTTTATTCTAAAAAGCCAAAACTGGCCATTCCTGGGCTCATACTTAATGGAAGTTTGTGCACTAAGAGACAAAATATTTGTGTAATTTTGCATAGACTTATTTGGTGTTTGAGTAATCTATATGTGTGAATACGTGGTGTGTGTGTGTGAGTGTGTGAGTGTGTGATATGAGAGTGTTCTTTCTTTTATTGTTCAGTGGTTCTGTTGTCACAGCAAGTGAGCGTGTGTATGTGCCTGTGTGAGTGTGTGAGTGTGTGATATGAGAGTGTTCTTTCTTTTATTGTTCAGTGGTTCTGTTGTCACAGCAAGTGAGCGTGTGTATGTGCCTGTGTAAGTGTGTGTTTGTGTGATATGAGAGTGTTCCTTCCTTTATTGTTCTGTGGTTCTGTTGTCACAGCAAGCGAGCGTGTGTATGTGTCTGTGTGAGTGTGTGTTTGTGTGATATGAGAGTGTTCTTTCTTTTATTGTTCTGTGGTTCTGTTGTCACAGCAAGTGAGCGTGTGTATGTGTCTGTGTGAGTGTGTGTTATGAGAGTGTTCTTTCTTTTATTGTTCTGTGGTTCTGTTGTCACAGCAAGCGAGCGTGTATATGTGTCTGTGTGAGTGTGTGTTTGTGTGATATGAGAGTGTTCTTTCTTTTATTGTTCTGTGGTTCTGTTGTCACAGCAAGTGAGCGTGTGTATGTGCCTGTGTGAGTGTGTGTTTGTGTGATATGAGAGTGTTCTTTCTTTTATTGTTCAGTGGTTCTGTTGTCACAGCAAGTGAGCGTGTGTATGTGCCTGTGTAAGTGTGTGTTTGTGTGATATGAGAGTGTTCTTTCTTTTATTGTTCTGTGGTTCTGTTGTCACAGCAAGTGAGCGTGTGTATGTGCCTGTGTGAGTGTGTGTTTGTGTGATATGAGAGGTTCTTTCTTTTATTGTTCTGTGGTTCTGTTGTCGCAGCAAGTGAGCGTGTGTATGTGCCTGTGTGAGTGTGTGTTTGTGTGATATGAGAGGGTTCTTTCTTTTATTGTTCTGTGGTTCTGGTGTCGCAGCAAGTGAGCGTGTGTATGTGCCTGTGTGAGTGTGTGTTTGTGTGATATGAGAGGGTTCTTTCTTTTATTGTTCTGTGGTTCTGGTGTCGCAGCAAGTGAGCGTGTGTATGTGCCTGTGTGAGTGTGTGTTTGTGTGATATGAGAGGGTTCTTTCTTTTATTGTTCTGTGGTTCTGGTGTCGCAGCAAGTGAGCGTGTGTATGTGCCTGTGAAAGTGTGTGTTTGTGTGATATGAGAGGGTTCTTTCTTTTATTGTTCTGTGGTTCTGGTGTCGCAGCAAGTGAGCGTGTGTATGTGCCTGTGTGAGTGTGTGTTATGAGAGTGTTCTTTCTTTTATTGTTCTGTGGTTCTGTTGTCACAGCAAGTGAGCGTGTGTATGTGCCTGTGTGAGTGTGTGTGTGTGTGAGTGTGTGAGTGTGTGTTATGAGAGTGTTCTTTCTTTTATTGTTCTGTGGTTCTGTTGTCACAGCAAGTGAGCGTGTGTATGTGCCTGTGTGAGTGTGTGTGTGTGTGAGTGTGTGTTATGAGAGTGTTCTTTCTTTTATTGTTCTGTGGTTCTGTTGTCACAGCAAGTGAGCGTGTGTATGTGCCTGTGTGAGTGTGTGTGTATGTGCCTGTGTGAGTGTGTGTGTATGTGCCTGTGTGAGTGTGTGTGTGTGTGATATGAGATTGTTCTTTCTTTTATTGTTCTGTGTCTCTGCTGTCGTAGCAAGTGAGCGTGTGTATGTGCCTGTGTGAGTGTGTGAGTGTGTGTTATGAGAGTGTTCTTTCTTTTATTGTTCTGTGGTTCTGTTGTCGCAGCAAGTGAGCGTGTGTATGTGCCTGTGTGAGTGTGTGTTATGAGAGTGTTTTTTCTTTTATTGTTCTGTGGTTCTGTTGTCGCAGCAAGCGAGCGTGTGTATGTGTGTGTGAGTGTGTGAGTGTGTGTTATGAGAGTGTTCTTTCTTTTATTGTTCTGTGGTTCTGCTGTCGCAGCAAGTGAGCGTGTGTATGTGCCTGTGTGAGTGTGTGTTTGTGTGATATGAGAGTGTTCTTTCTTTTATTGTTCTGTGGTTCTGTTGTCGCAGCAAGTGAGCGTGTGTATGTGCCTGTGTGAGTGTGTGTTATGAGAGTGTTCTTTCTTTTATTGTTCTGTGGTTCTGTTGTCGCAGCAAGTGAGCGTGTGTATGTGCCTGTGTGAGTGTGTGTTTGTGTGATATGAGAGTGTTCTTTCTTTTATTGTTCTGTGGTTCTGCTGTCGCAGCAGGTGAGCGTGTGTATGTGCCTGTGTGAGTGTGTGTTATGAGAGTGTTCCTTCTTTTATTGTTCTGTGGTTCTGCTGTAGCAGCAAGTGAGCGTGTGTATGTGCCTGTGTGAGTGTGTGTTTGTGGTATATGAGAGTGTTCTTTCTTTTATTGTTCTGTGGTTCTGGTGTCGCAGCAAGTGAGCGTGTGTATGTGTCTGTGTGAGTGTGTGAGTGTGTGATATGAGACTGTTCTTTCTTTTATTGTTCTGTGTCTCTGCTGTCGTAGCAAGTGAGCGTGTGTATGTGCCTGTGTGAGTGTGTGTTTGTGTGATATGAGACTGTTCTTTCTTTTATTGTTCTGTGGTTCTGCTGTCGCAGCAAGTGAGCGTGTGTATGTGCCTGTGTGAGTGTGTATTTGTGTGATATGAGAGTGTTCCTTCTTTTATTGTTCTGTGGTTCTGCTGTCGCAGCAAGTGAGCATGTGTATGTGCCTGTGTGAGTGTGTGTTTGTGTGATATGAGATTGTTCTTTCTTTTATTGTTCTGTGGTTCTGTTGTCGCAGCAAGTGAGCGTGTGTATGTGCCTGTGTGTTTGTGTGTGTATTACTAATGTTAAGAGATATATATGTAGCTAACATTTTAAACTCAAGTATTTTTCGACAGTATGTATGGTCACCTGACCCTTTCAACTATTGACACAAATATTATATTTTTGTAAACTTAATAATAAAATAAACATCACAATTGCCAGGTAAACATTTTGTCAAAGTTGTAATACAAGGGCTAGTTTTACTTTCTCTACATGTACTACGTACATTGTGTATAGAGAAGGTATTGTAATGTACCCAAAAATTTGATATAAAGATTTCACCGGAAATATATGTCTTGAAGCCCCCTGAATCCAAAAATAGCATTTTTAGAAGAATGACTATGTGTGTCTGTCTGTGGCAGCATAGCCCAAAAACGAAAAGAGCGTTTAAACCCTAACTTGGTAGTTAAGTTTGGTATCTTCCAAGGTTGTTACACAAAGATTTTCAAGAAAATCCCCTTGCCCCAAACTACCCTTTATATGGAAAAAATTTGGAAAATTTTGATTTACTTAAAAATGGCTCTTAATGATTTTGATTAAATTCTCTTATATTTAAGATATTTACTTGCCATATAAAATGTATATCTTGAATTTTCTGGGAATAGCCTCTAAAGACTACTTTATTCTGGATGAATTTTATGGAATTTTTCATAACTGCTAAACCATAAGAAATGGTCAAAAATTTACTTAACAAAAAATGTAGAGCACATTAAAATACACAATTTAGGTGATACCTCATACAGGAATTTGTCAACTCCTGTCCATACAAACAAAGGAACTTCAGTAACATAGCAACCAGCTTTTGACTATCACTTTAACCTATGCTACTCCCTTATTTCGCTTCTACTTACAAGGAAGCAAGTAATAAGACTATTTCTGCTGCTTTTTTCTTGATTAGCTTGAAGTAAATAGAAGCATAAGCTTTTCAAGAATAATTTGTTGCAGAGATGTAGAAAAAGTCATGTGAATGGCACGCATCAGACACTTCTAAAGTATAATAAATATGTACTTTATTGATTCATTTAACAGTTATGTATAACGAAATGAATAACTTTGTAGGAGATGGCTGTGGCTGAACTGAGGGAGATATTTGGTGATTCAAGCAGAGAAGCAAGCCATGATGATCTCCAGAAGATGGTGTACATGGAGATGGTAATCAAGGAGACTTTGAGGTTGTACCCCAGTGTGCCTTTAGTAGCCCGCAAAATTAATTCTGCAGTCAGACTCAGTAAGTACACTTTCTCATGCAGCTTCCAGACAACACAAATGTCACGTGTTCCATTCACATGACTTTCTCTACATCTCTGCAACATATTATTGTAAAACAGCCTATGCTTCTGTTTACTTCATGCTAATCAAGAAAAAATTAGCAGGAATAGTCTTATTACTTGCTTCCTTTGTAAGTAGAAGCGAAGTAAGGGAGTACCATAGGTTAAAGTGATAGTCAAAAGCTGGTTGCTATGTCACTGAAGTTCCTTTGTTTGTATGGATACGAGTTGACAAATTCCTGTATGAGAAAAGTATAAGTTTGTCAAAGCTGAAACCACTAACTGGGAATATCTAAAAATTGATCAACTCCATGAAAAAAAAACATATGACATAAAGTGTGTTTTTTAAAGAGTTCTACATTTTTTGAGTGGTAAGTTTTTCTTCATCTCTTAAGGTTAAGCAATCATAGAAAATTCTGTGCAATTAATCAAGAATAAAGTAGTCTTCAGAGGCTATTCACAGAAAATTCAAGATGTACATTTTATTTGTCAGATTTTTAATCAAAATCAATAGAGCCATTTTCGAGAAAATCAAAAATTTTCGAAAAAAGTTCCATGTAAAGGGTGGTTTGAGGTGGGGGGATTTTACTCAAAATCTTTGTATCGCATCCCTGGAAGATACTAAACTTAAATACCAAGTTTGGTATTTTACCTACTTTTTGTTTTTGAGTTATCTTGTTCACAGACACTGGACACACATGGACCTTTTTCTGAAAATGCTATTTTTGGTTACAGAGGACCCTAAAACATATATTTCTGGTGAAATCTCGGTATTGAATGTTTGGGTGGAGTGCAATACCTTCTCTATATACTATGTACATAGTGCATGTAGAGAAAGTAAAAATAGTCACAGCACTTATTCAGACATTTATCACACTAATGTTTCTACGTCACTTATATACATTAACATGAAATTATGTACTATTTTTTGGCAATTTTTCGCACTGTCAAGGAATATAATATTATACTATCATTGATTTGACTTGCATGTTTATTCTTCACAAACCTTATTACTTTCTCTACACGTACTGTGTACATAGTGTATAGAGAAGGTATTGTATTGTATCCAAAAATTCAACACCAAGATTTCACCAGAAATACATGTTTTGGGACCCCTGAATAAAAAAATGCATTTTTAGAAAAATGTTTGTGTGTGTGTCGGTGTGTCTGTGGGCAGCATAGCTCAAAAGACCATTTCTGAGATATTCTTTGTTATTGGTTTCAACTCTAAAATACTTAAAAGTTTTCTCTTACAGGAATTTGTAAACATCTAGCCATGCAAAGACATGGATTTCAACCTCATGACAACCAGCTTATAACCATCGCTTGGCCTAGTGCTCGCACTTATTTTCTTTCTGCTTATGGAAAACACAATATCTGTCTCAATTAGCATCAAGTAAATAGAGGCATAAGCTTTTTAACAATCATTTTTTGCAGGGATGTAGAGAAAGTCACGTGAATGGAACACTTTCAGATTTTTTTCCTTTAGGACATATGTCTTGCCCTCCTTGTAAGTGTCTTTGGCTATGGTCTAGTGGTGGCATCTGGTGTTGATTCAGTCAGTTCCAAACGAATGTTGTCTTCTGCACATCAAAATTCACAAGATTCCCTCCAAATTTTTTCAAGCAGTTTTTTTCCCATGCTCTTTTATTTACAGATTTTAAAAGATGACATCTATTATTAACATTTTTATTTTTCTCACAAAAAATGCAAGGCAACAGCTGATTTGTCAATTTCTTTGATCCTTGTGTTTCTAAAATGTTCTTTTAGCTGTGTGCGTATGTTTCAATTTATTTGACCAATATGTACATCTTTACAGTCAAAGCAACTGATGTTACATATTCCTGGTTTCTTTTCTGGAGGTGTCTTTCCTTTTTTGGGGTGTTTAATAAGATTGTTGATGCTGTAGCTGCTTTTGGGTGCTAAAGTGATGTTGAACTCTCTAAAGATCTTTTGAAATTTATGGGTTGCCCACGGGTGATACTAGGCTAATCTTCTAAAAGTGCTTTAATTACTCATAGTGTTATGGTTTATTACTTTCTGTACACGTACTATGTATATAGTGCATAGAGAAAGTATTGTATTCCATCCAAAAATTCCATACGAAGATTTAGCCAGAAATACATGTTTTAGGATTCCCTGAATCCAAAAAAAGCATTAACATATTATGTTTTTGTGTAAAATTTTGACATCTATTATACATAGCCTTTTCAGAAAAAGGTCTGTCTGTGTGTGTGTGTGTGTGTGTGAGTGTGAGGGTGTGTGTGTGTGTGTGTGCGTGTGCATGCGTGCGTGCGTGTGTGTGTGTGTGTGCATAGCTCAAAAACAAAAAGAAAGACCATTTCTTAGATGCAGTATACAGTTCACTAGATAAAAAGAAAACAATATCAGAATATTTTATTTGGTATGTAGACATCTTTAATATACAGGATTTTAATCAAAATATGGCTGTTTCAACCGATTTACCAATTTTCGCAAATTTTTCCATGTAAAAGGCAATTGGGAGTGGGAGATTTTCTTGAAAGTCTTTGTGTCGCATCCTAGGAAGAGGCTGAACCTAATACCAAGTTTGTTATTTAATGTATGTTTTGACAAGATCTACATTTTCTGTGTAGTAAATTTTTGTCTAACTCTTATGGTTTAGCAGTTAAGCAAGATTTCGCAAAATTCATCCAGAATAAATCTATATCTTGAATTTTCTGGGAATAGCTTTTCCAAGGCCTTTGACCTAGTCAATCATAATATTTTGCTGAAAAAATTGGAATTCTTTGGGGTAAGAGGTCTAGCAAACGACTGGTTTAAGTCATATCTAAATCAATGTGAGCAACTAGCTGAAATAGTACAAGCAAATTCCCATAATAATACATCTGAAGTGCATAGATCTAATAAAAAATATGTGACTTGTGGAGTTCCCCAAGGTTCAGTTTTAGGGCCTTTTTTATTTTTATTATACATCAATGACTTAATAAACTATCTACATCCAAGTAACAGTGTTTTGTTTGCTGATGTCTTATCCATAGACATAATGGGTAGTAATAAAGATGTTAATATAAAAATAATAGTTGGAACAAATCTTCACTTATCTTTTGGAATCCTTGCTTGGACTAGTTTCGCAACGATTTTATTGCATTATCAACATATCCTTTTGGTCTCTTTTTTGATGTTGTTTATTTACACTGTTATGGTTACTGCTACTAGGTGGATTGTGTACTAATGCATTGCTAACTGCTGGAATCAAAACAAATTTGGTAAGAGTGTCAATTGGAGGTATATCAAAATTCATTGCATGATTTCTATACTTTAATATAAATATTATCTCCCAAACCATTAAATCTATGGGCCCATTTAAGTGTTTTAATAATTTAATATCTGGATTTATTTCATGATTAAATTTCCAAAAATGTTCTGCTACAGCTGATTTATCAATTTGTTTGTATTTAATATTCCTAAAGTGTTCTTTTACTCTAGTTTCCAAATGACGTTTAGTCTTACCAATATAAACAAGGTCACAATTTAAACAATTTAATTGATAAATGCCAGATTTTTTATTTTTTGAAATTTCATCCTTTTTAGAAAAGCCTAACAAATTTTTTATACTGTATTTATTTTGAGGAACCAATATTATGCCATGCTCTTTGAAAATATTTGTGAATTTTTTATTTGCCCAAGGGTGATAAGTACATTTTTTAAAAATGTATTTTATCTTTTATTTTCTTAAGCGTAGAAATATCTTTTTTTGATATTTAAACTTCTCAATTTTTTTATTTATAAAATTAGTATTAAAACCATTAATTAAAGCAGTGTTAATAATGTGTTTATATTCTTTATAGAATTCATCTTTATTAAGGGGTAAATTAATTAACCTATAAATTAAACTATTAAAAACAGCAAATTTATGTGAAAAAGGGTTAAAGCCATTATTTTTTATATAATTATCAGTGTGGGTTTGCTTTCTGTATATTCCAAAATTCAATTTATTGTCTTTTTTTATTATTTTTAAATCCAGGAAAAGGAGATAGCCATCACTTTCAGTTTCTAATGGGAATTTTATAGCCTTATCTTGTAAATTTAAAAGATGATATATTTGCTATTGTTCCTGATAAACATGTAAATGATGCTTTAAAACTTTTAAATTTACAAGATAAGGCTATAAAATTCACATTAGAAACTGAAAGTGATGGCTATTTCCTTTTCCTGGATTTAAAAATAATAAAAAAAGACAATAAATTGAATTTTGGAATATACAGAAAGCAAACCCACACTGATAATTATATAAAAAATAATGACTTTAACCCTTTTTCACATAAATTTGCTGTTTTTAATAGTTTAATTTATAGGTTAATTAATTTACCCCTTAATAAAGATGAATTCTATAAAGAATATAAACACATTATTAACACTGCTTTAATTAATGGTTTTAATACTAATTTTATAAATAAAAAAATTGAGAAGTTTAAATATCAAAAAAAGATATTTCTACGCTTAAGAAAATAAAAGATAAAATACATTTTTAAAAAATGTACTTATCACCCTTGGGCAAATAAAAAATTCACAAATATTTTCAAAGAGCATGGCATAATATTGGTTCCTCAAAATAAATACAGTATAACAAATTTGTTAGGCTTTTCTAAAAAGGATGAAATTTCAAAAAATAAAAAATCTGGCATTTATCAATTAAACTGTTTAAATTGTGACCTTGTTTATATTGGTAAGACTAAACGTCATTTGGAAACCAGAGTAAAAGAACACTTTAGGAATATTAAATACAAACAAATTGATAAATCAGCTGTAGCAGAACATTTTTGGAAATTTAATCATGAAATAAATCCAGATGTTAAATTATTAAAACACTTAAATGGGCCCATAGATTTAATGGTTTGGGAGATAATATTTATATCAAAGTATAGAAATCATGCAATGAATTTTGATATACCTCCAATTGACACTCTTACCAAATTTGTTTTGATTCCAGCAGTTAGCAATGCATTAGTACACAATCCACCTAGTAGCAGTAACCATAACAGTGTAAATAAACAACATCAAAAAAGAGACCAAAAGGATATGTTGATAATGCAATAAAATCGTTGCGAAACTAGTCCAAGCAAGGATTCCAAAAGATAAGTGAAGATTTGTTGCAGCTATTATTTTTATATTAATATTTGTGTTATTCTTCACTGTTACTAGCTTCTTTTTACATTTATAAATAAAGATGTTGTTTCAGTTGTGAAGTACTTTAACTTTTCTCAGACAGGAAGTGTCTCTTTTTCTTTTGTTGTACTCCTGGCCAAGCAAAGAAGCAATTTGAATGACAATCGCATAACGACAGCTTTTAAAACATTTGACTATCACTTTAACATAGCACATTCCTTTAGTTGCCTTCTACTTATAAGGAACTAAGTAATAAGAACATTCTGCTAATGTTTATCTCGATTAGCATTGTGTACAAAGAAGAATAATCTTATGTAAGATGTTTGTAGAGCAGCTAGAGAATGTCATGTTTTTTGTAAGGACTTATTAAATGCCCCCCATATTTCTCTTTTCAGGATAAGGGGGAAAAACAACTTTACCCATGTAAGTTAGGTACCCTAAGCAAGATTTGTAGTTGTGAGGCACAAGGCTTCCTTATCTTATTTAACCCTGTGCTGGTCATTTACTATGTTATTCCATTCACATGACTTTCTCTACATTGCTGTTTAGCAACTATTCTTCTATCTCCTATCTCCTTTATAATAATCAAGATAAACATTAACACAAATTGTATTAATTACTTGCTTCCTTGTAAGTAGACGGGAAATAAGGCAATACACTAGGCTAAAACGATAGTCAAATCCTTTAAAAGCCGGTTGTCATGTGGATGAAATGCATTTCTATGCAGGGCCAGGAGTTGACAACTTTCTGTGTGAGGAAATTTTTAAAAAGTATTTTAAATCTAAAACAGATACCAAAGAAAATTTCAGAAATGGTCAAATTCATAGATTAGATTAGATTTATTGTCAACTGTAGGAATTACAAGAATTCATTGTGTCTTCAAGAAAAAAACAGTAAATGAACAAGATAAGAATAAATATATACACTTAATTACAATATGTTAAATTACACACTCTAGAAATGTCATAGGAAGTATTTGCAAATTCTTCGATTGAATAAAAAGTGCTGCAATAACAATTCTTTTACTTTGCATTTAAATGTAGCTTCTGAGGTGGTAGGTTTTATATTATCTGGTAACTTGTAATCCCAGAATGTCTTATGCTTTTGCCAAATAATGATGTGTTGTGTGTAATTATGCTCAGTTTGTGCCTATTTCTTGTGTGATAGCTATGCTTTTCACAGTTTGCCCGAAAGTATACCAGATTTTTCCTAACAAAAGTGACAACTTCTAGTATATACAGGCAAGGAAGTGTCAATATGTGGAGAGTTCAAAATAAATTGTTGCAGGAATCCCTTTGTTTCTTCCCCATTATTATTCTAATTGCTCGTTTTTGAACTTTGAAGATTATATTTTCTTTACCATAGTTACCCCAAAATATCATGCCAAATTTTAATAAACTGTTGAAATGTGCAAAGTATAGATTCCTCAGAGTTTTTAAGTTTGCAATATTTTTTATGGATCTAAACATAAAACAAAGCTGATGACTCAACTTAGATGCCAGTTTTTCAACATGCGTGCTCCATTTCAAATGCTCATCTATCCATACACCCAGAAATTTGGTAGTGGGTCTATAATGCACTAATTCATTTTCGGCTTATGGACAGTGGTATTTTTAACATGACTGAATGAAATGGCTACAGATTTATTCTTATTTATTATCAACTTATTTTGAACAAACCATTCCTGCATTTTTTGTACTAAAATCGATATATCTGCTTCCACATCTTTATTACTACCCATTATGTCTATGGATAAGACATCAGCAAACAAAACAATGTTATTTGGATGTAGATAGTTTATTAAGTCATTGATGCATAATAAAAATAAAAAAGGCCCTAAAACTGAACCTTGGGGAACTCCACAAGTCACATATTTTTTATTAGATCTATACACTTCAGATGTATTATTATGGGAATTTGCTTGTACTATTTCAACTAGTTGCTCATGTTGATTTAGATATGACTTAAACCAGTCGTTTGCTAGACCTCTTACCCCAAAGAATTCCAATTTTTTCAGCAAAATATTATGATTGACTAGGTCAAAGGCCTTGGAAAGGTCTAGAAATATTCTGATATTGTTTTCTTTTTTATCTAGTGAACTGTATACTGCATCTAAGAAATTGAATATGGCTGTTTCAACCGATTTACCTTTAATGAACCCATTTTGTGCCGCAGTTAACATATTATGTTTTTGTGTAAAGTTTTGACATCTATTATACATAGCCTTTTCTAGTATTTTTGAGATGGAAGATAATATTGCTACTGGTCTATAGTTTTCTTGTCATCCTTTTTAAATATAGGTATTATTTTTGCAGTTTTCATACACTCGGGAAACATGCCTGTTGAGAAGAAAGTAGTAATTAAATAGCAAAGAGGTGCAGCAAAAAGCTGATAACAGTTTTTAAAAATACAATCAGGAATTTCATCTATTCCATGGGAGGTTTTATTTTTCATGCTCCTTAATATTTGACTCACTTCGCTAGCTGTGACCAGATAAAGGTATATTGTATTTTTATTTCTGAGGATTTGCTTACTTGTCCATGATGTTTTATGTTTATGTGTAAGATCATTGATTATGTTTACAAAGTAATCATTAAATGATCTTGCCACTTCTTTTGGGTCAGAGATGAACTTGCCTTCTTTATTTCTAATGGTGGGCTTGTGAATTTCTGAGCTAATTCCTAATTCTTTATTCACTATCTGCCACATAATTTTTGATTTATTTTCAGAGCTTTGTATGGTCATTTCTGTATGGTATTGTTTGCAGCTATTAGAACCTGTTTATATACCTTTTTGTACTTATTAAAATATAGCTTGAAACTCTCTGAATTTGTAGTTTTGTTAAGTTCACTAAGAAATTTTAAGCTTCTAGATGATTTTACGATTCCTTTTGTTAGCCATGGCTTGGACTTTCCCCCTATTTTTTTTTCCCTTTTTGGCATAGCAATTTCTAGGTAATACTTCATTATTTTAGCAAATGTTTTGAACCCTTCATTAATGTCTACCACCTCATATACTTTTTCCCATGTTTCATTTTTTAGCAGATCTTTGAATATATTTGTATTATTACTACTATAAATATGTCCTATTCTATACCCATCTCTCAAATCATATTTGCAAGTGTTCAAAACAATTTCAAATGTATGTGCTCTGTGATCGGAAAACCCTGTTTCTACTACTCTAATGTTTTGTACCTTAAGGCAGCCTTGCTTTATTAACGCTTGGTCAATGATAGTTGCCGAATGGGTTGTCACCCTGGTGGGTATATTTATAATGGGCATTAGGTTATAGAGTAACATAAATTCTTTCATTAGTTTACACAATTTACAGGGGAGAAGTCAATGTTGCGCTCTCCTATTATTACATTATCTTTAGCTGGTTGCAAATTATCTAGAATGGCACCTAGACTTATTAATATGTTGATGTCACTATCTCGTGCCCTATAAAGACAAATAATAACCATGTTACGTTTGGCTACTTCTATTACACTGGCCTCAAAGTGTGATTCTATGCTTTCAGCTCTTATTTTTGGTATCTCCCTAGCTTCTAAGTTTATTTTAGTTGTTATGCACGAACCGCCATGTTTTTTTCTAGGTCTACAGTACTGTGATGCAAGTTTATGATTATCAAGACTTAGGGATTGGATTTCATTACTATCCAGCCAGTGTTGTGTAAGGCAAATTATATCAGGATCAATTTCACCTGAATCAAGCAAGACTTCAAAGATAGTTTCTTATTTGTAAAGCTGTGTACATTTTGATGGAATCTGTGTGCTGCTTACCACCTCTCAACTATTCTATATACAACATAAACTATGTGTTTTAACGTGATCTACATTTTTTTGTGTGGTAAGTTTTTGTTTATGTCTTACAGTTTATCAGTTATGCAAAATTCATTCAGAATAAAGAGACCTTTAGAGGCTATTCCCAGAAAATACAAAACATACATTTTATTTGTCATATAAATAACTTTAATCAAAGTCATTTTTGAGAAAATCAAAATTTTTAAAATTTTTTCCATGTAAAGGATAGTTTGGGGTGGGGTGATATTTCTCAAAATCTTTGTGTCGCATCTTTGGGAGATACTAAACTTAAATACCAAGTTTGGTATTTTATCGATTTTTGGTTTTTGAGTTATTGTGTTCAGAGACACATACACACTCGGACATTTTCTGAAAATACTATTTTTGGATACAGGGGACCCTATATCCAGTGTAATCTCGGTATTGAAAATTTGGGTGCAATGCAATATGTACGTGTAGAGAAACTAATGTTGGTTAACAGTTAGTTTAGAAAGATTCTCTCACTATGTTCTTCATTCTCGCATTCACTTCTGTTTTCATGAAATGAAGTAATGTTGTTGCAGAGGATTACACGATCCCAGCAGGAGCAGAAGTTGGTATTGTAATAGGTGCCACACACAGAAACCCAAAAGTGTACCCCAACCCCAACAGTTTCAACCCGGAGCACTTCCTGCCAGAAAATGTTAAACATCGTCATCCATTTGCCTACATGCCATTCAGCGCTGGACCTCGCAACTGTATTGGTACGTTCTGAATATTCAACACAAGCGCTACTTAGCTGGTCTGAACAAATGAGCATGCTTGTGTATCTCAACGAAGACCACGGAAATTGTCTTAGTATGAAGGCAGTTCAATAAGTAACCATTTTAGGAATGAGGACACCATTTTGTTTTAAACAGAAAGTATTTATATTGGTTTAGTTGTTTTTTCACACAAGCCGTGTGTAGGACAGGAGTTGGATAGGTAGAGTCAGACTGAAAAATTCAATGCCATAGCCGGGATTTGAACCACAAATCTCCTGGTCTCTAGCCGTGTGTAGGACAGGAGTTGGATAGGTAGAGTCAGACTGAAAAATTCAATGCCATAGCCGGGATTTGAACCACAAATCTCCCAGTCTCTAGCTGTGTGTAGGACAGGAGTTGGATAGGTAGAGTCAGACTGAAAAATTCAGTGCCATAGCGGGGATTTGAACCACGGATCTTCCAGTCTTCAGCCAGTTGCTCTACCACTGAGCTACCATATCAACATGCCGGCATAGCATTGAATTTCTCAACTGACTCGCATGTTTCCCGGTAAACCACAAGGTGTTCTCAAATTATTTTGAGATGACAGCCCCAATGGCGACTTACAATGTTGTAAGTACTGTAGGTCCCAGGATTCATAGTATAGCCAACTATTATGGTCAAGTGTATTGGATTAATTGTTTTTTCACACAAGCCGTGTGTAGGACAGGATCAGAAATTATTTGTTTCTCAACTTACTCCGTTATAGGAAAATAAACTTCTCAAAACATTCCTGGTATTTTTATCCTCTCCAAAAATTGGAATTGTCAAGTTCTGTAAAATAGCTTCTGTCTAAATTATGATCCTGTGAGCTATTTCTGCATATTTGAGAAATGGAACACTGAGTATGGCAGGTATTCATGCTGTTTGGCAGCGACAACTCTGGATGAATGTGCTGGTGCATTGAGGTTGAACAGACTTCTTTGCAAATGGGGTAGTGTCTCTAATTTCTTGTAGTATTGAGCAATAATCATTTTTCCTTTAACGAAGAAGTCACCCTTTGCAACCCAAGATGTCATCGCTATCACTTTTCTGGCCAATGATAAGACCATCTGTTTTGTTTGCAAGCAAGCTATTGGTTTGATTGTTGTTTGGTTTCTAGAGTTTAATAATGAATCCAAGTTTGATTAACAGTTACAAATTCTTCACTTGAATAGCTACAAACACAGTTTTAAAGTTGAGTGAACGCCACACTCATTTGTTCTCTTCTGACAGCAATCAACTTTTGTTTGATGATCAGCAAGAATCATATCGTGGACATTTCCAATGGTTTCCTTGGTAACCACATCTCCACATTTAAAGTTGCCTTAGATCATAGGTCCCCATAAACAGCATACAATTTTGCTTTTATCTTCTCAAAAATGTTTCCATTCACAAAAATGGATCATTGAAAGATCCTTCACTTTCTCCATTTTTGCAAAAACACACTGAAATGCTGCCAAATAACGGGTCATCGAGAAGTCGCTCCGTACCTCCCGTGTAACCAAGATTCCCCTAGAGTCGGGAATTCTGGTGGCAGCACTGGCTGGTGCGAGTGTATGGTAAAAATGTTTCACTGGTTAAGAAACTGCTAGGTTCACTATATTCATGCATGAAAGGTAATGTAGAAAAATAACATGCAACTAACCTGTTTAAACAAAATGTTGAAAATGTTTACCATTTTCTTGAAGACACAAATTCACTCTAACACTGTAAGTAATGTCTCCTTTGTTACGGATGTTATATAATCTTCTATTGCTGTTTTCAGCTCATCGATTGTTTTTGGATTGTCCTTATAGACTGAAGCTTTAGCGGCTCCCCAAAGAAAATAATCAGGAGACAGCAGAGGACAGAGATCTTCAGAAATTAGTCTTTCCCCAAAAATTCCACTAACAGTCCCATGGATTTATGTGATGTATGAGCAGTGGCGTTATCTTGTTGAAAAAATGCACTGTTCACTTCATTTTCATTTAGCTGTGAAATAAATGGAAAAAGAATATCCAAGCAATAAACATCTGAATTAACTGAGTTATGGAAAAAAATTGGTCCAATAATCGCACACCGTACATCAATTTTCTCTGAATGTTAAGGGGTTTCCTGAATTGCATTAGGATTTTCAGTAGACCATACTTGCATATTTTGTGAATTTATGCACCCTGATAAGTGGAACCAAGCTTCATCAGTAATAATGTCCTATCTATCACGTCAATTCCATGGTGCAAAATAAACCTCTGATACCATTCACAATACTTAACTCTTTTCCTGCGATCTGTGGGTTTTAATTCGTGGACGACTGATACCTTATATGGATACAAATCTAGTTCTTTTTTGACTGCTTTGTATGCGGAACCATAAGTAATATCACATTGTTGGGCCAATTTGTTTATTCATTTCTGTGGACTTTTAAGCATTCTATCCAATAGTTTTTGTTCTGTTAGCACACTGGGTCTTCCACTTCTAACAGCATCATGCAAGGAATCTAACTCCCGAAATTTATTAATTAAATCATGCACAGTATTGAGTTAGGGAACCTGACAATGAAGTTTTGTTTCACTTTCTCAGTATAATTACCACGTCCATTAAAAAGATTTTCCACTAGAAACACATGCTTCTCTGTAGAATACACTGATTTCACTTCAGGCACACGTCACAACATAGTAGACCATACTACATATTATACATACACAACTCGCAGCTGCTGATAATCATAATGTCGCGTTGGAACCGAATGTGATAAACCTAGCAATGCCAACCTTTTATCGAGCAGTGGCCAGTAGCAAGGTGCGGAGCAAGTTCTTGATGACCCTTACAAAGTAACCTATAAATCAATAGCAGCTTTGTTATGACAGGACATGACGGTGAAGCAGATTTAATGGGTTCAAGCCCCGGAAATTTCCTTAAAAAATGTATAAAGAGAAATTAAATGTAATTCTAATTTCTGGCCAATGCATGCAAAGATAAATTTATGTAAGAAGAAAATGGCCAACTTTGTGCTTAAGAAAATAGCAAATTTCTAAAGGAGAGGGATATTATAAAACATGATTGATGAAGAGATGTAATTTTATATTAGGGAAGAGAATTTATTGTATAAATAAATGTTACAGTATAAGAATATAAATATGTATGTGTAGCAAAGCATCACGCAAGCAACGCGCTGACCAGAGTGATGTACGTGCAGCTTGTGTTACCCATCAGCTTTCTTTTCATAGTAAAAAGTGTATTGTTCAAACAGTATGGATCCAGTTTCTTTATTTTTGGTAATACATATAGGATACTTGCATTCCTTTGCAACAAGCCGCCTGAGATAACTGCGTTTGATTGCGCACAGCCCAGCTAGACGATATCATGACAGAAACATAAAAGAAGTAATAGTTCTTGTATGTGTAGAGCGAAGGTAGTGTGAAACATTACGCACTACGACAGCCCAACATATACAAATCTGATGTGTTCCATTCACATGACTTTCTCTACATCTCTGAAACAAGTTATTGTTAAAAAGTGTATGCTTCTATTTACTTCATGCTAAACGAGAAAAAATTAGCAGAAATAGTCTTATTACTTGCTTCCTTGTAAGTAGAAGTGAAATAAGGGAGTACCAAGGTTAAAGTGATAGTCAAAAGCTGATTGCTATGTGACTGAAGTTCCTTTGTTTGTTGTTTGATGAAGTCCTGTATGAGAAAAGTCGGTATAAGTTTTTAAAAGCTGAAACTAAAAACAAGGAATATCTCAAAAACGATCAACTCCACAAAAAAATGTGTATTATAAATTATGTGTTTTAATGTGCTCTACATTTTCTGTGTCGTAGGTTTTTTGTCCTTCTCTTGGTTTAGCAGTTATGCAAAATTCTGTAAAATTCATCCAGAATAAAGTAGTCTTTAGAGGCTATTCCCAGAAAATTCAAGATATACATTTTATTTGCCAGGTAAATATCTTTAATATACAATATTTTATTCAAAATTGTTAGAGCCATTTTTGAGAAAATCAAACTTTTCAAAAAAAGTTCCATGTAAAGGGTAGTTTAGGGGGGGGATTTTCTTGAAAATCTTTGTGTTGCATCTCTGGAAGATACCAAACTTAAATATCTAGTTTGGTTTTAAACAGATTTTTCGTTTTTGAGCTATGCTACCCACAGACAGACACACAATGGTTACTGTAATATCTGATGCTTTACTTTTGTTGCAGGTCAGAGATTTGGTCTTCTTGAAATGAAGGTGGTGTTGTCGTCAATTCTGAGAAGATTCAGAATTGAATCATTAGACAGACCTGAGGATATTGCTGCAATGTACGAGTTGATATGCAGACCTAAGACAGATATTCGGCTGAAACTGCATCCTAGGTAGAGCAAAAACCCCAAGTGCACACCTGTGTTGTCTTCAGAAATATACCCTTGAAGAGACATCACTCTCAATCTATTATTACTTTCTCTATACGTACTATGTATTTCATTTCATACCGGGATTTCACCGCAAATGCCCGTCTGTGTGTGTGTGTGTGTGTCTGTGGGCAGCATAGCTCAAAAACTAAAAGACAGTTAAGTACCAAAGTTAGTATTTAAGGTTGGTATCTTCCAGAGATGCAACACAAAGATTTTCAGAAAAATTCCCCCATCCCAAACTACCCTTGACATGGAACTTTTTACAAAAACTTTGATTTTCTCAAAAATGGCTCTACCGATTTTGTTTAAAATATTGTGTATTCAAGATATTTACCTGACAAATAAAATGTATATCCCATATTTTCTGGGAATAGCCTCTAAAGACTACTTTATTCTGAATGAATTTTATGGAATTTTGTCCATCTGTTATGGTTTAGCAGTTATGCAAAATTCTGTAAAATTCATTCAGAATAAAGTAGTCTTCAGAGCCTATTCCCAGAAAATTCAAGATATACATTTTATTTGTCAGGTAAATATCTTTAATATATGATATTTTAATCAAAGTTGTTAGAGCCATTTTTGAGAAAATAAAAATTTGCAAAAAAAAATTCCATGTAAAGGGTAGTTTGGGGTGGGGGGATTTTCATAAAAATCTTTGTGTTGTATCCTTGGAAGATACTAAACTTAAATACCAAGTTTGGTATATAACGGTCTTTTTGTTTTTGAGCTATGCTGTTCACACACACATAGACCTTCTTTCAGAAATGCTGGATTCTGGGGGACCCAAAACAGGTATTTCCGGTGAAATCTCTGTATGGAATTTTTGAGTTGAGGACATTACCTTCTCTATGCACTATGTACATAGTACGTGTAGAGAAAGTAAAAAAAAAAAAACTACACAAAATAATTTGTTTTTGTAAGGGCTTATTGAATGCCCTCGTAACTTAGTTGGGTACCTGACGGACACCACAGGAAGGCAATGAAACAACTTGTGTATATATTTTATATTTAATACTTTTTACAGCACAGACAAGTGGCAATAAAACGTTGTGCTGTGTCCATCTTGTGACAAACACAGCTTCATTTCTAAGGCCAACTAGAGGAAACATATTAAACCAAACTCTTTTTGTAACAGTCTGTGCGTGTTTGTAATCTGACGTGTTCCATTCACATCACTTTCTCTACCTCTCTGCAAAAAATATTTTTAAAAAGCTTATGCTTTTATTTCATGCTAATCAAGAACAAATTAGCAGAAATAGTCTTATTACTTGCTTCCCTGTAAGTAGAAGTGAAATAAGGGAGTACCATAGGTTACAGCTGGTTGCTATGTCACTGAAGTTCCTTTGTATGGACATGAGTTGACAAATTCATGAATGAGAAAAGTATGTTTTTTAAAGCTGAAACGAATAACAAGGAATATCTCAAAAACAATCAACTCCACACAAAAAATGTATATAACATAAATTGTGTGTTTTAATGTGCTCTGCACATTTGTGTGGTACAGTTCAGCAATTATGCAAAATTCTGTAAAATTCATCTAGAATAAACCAGTCTTCAGAGGCTATTCCCAGAAAATTCTAGATATACATTTTGTTTGTCAGGTAAATATCTTTAATATATGATATTTTAATCAATCATTAGAACCATTTTTGAGAAAATAAAAATTTTTGAAAAACGTTCCATGTAAAGGGTAGTTGGGGGTGGGAAGATTTTCTTGAAAATCTTTGTGTTGTATCCTTGGAAGATACCAAACCTAAATACCAAGTTTGGTTTTTAACAGACTTTTAGTTTTTGAGCTATGCGGCCTACAGGCACACACACGGACATTTTTCTAAAAATCCTTTTTTTGGATTCAGGGAGTCTCAAAACATGTATTTGTGATGAAATCTCAGTATGGAATTTTTGGGTGCATTACAATACCTACTCCATACACTATGTGCATAGTACGTGTAGAGAAAGTAAAAAGTTTGCCATAATTGCTGGAGTGTCTCTCATGATTTCATTTCATTTATTCTGGATCAATTTTATGGAATTTTTCTGATCAATACCGTTAATGATCATTGTATTTATAAATATTACAATGTATTGCATTTTGTGTATATTAGTGTTTGTGTTTTATATTAAAATTAAACTGATGTATACTTTGACTTGCACGAATGTGTCAAATGAATTTTTTTTTGAGTATTTAGCAATGACACAAGGTCTGTAAAGCCTGATGTTTTGATATTTTACACTCTAGTACATAATTGTAAATCTTTGCATTGTAAATATGTATTGTAATTTGTTGACATTTATGAAGAGTACATAATACAATAATCATGTTTTAGTTTACTACTAGTAACTATTATGTCGATAATTTGAAAACTATCATCTGACATAACATTAGTTTTACATATAATGAAATTATATTTATTTATTTTTACACTTTAACACTATATTTTGATACTCTTTTTTTTTAAGTGCATGCAAAAAAATATTCTGTTGTTTTTGTAATCTATGCTTTTAGCACTAGAGCTTTATACATTTTTTTTTTTCATAGTATATAAACATATGTATACATGTATATGCCTTGACAAGTTCTATGTTCAGTGGCTTTCTGGCCTAAACGAACCTACAGAATGCTTTCTAATCTAATCTAAAACTGTTAAACCATAAAAGATGGACAAAAACTTACCGCACAGAAAGTGTAGAGCACATTAAAACACACAATTTATGTTATATACATTTTTTTTTTTTTTGGTGGAGTTGATCATTTTTAAGATACTCCTTGTTTTTGGTTTCAGCTTTAAAAAACATACTTTTCTCATATAGGAATTTGTCAACTGCTGTCCATAGAAACAAAGGAACTTCAGTCACATAGCAACCAGCTTTTGACTATCACTTTATCCTATGGTACTCCCTTATTTCACTTCTACTTACAAGGAAGCAAGCAATAAGACTAATTCTGGTAATTTTTTCTCGATTAGCATGAAGTAAATAGAAGAATAAGCTTTTTAACAATAATTTGTTGCAGAGATGTAGAGAAAGTCATGTGAATGGAACACATGAGATTGTTGTTAAGATATAATTTATTAATTGTTTTGACAATCTAGTGTTATCTTGTTTAACAGCTGGATAATCCAACACAATGGCAAATATTATAATGAGTAAATTTATTTCATTTCAAACAAATAAAAAATTACACAGTGAAACTAAACATTTTTGCTTGCTTTGTTTGCAAGTTTGAGGAGTTTATTTGGTTGAAAATGAAAAGTGCACGATATCTAACACCAAAGTGGATTAAATCAAGGATTTACTTAAATATATTCAGCTTTACATTTCCACTTATGTCCATAAGAAGGGATTTTATGAGTTTAATGCATAAATACTACAACTTTTTTTGCTTTAGAAATAAAAATTAAGGTACCTAAGTAAAAAAATAATTAGGCTAACTCTGTTCAACTTTAAGCGTACACTGTTGCTAGTTCCTTTTCCTTTAAGACACTTAACAATCACTTCCTGAAGCATATAAAATAGCAATACAATGTGACATTGTAACTCTTCAGTGAGACAATTGAGCACACAGGCACACAAATGGTGGAAAAAGTAAACAAAGCTGTAGCCATCCTTTGAGTTTGATAATGTTTGGATACAAATGAATGCAATTATTGTTATTCGTATAGTAGTAGAAGTTCACAGCTGAAGTCAAGATTGGCCATGTTCAATTTGAGGAGTTTCATCAGTAAGTATATCAGACATCTTCAAGGTGTGACCTAAGTCTCAGTGACGGCTCTGGGATTTGATTGGCTTACATTAGAGTTCACTATTGGCTATGCTGATAGTTTGCACACTATGCGCACATAGCATAGATCAAGAAGTGTGTGTTGTTATTCATTAACATTAATGGACTATGACAAACTCATAAACTTATTTGCCTCTTGTTATTTAAACAGACATCTAATATGGGTGATGTACCTTTCCATTAATATGTTTCTACTTAAATTTTAATAAACACACTTATGGTGTTTGCCACTCATACTTGAGTATCCAAACTAGTGAAACCATTCTCTATGTTGTGAAAATTTAAGTAATATATGTATTGCAAGTTGGGGTGGGGGCAGCAAATGTCTTTTTTTGCCCAGGGGCATCAGAGGTTCTAAATTTGGGCCTGAATGCGAGTGTCTGGTTAACGAATATTGGGGAAATCCTGTGATTTTCAAAAGTCTAGTATAGGAAAAAAATGTATGGTCTTAAATTGCATTTAATTTTTATTATTAATAAATTCAAAATAGTGTTTAGTTTCAAAATTGCCTTACCCTCCCTATATTTGTAGGGCTGACACAGTCCTAGGACTTACAAGCGGATGTCTAGGGGTCAGAAGCCAGTGGCACGAAACCACAGAATGGAGAACACGGTCCATAGGTGAGGAAGTGGATCATATGAAATGAGTGGTGGGGGAAACCAGAGGACCCGGAGAAAACCCACCCAGTTGCTGCTTCATCCACATGCAGGTGCTTGGGATCGAACTGACGCTGCCTAGGTGGGAGGCAAGCGAACTAACCCTCAACCAAAATAGTGCACTTTACCTAAATAGAACAGAAAACAAAACAAAATTATAAATAAGGCTTGACACTCAAGGGGACATTGTTACACTGACGTTATACATCAAATTGGGATTTTTTTTGTGAAAGGCTTTTGCAATAATCTGTAACAAAGAGTAGTGACATGCTATTGGAAGTAATTATAATAAAGTGAAGTGTGCAGGGTAAAAACAAATGTTTACTTTCTCTACACGTACAATGTACATAGTGTATAGAGAAGGTATTGTATTGTACCCAAAAATTCAATACCGAGATTTCACCGGAAATATGTTTTGGGTCTCCTTGAATAAAAAAAAAAAAAGCATTTTTGAAAAAAGGTCTGTGTGTGTGTGTGGACAGCATAGGTCAAAAACAAAAAGACCAATACCAAATACCAAACTTGGTGTTTAAGTTTGGTATCTTCCAAGGATGCGACACGAAGATTTTCAAGAAAATTCCCCTACCCCCAACTTCCCTTTACATGAAACTTTTTTTCCAAAAATTTTGATTTACTCAAAAATGGCTCTAACAATTTTGATTAAAATATTGTATATTAAAGATATTTACCTGACAAATAAAACATATATCTTGAATTTTCTGGGAATAGACTCTGAAGACTACTTTATTCTGGAGGAATTTAACGGAATTTTGCATAACTGCTAAACCATAACAGATGCACAAAAACTTACCACACAAAAAATGTAGAGCATCTTAAAACACACAATTTATATTACATACATTTTTTTGTGGAGTTGATAGTTTTTTAGATATTCCTTATTTTTTGTTTCAGCTTTAATGAACTTATACTTTTCTCATACGGGAATTTGCCAACTCATGTCCATACAAACAAAGGAGCTTCAGTCACAAAGCAACAAGCTTTTGACTATCACTTTAACCTATGGTATGCACTTATTTCACTTGTACTTACAAGGAAGCAAGTATTAAAACTATTTCTGGTAATTTTTTCTCAATTAGCATGAGGTAAATATAAGCATAAATTTTTGTTGCAAAGATGTAGAGAAAGTGATGTGAATGGAACACATCAGAGTTTTATCCATTCGAAGTAAGGCAAGTGTCATAATCTGGCTCCATGTTATCATTAAATAGTTAATTTTGTTATTTAACTCTTGTGGTTCAGAGCATCATCCTATGCTGGGCACGAAAGACAACTTAATTATGCTCAGAGGCCTCTTTATTAGCCTTGAGGTCATACATCCTAGAATGCGACTAACACTTTTTTCCTTTTGCAAGGGAAGTAAAGGCCAAACCAGGTTTGAACCCATGACCTTGCTGTTACCCCTAGACTATAGACAAACTGCTAAACCCCAATCTGGCAGCTTTCACTCCCTATATTGGCTCAACTAGCAATGGGGCAATTTCAACCAATCGCGCTCTTCTGACTGGAGCAATATTGTGGAAACATCTTATCGCAACTGATGTTCGTTTCTTTAATCTCCGTCTTAGTAACAAGGTGACAATCCAGTCAGCTCCACAATTGCATTTTCAATTAATTGAGTTACAATGTTTATTTAAAGTTTTATCCAGTTCATAATGTATTAAGTTAAAAAAAAGGAGTGGAAATAATCATCATTTGTATTTCTTATGCATGAGATGAGCGCAATAACCTCAAACAAAATAACGTTTGTTTCCATTTCATGTATTAGTTATTAAAAGTTGAAATAAAATAATTGTTCCCTATTTGTATTGTTGCTATCGTTATTTGTACATTGGGTGTCAACCATATCATAATTCACAATGCATGAAGAATTATTGTTAAAAAGCTAATGCTTCTATTTATTTCATGCTAATTGTGAAAAAATGACCAGAAATAGTTTTATTACTTGTTTCCTTGTAATTAAAAGGGAAATAAGGGAGTAGCATAGGTTAAAGTGATAGTCAAAAGCTGGTTGCTATGTGACTGAAGTTCCTTTGTCTGTATGGACACGAGTTGTCAAATTCCTGTATGAGAAAAGTACAAGTTTTTTTAAAGCTGAAACCACAAACAAGGAATATCTCTAAAGCAATCAATGCCATGAAAAAAATGCATATAACACAAATTGTGTGTTTTAATGTGCTCTACATTTTTTGTGAAGTAAGTTTTTGTCCATCTTTTACCGTTTAGCAGTTATGCAAAATTCTGTACAATTAATCGAGAAAAAAGTAGTCTTCAGAGCCTATTCCCAGAAAATTCAAGATGTACATTTTATTTGTCAGGTTTTTAATCAAAATCGTTATAGCCATTTTTGAGAAAATCAAAATTTTTGAAAAAATTTACATGTAAAGGGTAGTTAGGGGTGTTGCATTCCTGAAAGATACTAAACTTAAATACCAAGTTTGGTATTCAACAGTCTTTTCATTTTTGAGCTATGCTGTCCACAGACAGACACACAAATATGGACCTTTTTCTGAAAATGCTTTTTTTTTGATTCAGGGGGACCCAAAACATGTATTTCTGGTGAAATCTCGGTATCAAATTTTTGGGTGGAATGCAATACCTTCTCTATTAAAAGCTGAAATAAAGTAATTGTTCCCTATTTCTATTGTTGCTATATATTTGTACATAAACATGATAAAATGTCTCTTCCTATATATTATAGCCTTGTGTTTTTATCCCTTAGGTGGTGAATTATCAACAAGATGAAGACACTTGTGGTGTTACCCATGACATGTCTGAGTGTGCTTTTCATCCCCACCATACAAATATTGATATAAGAGAATCTCTTTACAGGGTTATTCCAAGTCCTGACAATGACATCTAGATGCTCTGCAGTGGATAATGCAACAACAAACATGCATTCTTGTATTTGATAACATTGTTTGCTTTACTGTTCCAAAACACAAGCCTGTTAAAAACTTTAAGTTTACTCCACCATTTCTGAGGCTGTGTGAATCGAAGTTTTTTACTCAGTTCCAAGGAACTCTCTCACACAGATTGTCTTAACTTTTTACTTGATATTCACAAAAATACAAGTATCCTTTCAGTTCTAATGCCCATACAATACTCACTTTTAAATCAGTTTCCTGCAAGAAATTCTGACATTTGTAATAATACATACAGAGCCTTTGTTTGGGGATTTGCTTGCCCTGCACTGTACCGTTCTATTACCTCTCTGTATGCCAGCTAATCAGTTGATATGAACTTAATTGATACATTGTGAGATGATGTGTTATAGTGTTTTAAAAGTCCAGCAACTTTGTGCACTTCAATTTGTAATCTTGAGGGTGAAACACGATTATTTTTGATAAGAAACCAATTGTGGTCTTACAGAGGAAAACCTCAAGAGTTCCTAAGAAATCTCTGAGAAATACCTGACAGAAATCAGAAATTTTGCAGTCAATATATCTTCAAAATGAAAATCCTCTAATCCTCAGGATGAATCTTCTAAAATTTACACCACGTATATTTTGGAAATGGAAAGTACTTTTGATAAAAGTGAATGATAATCAGGGACTCGTATTTACAGATTTTAATAATTCTTAGAAACTGTTATTTTTTGGCCAAACATAATTTTTTAAATGGAAAAATGCCTATTAATGCCAACAAAATAAAAGTGGAGTGAATTACAATGTGAATGATGTTTATTGCAGGATTGTAGTTTACAATAAATTATATTTTGAAAAGTTTCCACACAGAACAATTATTTGTTTACATTGCAACTACACCAGATGATACGCTGCCTGCACTGAAATGCTACAACTTGTGAGGCAGACTGGAAGCTGCTGGTGGCCATTTTGAACATAACCTCTTTGCTTGTGAGAAACCACACAAGTATTGTACTCCCATTAGTGGTACAAGAGACAGTGTGTTGTTTTCTGAAAAAACTGCTTCCATGATAAACACCACTTTATATTGCTGAAATCAATCGACATTGTTCCAGCTAAGTAATTATGCTTGATCAAAAAATCTGATGTGTTCCACTCACATGACTTTCTCTACATCTCTGCAACAAATTTCTTTTTTCTTTTTGTAGCTTAACGTCCTTTAACCTGGTTGGTCATATCGGACGATGAATGAAATTGGTGAAATGATGCTCAAATGATCTCTGGGTCCATGGAGCTTATAGTTACTCGACATTCTTCTTCTCAGGATAAGGAAAAACCCCGAAAAAACCTTACAAATTATTGTTAAAAAGCTTATTGTTCTATTTATTTAATGCTAATCGAAAAAAATTAGCAGAAATTGTCTTATTACTCTCTTCCTTGTAAGTAGAAGTGAAATTAGGGAGTACCATAGGTTAAAGTGATAGTCAAAAGCTGGTTGCTATGTGACTGAAGTTCCTTTGTAAACAGGAGTTGACAAAGCCCTGCGTGAGAAAGGTATAATTTTTAAAGTTGAAACCAAAAACAAGGAATATCGCAAAAACGATCAATTCCATGAAAAAAAATCTGAATGTGTACCATTCACATGACTTTCTCCATATCCCTGCAACAAATAATTCTTAAAAAGCTTATAATTCTATTTGCTTTATGCTAATGAGATAAAAAAATTAGCAGAAAAAGTCTTATTTCTCGCATCCTTGTAAGTAGAAGTGAAATAAGGGACAACCGTAGGTTAAAGTGGTAGTCAAAAGCTGGTTGCTCTGTCAATGAAGTTCCTTTGTTTATATGGATAGGAGTTGACAAGTTCCAGTATGAGAAAAGTATACGTTTTTCATAGCAGAAACCAAAAATAAGGAATGTCACAAAAACGACGAACTCCACGAAAAAAATGTATATAACATAAATTGTGTGTTTTAATGTGCTCTACATTTTTTGTGCAGTAAGTTTTTGTCCATCTCTTACGGTTTAGCAGTTATTCAAAATTTAGTAAAATTCATCCAGAATAAACTATTCTTCAGAGCCTATTCCCAGAAAATTCAAGATATACATTTCATTTGTCAGGTAAATATGTTTAATATCCGAAATTTTAATCAAAATCGTTAGCCATTTTTGAGAAAATCAAAATTTTCGAAAAAAATTCCATGTAAAGGGAAGTTGGGGGTGGGGGATTTTTCTCAAAATCTTTGTGTCGCATCCCTGAAAGATACTAAACTTAAATACCAAGTTTGGTATTTTACCGACTTTTCGTTTTTGAGTTATCGTGTTCACAGACACAAGGACACACACATATGGACCTTTTTGTGAAAATGCTTTTTTTGGATATTGGGAACCCTAAAACATATATTTCCGGTGAAATCTCAGTATCAAATTTTTGGTGGAGTGCAATACTTTCTCTATACACTATGTACATAGTGCGTATGGAGAAAGTAAAATGCAAATAACATAAATTGTGTGTTTTAAAGTGCTCTATATTTTTTGTGTGGTAAGTTTTTTTTTCCATCTTTTACGGTTTAGCAGTTATGCAAAATTCTTTAAAATTCGTCCAGAATAAAGTAGTCTCCAGAGGATATTCCCAGAAAATTCAAGATATACATTTTATTTGTCAGGCAAATAACTTTAATGTATAATATTTTAATAAAAATCGTTAAGAGCCATTTTTGAGAGAACCAAAATTTTCGTAAAAAGTTCCATGTAAAGGGTAGTTTGGGGTGGGGGGATTTTTCTCAAAATCTTTGTGTTGCATTCCTGTAAGATACTAAACTTAAATACCAAGTTTGGTATTTTACCGACTTTTCGTTTTTGAGTTATCGTGTTCACAGACACACTGACACATGGACCTTTTTGTGAAAATGCTTTTTTTATATACAGGGTACCCTAAAACATATATTTTCGGTAAAATCTCGGTATTGAGTTTTTGGGTGGAATGCAATACCTTCTCTATACACTATGTTCATAGTACGCATAAAGAAAGTAAAAATACAGTTTCAAGCATTATTAGAAGCTGTGTATAAGCTGTAAAAAGAAGCCTCTGACTGCCTCTCAGTTCAATGGAAATAGCATTACCATTTTTAAAATACTTATGAGAAGTTCTAGAGTTCAGCAATTTCAACTACAGATATTAGAGAAAACTTGGTAAAATAAAACTTGACTATTCTGGAACAACAAACTTGTTCTTTTAATAATGCCCACCATTTTCCTTGCATTGACAAACACTTGAAGCAATGGATGTGCAGGTTTTGTGTTAGGTTATGTAATGCCCACCATTTTTGTTGCACTGACAAACACTTGAAGCCATGGATGTGCAGGTTTTGTGTTAGGTTATGTAATGCCCACCATTTTTGTTGCATTGACAAACACTTGAAGCAATGGGTGTGCAGGTTTTGTTTTAGGTTATGTAATGCCCACCATTTTTGTTGCATTGACAAACACTTGAAGCAATGGATGTGCAGGTTTTGTGTTAGGTTATGTAATGCCAATGCCACAACTGCTGTCTGTTGCAGTGAAAGCTGACTATTACTATCAACAGTTCTGCCTCCACAATATTAAACTATTGAAGCTCTAGTCTTAAATGTAATATGGGAAAAACAAAATATGGTGCAATTTAATGCTAGAAAGAAAAGTATTTCCAATATTAGCTTGCAAATTCAGGGTAACACTATAGAGGAAGTAAACTACATAAATTTCTAGGCATATTTGTTGATAATCAGCTAAAATGGGTGGAACATATTTGCAAATCAATTTTTCTATTAAGGTATTTTCTGATGTATGGGGATATGCACATTTGCAAACTTATTTATTTTGGTTGCATTTACTTACACTTCCCGTATAGAATAGAAATTTGGGGCTCTTCTGTGAAAACTAATCAGATAAAATATTTATTCTTAAAAAAAGATGCATCTGACTGATATACAAATTAAAACCAAAGGACATATGCATCAATAATAAAATATTTACCATGCATTCTCTGTATATTTATAGGACTATAATTGATAAACAGAATTTAATAAGAAATTATAAACTACATGAACATAAAGGAACAAGTTTGATATCCACAGGCATAATTTAAACAGAGGTATTACAGAGAAAGATATTAAAGCTTTTCAATAGATTACCATCACAAATAAAAACTACTACAAATACTTCAAAAATGCAATTTAAAGATAAATTAAAAGAATATTTAATAAATACGAGTATGTATAATTTAAATGAGCTATAACTATACAAAATTGTAGACATTTGTAATTGTATATAATCTAGGAAATAAGGCTGACATGTAAAACTGATAACTGAATACATTACATCTAAAAATGCTGATTCAATGATTAATTACTTAGCTGTATGGGAATGTTGACTATACTCACAAACAAATGTGTTATATTATCAGGGTAATTTATATTTCGAATAATGCTAATAATCACTTACTTGGTTTTATTATATGGCCATTAATACAAATCTACATGCCTTTAGTTTATATGAGAAATCTATGTGCTAGAATTTAAGGGGTGAGTGTTTAATTCTGCCAACAAACAGCGTGCTTCTCAATCTCAAGAAAATCTGCTTCACTCGACATCCAAACAAAGGCTTTGTATTTCAGCAGTTTCATTAAAAGCAAACATAAATATATATATATATAAAAAAAGCTAAATATATTTACTGGTTTTGTTATAGAACAGCGCTATTAAAGTCCATGCCTATCACCATTTAGTTTATGTGAGCCCAGTCCATCCTATGCAGTTGACAGCAAGCTAGACAAAGACAACAAATCTTTGAGTAGTAAGGCTACTTATGTAACATCAAGTGTCAAGATGATAATTATTATTGCTATGGAATATTATTGGATGGATAATAGTACAACACATAATACACATTTAGAGCTTTGGCACTTGCAAATGTTCCCTCTAACTAATGTTATTCAGTAATTTATTTTTTATCTTATTCCACTTTTAGTGTTTCCGTTGAGCCAGATAAGAGTTCTAGAAACTGTGTGTGCTGTTACCCAGCCTTCTTTCTTTCTTTTTATCACTTGATATTATGCATGCATTTTTGCTGTGCATTTAATACAAGTTATACTTAACAATGAAATTAAATACATGGAGAGACAAAGAAGAATATAATTGTAATTATTCATTGACTGGATCTCTAACTTAAACATAACAGCTTCATATATTTTGTGTCCATTACACAAATTGAGAATCCTTATCTTGAGTAACAAAATCACTAGATTGGTGATACAACACATAAGACTCATCAGTTTGGTTTTGCATGGCAAGAGGTTTGTTGAAGGGACTTAGCCCTTCCCGTACCATGTCAGGCTCCAACAGATTCATAATAATAGGCTGAATACAAACAGCCAACACATTAGTAAGAAATTCTCTCTTATTGATAAATGTTAATAGAAATTGTTTGTTCACAAATTTAGCAGCTGGCCCACACTCTTGGTATGGAGATAAAATATAAATTACTTTAAATATTTGTTTCTTAGCTCTAATAAAAGTTTATTTTGTAATAAAAATACTAGTTGTAATGCAATGTCAGTCAGCAGGATAAATTTAAAGCAAACATTAGCTCAAAGACATTTAAAAATATGTTTCTATGATGAGAGATAAAGAATCAGCTATAAAAGTGTATAGTAAATTGATCTGTTGGCTTTGCGCCACACAGGGTCTTCAAGGATGAGTCACTGGCCAGCAGCAGTGCTACCACGTCTCATATACACATTCCTCGTTGTCAGTCTTATTTGCTTTCAATTTTACAAGGGCAGCACTCAACATTTTTACAATACCATAATTATAAAAAACACTTTTTACAAGATGTATATTAAACCAACATTTAAATATTGTGAAAAGATACTAATAACTCCAAATATAGAAAAACTTAATATTCTACAAAATCAAATTCTTCGCCTAGTAACTGGAGCTGTTAAAACCACCCCAGTACTTGCTCTGCAAATTTTAATAAATAATCCAAGACTGGAACTTGACATTGAACATCTTAGAATATGAAAAATTAATCAGACTACCTTTTAATGACTGGGAAAAAAGAAAACCACAAGTAAACTTAAAAACTCAACAGTTTCCTTAATAAAATCAAAGAAGTCAAACATAAATTAAAACTTCCTTACTTAAAAGTAAACATTCAAACAACTATTAACTGATTAGAACTATTTGATATTGAACACTACCTACACTTAGCTGAAGAATTTTCAAGATCTGAAACCTCTTTGTGTATTCTGAAACAAATGACACTAGAAATAATGAATTAAGATACCCTAGCAATGAATGGCTACATATTTATTCTGACGGTTCTAGCTTACGAAAAACCAGTGGTACTGGCGCAGGTGCAATATTCTCTCTTTTCTCTTTCTACAAAAGATTAATTTTAAATACCACAAATTTTTATGGAGAGATTTTGGCAATACTTCAGAGCTTACAAAACCTACTATATCATATAAATAAATTTGAAAAAGTTGTACTATTATCTGACTCTAAAGCAGCTATAACATCTGATGTAACACTGAATAACCTAAATATTGCAGAATGCTGCAAAATCACAAAACAACTAATGAATTTAAATAAAAGATTAATACTTCAATGGATACCAGCACATTGCGGAATACAGGGTAATGAAACAGCTGATTTTTTACCAAAAAAAGGGTAAAATTACATCTGATCCAATAAGTTATCACTTTATCAACATATAATAAAGAATATAATCTATTACAAACAAAAGGAAAATTTATGTAATAACACGACCAGAATCACTACATTACCAAGAAAATGCTGTGTAGCAACTTTTAGACTCCTAACAGACCATGATTGGTATAGTGAGATCTCCTTTCTGTACACTTAAAGAAGATATGGATGCGCTGCCCAACCTTTAGTCAACATCAGAATACTGGAATGCAAGAGAGCAAATGGCTTCACTGCTCCACAGTAGACACCAACTTTATATATGACAGCTACAGGGTCATTATTTTATATGGTAACTCACTCGCACTCATGGCATACTATTTATCAAAGGATCTTGAAAGGAAAGAGCTGAGAGCCTGCTAAGATGTTCCACATTTTGGTTGAGAACAAATAACAGGGCATGCCCCTGTGAAAAACATCTTAACACAATTGCAGTGCTTAAGGGTAGCTCAGACTGCAGATTTTGCAGGAAGGAGACACAAAGCTTTTGGGGAAATATTTATACAACCAGAAGTACACAGCTTGGAAATATATTTGGTGAAGAAACCTTATCAAAGGTTAGTATAATGAATTCAAATAAGAACGGTTGTTTCTTAAGATGAATTTGGTGAAGAATGACCAAAAAGTGCTCTTACTGTTTGGTAAGCAATTCCAAATAAACAACTCCCAATGTATAATGGTTAAAAGTGACACTCACCTCACTTAAAATGAAATCAATTCTGTAGGTGCCTCATCTCTGGGTCATTGGTATGTACATAGTGTAAAGAGAAGGTATAACATTCCACCCAAAAAGTTGATACTGAGATATCACTGAAAATATATCTTTTAGGGTTCCCTGTATTCAAAAAAAGCATTTTCACAAAAAGGTGCATGTGTGTGTGTGAGTGTGAACACGATAGCTCAAAAATGGAAAGTTGGTAAAATACCAAATTTGGTGCTTAAGTTTAGTATCCTCTAGGGATGTGACACGTAGATTTTGAGGGAAATCCCCCCCACCCCCAACCACCCTTTACATGGAAAAAAATTCGACAATTTTTATTTTCTCAAAAATGGCTCTAACGAGTTTGATTAAAACATTTTGTATTAAAGATATTTACCTAAAAAATAAAATGTATATCTTGCATTTTCTGGGAATAGCCTCTGAAGACTACTTTATTCTGCATGAATTTTATGGAATTTTGCATAACTGCTAAACCATAAGAGATGGACAAAAACTTACCACACAAAAACTGTAGACGGAAGTTTGGGGTGGGGGGGATATTTCTCAAAATCTTTGTGTCACATCTCTGGAAGATATAAAACTTAAATACCACGTTTGGTATTTTACCAATTTTTCACTTTTGAGTTATGTTCACGGACACACACCCAGACCTTTTAGTGAAAATGCTTCTTTTTTTTTTTTGGATACAGGGGACTCTAAAACATATATTTCCGGTGAAATCTTGGAATTGAATTTTTGGGTGGAGTGCAATACCTTCTCTATACACTATGTACATAGTATGTGTAGAGAAAGTAAAAATCAGGCATTTATAAAATGAACTGCCTAAACTGCAACAAGATTTATATCGGAAAAACAAAACAAAACAAAATTTGGAAACTAGGATGAAAGAACCCTTGAGAAGCATTAGGTACAAGTCTGCAATAGACAGCATTTTTGGTGTCAAAATCATAACATAAAGGAAGAAATACAGTTGATTAAATGTGGAAATGCAAATTTGGTAAAACATCTTTATCACCAAAAAAGAAGATCCCCTTATGAATTTTGAGCACCCTGCCGTGCTTGATGTCATCATATTGACAAGAGCATACCTGTTGCAAGGAGTGTCAGTCAACCTTGGGACCAAGCTGAATATCCAGCAGCATACAGACCTCATCTAGCACATTGTCATTTCCTTTTGTTTGCAAAAATTACACATAAAAAGCAAGGAATCAGTTTTTCGTCATCAGATGAATCAGTGGAACATTCAGTCTGACTCTACCTATCCAACTCCTGTCCTACATATGGCTAGAGACTGGGAGATCTGTGGTTCAAATCCCAGCTATGGCATTGAATTTTTCAGTCTGACTCTACCTATCCAACTCCTGTCCTACACATGGCTAGAGACTGGGAGATCTGTGGTTCAAATCCCAGCTATGGCATTGAATGTTTCAGTCTGACTACCTATCCAACTCCTGTCCTACACATGGCCAGACTGGGAGATCTGTGGTTCAAATCCCAGCTATGACATTGAATTTTTCAGTCTGACTCTAACTATCCAACTCCTGTCCTACACACGGCTAGAGACCGGGAGATCCTTTGGTTCAAATCCTGGCTATGACATTGAATTTTTCAGTCTGACTCTACCTATCCAACTCCTGTCCTACACACGGCTAGAGACTGGCAGATCCGTGGTTCAAATCCCAGCTATAACATTGAATGTGTCAGTCTGACTCTACCTATCCAACTCCTGTCCTACACACGGCTAGAGACTGGCAGATCCGTGGTTCAAATCCCAGCTATAACATTGAATTTTTCAGTCTGACTCTACCTATCCAACTCCTGTCCTACACAAGGCTAGAGACCAGGAGATCCATGGTTCAAATCCCGGCTATGGTATTGAATTTTTCAGTCTGACTCTACCTATCCAACTGCTGTCCTACACACGGCTAGAGACCGGGACATCCATGGTTCAAATCCCGGCTATGGTATTGAATTTTTCAGTCTGACTCCACCTATCCAACTCCTGTCCTACACACTGCTAGAGACCGGGACATCCATGGTTCAAATTTCGGCTATGGTATTGAATTTTTCAGTCTGACTCTACCTATCCAACTCCTGTCCTACACACGGCTAGAGACCGGGACATCCGTGTTTCAAATCCCAGCTATGGTATTGAATTTTTCAGTCTGACTCTACCTATCCAACTGCTGTCCTACACACGGCTAGAGACCGGGACATCCATGGTTCAAATCCCGGCTATGGTATTGAATTTTTCAGTCTGACTCTACCTATCCAACTGTAAACCTTGTTCCTTAAGTGACTCATGAAAAGTGGCATCATTGCTTTAACAAGCACTTTCAAATGCAAAAGAATATCAATATTAAAGGGAATATTTTGAATAAAAACCATAAAATTATTTAAACTTTGATTGATTTTGTAAAAATGTGCAGTGTTGCACTATTATAAGTAACAAAGTAACGTTACCCTGACGACAGATGGAGGATATGTATGATACATGTCCACTTCTGTGTTGCCATGCATGTTTTCATATACTCATCTTTGAAGAAGACACCACATACTTCTAAAACAACACAGATATTATAAATGTATTTCTGTGGCAGGGATACATGACAAACATTGATATCAATATTCAATAATTTACATTTTAAGCTTTATATACATAATTACAATAATACTTTGTTATATACATGTTTTAAAATGAAGGCTATGCGTAACACAGGAACACACTCAGCCTATATCACATATAAGTTTGTCTAACGTTATTTTTACCCGTAAAATGGTGCAGTTCCATCCGGAACAAAGGTCCCAACTCTGTACATCTCATGGCTTCATAATGGTACATACTTAAAAGTAATTGTCAAATATTTTCCAGAGAGATCTTTTCCTTTACATTTGTTAAATAATAATACACAAAAATAATGTTTTAAAGCTTCACTTGGAGCTGTTAAGTAATGAGACATAAACAAACTGTCTTGTCAGCAGCCTGCTTTTATTACACATGCCACCATTTAAACAAAACACTTACTTTCAAATTTTGAAAATATGCAAACCAGCTTTAACACGATGTGATTAATATTAATTTAAAAGAATTTGAGCCAGTTTTTGTAGCACAAACATCACTTAGTAATTACTTACTACTTTCTCTACATCTCTGCAACAAATTATTGTTAAAAAGCTTATGCTTCTATTTTCTTCATGCTAATTGAGAGAAAAAATAGCAGAAATAGTCTTATTACTTGCTTCCTCATAAGTAGAAGCGGAATAAGGGAGTACCATAGGTTAAAGTGATAGTCAAAAGCTCGTTGCTATATGACTGAAGTTCCTTTGTTTGTATGGACACGAGTTGACAAATTCCTGTATGAGAAAAATATGTTTATCAAAGCTGAAACCAAAAACAAGTAATATCTCAAAAATGATCAACTCCATGAAAAAATGTATATAACATAAATTGTGTGTTTTAACTTGCTCTACATTTTATGTGTGGTAAGTTTTTGCCCATCTCTTACGGTTTAGCAGCTATGCAAAATTGCATTAAATTCATCTAGAATAAAGTAGATTCAGAGCATATTCCCAGAAAAGTCAAGATATACGTTTCATTTGTCAGGTAAATATCTTTAATATGCAATATTTTAATCAAAATCGTTAAAGCCATTTTTGAGAAAATCAAATTTTTTGAATAAAGTTTCATGTAAAGGGTAGTTTAGGTTGGGAAGATTTTTCTCAATCTTTGTGTCGCATCCCAGGAAGATAGTAAACATAAAGACCAAGTTTGGTATTTTATCGACTTTTTGTTTTTGAGTTATGTTCACAGACACACACACACACCTTTTTCTGAAAATGCTTTTTTTTGGATGCAGGGGACCCTAAAATATATATTTCCGGTGAAATCTCAGTATCAAATTTTTGGGTGGAGTGCAATATGTTATCTATACGCTATGTACATAGTACGTGTAGAGAAAGTAAAAATCAGAGTTGCCAACATTTCTGATCACCAGCACATGATATGACACCTAATATAAAACAGGTTATAAACGCACAGAATTAGATGTCTGGGAAAAGATCTACAACGTGAAGCAAAAGAGCCATATCATGAATTTTGATTTACTACCATACAGAAGTTCATAGATCTAGCACCAGATGGCTCCACAAGGGATACACCACCACCCTCATCATAGCCAATGAAGCAAGATTTAGTTGCACTTAAGTGTTGAAAATGGGAACAAGTGTTTCCGAAGTGATGTTTGTGTGACATTCTTTTAAACTAATAGCAGACTTACTTACTGCTCACGAGTCTGTATGTAAATGATCTTAGCTGCCCACGATGGTCACATTCCCACACCAGTTTCTCCCTGCCAGTGTTACCACTTTATGCTACATGACAAACACAAATATCGTATAAACAAAGACAAATCTGAAACTTTATTTCAATATTTAAAGAAACAGGTATAATTATAATATTGGATTGGCTCATAAGAAACATGCATGTGTCTATGGACAAGATAACTCATAAACGAACTTGACATTCAAGTTCAGTATCTTCCAAGAATACCACACAAATATTTTCAAGAAAATCCACCTCCTCCCCAAATAGCCTTTAAATGGAGAGAACAAACAAAACTGTATACTTAAGTTACTTATATGAAAAATAAAATGTTTACCTTGGATTTTCTCTGATGACCTCTCCATTGTGAATAGCTTTTGTATAACTGGTAAACAACACTTTACACAAAAATGTAGATCTTGTTAAAATACACAATTTATGTCACATATAATTATTTTATGCAGTTAACCATTTTCAAGATATTTATTGTTCTTGGTTTCAGTTTTAAAATACTTAAACTTTTCTCATACACCAATTTCTTCGCTCCTGATCATGAAAAGCAAGGAACTTCAATTCCAAAACAACCACTTTTTAAATCATTTGACATCACTTTATCCTAGTGTATTTCCTTCTACTTACAAGGAAGCAAGTAATAAGACAATTTCTGTTAATGTTTATCTTGATTAGCATGAAGGGTAAGCTTTTTAAGAATATTTAATTTGTTACAAACAGATAAGAAATGACATCAGGGTGCTAAGGTATTTGTTCTGTATTGTCAGCCAGCAGTTGGTAATAAAACCAATTTCTTAGCAACTTCCCAAAAGAAACCATGAAAAAGTATTGATTGTACTGAACACTTTTCTAAAGTTGTGTGAAAAGTACGGCAGCAACTATCAGCAGATTTAATATACACTTTGCTTTTTTTCCTTGTAGTCAGCTTATAAGTGGAGAACCTGGCACGAGTGTCGGCAAGTGGATGACACAACAATTGGTGGAATGAGTGCTGAGGGAAAACTGAGGACTCAGAGAAAACTCACCCAGCACAAATTGCAGATGTGGGTGTTTGGGATTGAATGTGGACCGCCTTGGTGGGAGGCGAGCGGTGTAACCACTTGGCCACTTTCTTTATGTAGCACAGAGGTGGTATAATGACGTTGGTTCTTAATAAAAACTGAAACAAAAATTCAATAGAAAGTAAAATATTTCAGTACATTGGTAACTAAATGGATTTTGGAGGATGTACTGAAAAAAATCTGATGTGTTCCATTCACATGACTTTCTCTACATCTCTGCAAATATGCTTCTATTTACTTCCTGCTAATTCAGAAAAAATTAGCAGAAACAGTCTTATTACTTGCCTCCTTGTAAGTAGAAGCAAAATATGGGAGTACCATAGGTTAACGTGATAGTCAAAAGCTGGTTGGTATGTGACTGAAGTTCCTTTGTTTGTATGGACACAAGTTGACGAATTCCTGTATGAGAAAAGTATAAGTTTTTCAAAGCTGAAACCAAAACCAAGGAATATCTCAAAAACGACCAACTCCACGAAAAAAAAGTGTATTACATAAATTGTGTGTTTTAATATGCTCTACATTTTTTGTGCAACAAGTTTTTGTCCATCTCTTACGGTTTAGCAGGTATGCAAAATTCCATAAAATTCATCTACAATAAAGTAGTTTTCAGAGGCTATTCCCAGAAAATTCAAATTTTATTTGTCAAGTAAATATCTTAAATATAGAAGATTTTAATCAAAATCGTTAGAGGCATTTTTAAGAAAATAAAATTTTTCAAAATTTTTTCCATGTAAAGGGTAGTTTGGGATGGGGCGATTTTCTTGAAAATCTTTGTGTTGCATCCTTGGAAAATACCAAACTTAAATACCACGTATGGTTTTTAACAGCCTTTTCATTTTTGAGCTATGCTGCCCACAGACACACACAATAAATAGTATTTTTCTAAAAATATTTTTTTTTGGATTCAGGGGGTCTCAAAACATCTATTTCAGGTGAAATCTCGGCATTGAATTTTTGGGTGGAGTACAATACCTTCTCTATACACTATGTACATAGTATGTGTAGAGGAAGTAAGGTTGGCAGCACTGTCCCTCTTAAAGAGTTGTGCTGGTAACTCTGTGGAAGGGAGAATGTCGCTTGTTTATAAATGATTTTGAAGTTGTATGAGAACAGGACATCAATAGTGTTGTTTATGTCTCTAGTCTGCCTGCTGGACACAAACACTGATATTAAGATCAAAAAGTTTCTGCACAAATATCAAATTGTGACAATCTGATGAAACTGGTTCAGAAACTTGAGTGTGCAAAAGGAAATTAAGGTGTTCTCAGGCTCTGGAGGACACGCGTCAAGCAGACAGAAATATTGTCACCACATGTATGTTAACATATTGTTGCAGTGGTTGGCAATTTATTGCCGGCGCAAAACTTGTGGCATCGTGACCCTGACCGCCAACCCAGCTACCGAGCCTAGTTGATCTGAGATTGTGCTATGATACTTTGCTTACTTAAAGTCACAGCAACCTAACTTTGTGCATTCTGTATCAAAAGTGTTCCACATATGTTTGTATTCAAAGTGGGCAGTAAATAGTGTTCATTTTATTTTTTTAACCTTGGCTCCTACGTTTTCAAAATTAAGTGGCAACGTATTACTAAGAGCAGAGAAATAATTGCAAATGTCCTTGACTTGATGAAACAAGAGGAGAGATGAAGGAAGAAAATGTATGTAATTGTTTTTTTCACACAAGTCGTTTGTAGGACAGGAGTTGGATAGGCAGAGTCACACTGAAAAATTCAATTACATAGCCAGAATTTGACCATAATAGTTGGCTATACTATGAATCCTGGGACTTAAAGTACTTACAATATTGTAAGTTACCATTGGGGTTGTCATCTCAAAATAATTTGAGATCACCTTGTGGTTTACCAGGAAACATGAGAGTCAGTTGAGAAATTCAATGCTATGCCAGCATGTTGCATGGTAGCTCAGTGGTAGAGCAACTGGCTAGAGATCGGGAGATCCGTGGTTCAAATCCCGGCTATGGCATTGCATTTTTTAGTCTGACTATCTATCCAAGAAAATGTATGTTCCCCGAGTTCTTCAAAAGTCTGATGAAAGAGTAGCCAAGGCAACTGAGATCCGTTTCCAGAGTTCTCAAAGAAAAATAAAACTTTTAAATTAAAAGATGTGGAACAGGCCACAATGGTATGTTGACAACCAGGGGCGGCGCGTCCTATGTGTTCAGCGGTTCAGTGAACCCCCGGAAAAAAAAGTTGCATTTTAAAATACATAAATTTATAATTTACATATTTATTCTTTCTTGTATTATTCATTTTATTTGCATTTTCAAACTATTTTATTGAATGAAAAGCCTTCAAGTCTTTGCAATAGCCATATACGTTCCAACGCGCTGCCCAGGTTCAATCTCTCTTCTGAACCTCCGAGAATAAGTTTGCTTGTGCTTCTTCGGTGGAGAGGGGTAAGGGGAAATGTCGCCAACAATACTGGATTTGAGCTGGAGTGGTGACCAGCTCTGCTGCGAGTCGGCTCTGGCGGAAATGCACAAATTAATCCGAAATGAAAAGCTACAGGACTGCAACAAATAGCATGTGAGTTTTCATTGTTTACTGAATAATATACATATGTAACAGTGCATTCGGTTATATACTTTAGCTTGGTGTTCATATGCATATTCATCTGTTCATGTTTGTTTTCAAAGAAGAATGAACATCGTTCAATACCTTTTAAAAACAAGCTTCACAGGTTTAAGCTTGGAAGAGAAGTGTAAAGTTATGAAGCTTGGCAGGCCAATACCTCAGCTCGAATTAAAACAAGTGCAAACCAGCCGAGGTAAGACATTTTGCAGGTCTTTCAATGTAAATATACACAAAAGAAATAGTTGGATTTGCGGTTGTATTATTAGAAATAAGGTATTTTGTTTTCCATGCTTAATGTTTGCTAAGGGCCAAGATACAAACTGGACATGCCATGGCGTGTCAGATCTAAGTCATCTAACACAGAAAATTAAAAAGCACGAGGAATCTATTGCACATAAGAATGTTTATTTAGATTTATCAGTCCTTGGAAAAACGGAAATTAGGCGGCAACTTAGCTCGGCTTTTAGACAGAACATAGAAAGACACAATGAAAAATCGCTAGGTTCTTTCCAAAATAATTGATTGTATTAAGTTCTGCGGTGAGTTTGAACTTGCCTTACATGGACATGATGAAACAGCAGAATCTAACAATCCTGGAATATTCAGAGGGCTAATAAATTTTACTTCAGCTTTAGATGCAGTTGTAAAAGAGCACATGAGCAATGTTATAGTCTTTAAGGGCACATCCAAGGATATACAAAATGATTTACTAGAATATATGTTACATGTGTGTCGTGAGGAAATTAATGCTGAAATAGCCAAGGCAGATTTCGTGTCTGTGATTGCAGATGAAACATCTGATGTATCTTCTAAATTTCAATTGGTTATAGTATTTTGCTATCTGTTATCTACTGGAGAGCCTGTTGAAAGATTTTGGACATTTTTAAATCCACCTGGTAATGACGCTTCCTCCCTAGCAGCTTGCATTAAAAATGTTCTCGCCAATGTTGTACAAGAACAGAAAGAGAAAGTAATATCTCAAAGTTATGATGGTGCGGCCAACATGCAGGGGTGCAAACAATCGTAAGAGAAGAGTATCATTTCGCATATTATGTGCATTGTTATGCTCACTAATTGAACTTAATTCTTGTCCAAGCTACCAGTCAAAATAAACACGTGAAACTGTTTTTCAATACTGTTGCAGAAGTGCCAATATTCTTCTCTCATTCACCTCAAAGAGTGGCTGTTCTAGATGCAATTGTGAAGCGAAGAGTCCCTCAGGGATCAGCCACAAGATGGAACTTTAAATCCAGAACAGTTCTTACAATTCATGAAAACAAAGAGGACATTCTGGAATGTCTCCAACAAATTGAAGACACCAGCAACCAAACGACAACTGTGAATCAAACCTCTGGTCTAAGGTTGAAACTGCAACAGCCAAATTTTTCCTTTTGGTTAGAGGTATTTTATAGAATAATGCCCCACGTGGATATCTTGTACAGCCAATTATAAAAGCGCACCACTGATCCTGTATCAATAAAGCAAGCAATAGCAGCATTCGAATATGAAATTTCGAAAATTAAAGACAATGTTGATATCATAATCAAGGAAGAACCAAATGTAGCAAAAAGAAGATGCGAGGACGTGTACATAACAAGGAATGTAGCAGTTAAAGAAGTATGTGACATAATAATTCAGCAGAGCAAACAAAGGTTTGAATTCTCCAGCCACTTATTGGCCTCTAATTTACTTGACCAGCACTTCTTCCCTTCACTGAAGAATCAATTTCCTGAAAAAATGCTTTCTGCTGTTGTGCAGTCTTATCCATTTTTAAATAAACCTAAGTTAAAAACAGAACTACAGGTCATTTATTCTCCAGATGATTTTCAGGAAGTGAAAAATTCAGTAGCACTTCTGAAGTTTTTAATTGAAAATAGCCTTCAAGAACCCTTTGGAGACGTTGTGAAATTGGTAGCTACTGTCCCAATGACAACATGTGAAGCAGAGAGGTTTTCTCCACTTTGAAGCGGATCAAAACGTTTCTTAGAAGCACCATGGCTGAAGATAGGTTGTCTGCTCTTGCCATGTTATCCATTGAAAAGGAAATGATCCACATTTCAACGACAGTCATAGACAGATTCGCCACGAAAAAGGAAAGGAGGATGGATTTTCTCTATAAACATACCTCTACAGGATATTCAAACCCATCAACGTCTTCAGGATCATTTTGAGGTAATTTTAGAATTATAGATATATTTTAAATAATTTAGAAAGTCAAATTATTTGGAAAGGTAAACTTCATTAAGCAGTAAAAGTGGTGAACCCCCTCTCATTTAAGTCACCAGCCGCCACTGTTGACACTATTATTAAATTCTGGAAACCTTTTCATCCTGAGTAGCTATAGTATTCTGCACCTACAACACAAGAGCACTCAAGGCAGACATATCTCTCATTGTAAGTTACAATATTGGTGTTTGTGATCACAATCACTTGATTGGCACATTCAGGAAGTACTCAACTTATAATACTTTGTTTATAATTCACAAATAAATGGCAGTTTTCAGGTTCAAACTTTGACAGAATCATGGCTCTGAATATGTTGCACATAACAAGTTATAATGCCAGTTGGAGAGAGAGAAGGCCCCACTATTGGTATAAAGAGCAGCTCTATAAGTGACTGGAATATCAAAACTGCCATTCTTCATCGTGCAGCAGTAACATGCTAGCCTCTGGTTCCCTAGGTCATGGGTTGCAGCCTGGCAAAGGGCAACAGATTTCTTTTAGCTGTAAAAAATCCTTAACATAGCTTCCTTCAGAAGGAAAGTAAAACTGGTGGGCCTGTGTCATAGATTTACAGCATGTAAAAGAGCCTCAAACCTAATAAAGTAGCCTCTGAGTAAAATTATGATGCCCAAAATAGAATGGGACACTAAGAACTGCAGCAGTTAAAGAGTGTTTATAAATAAAACTCAACCACTGTCATATGTTTATTATAATATTGCATGAATTTTGCTTTTCATTACTTTCTCTATCACTAGCCAGATAGTGTTATACTTTTGTCAAATGGGAAGTCATCATTCATTGTTTTTTCATGTTGGTTAAAGAATGCAAATGAAATTGCAGTACATGGCACAAGTTGTAAAAATGAATTCAATATGTTGAAAACAGTGCAAACCCCCACTCTCCCTTTCTTTAACACTTGCCTGTTTCCCTTCCTCACAGAGATTTTATATGTTTGAGAGGCCCTGGCCTACTGTATTGCCATTAAGTCAATAAGAAAATGTGTAACAAAACCACTTTTGCACATGTCTATCCTGATTTTCACAAAGTGGACAGAAAAATAATCTTTTTGCGGAACAGGTAGAAAAAGATATGAGAGTGGAAGAGATTCTTATCAAGCAATGGTAAATTTCTGACTTGTTAGTGAAATTCTCCACTAGATGACCCACTTAAAATTTCAATACATTATCAATTTTCACAGTATTCTGAAAATTACCATTCATGTACAATGAAGCATTAGAAGTAACAAATGATTGTCTCTCATTTCTCAAATCAACATAAATATTGTGATATTTGAACACAGCACATGTCATCCTGTCCTTTACAAATATCTTTTGATCTGAACCAGTCATGTTTATATAATAAGGGCTAAACTGCTTTAAAAAGTCAATTGGTTCTTGGAAACAAACACCACTGAGGTGGCCTCAAAATATTTACTTTTAAGTATTTGCTAGTTCAAAGTAAAAGATCTGTAAAATATAGCTTTCATTGCCACAGTGGCAGCTGAATTGCCAATCATAAAGATGCGTTTCCACTGCCATTTTCTACAAGACACTTATCTACAACATTTTCCTTACCCTTGTCTGGGTCACTGCAAAACTTTTCAGAATGGACACAATTTAGGTCTGATCATTGCATTCTGTAAACTGTCTCATCCTTTCAGAGACTCAAAACATGGAACAGAAAAAGTTGCCTGTGGAACAACACCACCTCAGACCAGTCTTGGGACACATTCAACACTTGTACCATCTGGCAGTGACAGTCTTTTGGAATCCTCACTTCACTTTTGTTGGGGATCTGATGAGTGTTATCAGATCCAACTTTTGTCATCTGTTACAACGTTAAATATGTTTTTGAAACTTCCTTCATTGAATTTTTCAATAATTTCTGGCACTTGTGCCCATATGTGAGGTGGTCACATAAAGTTTTGCTTCCTGAATCTTACGTGCAACATATTTTCTCCATTGTTGCTGTAGCTTGGTCTTCAAAGGAATCCCTTCCTCTCTTAAACTCAAAATACCATTGATAAATGTTGCATTGCTAGGACAGAGATGCCCAAATACGTGATACAGTCTCTCCCTGACACCAAATTTAAAGTGATAGAAACCATTGCATACATGTTGCCATCTCAAGTCAGAAAAACTGCTTAGGCTTACTGTGACAGCCCATACACTGGTCTGCAGCTTGTTAAAACAAACATCTGAGCAGCTACTGTCATAGACATCAACTCTGTATTGTTTCATACTGCAGCTGCTACTGCTTATGCAACATTTCTTATTTAAACATTATTTACATACAACATATGCATAATTATCAATGTTCATATTTGTAGATTTGACTTTAATTATTTTTTGTAACAGTAGGAGTGTTAATTAAACTTAAATAACAGTTATACAAAATTTAAAATTTATTCCAATGAGTAAAAAATTTCATATTCAAACAATTTACATTAAAAACTTGTCAGGCATTTAGAACAATTATCAGTAACGTTATTTCATGAGTACTGAATTCTCAAATATACTACCTCTTTGTACGTTTACAAAATAACAAATATTACACTGCACTCCTAACTTAAACTGCCTCTGTTGCACCTTATTTACAAAAATGAATGTAGTTTTATTTATGAACGCTCTTTAACTGCTGTGGTTCTTAGTGTCCCATTCTATACTGGGCGTGAAAGACTGGTTAATTCTGTTTACAGGCTTGAGGTTCTTTTATATGCCATATATCTATGACACAGGACCCACAGCTCACTAGCCATCATCCTCTGCCAGGTTTGGGTATATGAATTTAGGATGGTAACCATTACACTTTGCTGCATGTAAGTGGCTTATTTCAGATGGATAAAATATTGCACAGAGCATCTGCTCCTATCTCTATTACATTTTCATATGTTGAGCATTTCTTGGTTCAAATTGAGACTTCCCGCAGAGGAAGAGGTGTCCATAGAACTGTTGAAATGTCACTCAAATTTGCCACATTTTTTTAAACTGAGCTAGCTGTATTGGGGCAGCGTGGTTTGTGCTCAAAATCTGTTATTAATATTCATGTTACAGACAGAGATCACTGCAACTCCCTCACATTATGGGAAGAAAAGCAACATGTTCAGAACATTTATTTTTCTTGGGCACTAATTTTATGGCAGTCTTTTCACAGTGCTGTCAACCAAACAAAGTTAGTTTTTTTTTTATGCTGTCAGCTATTATGGTGAATATGTTAACTAATTTACTACAAATTAGGTGAATTATTAAATGAAACAGAGTGCATGAATGAAATCTTATCACTGAAACCACTACATATCATGGCTGAGCATAGTCTACCATAACATGATACAACTCTGCAACATAAAAAGTGACTAGTGGAAACACATCTTTACAATAACAATATGTGGCCAGCTTTACTTTTTCTTTGGTTATAAAATGAGTCGAATTTACAATTGAATTGCTTCACTAAATTAATTATAAATAATAAAATAATCATATAAACTATATGAGTCGCAATCTGTTGATAATGTAAGCAAGTCCAGGTAATTTATTACTTAGTGAAGCAATTCAAGTGTAATTATGCTTCACCGTGGACCACTTCCAGTATTTTGGTTCTTGATCATTTACTTTCTCTGATAGCAACGTCTGTATGTCTCCAACATTAGAATTCAAAAACAAAAGTCTGTTAAATACCAAACCTGTAATTTAAAGTTCAATATCTTCCAAAACGATGCAACATGAAAATTTAAAAAAAAACCCTCCCTGTCTCAAAATTGGCTATAGGCATTTATGCATTTAAGTAATACACACAGAAAATAAAAGGCATATCTTCAATATTTTCGGAACAGTCCTCTTCATTCTGAGTTATGTAAATCATAAGAGATACACATCAAAGATAACTGAGATTTGTTAAACAGAGCACCTTTAGATGGTTTGGATTCACTATTTGTTGGTTGTGGTCAAGAGAAACATCACATAATACATCATTAAATTCCTTGGGTCAAAAACGAGAGCGAGCCAAGTTTCCACTGTCAGGTGGCAGCAGGGCACATTTTGAGGGTTGGAAAAAAAAAAAAAAAAAAAAAAAAGGAATAGGATTTGAAGCTTTCCTGGCGACGAACATACTGTCAATGTTATTGGGCTTCGAGCCAGGTGTAGTGATGAGTCATCAACATTTCTCCCAAGCGTGACATCCTGAGAAGTCTGGTCTGGCAGAACACTGTTTTGAGAAAGATGATGAAGCCAACTTCCAAGAGACAACCATTGTGGGAGCGCAGGGTAAAGGAGGCTCTAGCCATCTCCTCCGACAAGACCACGCTTGGAAACCGGCTCAGGAAGCACAGATTTCAACACAGTAAACCACATCCAGAGTAGTTGCGTTTTCTGTGAGGTCTGCCACCACTGACCTGACAGAAATGTTCCTTGTTTTCCACCAGCGGCGGACGGTATATATACCGCCATTTTTACCCAATCCTGATGGAGAGATGCACGCTCCCGAAACATCAATGCCTCTCATCACTACACCTGGCTTTAAGCCCGACAACGTCTAGAAAATGCTGTACATGTGCGTGATGTTTTCTCGTGTTTGCCGAGGCACACAGCAGCGAGAGATATCATGTAAACAAGATCACGAAGTGTGCCACAGCTGTAACCAGAACCTTCTGGAATGCAACTCCCAGTGCTTCTGGAAACTTCCAAGGAATTCTGTGACGTCATTTTCCCCTTATAAAAAGAAGGAAGAAAAGCATTGTGTGCGTTGTAACTTGAACTGCAGTGGGGCATGCTATAGACTTTAAACTGTCTAACATTGAGTGGAGCAGTAAATTTGAAGCTTTATTTGTAAATAATTGTTCAGTTACTAAGCCATGTGTTACAATATACTGCCCTCGCTGTGCTAGTGGATGGCTACCAGGATAGGGAATGATATTTAAACATCTCCAAACCACCAAAGGAGTAATACAGGGCATTAGAAAAGTTTGTTAACTTTTTCCTCAAGTTTTATTAGAGGGTTCAACAATTGTTCTTCATGATATTGAACACAAATGGTGATTTTTTTATGAGTGAAGTGGCACTTCAGGGAAGATGATGATAAGATTTTCAGTGCTACATGGTTGCATCTGAAAGAGTGGAGGAAGATCTAGATAGGGTTAACTCTCATTAACAAATTATGTGTTCTGATAAGATCTATCTCTTAATTTACCAGTTACACAACATTCTTTCAGAATAAAGAGGACTTCAGATGTTATTCCCAGAAACTTCAAGCTACACATTTATCTTGAAAAAATAAAACTCTACATGTGAGTAAATCAGAACTGAACTAAATTGACTTGTTTGATAATTAGCAGACGTGGTGCAGCCAAGTAAAGACTTGCTGGCAACACAAAGAACCAATGTACATGGTACTTTGACAACTTTACAGCATCAACAACTGTTTACTGAATTAAACAATGTTAGTTTGAAAATACTGAGATCTGGCAATCCTGCTGGCCAAAATATGAGTCCACCTCGTTCTATCCATCACTTAACATATTGCTCTTACATCTGATCTGTACTAACAACTAGCACATCTGCTTTCAGAGTACATTTCAAATATTTAGAATGCAATTGTCTGCAGCTTATTAACATATTTATCCAAATACAGTATATCTTTATTACTTCAAACTTGAATGTTTGCACAACAATGTGTAGACAGTGGACATGTAACAACTCCCTGTTTTACTTTCTCTACACATACTAAGAATGTATTGCACCAAAAAATTTGACTCTGAGATTTCACTGGAAATACATGTTTTAGGGTCCCCTGTATCCAAAAAAAGTATTTTCAGAATAAGGTCTGTGTGTGCGCATGTGTGTCCATGAACACGATAACACCAAAACGAAAAGTCTGTAAAATACCAAACTTGGTATTGAAGTTTAGTATCTTCCAGGGATGCGACACAAATATTTTGAGAAAAATCCCCCCACCCCAAACTACCCTTTACATGAAACTTTTTTCGAAAAATTACATTTTCTCCAAAATGGCTCTAATGATTTTTATTAAAATATTGTATATTAAAGATATTTACCTGACAAATAAAATGTATATCCTGAATTTTCTGGGAATAGCTTCTGAAGACTACTTTATTCTAGATGAATTTTATGGAATTTTGCATAACTGCTACACCATAAGAGATACAGAAAAACTTACCACACAAAAAATGTAGAGCACATTAAAGCACACAATTTATGTTATATACATTTTTTTCGTGGAGTTCATCGTTTTTTAATTATTCCTTGTTTTTGGTTCCAGCTTTGAAAAACTTGCACTTTCCTCATACAGGAATTTGTCAAATTGTGTCCATACAAACAAAGGAACTTCAGTCACATAGCAACCAGCTTTTAACCTATGGTACTCCCTTATTTCACTTCTACTTACAAGGAAGCAAGTAATAAGACTATTTCTGTTAATTTTTTCTCAATTAGAGTGAAATGAATAGAAGCATAAGCTTTTTAACAATAATTTGTTGCAGAGATGTAGAGAAAGTCGAACACATCACATTTTTATATCTACTGATGACGTGCACTTTCTAGTATGTTTCCACTGTGGTGTTGCAAGGCAGCTGCTCGTCACATTTTAATTTACAGTGAACTGGCAATTGTCTTCCTTTACATATAGCATGCATATAGAAAACAGTAAGTTTCAAAGTTGACAGGTATGGTAGTGGCCAAGCATTACCACAGCACATGTTGTGCCATAAAGTTGGCACTTAACACACCCACAAGAAATAAAAGGTGGCTTAAGGGATAAGCGGAAGAGAAAAATATATTGAGGGTCTGGCATTGGCAACAACAGCAACAGTGTTGTTAAAAGTTGATGTGGCAATGTCAATAATAACTTACACTGCATAATTGAGTGCGAGGAAAGCAAAATGTGGGCAACAAGTAGGTAATTATATCACTTGATGAAATGTATTGGCAACTGACAGTCAAACAGAAACAAAGACTATATAAAAAAACTCATCTCATGTTCCATTCACATCATTTTCTCTACATCTCTGCAACAAATTATTGTTAAACAGCTTATTCTCTATTTACTTCACGCTAATTGAGAAAAAATTAGCAGAATTTGCTTCCTTGTAAGTAGAAGTGAAATAAGGGAGTACCATAGATTAAAGTGATAGTCAAAAGCTGATATGTAACTAAACTTCCTTTGTATGGACACAAGTTGACAAATTCCTATATGAGAAAAGTATAAAATTTTCAAAGCTGAAACCAAAAACAACAAATATCTTAAAAATGTATATAACATAAATTATGTGTTTTAATGTGCTCTACATTTTCTGTATGGTAAGTTTTTGTCCATCTCTTACAGTTTAGTAGTTAGGCAAAATTCCGTAAAATTCATCTAGAATGAAGTAGTCTTCAGAGGTTATTCCCAGAAAATTCAAGATATACATTTTATGTGTCATGTAAATATCTCTAATATATGATCAAAAATGTTAAGAGCCATTTTTGAGAAAATCAAAATTTTCAAAAAAAAGTTCCATGTAAAAGGTAGTTGGGGGTGGGGGATTTTCTTGAAAATCTTTGTGCCGCATTCTTGGAACATGCCAAACTTAAATACCAAGTTTGGTATTCGACTGTCTTTTCGTTTTTGAGCTATGCTGTCCACAGGCCTACACACACACGGACCTGTTTCTGAAAATGCTTTTATTGGACTCAGGGTGATTTCTGGTGAAATCTTGACATTGAATTTTTGGGTGGAATACAATACTTTTCTATACCTATGTACATAGTACATACGGGGCTAGACAAAGTAAAAAAAAATCTTAATCAGCTTAAGTGTCCCTTAGTTTTCCAAAATATATGTTTAACACTTTATATTTTGTTTAAAAATTATCTTCTGTTTATTTAAATATGCTCAATTTTAAAATTAAATTCTGGGTGTAGTTGTGTTGTATTTGGATAAGTATGGTGTATATTTCTATTCTGCAAACATGACATAAATGATATACAAACAAATCAACTTCACTATCATGTCAGTATATTTGTGCAGGCAAATGCCTCTCTAATCGTGTATAAACACAAAATACTTTTCTCCAAAAATTAAAATCCTGACAGACATTATCACATTGTCTGTTTTGATTTTGCACTTCACTCCATGATTTTTACAAAGAAAAATAAATATTTCTAAAGGGTATATGTACTCCAAGACAAAAAAACCAGACATACTAGGGGAAGTGTGATGCCAGCTCAATTCCCTATTTCATTATTTTTTGTCTGAATTATAACAATTATTTCTGCCCTAAAATCTTGATGCTGCAAAAACAGATCACATTTTTCTATAAAGCAGCAGCACAAAGATAATAAAAAGGAAGGTTATCTACGAAGCTGCGAGACTTAGACAAGTTCCAGGACTTTGATGATGCCCTGACTGTTTGCTGCGACGACAACGTTTGAATGCTGACGCCAACATACTGCTGACACAAACTCGTTGACGTCATCCTCTTTCTTGTCCTTTTCAAGTACGCTTCGTACTGCATCAAACTTGAAACTGAACAATTGTTTTGTGAGACCCTTGTAGTAAATGTAGAGCGCATTGTTTTCAGATCCGCAGGCTACATAGTCGCCATCTGTAGCCAAACCAACAAAGTTCTTTTCATTGATGTGACCCACGAACGACCTCAGACAGTGAGGGTTGTTAATGTTCCACATCTTGAGCTGACTGTCAGTCGATGCGGAGACAATTTCCTCTCTGTTCAGAAACTTGACATACGAGACTGCTTTGCGGTGGCCTTTGAAAACTGAAAGTGCCTCCTTCATGTTGCGGAGGTCGTAGTAGTGCACGCAGTGATCTGCCGAGCCAAAGGCGAGATGGCAGGAGCTCCGAGGGTTGAACTTGACGCAGCACACATTGGCTTTGGCCTCTAACGTCGCAACAGAATGGTCTATGTGCAGGGACCAGAGTTTTACTCGTGCGTCGTCTGAACCAGATGCTATGAGCCTGGTGTCAACATCGTTAAAATCTACGCTCCAGCAACGTTTCTCATGCTCTTGAAAGGTTTTTGTGCGCTGACCTGTCACAGCATCCCAGACTGTCACTGTTCCCTCGTAGTCGCTGCTGGCGAGAATGCCCTTGTGGTAAGAGTTCCAGCTGACGCAGGAGATCTTAGAGCTGGATATCATCTCGACGCAGGGGTAGTGTATGTCCACTGTGTCGCGGATCACGGCCCCATAATCAAACACTTTGATTCTCTTTGTGACTCCAGCAATAGCAAAGAATTCATTATCCTTGTCAAACTCTATGCTTGAAACAATTGTGGAGTTGTTGAAGATGTCGCTGGAGTAGCTCAGCGTCGCAAGTGGTCGTAATGTGTTATAGCGAGAGAACTTGACCAAGTTCTCTCGGAACACATCCAGCCCAGAATTCATCCCTAGGGAACTATCTGACGAGGGCGTTTTATCGGAGCTGCCAAACATCAGGTCTTTAGCGCGCGATGTGAAGTAACATTGCACAAAGTCATCAAAATGTGCATGCATGCGTTTCCTTCTCATTGCCAGAGTTGCAGCAGTGTTGTCTGACGTTTTCTGGCTGCCGTTAAAACCATCACTGCCTCCTGCCTCACTGGGGGTGCCCCCCGCCTCTCTCCTCTGCGATGCCAGAGACGCATCACTGTACAAAGCATCCTTCTTTGATAAGGACGTTGAAGGAGAGGCAGACCCACTGCGAGGATCCTTATCTAACTTTGGACATTTGTTCTGAACATCTTTAAGTATGTTCTCGACTTCCTCCATGTCTTTTTTGATGAGTGAAACCTCCTTAGTGAGCTGGTGTAACTGTTCTTCCTTCTGCTGCAGCAGATGCTTGAGAAACTCGTAGAGCAGCTTGTTCTGAGCGACGCAGGACTCGGCTTCGAGGAGATGTTTTCTCTGTGTGAGCACCTCGAGGATGACGTTGACATCCGGCAGTGTCAGGTTCTGGGACTCTGTCGCCACGAAGTCTCTGAGCCCATCTGCTGGACCTGGTGTCATGTCCCCAATGCTCTCCTGCGAGTGGCCACAATCCAGCGAGCTCATCATGCGACACTTATACTTGGACACTAGCTCGTTGAGAAGAAAATTTGGGAAAACATTTTCATGACCTCCTAAAGCAAAGCTACACTTGGGACATCGGCCGCTGGACTCCAGAGACTTTGAGATGCAGCGATAGCAGAAAGTGTGTCCGCAGCGTGTGATGTGGGCCTCTTCAATCAGCTCAAAGCAGATGGGGCAAAGGAAGTCACTGTTCTTGTCCTCCAGCGAGCCACCAATCCCGTTCAGAACTGCAGGATGCTGCCTTTTCATAGGCCGACTTCTCGTGGAGGATGGACTTCCACTGCTTCGACTAGATGCCATCTTCTTAATCTGCTTAAACAAAAACATTTTGCATTTTTAGGCCCTTAAAAACTTATTTTTAGGTACCTAAAATTGGTTCTAAAGTTATAAATATACAAATCTGATGTGTTACAATCACATGACTTTCTCTACATCTGTGACAAATTAGTGTTAAAAGCTCATTCTTTTATATATTTCATGATAATCGAGATAAACATCAGCAGAAATTGTCTTATTTACTTGCTTCCTTGTAAGTAGAAGGGAATACACAGGCTAAAGAGATAGCCAAATCTTTTAAAACCTGATTGCCATATGGATGAAATCCGCTTCTAAGAAAGGCCAGGAATTCACAACTTTCTGGATGAAAAAAGTTTAATTCTTTTAAATCCAAAACAAATAACATGGAATATCTCAGAAATGGTCAATTCTACGGAGAAGAAGAAGAAGAAGAAGGAAAGAAAAAAAAAAAAAAGAAAAAAAAAAATGTATGCAACTTAAATTGTGCATTTTAACATGCTCTACATTTTTGGTGTGGCAAGTTTTTGTCCATCTCTTATGGTTTAGCAGTTATGCAAAATTCCGTAAAATTCATACAGAATAAATTAGTGTTCAGAGGATATTCCAGAAAATTCAAGATATACATTTTATTTGTCAGCTAAATATCATTAATATAAGGTAATCAAAATTTTCAAAAAAAGTTCCATTTAAAGGGTAGTTTGGGGTGGGGGGATTTTTCTCAAAATCTTTGTGTTGCATCCCTGGAAGATACTAAACTTAAATACCAAGTTTGGTATTTTACCATCTTTTCGTTTTTCAGTTATCATGTTTTCCCAGACATGCACACAGACAGACCTTTATCTGAAAATGCTTTTTTTCTGGTGAAATTTCGATATTAAATTTTTGGGTGGAGTGAAATACCTTCTCTATACACTATGTACATAGTACATGTAGAGAAAGTAAAAATGAAATTGGTAGATTTTCAGTAAATGCCAAATGTTAGGTTGTTTTCATTTTTGATGATTTTTAGGTCGAGGAAGTGCTGTTGTGCATCAGATTCAGCAGTTTCAGTGCATCTGGCAGGTGTTTTTGCTAATAGCTGTGCACATCCAGGGGAAAGCCTTTTTTATCCTTGTTTCCGAAGCTAAACCAGATGTTTGTTTACAATACTTCCCATTGAAGGTGAAGAAATTTTCATCTATGCAAACATTTGTTAATGTGATGTGTTCTTGGACTTCCAGTTTTTGATGAGGGATTTTATGCTTTCTGTTGGTATGAATGCAAAAAAAACAGTGACATCGAATGAAACTGATGCATTTGTTTTTTCTATTTCTATGTCTTTGATTTTTTTCAATTAGATCTAGACAGTCTTTTATGGTTGCAGTTTCAAATTTAGGGAAAGAAGAGAATCTATGCTTATGTTATTTATAATTGGCCTCATTGACTTTCCCGGCTTGTGTATTTTTGGAGGACCATAAATTCCGGGCTGTATTGGATTGTATTTTTCCGTTTTGTCTATTAATTACTATTGTGTTCCCTTTGTCAGTTTTGCCATAAATCACCATTTGCTTTTTACTGCTCTTATTATATTTTGAGGGAGTTAGTTTTCTACTGTTTCAATAAATGTACAACTTGTGGCATAAGGCAGCCTAACTTTCCTCAACTCAAACTTTTGATTGCACAGTCATCTTGTTTATCCCCTGAGGTACTCAACAGATAATTTCAGGTTGTCAACACAATTAAAATTTGTTACTATAAAAATCAAAAGGGGAAGAAATTTCCATATCTAGATTTACATATGACCTATTTTTACTTTCTCTACACGTACGTACATAGTGTAAAGAGAAAGTATTGCACTCCACCCAATTCGATACCAAGATTTCACCGCAAATATATGTTTTACAGTTCCCTGTATCCTATATAAAAAATAAAAATAAAAATTAAAAGCAAGCATTTTCAAAAAAAGGTCTGTGTGTGTGTCCGTGAACACGATAACTCAAAAACAAAAAGTCAGTAAAATACCAAACTTGGTATTTAAGTTTAGTATCTTCTAGGGATGCGACACAACGATTTTGAGAAAAATCCCTCCACCACAAACTACCCTTTACATGGAACATTTTTCGAAAAATTTTGATTTTCTAAAAAATGGCTCTCAAATATAATATATTAAAGATATTTACCTGACAAATAAAATGTATATTTTGAATTTTCTGGGAATAGTCTCTGAAGACTACTTTATTCTGGGTCAATTTTACGGAATTTTGCATAACTGCTAAACTGTAAGAGATGGACAAAAACTTACCACACAACAAATGTAGAGCATTTTAAAACACACAATTTATGTTACATACATTTTTTCTGTGGAGTTGATTGTTTTTGAGATGTTCCTTGTTTTGGTTTCAGCTATAAAAAAACTTATACTTTTCTCATACAGGACTTTGTGAACTCGTGTCCATACAAACAAAGAAATTTCAGTCACATAGTAACCAGCTTTTGACTATCACTTTAACCTAGTAACTTTCGCTTCTAGTAACAAGGAAGCAAGTAATAAGACTATTTCTGCTAATTTTTTCTTGATTAGATGAAGTAAATAGAGTAATTTGTTGCAGATATGTAGAGAAAGCTATTGAATGGAACACATCAGATTTTTAAAAATGTTGTCTTCATATTTTCACCAATTTTGATGCCCATTTTCTGCATAATTTTTAGCCAAAATGTCTTTAAATGACCAATTTAAAGGGTCTATTACTCATCGACTACATGCTATATATATATATATAATTTTAAAGCTATATATCTATGTATTCTTTTTTTTTTTAGAATGGTAAACACAACCAATTATATTTTTGCAAAAATTCACTTGCTGGTGTCCTTAACCAAAGCGCACGAATACTTACAGTTTGCTGATGCACTTTCCAACTATAGCCGTTGTGATTTGGGCAAAGTTATATGTAATGTTTTTAACAAGTGAAACTAACCTCATTATCCACTGTGGAGCCAAAATGTGGACGTGCTTTTAGTTGCTGCCAATGCATAAGTTACTAAAAATTATATGCAGCAAAATCAATATATTGACACTAACCTATATCTAACACAGCACTTTTCACGTATGTCAATATTAATTGGGTAATTATAGAGAACTTGGGCCCCTCTAGAAATTAAACAAATTGTGGTTTGACTGATAGTTTGGTTTATACTTGTTACGTTTTCACCATTTTTTTTTTATCGGAAAAGCTCCGTAATTAAGTTTGACGCTAATTTATTATGTGCGCGTAGCGATCCTTTTTTGTGAATATTTATGAAGTATGCTGCCTAGAAGGAGTAGAATATAAATAAAGAAGTCTTGTAGTACTTTTGCAATGTAAATATATAAAAATACTACACGCTAAAGTGCCTAAAACCTGAGTTTCATTGTCGGCGGCAGGCGAACAGTTTTGTGGAATGCAACAGCGGCATATGTCGCTAGACGCTGTGCTGATGTATGACGAGTATGTTTCACGCAGATAGAGCTGTTCAGTGAATTTTATTATGCAGAACTTCGGCCACTCTAAAATCGAATAAAACTATGTGCGATTGATTAACTCTGTATTTATAATGACAATTTCAAAGCCTGTGAATTTCAAATTTAGCGCGAGGTTAGGTTCCAATCCGTTTAGGTTAGTGTGTGTATATAAATTTATGTTTCTAATTTTATATCGTGGTAGTACCTCATAACGATATTTCCAACATCTCCTAACAGCACAATGGCTACAACATTAGTTTTTTAAACCATCTCCCCACCCATAATCCCTCTCTAACCACACCGGTCCCGTTAGAGTGCAAAACTGGCATAAGTCGCAGCGGAGAAAGTTGGCGGCCCAACTTGTAAATAATTACCACACAACCAATTTAATACCCAAATAGTTTTAATGGTATTTTAACTGGTATAACCAATGTATGTACACTATTCCTTGAGTTCCGTAGGAAATGTGTGAAAACAGTGAAAGTGGTAGTGAAAACCGCCGGGGATCACTGGGATTTAGACGCGCAGATCCCTCGACTTTGCTCTGCTTCACTCCTCTACATCTAAAAACATCTGTTGGCCTTGGGCTTAGGAATCTCAATACGTTAGATATCGAAGAAACGCGGAAAACAGTTTACACCGGCATGTGACTTTACTAAATCTTAACCTAACATATAAACACCGCACTGTATGCTCCGGAGAAAAATCTGTTAATCTAAAGCAATATAATGACTGAATAAGAGTCTGACACTTTGTGACACTTACATGCTTACAGATGGCCAGTTATCTTCCTTCAATTCAAATGAAACAACACAACTCCAACCTCAATTGTGCTTCTGGCATCGTGACCTCTAGAACATATTCCTGTTGGTACAAAACTTTTTAAAATATTACATTTCTCAGGTGAAGATTGATTTTCTCATTCAAACCAAAACAATTATGCCTCACTATAACGTTTAAAGAACGTTACCTTTAGACTTATCAAGATCAGCTTATCAACATTAACACTTCTCCATTATTTCGGAGAGCAGAAATGCCAACTTCAACAGTATGAAAGCAAGTATTGTCTTTTTTTTTTTTTTTTTTTGATCAAATATGTCATTTGAATATAAACACTTTTAAATGTATATCACATTGATATAATAGGATTATATGTTCCATCAAATAGGCCGAAAAGTAGACTTTGTGCCTCCTTAAAACAAGATTTTTTTGTTTAAATTTTTTTACTGTTGCACAAGCTGTGACTAATTTTTATGAAACGATGCGCAGTTGATAACTAGAGAGAGCTTGACAATCTGACATTCACCGGTTCAGCAGACGTTCGTAACAGGAAGTATAGTGCTTGAATTTCTCGAAATTATTTAACACTAATATTGTTATTGATAAAATGGGTTCAGGAGACGGACCTGATAATTTGCAGCGAAGATGGTGCCACTTGCGGAAGGTACTGGAGCGTTCTGGGCCCTTTTGCCACCCAGATTTTGAGCCCTCACCAGAGACTCTGAACTTTCTCATGGGAGCTTGTAAAATACTGGTAATTGGAGCAGGTGGTTTGGGCTGTGAGTTATTGAAAGATTTAGCCTTAATGGGCTTTAAGAACATCCACGTTATAGATATGGACACAATTGAACTATCTAACCTAAACAGGCAATTTCTGTTCAGAAGGAAAGACATTGGACAGTCAAAGGCAGAGGTAGCAGCAAAATTCATCAATTGCAGAATTCCAGGCTGTCACGTCACTCCACATTTCTGTACAATTCAAGATTTTAACGAATCGTTTTATCGAGACTTTCACATTGTGGTTTGTGGACTGGATTCGATCGTAGCCCGCCGATGGATAAATGGCATGTTAATATCGTTGTTGTCGTACGAGGACGGTGTTCTGGACCAGTCCAGCCTGATACCTATGATTGATGGTGGAACAGAAGGCTTCAAGGGTAACGTGCGTGTTATTCTTCCTGGCATGACTGCCTGCATCGAGTGTACTCTGGACCTTTTCCCTCCCCAAGTGAATTTCCCTCTCTGCACCATTGCCAACACTCCTCGACTACCAGAACACTGCATAGAATATGTGAAACTTATTCAGTGGCCCAAAGAGAATCCGTGGGAGACAGCAATAGATGGGGACGACCCCCAACATGTAAACTGGATCTACGAGAAGGCTATGGACAGAGCAGCACAGTTTGGGATACATGGAGTGACGTACCGTTTAGTGCAAGGTGTTGTAAAGAACATTATCCCTGCCGTAGCCTCAACAAATGCTGTTGTAGCTGCTGCATGTGCGACAGAGGCGTTCAAACTGGCGACCAGCTGCTGTGTGCCCCTCAACAACTACATGGTGTTTAATGATGTGGAAGGTATATACTCGTACACGTATGAGGCCGAGAAGAAGGAAGATTGCTTGGCTTGTAGCCAGGTCCCCAAGTCTCTGCAAGTCGATGGGCCTCTGCTCAAGTTGCAGGATCTCATCACGATCCTGTGTGAAGACCCCAAGTTCCAAATGAAAAGCCCCGGCCTCACAGCGTACATTGAAGGAAAGAATCGCACTCTGTACATGCCGACTGTAACCAGCATCGAAGAGAAGACGAGGGCCAACCTCAAGAAGACTCTGGAGGAACTAGGTTTGAGTGACGAGTCTCAGATCATGGTGGCAGATTCAACATCTCCAAACACCATGCTCATTAAACTCAAGTTTGCTCACATCCCAGATGTTGAAATGAACTGACAGTTATATTATTCTCGTTTTGTGGAAACATAACCTTTTGATTCATTGTGTCAACTGTATTTTGTTTGTTGCATACTCAGCTCCGCAACATTGGGCATCTTTCTCAATCTTTTATTAACAAACACATGTATATATAAATATTTAAAAATAAAACACATTTAAAATGTTTTATTTACCAATTGTCCTCGGTATGACAAATTGATTGTTTTTTTCCTTTATTGTTTCATTTGTATTGGCCCCTTGGTAATTATGCAGAACTTGGGCCACCCTAAAAGTTAAATGAAACTAAGTGCGATTGATTGACTTTTTGTCGGAAAAAGCTTAGTTTTTTTTTTTTTTTTTCCATTAAAGACAAATTTGTGCATGCTGGAATGATTGGTATTTCAAGTATATTTATGAAATAATTTAATATAAACTAGTATTATATAAATGGTTTTATAATGTTCAAAAACATATAACTCCACCAGTCGCTACCATAATATAAAATTGGAAACAAATTTATATACACAAACTAACCTAAACAAATTCAAACCGAACCTCGCAGTAAATTTGAAAACCACAGGACCTAATGCTTTCACCTAAAGAAATATAGTTTAAAAAAATCTGATGTGTTCCATTCACATGACTTTCTCTACATCTCTGCAACAAATTATTGTTAAAAAGCTTTTGCTTGTATTCACTTCATGCTAATCGAGAAAAAATTAGCAGAAATAGTCTTATTACTTGCTTCCTTGTAAGTAGAAGTGAAATAAGGGAGTACCATAGGTTAAAGTGATAGTCAAAAGCTGGTTGCTATGTGACTGAAGTTCCTTTGTTTGTGTGGACACGAGTTGACAAATTCCTGCATGAGAAAATTATGTTTTTCAAAGCTGAAACCAAAACAAGTAATATCTAAAAACGATCAACTCCGGAAAAAAAAAAAAATATAACATAAATTGTGTTTTACAGGGCTCTACATTTTTTGTGTGGTAAGTCCTTCTCTTACAGTTTGTAAATTCCATAAAATTCATCTACAATAAAATAGTCTTCAGAGGCTATTCCCAGAAAATTCAAGATATACATTTTATTTTTTATATAAATATCCTTAATATACAGTATTTTAATCAAAATCGTTAGAGAAAATCAAAATTTTTTCCATATAAAGGGTAGTGTGAGGTTGGGGGATTATTCTCAAAATCTTTGTATTGCATCCCTGGAAGATACTAAACTTCAATGCCGAGTTTTCGTTTTTGAGATGTTCCTTGTTATTAGTTTGTTTTAAAAATCTTAACATTTCTTAAACAGGAACTTGTCAACGATTTGAATCCATAGCAGCCACATTTTAAAACATGCGACTGTTGATTTATCCTAGTGTATTCCCTCATTTCCCTTCTACTTGCAAGGAACTAAGTAATACAATCATTTCTGTCAATTAGCATGAAGTAGATAGAAAACTACAATTAAGAATAATTTGTAAGAGAGAAAGTCATGTGAGAATTGTTTGCAATTCTCGATTGCTCTGAGGGACAAGTACACCACAATTTGTTTTGTTTAACCATTCCAAAGATATTCACAGCAACTTTCCTTCTTTTATGTAGCACTTACAAGCCCGGAGCAGATGGATCATCAGCGCAATGTTTAAGGAACATGGAGCAAATCTCCCATACTTGTGATATCAAAGGAAAGCTGATTCAAGTATGGGAAATCCTGCCAAGATGCTGCTTGTTGGGGAATAAACGTGGGCTAGTTGTGTAATGATTCAGTTGTTTCTCATGATGGTACACAGAGAGTATGGAATATGTACCCTCTTTTCAAACATTTCACTATCACCTTACTTTGTCTATACGTACTATATACGTAGTGTGTAGAGAAGGTATTGTATTGTACCCAAAAATTCAATACCGAGATTTCAATGGAAATATATTTCTTGAGACCACCTGATTAAAAAAAAAAAAATGCATTTTTAGAAACATTATTGTGTCTATAGGAACATAGCTGAAAAACAAAAAGTCGGTTAAGTACCTAGATTAACAAACATTTTCAAGAAAATCCCCCCACCCCCAACTACTCTCAAAAATGGCTCTAACAATTCGTAATGTTTAAGGTATTTTTATGACAAATAGTCTCTGAAGACCTGTTATTCTGCAAGACTTTTGTATAACTGGCAAACTGTAAGATATAAAACACACAATTATCCAATTTATTGTTTTTGTAGAGTGAGTGAGGCCCGTCGACAACTAGGCCCGAAGTTACAAAAAAGCATGTGGTAAAAAGCAGAGGATAGAGAGTTAAAAAGCTAAAAACTGAGCTCATGTGGTAAAAGTCAGGGGCTAAAAACCACATACATGCATAAACAGGTCAGATTTCTGTTGAGGCCAATAGAGGCAACAAACTGGAGCACTTTATCAACAGATTTGGCGTTATCGCTTAAAATGGCATTTAACGTAAACCGCGTGTGACCGATCCGCAGACCATAAGGATAACCTTGTGGTGCCGGTTTGGTTGGCAAGATGTGAGCCATGGATGCACCGTATCTTTGATAGTGCGAAGCTGGGTACCCAAGATTTTGCCAAGATTGCTGCCAGGCTAAAAGAAGGTGACGTGAAACATCCCCGGAGGGCACAGTCGCTTCCGAGTAACCCTGCAAGGAACAAGCCGCCTTAGCAGACCTGTCCGCTATCTCATTACCTGCAATACCAACATGACCTGGAACCCACGTGAAGACAAACTGGTAGTCGTAATCAATCAATTCAGATATGTGAGATTGAAGGCGCATAACGAGCGATGAGGAGCTGGTATACCGATGCAGTGCCTTCAAGGCACTCAGGAAATCGCTGCATACAATAAAACTACCAGGCGCTAAAATCGTGATAAAATCCAGAAAGTAAAAGATAGCATACAGTTCAGCAGCGATAACTTGTGTTTCCCCATTAAAATAAAAGGCACAACCTGTAGCTCCTCCAAGCTGGGAACCACCAGTGCATAGGCCCGGTAACTGCACAGAAGTTCGTTACACAGGCACCGAAATACCTCTGGGGTGGTCGAGAAGGTCAGATCGAAACTGGAACATCTCAGTTGCCAGGTAGGTTCCATGTATGCAAAAGCGCGCTCCACAAGAGGCAATCCGAGACCCTTATCACAAAACTGTGTTTTTGTAGAGTTAATTGTTTTCAAGATATTTCAATTTTAAGCCACTTAACTTTTCTTGAACAGCAAGACAGCTTTCTCTTCTTTGTTTACTCCTAGCAAGCAAAGGATGGAGTTTTAATTGTTTCACATAGCGACCAGCTTTTAAAACACTAGACTATCGCATTTTCTTATTTCCTTTCTAGTTACAAGGAAGCTAGTTATAACACTAACTCTGCTAATGTTTATCTTGATTAGCTTCATGTAGATAAAAGATAAATCTTTTGAAAGGTTTCTTTATGGAGCAGCTTGAGAAAGTCATATGAATGTGCCACATCACTTTTATTGACTGAGGCTACTCACCTTTGTGACAGTGCAAAGGACAAAGTTACAAAGACAGGAAGCTGTGGCAAGGATAAGGGCTCATTTATAAATAAACAACTACAAGTTATTAATTAATCTTTGTTCATGATGTATAAAACATACAATAAATATAAGACAGAAAACTGTGTAAATGAAGCATTCTCATTTAAAGCATATATAAAATATGATGTAGTGTTTTCAAATAAATATTCATTAGTTTTGAAAATATAGCATCTCAATTATTAAAATAAAATCTACAAGAGATTCTAGAGACATAGCAACTTGGGCCTGGCCTGCAGTGACCTTGGTGCTGTTCTACTAGCAGTGAATGACCTGCTCAAGGCTATATTTTATCAGCTGTCTGGTTTGGGAGCGAGACTGGTAAACAGCAGAAGAAAGAAAAGCATTTAGTAATCCTGTTATTCTAAAGTTTCTCTACCAGGAAATTCTGTATACACACACCGCATTTATCTCAATACAACACTGTTTTTTTCCCAAAATATTAATGTTCAGAACTGGGGGTTGTCTTGCATTCTTGGTATACATTTTCTGAAGTCCATGTGGGGAAAAAGTAAGTTTAAAACTTACTTTTGGGAGTGGCAAAGACATGGGGAAATTGTAAAGATTGCTATCAAGGTCACAATGTTTGCAGCAGATTTTGTGCACTTCATTTAGTGACAAAAATTAACTGTTGGAAAAAAAGATAAAATTATCTGACTTGCTTTCACATCGGCTATAGCACATAATGTTACATTGGGAGCCAAGGGTCCAGCAGAGAAAGGTTAACTGCTCCTGCCGCTGGACATGCACGTACTGGTAATATTCCCCCCACCCCCCACCTCTTTGTGCCACCATCAAATCTGATTTAGGTAAAACATTTTATGATGTATTAAGTTTGTCTTAATAGAAAATCACACCCATAATCGTCGTTTAAGCTATGCTGCTGTCACCCATCCATCATCATGCACAGTCCGTATCTCTCTGCCTCTCAAAACATGAATTTAAGTGTAAATTAAAATTATTAATTTGGTAAAACTTTTTTATAATGCAGTATGTTGTGTAAATAGAAAATGTTATCAGTTTCAGTTGAGCTTTGGTCACACAACATTTCCCATCACACGAATTTCTGTGGTACAAATTCAAATTAAATAAAAAACAAGATCAGCCCAATTCTCCCTTAGTTTGTTCAAAATACAACACAAAACTTGACATTTTTTTGTAGTTTAATGTCCTTTAACCTGGTTGTTCATATCGGACAATGAATGAAATTGATGAAATTATGCTCAAATGATCTCGAATCCATGGAGCTTAAAGTTGCTCGACGTTCGTCTTCTCAGGACAAGGGAAAACCCCGAAAAAAACCTTATCCGGGTAACTCACCCTAAGCGAGATTCGAACTCACGACCTGTTGAATCCAGGCAGGCTCATTTTATTTATGATTTAAGTTGTGAAAAATGGGGGTCGTGTTGCATTGTATTCTGATAAATACGGCATACAAGCAGTGGGGTAATAAGAAGACAAGAACACTCTTAAACAACTCACCTTGGACATTTACAAGAACACAAGCTGATAAACATAGCTTTGAGTGGGTGGCCCCACTATGACGTTATGATGCGTAGAGAAAGTCATTGGAGTGTGGCATTGATTCAGCTCTCTGTTGAACAATTTCTCAGCAGCAGACATCATTGCCTGTATTGTGTACATATATGTAAATAATGATTTTTCACTAAAGTCTAATGTGGAAAAGAAGCTTTTCCATAACTTTTTGATTGTGATCTTGTACAGTAGTTTGTTTATTGTTATATGCAGCTAACAAGGTTATACTAGGACAGTGGCAAGACTGGCGACTTGGGTAGGCGCTGCCTATTCTTCATCTCTTTCTCTGGCAGTCTACACAATCAACCTGTGAATCTCTACACATGATAGTTTAACAGCCATCATTATGTGACGCTTTTCAAAATCTTGTGATATCAACAGTGTACATTTGCATTTTTGTCATCTCACAGCTGTCTCAATTTTTACTTTCTCTAGTCCCATGTGTACAATGTAACTACATAGGAATAGAGAAGATATTGTAATGCATCCAAATATTCCATACTGAGATTTTGCTGCAAATACATGTTTTGGATCCCCCTGAATCCAAAAAAAGCATTTTTAGAAAAATATCTGTGTGTGTGTGTGTGTGTCTGTGGACAGCATAGCTCAAAAACAAAAAGACCGTTAAATACCAAACTTGGTATTTAAGTTTGGTATCTTCCAAGTATGCGACACGAAGATTTTCATGAAAATCCCCCCCCCCACTGCTAACTACCCTTTACATGGAAAAATTTTCGAAAAATTTTTTTTCTTAAAAATGGCTGTAATGATTTTGATTAAAATACCACATATTAAAGTCATTTCTATCACAAATAAAATGTAAATCTTAAATTTTCTGGGAATAGCTTCTAAAGACCTGTTTATTGTGAATGAATTTTGCTTAATTTGGCATAGCTAGGAAACTGTAAGAGATAGACATAAACTTACTATACAAAAAATGTAGATCTGGTTACTATACACAAGTTATGTCATTAACATTTTTTTCGTTGAGCTTCCCATTTTCGAGGTATTCCTTGTTATTAGTTTCAATTGTGAAGTACTTATACTTTTCTCAGACGGAAGTGTCCGTTTTTCTTTTGTTCTACTGCTAGCCAAGCAAAGAAGCAATTTGCAATGACAATCTCATAATGACAGCTTTTAAAACATTTTACTATCATTTTAGCCTAGTGCATTTCCCTAGTTCCATTGTACTTATAAGGAACTAAGTGATAAAGTTCTACTAATGTATATCTCGATTAGCATGGTGTTGAAAGAAGTTTGCAGAGTAGCTAGAGAAAGTCATGTGAATGTAACAATTAAGATTTTTTACATTTTTGCATTTTCTTGTTCACATATGTGCATTAAAGCCATTGTATTCAGGTATTTTAATGATTTGTTTGTAGTTGCTTTGATTCATGGGGACATTAACTGAAGATACCAGGTTTATGTTTCATGTAATTTGGGGTATGTATAAACTTTTTGAAAATGGATAACTCAGTTGTGGCCCATCAATAAATGCTGTACTTTGCGATACTGAGTTACATTAACATATGTTTCTCTAAAACTACAACACAGTTCAAAGGAAGACCAGACACACTGACACTCAAATTCCATATCTATCACATTTCCTCAATATTAATTATTTGCTAATAATATTTTTATTATTATACTACTCACTTTAATGTCACTGTCAGATTCTTAGATAGTAAATTGTGATCTGAATTTGGCAAAGGGAAATGATAACATTATAACTAAGTATTATGGAAAATATTCAATTTTATTTCAGGTATTGTAAATGTTCAATGGCTCCCATATTGTAAATTCATGTTTAAACGTGTTTGACCATTGGAAGAAGCTTGGGCCCGTTAAAGACTTTCAGGTGGTTTAATTTCGGCGAAGCCATGCTATTTTTGAACTTTAGTAAAACGAGACGCAGGAGTGGGAGTTAACAGGGTCATGTAGGCCGTTTGCTAAGCCAATCTGCGAGAGGCCAGGTGTGGCTGACGCGTATGTGACCAATGGGCTACTCTTGTAACCAAGCAGTGGGAGTTAGCGGAGGTCCAGTAGTATGTTGTTGCATTAAGCTCGTCCACTCTGATTTAGGACAGCGCCGTGACTAGAAGTGTTTAAAGAAGTTGGCGCTAAGCTCACGTGAGCAGCCACATGAAACAGAAGTTCAAACTTACATTAGTTTATCCTGCGTTGTATTATGGGGACGTGGCCTAGAGATATCACTAGCAATAACCAACGTGGCAACCAAGTATTCATCCTCATTTTACTGAAATAGTAGTAAAACTATAATTGATGAAAGTGAGTGTTGCTGTATTAGTATTTATACACGACACTGGAATCTCTCAAGCCTGAGATTATATAGCTTTAAATAGTAAGAGCCATGCTCAACTTGACAATAGCTAGCCTGGTGCTATACAGTAACAGTCCAGAAGCCGAGGACATCGCAGCACCTTCCTGGAACACCTCAACACAGACAATTACATAAAAGAGAACCTCACAAACAGGCAGTCTTCAACAGCTCAGCTTCCCACTCGGCCCACAATACCTCCAATTAATACACATAGCCTCAGCCAATGGTTTTAACCCACACATCATAGACAAAAAAAAATATGAAGAAATTAATATTACAACAAATCACCACACAAAAACCAAAAGTTACACATGAAAACTTCACTTATCACCCAACAGCAGATAAAAAATTTCAATACAACATAAATTTAGCTTCAGGTCTAACAATTCAACATAAAAATGCACTGAAAATAGACATTAAAGACCCCATACCTATGAACTAGAGATCACACATCTACAGAATTGATTGCAAGGACTGCAAATTATGTTACAGAAAACTGGAAACAAGGTTAAAAGAACATTTCAGACACATCAAACAAAAACAGATGGAGCATGCCTCCGTAGTTGAGTGGTCAGCGAGCTAAGTTCTCACCTGGAGGTCCCGGGTTCAATTCCCAGCTGGAGCGGGGAATGTTTCTTTAACCAGAATTATTCCCCATCCCCCACAGAGCCTGGAAGTATGTATGTGAGAGTGAATGCGTGTATTTGAGGAAAATAAAATTATTTAAACCAAACGTAAAAGAACCTACAGACAACGAGTTGTTTCAAGTGCAAATCCCCCGATATGACCTTACATGTTAAAGGGAGCTATATAAATAAATAAATAAAAAAAAAAGAAACATACTGATAAATCCACCATTTCGAACATCACATCACGGAATTGAAAACAACATAAAGTTAAAATAAGAACTGAAGCTTTCCTGGCGACGTATTCATTCAAAATCTTCTCGGGCTTCTAACCAGGTAAAAACTTGGCTTGATACCAACGTTTCGAAGAAGTGCATCTTCCTCGTCTTCAGGGTGAACTGATGGATTGAGCTCGCGAAGATTGGTATTTATAAGAGCTGGAATGAAGCTAAATCTGATTGGTTCGTGTGATATTATGGCCTGGTATATATAATTCACCCTGAAGACGAGGAAGAGGCACTTCTTCGAAACGTTGGTATCAAGTCAAGTTTTTACCTGGTGAGAAGCCTGAGAAAATTTTGAATTAACATAAAGTTGCTTAAACCTGTAAATAGCCTGGCAGCACTCACAATTGGGGAGAATATTCTCATCACAAAACACAGGAATTTTGAAAGACTGCCACAAAGTTCTGCTGAGAACTAGATGTTTCCAGCACAGACCTCAACTGAAGAAGAGGGGGAAACATATGTTTTGTAAATTCCATTTTAAAGGCAGCAGTCTTGCCACTTGGTCACGTATAAAGTATCTGTTATCAGCTCTGCTGGCGCACTCTTGAGATCTTCTTGCTCTTATCCAGGTATTTTGGGGGTGGAGCTCCCTTTGCTGCAATATGGCGACTGTACACGCTGCAACAATACACACATCCTTTCTAATCTTTACATCAGCATTCTTTCATTTATTTGACTACGAGTTGGGATTTTTGCTGGAACATGTTTCAAAGGACTAGTTTCCTACATTTTCAACTAATTCCTTGTGGTGAAGCTGGCAATGCTGTCTCCTCTGGTGGTGGTTCAATGAACTAAACACATCCTTCTGTGGAACGTCAAAATTGAAAACCCTGTTTCCATTTTTTACAATGAAGATGTGTTCCCATGTGGCCAGCTCTTGTTTTGATTCTCAATTTATATTGTGGTGTTTTGTCCAAAAGTGGGTGGCAACTGATTTTTTCAATTGTTTTTGATTTATATTTCTGAAGTGTTGTTTGGATCTTGTTTCTAGATTTCTTTTTGTTTTTCCAATATAAATCAGATTACAATCCTTGCATTCCATTTTGTATATGCCCAATTTTTTCTTTGCTGAGTTGATGTCCTTGATATTTGAGCCTAATTCACTTTTTTTAAACTTGTAAAACACACAGCAGGAAAACCAGAGCTGGCCACATGGCAACACATCTTCATTGTAAAAAATAGAAACAGGGTTTTCAATTTCAACGTTCCACAGAAGGATGTGTTTAGTTCATTGAACCACCACCAGAGGAAACAGCATCACCAGCTTCACTGCAAGGAATTAGTCGATGTCCAGTTGAAAATGTAGGAAAGTAGTCCTTTGAAACACGCTCTGGCGAAAATCCCAAGTAAGTGTTGTTTAGTGTAATTAATCAACTCATAGCCAAATAAATGAATATAACAACACTTTACAAATTTCCACAAAAAGAAAAATGGTTCTTTCATTTGTTGATTTTGTTAAAAATATTTGCAATAATGTTGATTAAAATATCACATGTTTGACATACTTACTGAGAAAAGCCTGCACTTTACACAACGGAAGTGAAATAACCGTGGAGAGTGGTTGTAAATCAACTAAAACTTAAAATAAGAACTGAAGCTTTCCTGGCGACGTGTTAATTCAAACTCTTCTCGGGCTTCTAGCCAGGTAAAAACTTGGCTTGACACCAACGTTTTGAAGAAGTGCATCTTCCTCGTCTTCAGGGTGAACTGATGGTTTGAGCTTGCGGAGACTGGTATTTATAAGAGCTGGGATGAAGCTAACATCTGATTGGTTCGCGTGATATTATGACATGTCTCAGTCATCTTAAATACCAGGCCATAATATCACGCGAACCAATCAGATGTTAGCTTCATCCCAGCTCTTATAAATACCAGTCTCAGCAAGCTCAAACCATCAGTTCACCCTGAAGACGAGGAAGATGCACTTCTTCGAAACGTTGGTGTCAAGCCAAGTTTTTACCTGGCTAGAAGCCCGAGAAGAGTTTGAATTAACTAAAACTTGTAATAAAATGCAGTGTTATCTAGATAGTTACATTTAAAAGTGCACTTGGTGCAACTAGGTCATTGAGTAGTCTACTTCAACTCTCTATAAACCCAATTAAGTCATGTATTGTTTTGTCTCTGGCGTGCACACAATGCAGTATATTTCCATTCTCCTGTGAAAATTCAGATTAGGTAAAACTGTTTACAACTTTGTGTTATGTTACGTATATTACCTACGAGGGTGGTCTGAAAACTTTCTGACCTAATAAAGATACAAGACATTTTTTCATTTTTCAACATAGTCTCCTTGTAACTCTACACACTTCTCCCATCTCTGTAACCCGTCCAAATATTACTCGCGTTTTTCTCTGTAAAATAACTGTTCAAGAAGGTAATTGCCTCTTCATTTGACGAAAATCTCTGTCCTCTGAGCGCAATTTTCAGATGAGGGAACAAAAAGTAGTCCTTTGGGGCTAGATCTGGTGAGTAAGGCGGATGGTCAAGCAGTTCAAACCATAATTCGTGGATTTTTGCCATTGCAACTGCTGAGGTGTGAGGTCTTGGTAAAACAGAATTTTCTTTTTCTGCAAGTTCTGCCTTCAGCTTGTGAAGTAATGATGCGTAGTATGCTCCTGTAATGGTTTTTCCTTTTTGAAGATAATCAATTAAAATAAGTCCATGACTACCCCAAAAAAAGTTGCTATCACTTTCCCGACCAAAAAAACAGTTTTTGCTTTATTTGGAGCCAGTTCCCCATTGGCACCAAAACTAAGATTTATTGCGCCTAAACTGCGCCAACAGAGCGTTGGAAATGTTCATTTGAACATGTTCTTGATCAAATGCGGCACCCAACGCACGGACAACTTTCTCATGTCTAAATGTTGATTTAATATGTGACAAAACACATTCTTTTGACATGTTCATAGCCTCTGCTATCTCTCTCACTTTAATTCGGCGGTCGTCTAGCACGATTTGGTGAACTTTGGCAATGGTTTCGTCGGTAGTTGCAGTTTTTGGATGTCCCGAACGTTCATTGTCTCCCAAGCTCTTACGGCCACGTTTAAATTCAGCTGCCCAAAATTTCACTGTGGTATATGATGGTGCAGAGACCCCATACAAAGAATCCAACTTATCTTTGATTTGCGTAGGTGTATTGCTATTCAAAAACAAATATTTAATGACAGCTCTATACTTGATTTTGTCCATTTTCATAAAAAAAAACTCACATCATCTCTCTCAAACGACTGTTACATAACAACTGAGCGTCCAAAATGGCTAAAATTTTGGTGAGTAACTGTCAACAGATGAACAACAAGCTTCATGTAGAGGTCGGAAACTTTTCAGACCAGCCTCGTATGATAAAATGAGGTTAGCAAGACTTACTATCTATATGTCTCTGTGCGTATGTAGTCCATGACATGGGAGACGCCCACTTGCAGCTGGTCGGCTATTGGTGTGACCCAGGGGTTGTTCTCCATCTTCAACACAGACTTGTTGCTCACCAGGTCCAGGTTACCTGACACACACACACACACCAGGTGTCTCAAGTCTATATCACATCAGGGATACAACCATCTTCCACACATTGAAGCCGGGGTCTTTCTTTCGTTCAAGTGCCAAGAAACCCACGCTTTTTACGCCTACTTTCAGTTATTACATTAATGAAATCTGCCAAAAAGTATGGCATTCAAGGATTTCTCAACAAGTACGAAAATAATGATAACTTGCGTATTAATATTTTATTTTAAATTTACAACAAGTATCAAATATGATTTTGAAAACAATCTATGTAAAACTTCTTACACTCCGTTTACTGAAAGTTCAAAAAACTCCCCTTGGAATCAGAATTTTCTACAACTTCAATTGTATACTGCATTTGAGCTTCAGTTCACGGAAATCGAGGAAAATGGCGCGACTACCTGACAGCAGCCAATATTACTAAATCTCCTAAGATTCCTAATAGTTAACTAAAGCAAGGACAGATGGCAGCACAAATAAGAGAAGTAAACAATTTGTCACATAGCCCAAGACCTAGTTAAGGTCGTGGAATTGCATTAAAAGCGTTACAAATACCTGCCCGAGCTATGCTGGGGCGTGGGCCTCATGAACATTTTGCGCAAACGGAGCTATAGTCGGGCATGGACTTCAATGCGTTAATTACATATCTATTACCACTTTGAGCGAGGTTACTAAAATATTCTACATGGAAAGTATTGAATACATTTAGAACAAAGTGTAGAAATCACTTGCTGCTATGTGTGCCTTTATTCAGTAGCTGTCACACAATTTGAGGCATGAACTGTGCTGTTCATCAAGTCTGTGGATGTACACATGTGCTGCCAAGCACATCAACTAAGTCGTATCATAGTTTTAACAAACCTCTTCATGTGTACTGAAACAAATGAAATAATAAGTTTAAGATACCCTACCAGTGATTTTTACTGATGGTTCCAGCTTACCAAATAACAGTGGTACTGGTGCAGGTGCAATATGCCCTCTCTTCTCTTTCTACAAAACATTAAGTTTAAATGCCATAAATTTTGATGGAGAGATTTTGGCAATACTTCAGAGCTTACAAAACCTACTAAATCATATAAATAAAGTTGTATTATTATCGACTCTAAAGCAGCTATAACATCTGATGTAACACCTAATAACTCAGATATTGTAGAATGCCACAAAATCATAAAACAACTAACGAATTTAAATAAAAGATTAATACTTCAATGGATACCAGCACATTGCGGAATACAGCTGACTTTCTAGCCAAGAAAGGTAGTAAAATTAGATCAAATTCATCTGAAACAATAAGTTATCATTATATCAACATAAAATAAAGAAGATAATGTATTCAAAATAGCTAAAGTACTTCCCATTTTCAAAAAAGGAGACACAGATAATCCTGACCTATCTCAATCTTGTCTATCCTTAAATCAACAGATCATAATCAATGAGCAGTTGGTAGTTCTTTCAAAGGCTTTCCATACAGTCAATCATAAAATATTATTGGATAAACTAGATAAATTAAAATTTAGTTGAGTCGATTTTGTAACACTACATCACTTACTTTTTAATTTCGGAAAACATGTTTCAGAAGCCATGTGCTTCCATTGTCAATTCCTTTGGTCGACTACCGGTATTGCTTGCTGTGGTGGTTGTCTCTGTCCCTGGTGGTGGTTTGATGAACTTCTGTATGAGTAGATCGCCTGGCGGTATTTCAAAATTGAAAACCCGGTTCTTGTTTTTCCATATATATATGTTTTCCCAAACTTTTAATTCTGTCTTCCTTGTGATGTTTTTGAGGATTTTTGGGCTTCTATTTATAGTGTGTTTCTCTTTCCAAAAATGCCAAGCTACTGCAGATTTTTCTTCTTGTTTGAGTTTAATATTTCTGTGGTGTTCTTTTGCCCTGGTTTTTATATTTCTTTTTGTTTGGCCGATGTAGATTTTTTCACAGTCATTACAGCTGAACTGATATATTCCTGGTTTGTTTTCTTGTGGGATATCATCTTTTAATTTGGAATTTAAAATGTTTTTTATAGAGTAATTGTTTTTTGGGGCTAGAATGATGTTATGTCTTTTGAAGATCCTCTGGAATTTGTAGAAAGTTGTAGGGTGGTATGTAAACTTCTTGTAGATCTTGTTTTCTTTCTGGTTTTGAGTGAGTGTGCTGACTTCTTTAATTCTCTTTCTATTTTTGGCTTTATTAACTTTTTTGTACACCAGTTCTGCCCGAAATCCATTCTCTGTAGCTATGTCCAAAATTTTATCAAGTTCACATTGGTATTCTGTTTTTCCCATTGGTACATTTACCAATCTGTGTGTAAGGCTGTTGAGTAAAGCATGCTGATGGGGAATGGGATTGTAACTCTTTTGTTTTATATAGCTGTTGGTGTGGGTAGGTTTTCTGTAGATGCCAAATGTAAGGTGATTATTAGTTTTTATGATTTTTAGGTCGAGGAATGGTAGTTGTCCATCACATTCCTTCTCCATTGTGAAATTTATAGACTTTTCTTGCATATTTAGGAGTTTTAGTGCGTCTTCTAGGTGTCTTTCTGGGACTATTGCAAAGATGTCGTCTACATATCGGTACCATATTTTGAACATCCAGGGGAATGCCTTTTTAATCCTAGTTTCCATAGTGCTCATGAAGAGATCTGCTAATATAGGTGACAGCGGGCTGCCCATAGCTAAACCAGATGTTTGTTTGTAATATTTCCCGTTAAATGTGAAAAAATTTTGATTTATGCACAGATTTGTTAATATGATGTATTCTCGCACTTCTTCTGTTGTTTTTCCTATTGCAAGTAACCAATTTTTGATGTGGGATTGTATGCTTTCTGTAGGTATGCTTGGAAACAGAGCAGTAACATCAAAGGAAACTAACATATCGGTTTTTTCTAATTTTATGTCTTTAATTTTTTCGATCAGATCTAAAGAGTTTTTTATACTTGCTGTTTCAAATTTAGGGAAGGAGGAGAATCTGTTTGTTAACCATTTTGCTAGATTATAAGTAGGTGCACTTATATTGTTTATAATTGGTCTCATTGCATTTCCCGGCTTATGTATTTTTGGAAGGCCATAAATTCTGGGCAGAACTGGATTATCAACTTTAATTTTGCATTTTTCTTTTTTGTCTATTAGTTTACATTCTTGAATACTGGCATTTAATTTAACTAAACATTGGTTTAGAGGGTTCTTTTGTATTGTAGAGTATTCTTCTTTTTCTAAAAGTGTTTCCATTCTTTCTACATATTCAGTTTTGTCCATAATTACTATTGTGTTTCCTTTGTCTGCTTTGCTATAAATTACCGGTTTGCTTTTTAATGCTCTTATTACATTTTTTTGGGGGTTAGTTTTCTTTTTGCTTTCTATTGTTTCGATAATTTGGCAACATTCACTTTTTATTATGTTTTTATCAATATCATTTATGTGCTGGGTGGCTATTTGTACGTCCGCAATGTAATCGTCAATTTTTTCTGAAAATTCGATGCAAGTTTTCATCCCTTTGTTTAAGAAATCCAGTTCTGATTTGGTGAAAGTTTGGTCCGATAGGTTTTTGACGTTCATTTGTGGTGTGGACTTTTGAATTGGTTTTCTTTTCCCCTGTTCTTTGCACAGCTTTTCAAGTTTACGTTTTTGCGTTAAATAGAAGCCCAAAAATCCTCAAAAACATCACAAGGAAGACAGAATTAAAAGTTTGGGAAAACATATATATATGGAAAAACAAGAACCGGGTTTTCAATTTTGAAATACCGCCAGGCGATCTACTCATACAGAAGTTCATCAAACCACCACCAGGGACAGAGACAACCACCACAGCAAGCAATACCGGTAGTCGACCAAAGGAATTGACAATGGAAGCACATGGCTTCTGAAACATGTTTTCCGAAATTAAAAAGTAAGTGATGTAGTGTTACAAAATCGACTCAACTAAATTTTAATTGTTAAAACACATCACTGTCTCAAAGTCCACCATATATCAGGATAATTCACGGAATACAAACCTTGTGGACGTAGACTGCCGTAAACATACACAACACGTGGTGAAAGGAACAGAAAATGGACGCTACAAAGGTAGGATCAAATTCAATATTCATTTACGAGGCTTTTAACGAAATCAACCACAAAAAGGATATAAAGTTATTCGAAAAACTACAAGAAAAGAAACGCAAATTAGCCGCGGATATCCGCTTTCTAAATTTATGTAGAATTAAAAACGCCACGCCAAACTTTGTCAGAAAAATAATAAAAAATGATAACAATAGTAAACTAGAAAAAGCAGTCGTCAAAAAAGTCTTGGAAATGGAGAAGAACAAACATTACAAAAGTAGGAGTGAAGTAGAATTACAGCTATATGAATTACACTTGAAACTAACCAAAAAATTAGGAAGCATCATTTGGGAAAATTTAGAAAACAATCTTTTGGCTAAATTAAGCATCAAAATGAGAAACAAAACTTTAACGCAAAAACGTAAACTTGAAAAGCTGTGCAAAGAACAGGGGAAAAGAAAACCAATTCAAAAGTCCACACCACAAATGAACGTCAAAAACCTATCGGACCAAACTTTCACCAAATCAGAACTGGATTTCTTAAACAAAGGGATGAAAACTTGCATCGAATTTTCAGAAAAAATTGACGATTACATTGCGGACGTACAAATAGCCACCCAGCACATAAATGATATTGATAAAAACATAATAAAAAGTGAATGTTGCCAAATTATCGAAACAATAGAAAGCAAAAAGAAAACTAACCCCCAAAAAAATGTAATAAGAGCATTAAAAAGCAAACCGGTAATTTATAGCAAAGCAGACAAAGGAAACACAATAGTAATTATGGACAAAACTGAATATGTAGAAAGAATGGAAACACTTTTAGAAAAAGAAGAATACTCTACAATACAAAAGAACCCTCTAAACCAATGTTTAGTTAAATTAAATGCCAGTATTCAAGAATGTAAACTAATAGACAAAAAAGAAAAATGCAAAATTAAAGTTGATAATCCAGTTCTGCCCAGAATTTATGGCCTTCCAAAAATACATAAGCCGGGAAATGCAATGAGACCAATTATAAACAATATAAGTGCACCTACTTATAATCTAGCAAAATGGTTAACAAACAGATTCTCCTCCTTCCCTAAATTTGAAACAGCAAGTATAAAAAACTCTTTAGATCTGATCGAAAAAATTAAAGACATAAAATTAGAAAAAACCAATATGTTAGTCTCCTTTGATGTTACTGCTCTGTTTCCAAGCATACCTACAGAAAGCATACAATCCCACATCAAAAATTGGTTACTTGCAATAGGAAAAACAACAGAAGAAGTGCGAGAATACATCATATTAACAAATCTGTGCATAAATCAAAATTTTTTCACATTTAACGGGAAATATTACAAACAAACATCTGGTTTAGCTATGGGCAGCCCGCTGTCACCTATATTAGCAGATCTCTTCATGAGCACTATGGAAACTAGGATTAAAAAGGCATTCCCCTGGATGTTCAAAATATGGTACCGATATGTAGACGACATCTTTGCAATAGTCCCAGAAAGACACCTAGAAGACGCACTAAAACTCCTAAATATGCAAGAAAAGTCTATAAATTTCACAATGGAGAAGGAATGTGATGGACAACTACCATTCCTCGACCTAAAAATCATAAAAACTAATATTCACCTTACATTTGGCATCTACAGAAAACCTACCCACACCAACAGCTATATAAAACAAAAGAGTTACAATCCCATTCCCCATCAGCATGCTTTACTCAACAGCCTTACACACAGATTGGTAAATGTACCAATGGGAAAAACAGAATACCAATGTGAACTTGATAAAATTTTGGACATAGCTACAGAGAATGGATTTCGGGCAGAACTGGTGTACAAAAAAGTTAATAAAGCCAAAAATAGAAAGAGAATTAAAGAAGTCAGCACACTCACTCAAAACCAGAAAGAAAACAAGATCTACAAGAAGTTTACATACCACCCTACAACTTTCTACAAATTCCAGAGGATCTTCAAAAGACATAACATCATTCTAGCCCCAAAAAACAATTACTCTATAAAAAACATTTTAAATTCCAAATTAAAAGATGATATCCCACAAGAAAACAAACCAGGAATATATCAGTTCAGCTGTAATGACTGTGAAAAAATCTACATCGGCCAAACAAAAAGAAATATAAAAACCAGGGCAAAAGAACACCACAGAAATATTAAACTCAAACAAGAAGAAAAATCTGCAGTAGCTTGGCATTTTTGGAAAGAGAAACACACTATAAATAGAAGCCCAAAAATCCTCAAAAACATCACAAGGAAGACAGAATTAAAAGTTTGGGAAAACATATATATATGGAAAAACAAGAACCGGGTTTTCAATTTTGAAATACCGCCAGGCGATCTACTCATACAGAAGTTCATTAAACCACCACCAGGGACAGAGACAACCACCACAGCAAGCAATACCGGTAGTCGACCAAAGGAATTGACAATGGAAGCACATGGCTTCTGAAACATGTTTTCCGAAATTAAAAAGTAAGTGATGTAGTGTTACAAAATCGACTCAACTAAATTTTAATTGTCAAAACACATCACTGTCTCAAAGTCCACCATATATCAGGATAAACTAGATAAAGTTGGCATAAGAGGTATAGCGAATGATTGCTTTAAGTCCTATCTAAGCCAAAGTGGGAGTCAATGGTTGCCATTATATTTCAGCACCTATAAAAGGTGGAGTTTCACAAGGGTCAATTTTGGGACCTATTTTATTCTTAATCTATATAAATAACTTGCCATCAAATTTCAATGACACTCAAATAATAAAACAAATTAATACCACATATAATTTGACCATCACTGTTACTAAATTCCTCCAAACATAAAAAATACACTCAAATAACTTTATTTGCAGATGAAACCAACATTATACATAAAAATAGTAGCCCCTCTGACCTGGAAAATGATACAAATCGACAGAACATAATTGGCTAGCAGGAAATAAGCTTCGCTTTAATGTAGATAAGACACCTTTTATAAACTTCAGCCCAGGTAAAACATAAAGAACTACATATTAATAATCACCCCATAAACAAAGGCAATGAAACAAAATTCTTAGGAGTTTGGATAAATTCAGAGTTAAAATGGAACACACACATTGATTATCTAGCCAACAGATTGTCAAAAATCTGCTATGCATTCAGAGTAGCAAGTAAAGTGAATTAAAATCTATGTTCAAAACTTGCAAATATGCATAGAAGCTTGTGACAGTGGTGTGATTAAATAAAAAATAAAAGAATTTGACTCGGTTTTTTGTAACACAAACATCACTTATTTTTACTTACTGGGGACCGGTTTCGGGTAACAGTTGTTCCCATTTTCAACCCTTAATATTTTATTTTTATTTTTTATTTAAAATCTATGTATTTTGGATATTTTCTCCTCTCCATTTTAACCTATGGTATTCCAAAATGGGGCATGTCCACAAATCGATGTGCTATCTTTAAATTACAAAAGAAAATATTAAAATAATAAAGCACGTTCCTGTGAGTACACCAAGCAAAACAGTATCTAAGGAATTAAATATCTTACCTCTCCCTTCTATATATATACTTGAAACATTCACAGAAACAGGAACCTCTTTAGAACAAATAATATGTATCACGCACACACCACATTGTGCCGTACTAATAAGAATCAGTCGCAGTGCCATTGTGGAACCAATCTGTACATTATAAACAACTGGTTTACAGCAAATTTAAACGTTCAATAACTAAAGCTCTCTTAGAGCATATACCCTTCAACATTCAAGAATTTAAAAATATAAATTTATAAATACTGTTACTTGTACACACTACTGTAAATATATATACTGACCAAGCCATGATTTATGTATAAATCGAAATGTGAATAAACATTATTATTATTATTACAAACAAAAGGAAAATTTATGTAATAACACGACCAGAATCACTACATTACCAAGAAAATAGTGTGTAGTAACTTTTAGATTCCTAACAGGTCATGATTGGTATCCAAGCGGGAGACCTGGGTTCGATCCCCAGTACCGGCTTGGGGATTTTTCCTCCGCTGGGAGACCTGGCCCGGGGTGCACTCAGCCTCGTAAGGTCCCTGGGGGGCCAATTGAGGAGCTACTTGATGGAGAAGTAGCGGACCGCATTAACCGGCCAGGAGGGACTCGAGGCGCTGCCAACGTCTCACCCTCCAATACTGCACCCCATCCATGACGTCTGTAGTGGACCGAGATGGGGGACGCAGAGGCCAAGGTTCCCCGTGAGCTGTCGTGCCATGAGATCTCCTCTGTACACTTAAACAAGATATGAATATTGCGCTGCCCAACCTTTAGTCAATATCAAAATGCTGGAATGCAAGAGAGTGAATGGCTTCACTGCCAACTGCATCTAGTTTTAACAATAGGTGATGGTCTCACCTATCTCAGGGGGCAGCACAGTCAGACGATTGCCCTGTATATGTAACTCTCGCAGTCGTGCCAGATCCCCCACCTCCTTCGGGATCTCTATCAGATCATTCTCTCGCAGTACCAGCTGCAACAAACAAACATCAATTACATTAATAAACAACAAAACTGCTTATTGTACAGCAATAGGCCACGTCACATTATAGTACCAGCAGCTTTAAGGGTAATTGCTTTTGACCCAAGCCCAGCTTCTTGTACATGTTTAATCGCAGAAGTGCGACACCTGCTAATGTTCTAACATGCAATATATAGGTTAACTACTACACTCTAATAAATAATGCTTTACAACGGTCGTCATGTACATGTCCGCTATTTCCCCATAACAAAATTCCATAAGATATAATACTTTGAAAAAAAAAGCAAAATATGCTGATCTCACATAGTTATCTGAAATATGATTTTTTAAATTCCTGATCAAATAAATAACTCTAGAAAGCCTTGCTGATATATTTTTTATATGTGGTTCCCAAGACAATTTACTATCAACAAGAATACCTAAACATTTAACAGTCTCTATTTCATGATGATTCGGTATATTTCTTAAACCAAAATACATTTCCTGAGTTTTACTTTCATTTAGTAGAAAACCATTTGCTGTGAACCATAAGGAAGCTTGAGAAAGTGTATTTTGTACTAAGGTGTCATCAGTGTACAATATTGTTGCAAAAGATGGCAAATCATTTATCATTAATATAAATAGAAGGGGCCCTAACACAGAGCCTTGTCGCACACTAAACCTCTTTGCCATTGCACACTAACTGTTGGCGATTTTCAAGGAAAGACTTAAACATGTTACTACTTAGATCATAATAAGAGAGTTTATTTAAGTATTTCATGCTCTGCTTACAGCAAAACACTTATTTTCAAAACACTTGTAAAACAAACCTAACTAGCCAGTCTGTAGTCAATTTACCTCTCCTAAATTCAAATTGTTTGCTTCAAATTAAATTATGACACAGCAGATTTATTTCAAACCACTTAGCGACAAAACTGAATTTTTGTCTCTGTGCATCCTTCTCAGGTAAACTTTTACATTATTTGATTTCAGCGAGTGCTTTAAAGCAGTAAAACTTTGTATTAAAAGTGGCTATTGGAATCAAATCAACTCTTCTTCACAACAAAATGGAGTTTTTTTGTAACGTTCCACAAATCTCTGAAAATGGACAAGAGATGTTTTCAAAATAATGAAATACCATTGTTGCACTACTAGAATATAATACCACTTCTGGAAGTATACGTGAGAAATTAATATATGGAAGCCAAGCGTTTTCATATCAAGTGTTTATTTTATGATAATGGAAGGAAACTGATGCCATATTGATCATGATGTGGTAACGGAAAAATTAATTACTGAAAGTAATTAGCTTGTAAGCGTGCTGTGAATATCACAATATTGAATTTAATGTGTATTTTAAGTAGAATTTCATTTATGATACAAACTAATTATTTAAACAAATTGAACAATGATAATTACATTGCTACGTGCATGAAAAAGGAAGTTGTTATTTCTAGTATACCACAACCCCAAGCGTTGTATACCCATATTTAAATATTCACTAAGCGCAAATAGCTTATGAAATAAATATTATGTGTATCAAAAGTAATTTATTTATATTATATACTTGCTTAAAGAATGTTTAATAAGCAGAAACATGTAGAATAAGCTTTGAGCCTATATAAGAGCTGAATAGATGCTCATTTGTCAGCCTTCACGTGATCATCACAAGGGTAGCGTCCTATGGGAACGCAATCTTAATTTGTCTGTGCCATCCTACAGTGTTACTGTATCCAGTGATATTGACAAGAACATCTTGCCAGTGTATCATTCACAAGTATTATATTACCTGTAATGCATTATCTCCCTCGCGGCCACGACCCTGATACATAATAATAACAACTATTATAGTCAGTCATCAATTAGCTTGCCAATTTGCTAATTTAAAAATTGTCACCCAACAGAGGGGCATATTAATTTGTAATATGTGGCAGAAATTATTCAATACAAGAAAACATATACTTAGCCAACGAAACAAAGAAAATTCAAAAATAAAATGAATCTGATTTTGTAGTTGACTCTTTGTATTTACCAGCTTTTCTATACAGATTTTTACAATGACAGTTGAATATTTCAGAATGCACTTTGGATTTACCAGTTACTTGTTCAATGTATATTCACTAAAATGGAAAAGTGGGGTAATACTGTTCAGTGATTTGCTTTTTTACTTTTGGATGGGAAAATTTCTGATGAGATAAAGGTAATGCCATCTACGACAAATTGGTTCAATTACTTAAAATGTGGTTGAACATCTGTTTTTGATGCCTGGCAAATCATTGAACAACTCCACAATATGATTCTTGCTGATCATGGAATGAAAGTTTGTGAAGTGGCTGGCACCAAGATGAAAATGGGATTAATATTTTGTATTGTGCAACATGGTAAGCCTCGGCTTAATATGAGGTTCTCTCATCTCCAGCAGATGTTTTATGCTGGTTCAGCTACAGCACGTTTCCAAGTCTCAGGGTGGAAAGAAATGCTAGCAGGTGGCAAATTTGTAACTTTTCTTGCAATTAATTAACAGAAAACACAGCGAAACTCTAACAAATAAATTTACTTCATTTCCATCTGAAATTATTCGTCTGTGGCAGAGTCCCTGAATACTTCAGATATTAGATGGTGTGATAGCATGTCTGCCTCACAAGCAACAGGTCGTGTGTTTGAATCTTGCTTAGGGTGAGTTACCTGGATAAGGTTTCTTTTGGGATTTTCCCTTATCCTGAGAAGACGAACATCAAGTAACTTTAAGCTCCATGGACCCTGAGATTATTTGAGTATCATTTCACCAATTTCATTCATCGTCCAATATGACCAACCAGGTTAAAGGAAAGCCTCTAACAATTTTGATTCAACTACTATATTTTCATAATAAATGAAATTGATATCTAATTTTCTAGGAATAGTCTGTGAAGACCTCTTCATTGTGGATGACTTTTGTATAACACACAGAAAATGACAATCCTGTTAAAACACACAACTTGTCATACACTCTTTTTGCACAGTCAACCATTTCCAAGATAATCTTTGTTATTAGTCTCAATTTTAAAATACTTTAACTTTTCTCAAACAGCAACTTCTGATTTTCATATTGGTTTTTTTTTTTTTTTTTACTTGTTTCATTTATACATCCATCCCCCTTTAACATGTAAGATCATATCGGGGGCTTTGCACTTGAAACAACTCGTCTGTAGTTTCTTTTACGTTTGGTTTAAATCATTTTATTTTCCTCAAACACACACATTCACTCTGACATACGTACTTCCAGACTCTGTGGGCGATAGGGAAGAATTCTGGTTAAAGAAAAAAATTCCACATCACATCCGGGAATTGAACCCAGGACCTCCAGGTCAGAAGTCAGCTCGCTGACCACTCCCTATTGTATTTGTTTTACTCCTAACCATGCAAATAAAAGATGAAATTTCAATTGTTTCACATAGCAACCAGCTTTTAAAACATTTGACTATCACTTTATGCTAGTGTATTGCCTTCTACTTGCAAGGAAGCAAGTAACAAGACAGTTTCTGTTAACACTTTTCTTGATTAGCATCAAGTAAATAGAAGGATAGCCTTTTGTAAGAATAGTTTGTTTGGAGAATAGATGGAGATAGTTGTGTGAATGGAGCATACAAGATTTTTTTCAATGTTTTCTTTTGATCTTAAATTCAAAATTTCTACTTATTTTATGCGGTTAAGTTTTCCCACTTTTGTAGAATAAATTCATTTATCGAGAGTTTTGTTTGCTTACATTCCAGAATGAAATGCCAAGTGTTGTTTGTTTGTTTCTTTGCACATCGAGCATTTGCCTTTGAAATGTCTATTCTTTATAATTTTTTATTACTGGACCTCAAAATTATTAATAAAGATGGAAAACTAAAATTTGGTATACGTAGAAAGAAACCCATACTGACAACTACATCAAAGTGAACAGTTTCAACCCAAAAGCCATACTAAACAGCCTACTACAAGGAATAACTAAAGTACCTCCGGAAAAAACCAAATACTTAGAAGTACTAAACCATATAGTGAAAACAGCTGAAATAAATAGTTTTAGCAAGGATTTGGTATTCAAAAAACTCAAGAAAATTAAACAACAAAATAAGATTCCAGAAATATCCACCCTCAAACAAATGAAAAATAACAATAAGTACAGAAGATTCACTTACCACCCTTGGGCAACTAACAAAGAACATAATACAACGCTAGCACCTTACACCAAGTTCAGTGTGAACAATTTGATTCTATCCCACAGAACAAAATTGACAAATAACCAGGCATCTAGAGAAATACTTGCAATGAGTGTAACAAAGTATACATTGGCACAACAAAAAGAAACATATTAGAAATATTAAAAATACGGTAACTGAAAAATCTACAGTATTGGCTCATTTTTGGAACAACCGACAGTAGAACTCAACATATGGGAGAAAATATACATGAAAAACCATGAAATGCACCTCAGGAATTTTGAAGAGAACCCACTAATGAAGTTCATCAATACAACACCAGAGGGAAGACAGTCCTCATGTTGAAAGCAGTAAACAACGCTTGCAAAACTAGTTTTTGTGAAGCGCATGTGTGTATACTCAACTCCAATATTAAAATGTCACACTTAGTGATTAGAAAATGTTGTACATGTCGAGATTTCATACGTTAGCTTGAGACTTGGTCACACAGAACAAACACTTACTATTTGTAAATTCTTGAGCTGTCCCACTTCTGGAGCAACATATTCAAAATCGTTGTCTCCGAGATACAAGGCACGCAATGTTTCTGTAACACAAACAAATATATTATTTTTTAATATCATGAAACCATCCTGCTTTAGAAGTGGTTGCAAATATACAATTTCATTAAATGAGGTTAATTACCTGAGAACTAGTTTCAAGGAATCACTTGCTCATCATCAGCTGGTTGCATCACTTACTTGGCAAGCACAAAAATGTGTCATTTAAATATTTGTTTGGAAATTTTGTCCAAGATTAATGAACTTTGGGATCCTAATGGACAAAAGTCGTAGAAGCACCAAGAGCCAATAGAGGAGACGAACCAGCTGGTGATGAGCAAGCGATTCCTTCAAACTAGTTCTCAGGTAATTCATGAAATTGTATATTTACACCCGCCAAGAAAGGTAGTAAAATTACATCTGATCCAATAAGTTATCACTATCAACATATAATAAAGAAGATAATGTATTACAAATTTATGTAATAACACGACCAGAATCCCTACATTACCAAGAAAATGTTGTGTAGCAAGTTTTAGACTCCTAACAGGCCATGAGCTCCTTTCTGTACACTTAGAGAAGATATTGATGAGCTGCCCAACCTTTAGTTAACATCAAAATACTGGAGTGCAAGAGAGCAAATAACTGCTCAACCCACCAACCATATTTACAACTGCTTGTAAAGTATAAAACAATTACGTACTCATCAAATTATGAAATGGTTTTCTATGTATGGAACTGAACAGACAAGTTTACTCTTAGAGTTATTGACAGCAGGAGAAGTCTACTGAGTTACAGTCGCATGCTACTCGCTACATGATTGCTTAGCACAAACTAACTCAACTAGACAAATACACTAGCTGCTTAACCTTTCAGTGCCAGTCCGATCTATTTTAACTCTCTCCAGTGAAGAAGTCTACATGATAACCATAAAGAAAGGTTTCAGGACCTTATCTTTACACTCCAACACACCAAGTTGCCTCCAAATTTAATTTCTCTAACCAGTGTTTGTTTATGTTGCTTGTAACATGGCGTCCTCTGGCAAAACGTTACGAACCAAAGAGGAAATAAGAGCTGCAGTTCGCAAGAAAGTGAGTGATTTGGAATTTTCAGATGTTGATGCAAGTGTTTCTGACATCAATGTAAGAGAGGAAGATATATATTTTAGCTTAGGCGATGAAAATGGATCCAATAAAACAGCTGTCGTACGCATGCAAATAATCAGTGCACTGTTTTATTAATTTGTTGAGTTGGCTTTTTAACACTACGTCATTGTGATGTAAGTGAGGTAGTGTTAAAAAACCAACTCTACAAATTAATAAAACGTATAATTTGACCGTCACTGTCACTAAATTCCTCCAAACATCAATCAATCAGTGCACTTATAAAAATGGTTTCATGGAGGTGTAACCAGACGAATACAATGTGAATCAACCATCCAGCTGCACAACAATACACGTTACACTTGTGTCTTATTGCCTTATGCCGTTTTCATCAATAGTGGTTTATCATGCTCATGTGTGTATGTTTTTGGTGACTTTTTTTTTTTTCAGGTTACAAGAATTCATTTTTTGTATTTTAAAAAATAAAACACCAGACAAAAAGAGGATGCTGTTTTATTAAAGAAATATCTATATTTTCATTTAATTAGCTTGAACTTTCTGTTTAGTAAGGTTTTGTAAGCCTAATTATTGAATATTTTGGGAGGGCAGTTTTAAATTTTTTAAAAGTATTGAAGAGTCTTCCTACACATATTATAAGTACACAAAAGGGTTTCCTAAAAATGAAAATAAGATTCATCTCTCTATGTCATTTGGTACTCATTTTATTACTAATAATTTAAAACTCTGCATTCTGCTCTAAATTGCTTGTTTTTTTGCTATTTGGGATGGCACTAAAAGGGTTAAATTAACTGGGAGTACACAACATTGTGCTTCTGAAATATTGAGTACCTTAGTCAGCTGCCGAACTCTTTGCAGTATGTTTAATCCATTCAATATTCTCATGTGTGCAATAAATTATTTTTGAGAACAAAAATATATCCACAACAAATGAAATCACTAAAAAGGAAACTAGACTGGTGGAGAGCATAGTTCAATTAATAGAGGACCATTTCAATGTCATAAGAATTTAGTGATGGATCAATATTTAAATGAATAAGGTAGTACAAGTGGAGGAGTTCATGGAAGAAAGAAAAGTGAAAGGAACTATGGTAGCCCAGTGGTTAAAGAGAATTTCTAACAGGTTACGTATCTAGTGGCAGGTACTGGAAGGAGTAGAGAAGAGAAGAGAAGAGTTGTCTTGACATGACATCATTTCCTAGCTATAAAACAGCTCTTCAAATGTACACTTAATTATTTTCAGCAATTTGTAATCAATAAAGGTATTTGTTAAAGTTTCCTCAGTCTGAAGTGTTGACTGTCGGCTGGTTGGTTGGGGACGGGGCTTCACCTGGCAAGATCAAAGCAGGCTAAGTCCAGCCCCCAACCAAACAAATCTGACAGTCAACACTCAGACTCAGCGAAACTTTCTGAGGAAACTTTGAATGCACCACCACAGTTGTGAATGATCACAGCAGAGGGCTTGATTCTTCTCTTGCATTCGCAACTCATCCTGTAGTTTGACGTACTGTTCTTTGCTGGAAAAATTGTCTTGCGTTTCCTTATATGAACCAACAGACATGTACACTTCCACTGTTGTAATTGGGTACATCTCGCTCTTGACCAAGTCGCAGCACTTTCACAACAACCTGAGTCTCTTCTGAACCTCACAACATCTGGAGAATGGCACAGAGCTCACCAGATGCCACGACACCCAACAACCTGAGTCTCTTCTGAACCTCACAACAACTGGAGAATGGCCGTCAATCGCACAGAGCTCACCAGATGCCATGACACCCAACAACCTGAGTCTCTTCTGAACCTCACAACATCTGGAGAATGGCACAGAGCTCACCAGATGCCACAACATCCAACAACCTGAGTCTCTTCTGAACCTCACAACACTACAACATCTGGAGAATGGCACAGAGCTCACCAGATGCCACAACACCCACCAACCTGAGTCTCTTCTGAACCTCACAACACTACAACATCTGGAGAATGGGACAGAGCTCACCAGATGCCATGACACCCAACAACCTGAGTCTCTTCTGAACCTCACAACACTACAACATCTGGAGAATGGCACAGAGCTCACCAGATGCCACGACACCCACCAACCTGAGTCTCTTCTGAACCTCCCAACACTACAACATCTGGAGAATGGCACAGAGCTCACCAGATGCCATGACACCCAACAACCTGAGTCTCTTCTGAACCTCACAACATCTGGAGAATGGCACAGAGCTCACCAGATGTCACAACACCCAACAACCTGAGTCTCTTCTGAACCTCACAACATCTGGAGAATGGCACAGAGCTCACCACATGCCATGACACCCAACTACCTGAGTCTCTTCTGAACCTCACAACACAACATCTGGAGAATGTCACAGAGCTCACCAGATGCCACAACATAAACTACCTGAGTCTCTTCTGAACCTCACAACACTACAACATCTGGAGAATGGCACAGAGCTCACCAGATGCCACAACATCCAACTACCTGAGTCTCTTCTGAACCTCACAACACTACAGCATCTGGAGAATGGCACAGAGCTCACCAGATGCCACAACACCCAACAACCTCAGTCTCTTCTGAACCTCACAACACTACAACATCTGGAGAATGGCACAGAGCTCACCAGATGCCACAACATCCAACTACCTGAGTCTCTTCTGAACCTCACAACACTACAACATCTGGAGAATGGCACAGAGCTCACCAGATGCCACAACATCCAACTACCTGAGTCTCTTCTGAACCTCACAACACTACATCTGGAGAATGGCACAGAGCTCACCAGATGCCACAACATCCAACTACCTGAGTCTGTTCTGAACCTCACAACACTACAACATCTGGAGAATGGCACAGAGCTCACCAGATGCCACGACACCCAACTACCTAAGTCTCTTCTGAACCTCACAACACTACAACATCTGGAGAATGGCACAGAGCTCACCAGATGCCACGACACCCAACTACCTAAGTCTCTTCTGAACCTCACAACATCTGGAGAATGGCACAGAGCTCACCAGATGCCACAACATCCAACTACCTGAGTTTCTTCTGAACCTCACAACACTACAACATCTGGAGAACGGCACAGAGCTCACCAGATGCCACCACACCCACCAACCTGAGTCTCTTTTGAACCTCACAACACTACAACATCTGGAGAATAGCACAGAGCTCACCAGATGCCATGACACCCAACAACCTGAGTCTCTTCTGAACCTCACAACATCTGGAGAATGGCACAGAGCTCACCAGATGCCACAACATCCAACAACCTGAGTCTCTTCTGAACCTCACAACACTACAACATCTGGAGAATGGCACAGAGCTCACCAGATGCCACAACATCCAACTACCTGAGTCTCTTCTAAACCTCACAACACTACAACATCTGGAGAATGGCACAGAGCTCACCAGATGGCATGACATCCAACAACCTGAGTCTCTTCTGAACCTCACAGCACTACAACATCTGGAGAATGGCACAGAGCTCACCAGATGCCACAACGTCCAACTACCCGAGTCTCTTCTGAACCTCACAACACTACAACATCTGGAGAATGGCACAGAGCTCACCAGATGCCATGATACCCAACAACCTGAGTCTCTTTTGAACCTCACAACATCTGGAGAATGGCACAGAGCTCACCAGATGCCACAACATCCAACAACCTGAGTCTCTTCTGAACCTCACAACACTACAACATCTGGAGAATGGCACAGAGCTCACCAGATGCCACAACATCCAACTACCTGAGTCTCTTCTAAACCTCACAACACTACAACATCTGGAGAATGGCACAGAGCTCACCAGATGGCATGACATCCAACAACCTGAGTCTCTTCTGAACCTCACAGCACTACAACATCTGGAGAATGGCACAGAGCTCACCAGATGCCACAACGTCCAACTACCCGAGTCTCTTCTGAACCTCACAACACTACAACATCTGGAGAATGGCACAGAGCTCACCAGATGCCATGACATCCAACAACCTGAGTCTCTTCTGAACCTCACAACATCTGGAGAATGGCACAGAGCTCACCAGATGCCACAACACCCAACAACCTGAGTCTGTTCTGAAGCTCACAATACTACAACATTTGAAGAATGGCACCGAGCTCACCAGATGCCACAACATCCAACTACCTGAGTCTCTGCTGAACCTCACAACACTACAACATCTGGAGAATGGCACAGAGCTCACCAGATGCCACAACATCCAACTACCTGAGTCTCTTCTGAACCTCACAACACTACAAAATCTGGAGAATGGCACAGAGCTCACCAGATGCCATGACACCCAACAACCTGAGTCTCTTCTGAACCTCACAACACTACAACAACTGGAGAATGGCACAGAGCTCACCAGATGCCATGACACCCAACAACCAGAGTCTCTTCTGAACCTCACAACATCTAGAGAATGGCACAGAGCTCACCAGATGCCATGACACCCAACAACCTGAGTCTCTTCTGAACCTCACAACACTACAACATCTAGAGAATGGCACAGAGCTCACCAGATGCCATGACACCCAACAACCTGAGTCTCTTCTGAACCTCACAACATCTGGAGAATGGCACAGAGCTCACCAGGTGCCACAACATCGAACTACCTGAGGCTACGTCAAGGCTACTGGGAATGCTATAGCACCACAGCATAACATCCCTTCATCATTCCCAAACTCCTGATATACCTACAACTTTTATTCCTCTTTTCCCAAAATTAAAAAATCTGATGTGTTCCATTCACATGACTTTCTCTACATCTCCACAACAAATTATTGTTAAAAAGCTTAGGCTTCTATTTACTTCATGCTAATTAAGAAAAAATTAGCATAAATAGTCTTATTACTTGCTTCCTTGTAAATAGAAGGGAAATAAGGGAGTAGCATATGTTAAAGTGATAGTCAAAACCTGGTTGCTATGTGACTGAAGCTCCTTTGTTTGTATGGACACGAGTTGACAAATTCCTGTATGAGAAGAGTATAAGATTTTCAAAGCTGACACCAATAACAAGGAATGTCTAAAAAACGATCAACTCCACGAAAAAAATGTATATAACATAAATTGTGTGTTTTAACATGCTCTACATTTTTTGTATGGTAAGTTTTTGTTCATTTCTTACGTTTAGCACTTATGCAAAATTCCATAAAGTTGATCCAGAATAAAGTAGTCTTCAGAGACTATTCACAGAAAATTCAAGATATACATTTTATCTGTCAGATAAATATCTTTAAATATGATATTTTAATCAAAACCATTTGAGCCATTTTTTAAAAAATCAAAATTTTAAAAAAAAAGTTCCATCTAAAGAGAAGTAGAGGGTGGGGGGGGGGAGATTTTCTTGAAAATCTTCATGTCACATCCTTGAAAGATACCAAGCTTAAATACCAAGTTTGGTATTCAACGGTTTTTTAGTTTCTGAACTATGCTGTCCACAAACACACACACGGACCTTTTTCTAAAAAGGCTCTTTTTTATTCATGGTGACTCAAAACATATATTTCTGGTGAAATCTCGGTACTTAATCTTTGGGTAGAATGCAATACCTTCTCTATACAGTACGTGCAGAGAAAAAAGAAGCCACAATGAGCAGTTTTGTACTCTGCTCTGGTTCCTCAATGAGATATACGAGTGTTTCAAAACCAAGATGTGAACCTTGTGGGTCATACCGTATTTGAACCATTAATATAAATTCGGCACACAAAAAGTGTCATGGATTAGTCAGTCATATTTAACCAGATGGCATGTGCCTGGCCCACTACAAGAGAGATGCCAGTTGGCAGCAAAGGTTCCAGTTGCATGCTTTGATAGGCATGCCACCGGCGTGGCGCAGGCCACCTTAGTAATGGAAAACGTAGCATGTGGGTTTTGTATAACACGTTCTGAGGTTGTTTACATGGTGCATTTCAAATGTGTGCAATTTTCAAACACACATAAAACTTTTGAAAGTTGCGACATCATCAACTTTCGGACAAGTCAAAGTGTAAGCTAATCGACATTTGGTGTTCTTTTGAGGAGTGTGGTTACCCATCATGAAGAAGTTGCCGGGAAGAGTGCTCTCGTCCAGATTGTTGTACGTCAGGTCCAGCACCTCAAGTACGGGGAAGGCACCAAAACCTCGCGGCAGTGCTCCAAGCCTGTTCATCCTGCAACACATTCACCCACTTACTCTATTTCATATCAACACAAATACACGCTTTTAGGTCCCTAAACCAAAAAATATGTCTTTCATTCATGCCACTTTCTCTTTATCTCTAACAAATTATTGTTAAAAAGCTTATTCTACTATTTACTTCATGCTAATCGAGATAAAATTAGCAGAAATAGTCTCATTACTTGCTTCTTTGTAAGTAGAAGCGAAATAAGGGAGTAGCATAGGTTAAAGTGATAGTCAAAAGCTGTTGCCATGTGACTGAAGTTCATTCTTTTTGCAATGCCAAGAGTTAAAAAATTCCTCTTTGAGATAAGTAAGCATTTTACAAAACAAACCAATAACAAGCAATATCTCAAAAATCATTAACTCCACAAAAAAATTGGGTCTTTATTCCTTTGCCGATCCAGACTTCACAGTATATTATTCGGCCGTTAGGATCGCTCATGTAGTTGTTTACAAGTTTTTCATTGTTTTCGTCTCTCTAATTCATTATGGCAGTTGCTGCCAATATTGATAAAGATAATACTGCGAGATGACTATTGGTTACGATGACACTGATGATACATGGAATGAAGGTGGAGCGATGGCGGGGAAAACTGGCGAGCCTGGAGAAAACCTGCCCCTACGCCGCAATATGGCAACGTGAGGTGAACAACAAGTTTTGAGATTTCGTCGAGTTAGGCTACGCTAGGTGTGTATAAATTAACTGGAATGAAATAAGAGATAAAAATGGACTTTCTGAAAATTGGTTCTGCTTTCCAATGTGACATGCAGTCTTCTCTTTGTTCTGTCTGCTTGTGCATGGGCGGCCATGTTGGTCAAATCTAATGCAATGTCGCCATTAGGACAGAGGACTCGCGGATTTTGTGAAAAAAATAGGCTGGCGGTATGGCTTGTGCGTTGGTAAAAATTACAAAATAGTGTGTGTTGTTCACATTTTGCGACAAGTTTTATAAATAAGAAACTGGCTCAAATAGGGAGAGTCACAGCAACTCAAAGTGACCACATTTATTACAAGACACACGTTCCATGTGCATTTTTATTGCTCAGGTTAGTATTTTCAAAATGGACGTCCTGTGCAACCTTTACCAAAAATTGTACCCCATAAAATGTGTGCTGTAATGAAATCTACATTCTTACTTTTGTCTAGCACACAATGGATAGAGAAGGTATTGTATCCCACCCAAAAATGGGATACTGAGATTTCACCACTAATATATTTTCAAGGGCCTTGAATCCAAAAGAGCATTTTTAGAAAATCGCACATGCATTCATTGTGTATGTCTGTGGGCAGTATAACTCAAACAATTAAATGCCTGTTATATACCAAACTTGTATTTTAGTTAAGCATTATCCAACGATGTGATAAAACAATTTTCAGCAAAATCACTCCACCCCCACATTTGTTGATTTTTTTCAAAAATGGATAACAATTTTGACTAAAATACTCCATGTTTAAGACATTTTCATTATGAGTGAAATGTTTATCATGAGTTTTCTGAGAAAACCTTTATATTACAGCTGACTTCAGTATAACTGGTAACTTTAACACATTCACAAATTACTACATAAAAATGTACATCTTGTTAAAACACACATTTCATGTCATTTACATTTTTACTTTCTCTACATGTACTATGTACAAAGTGTGTAGAGAAGGTATTGTAATGCACCCAAAAATTCAATATCAAGATTTTATCAGAAATACATGCTTTGGGCCCCCCTGAATCCAAAAAAAGAATTTTTAGAAAAATGTCCATGTGTGTGTGTGTCTGTGGGCAGCATAGCTTAAAAAGGGAAAGACTGTTAATAACCAAACTTTGTATTTAAGTTTGGTATCTTCCAAGGATGCAACACGAAGATTTTCAAGAAAATCCCCTCCCCCCACCCCAAACTGCACTTTACATGGAAAAAATTTTGAAAGTTTTGATTTTCTTAAAAATGGCTCTAACAATTTTGATTAAAATCTCTTATATTTAAGATATTTACTTGACAAATAAAATGTATATCTTGAGTTTTCTGGGAATAACCTCAAAAGACCTCTTTATTCTAGATGACTTTAATTGAATTTTGCATAACTGGTAAACTGTAATAAATAGACAAAAACTTACTACACAAAAAATGTAGATCTCGAAAATCACACAATTTATGTCATATGCATTTTTTTCATGGAATTGATCGGGTTTGAGATATTTCTTGTTATAGTATTTAACCTTTAAAAAGCATCCTTTTCTCATACAGGAATTTGCAAACTCCTGTTTAACAATAATTTGTTGCAGAGATGTAGAGCAAATCACGTCAATGGAGCACATCAGATTTTATTTGTAGTGACAACTACTTCAGCAGGAAGTAATCTTTTGTTTTACTCCTGGCCATGCAACAGAACTGAATTTTAATCACATAGCAACCATATTTTAATACTTACAAGAAGGCAAGTAACACGACAATTTGTGCTAATGTTTGTTTTATGCAACTCACCCCACATTGAGGATTCGCAGCTTGGGCATGGAAGACAGAGATGTGGGCAGTTCTTCGATGTGGTTGTTGAACAGATTAAGTATTTCCAGATTGATGAGGTTAGCAATTCCAGGTGGCACCACTGTAACACACAAACACTTGTGTACACTCCCCGTGTGAGGCTCAGAGAGAGACCTGCAGCAAACACATGCTACCAACCTTGTATCTTGTTGTGGCTCAGCGTGAGTCTGGTCATGTTCAGCATGTTGACTGTAACAAACAAACTCTGTTTAGGCCTTCTCATCCCAAAGTCGCTCTCGTCACAGGGTTGCATCTTTCCACTTTATTACCAACTTTCCCATATATTCAAAATTTCCTTTTTCATGCTGTTAAGACCTTTTTCTTAATTTTTTTAACTTCAGGGCCCTCAAAACATGTATTTACAGTGATATCTTGCTACCGAATTTTTGGGTGCAATGCAACAGTTTCTCACCTATTACACACGTGGTGGGCAAAATAAAAATTGATGTTACAGATTAGATTAGAAAGCCTTCTACAGTTTCTTTTAGGTAGGAAGCCACTGAACTTGTCAAGATATATACATGTACACATATGTTTATATATTATGAAAAAAAAAAAAAACAATGTATAAAGCTCGTGCTTAAAGCTTGGGTTACAAAAAAACAACAGGATAGACATATAATCACACCATTTGTATTTGAGGCCTCTACTATACTTAATGTGCTCTATAAAATCATATGAACTTCCTTTTTTTATTTTTGTCCGTAAAGGGGGCAGAAATATATAGGCAAGTACAAAGGTTTATTCTTGCAAACTATAACTTCAATACAGTAGTGCTTTTAATCTATACTACTTGCTTATTTCAGCTATACAGGACAAAAGAAACACAAACAAGCAGTCAAGGCAATATCATTTTATATGTCATTACATTAATTACAATACAATGAAATTTAGTCGAGTTTTCTCCCCCCCCCCCCTTCCAAGTTCGCGTATTTTACAATGTCCAATTTAGGTTATGTTTACAAAGTAACTATTATTTATAAATTTGGCAATGCTATTCAGTACGGCCTACACACTATCATCTCCTCCTATCTTTGACGGATATTGGTTAGGTTCTTAATAAAAATAATCATTCTTAGACAATGCAATAATAAAATCATAACACTTATTATCAGCAGGGGTAGTCAAATTCATTTGTATTTAAAAAACAAAATTAACGTATTCATTGCGGCCCATACGAGCCACGCCCCCGTGCACATGCCGTTGTCCTAATATGGCGATGAATGCTAAAATCCTGTCAAACAAGTTGCCAAATTTGGTCACATGTGGAATTACCGCCACCAAAATCATACTCACATAGTCCAGGCATTTCTTCGAATGTTGCAACACCTTTATCTGCCAAATCCAGTTCTGGATTTTGAATTTCTTTGGCTTCATCGATAACTTTCTTGGCTTTTGACATCTTTGCGTTGGGAATACACGACACTGGGGCTTGATTCATGATTGCGCGCGCAGCTTAGGAAATTTAATTTCGAGATAAGAATCGACGTCACTCCCAGCTGCTCAACAAACAGTCGACTCTCCTCTTAATCCGCTCCAGACGGATGTGATATTCAAGCTTTTGCAGATGGCAGCACTAATGCACGTGGGCGGTACATTTTCTGCCGATATAAGAAATGAGCTTAATTGCCTCTGTAGACTGCATACTGGATTCCAATTCCAGAGGTCTCGGGTTCGATTCCCGGCTGGAGGATGGTAATTTTTCTTTAGCCAGAATTATTTCACATCCTCCTTTCTGGACTTACCCAAAATTATTTACCAACCTCAGACATAAAAGTCCGGAAAAATGATGCGTGAATTCAATAATAATAACGATAGTAGTAATAATAATATTAATAATAATAAAAATAACAACAGTAATAGTAATAATAATAGCAACAATAATAATAATATAAGCTACACCACATAAATGCCTATTGTGTGTTGTTCAACAATTGGAAAACTGAAGTGAACAAAAGAAATATCTCAAAAATGGCTAAAACTACTTAGTATGATTAATCTTAAATTTTCTAACAGTTTTTAAGTGTTTTTTTTTTCTGCAATTTCCTAATTTATAACATCCAATAAAATGAACAGGACTAGATAATTTGACATAAACATTTTGCAAATCTCTGCAACATGACATTTCAATTAAAAGCATGTCATTTTAAAATAGCGGCAAAAAATTCAACTATAACAAATATTTGAAATTAACTTGTAGTACAAAAAATGAACAAAATTGTGTGTATTAAGGAGATCCAATTTATTTCTATTGCTTAACATTTACTATTATATAAAACTCCTCAGAATGGAGAGAACTTAATAGTTTATTCCCAGAAAATTCAAAATATACATTTTATTTGCCATATAAATATCTTTAACACATGGTATGTTATTCAAAGTCATTAGAGCCATTTTCGAAAATAAATACTTTGAAAAATCTTCCATGTAAAGGATAGAAGTTGGTGGATTTTTACTTTCTCTACACGTACTATATACATAGTGTATAGAGAAGGTATTGTATTGTACCCAAAAATTCAATACCGAGATTTCACCAGAAATACATGTTTTGGGACCCTCTACATAAAAAAAAAAACATATTTAGAAAAATGTCTGTGTGTGGGTGTGTATCTGTGGGCAGAAGTGCTCAAAAATGAAATGTCTGTTAAGTACCAAACTTGATATTTAAGTTCAGCACCTTCCAAGGATGCAACAAAGATTTTCATGAAAATACCCCCATCCCCAACTTCCTTTTACATGGAAAAATTTTCAGAAATTTTAGTTCTCTCAAGAATGGCTCTAGCAATTTTGATTAAAATCTCCTATATCTAAGATATCAACTTGACAAATAAAATGAAAATGTTGAATTTCTGAGAATAGTCTCAGAAGAGCTCTTTATTCTGGATGAATTTTGCTGAATTTTCCATAACTGGTAAACCATAAGAGACAGATAAACTGTCTACACCAAAAAATGTACATCTCGTTAAAACACACAATTTAGTCATATACATTTTTTGCACGGAGTTTACCGTTTTTGAGATATTCTTTGTTATTGATTTCAGTTTAAAATACTTAAAACTTTTCTTATATAGGAACTTGTCCACTCCTGCCCATGCAAAGAAATAGATTTCAATCCCATAGCAACCACATTTTAAAACATTGAGTGTTGCTTTGGCCTAATGTATTCCCTTCTGGTTACAAAGGAACTAAGTAATAAGACTGTTTCTGCAAATGTTTATCTTAATTAGATACAAGATTAAGCTTATTAATAATAATTTGTTGCACAAATGTTGAAAATGTTTTTCTCAGTAATGGCTCTAAAATATTTGATATAAATAGCATATATTAAAAATGTTTATATGACAAATGAAGTGTATATCTTGAATTTTCTGGGAGTAGGCTCTGAAGTCCTCTTCATTCTGAATGAATTTTGTGTAACTGGTAAACCATAAGAAATAGACACAAATGTAAAAACATACAATTATATTTGTCACTAGTGTCTTCCCCTTCTATTTACAAGGAACTAAACAATAAAAGCAACTCTACTAAATATTTATCCTGATTAGCATGAAGCAGGTAAAAGAATATAACGTGAATGAAGTATAGCACACTTTTTCTATATGCAAGTTCCTCTTGGGGATGCCTGTTTAAGACCTTTCACATGTTGCCAACATAATTTCATATGGTTTATTGAAGCTGAATTTATTTTTTGGAGGCAATCTGATAAAAGAAACTGTCCAGTAGTGTTGCTTGGGCTAATCAAGATAAACATTAACATTGTGTAACCTGCATCAATGTAAATAAACTGTAATCATATATGTAAATATATTTTTGACAATGTCATTTCTCGATGTACTCTGGTTGCTGATAAATAAATATTATTACTTGCTTCTTCCTTGTAAGTAGAAGGGAAGTATGGCTAAAGCAATAGTGATATGTTTTAAAAGCTGTCACAGTGTGATTGAAATTTGGCAGCACTGCATGACCAAGAGTTAACAATTCACAAGCGACTGAAGCACTGCTTCGGACTGCAATTGTTGTCAGAGGACAATACCCACATGTATGTCATTATAATCACATAGTTATTAAATAATATGTAGAAAATCTGATGTGTTCCATTCACATGACTTTCTCTACATCTCTGTAACAAATTATTGTTAAAAAGCTTATGCTTCTATATATTGAGAAAAAATTAGCAGAAATAGTCTTATTACTTGTTTCCTTGTAAGTAGAAGCGAAATAACACAGTACCATAGGTTAAGGTGATAGTCAAAAGCTGGTTGCTATGTGACTGAAGTTCCTTTGTATGGACAGCAGTTGACAAATTCCTGTACGAGAATAGTATAACTCTTTCAAGGCTAAAACCAAAATCAAGGAATATCTGAAAAACATTCAACTCCATGAAACAAATGTATATAACTAAATTGTGTGTTTTAATGTGCTCTACATTTTCTGTGCTAAGTTTTTGTCCATCTCCTATGATTTAGCAGTAATGCAAAACTCCGTAAAATTCATCCAAAATAGTCTTCAGAGGCTATTCCCAGAAAATTCAAGATACTCATTTTATTTCTCATATAAATATCTTTAATATATGACATTTTAATCAAAACCATTAGAGTCATTTTTGAGAAAATCAAAATTTTCAAAAAAAGTTCCATGTAAACAGTAGTTTGTGGAAGGGGGGATTTTCTTGAAAATCTTTGTGTCGCATCCTTGGAAGATACTAAACCTAAACACCAAGTTTGGTTTTTAATGGTCTTTTCGTTTTTGAGCTATGCTGCCCACAGACAGACACGCACATGGACATGTTTCTAAAAATGCTTTTTTTGGATTCAGGCGGTCACAAAACATGTATTTCCGGTGAAATCTCAGTATTGGATTTTTGTGTACATTTCAATACCTTCTCTATACACTACGTACATAGTACATGTAGAGAAAGTAAAACATGTTAACACTTCTCCCAAACACAAATACATTACGATACTGACGATTGCCAGCTGAGCAGTGAGAAGGCTCTCAAGGTCAGGGGTCGTGTGCTCCAAAGAAGCAAACTTCAGAGAGGAGTTAACATAACATAGAATATACGTAACCACATTTGAGAGATTGTGTGAAGCTCAAAACATGGAAACAGAGTTATCTCTAAGAGGCTCATTAGTGCAGCAAGTTTTCTGGAAAAAAAAACAAGAACTTTGAGGATATGCTCAAGCAGCAGATTCTGTTATTGTATGGAAGTGCTGAAATATGATCCTCTTTTAGCGCAGTATCTGCTTAGAAACCTCTATTGGGTTTAAAGCATTTTATAATTTTATTCTAAATGTTAATACAAGCCGTGGTTTTGCCAACTATAAAACATGACATTCCTTTTGTTCAACATAATGGTATTACTTGTCAAGCTTGGTAAATACTGTGAACAGAAAAATCAACCAAGATTGTAACATGCCATGTTGTAAAAATGTAAATGGCGTGTTATTTATGGATGCTCTTTCACTACTGTGGCTCTCAGCATCCCATTCTACATTGGACATGAAAAACCACTTAATTTTGCTCAGAGGCTTCTCTATCAGGCTTGAGGTTCTTTTACGTTCTGTAAATCTACATCACAGGACTAACAGCTTTACTTCCCTTCTGAAGGAAGCCATGCTAAGGATTTTTACACCCGACCTTGGGTATATGAAGTTAGCATGGTAACCATTACCCCACGGAGGGCGACCCCTCAAGAAATTGATAAAATATTTTAGTACCAGTGAAAAATTTCAAATTCGTTTTTCTCTTAAACATATGCAACAAAATATTCCTTTTTGTTGATGTGTTGTGTAACATACTTTAAAGCAAAAGTGGAAAGAACAGATTTTACAATAAACTCTGTCTCAATTAGAAGTGTTTGTTCCATATAAACTTCTCTACTCTGAAGTGTTTGTGTGTTAGATTATTCTAATGTGTCAATTCCCAAAACCAGCTTTCTTATAAGTCGGTCTGGGTAGGTGTGTGCCTAAAAGTGACAGTCCCATGGCACGTTAAACAACTCCTGTGGGACGAAATTTTGGTGCACCGGTGGTGCTGATATGATACTGGCAATTGACAACTTCACCGACTTCTTATATACATATGGAAAGTACTTTGATGCTATTCCATTGGGTAGTGTATAGAACAAGAGCAAGCTGACTTCTCAATTCCTGGCTGCAGCAGGGAACTTTTGTTTATCCAGAATTCTTCCCTGTTCCCCAGAGAGTCTGGTAGTATGCATGTAAGAGTGACGAAAACCTAATGTTAAAGATCCTACACTCAGTTTCTAAAGCAAAGCCTTAGATGTTAAAGGGAGCTATTTAAATAAATACAAATCTGATGTGTTCCATTCACATTGACTTTCTCTACACATCTGCAACAAATTATTGTTAAAAAGCTTATTCTTCTCTTTAATTCATGCTAATCTAGAAAAAATTAGCAGAAATAGTCTTATTACTTGCTTCCTTGTAAGTAGAAGCGAAATAAGGGAGTAGCATAGGTTAAAGTGATAGTCAAAAGCTGGTTGCTATGTGACTGAGGTTCCTTTCTTTGTATGGACAGGAGTTGACAAATTCCCGTATGAGAAAAGTATGTTTTTTAAAAACCAGGAATAACTCAAAAACGATCAACTCCAAGAAAAAAAATGTACATAAATTGTGTGTTTTAACGTGCTCAACATTTTTAGTGCGGTAAGTTTTGTCCATCTCTCACGGTTTATAAGTAATGCAAAATTCCGTAAAATTCATCCAGAGTAAAGTAGTCTTTAGAGGCTATTCCCAGAAAATTCAAGATATACAATTTATTTGTCAGGTAAATATCTTTAATATATGATATTTTATGTGTACTAATTTCTTGAGTTGGTTTTTTAACACTACGTCAGTTACTAACCCCTCATAATAACAATGTAAGTGACGTAGTGTTAAAAAACCAACTCAATAAATTAATACACATATAATTTGACCGTCACTGTTACTAAATTCCTCCAAACATCAATATGATATTTTAATCAAAATTGTTAAGAGCCATTTTTGAGAAAATAAAAATTTTCGAAAAAAGTTCCATGTAAAGGGTAGTTTGGGGTGGGGGGGATTTTTCTCAAAATCTTCATGTCTCATCCCTGGAAGATGAACTTCAATACCAAGTTTGGTATTTTACCGACTTTTCGTTTTTGAGTTATCGTGTTCACAGACACACGGGGACACACACATGGACCTTTTTCTGAAATTTTTTTTTTTGGATACAGGGGACCCTAAAACATATATTTCCAATGAAATCTTGGTATCAAATTTTTGGGTGGAGTGCAATACCTTCTGTATACACTATGTACATAGTATGTGCAGAGAAAGTAAAAAAGAGTTAAAACAAAATTTTCCATGATTTAAAATGTTAGTGTCATTCTTTATAAGTACAATTCCTGGCAGCACATTTTCAGTAGAAAGTTTGTTTTCAGCGCTGAAGAGAATCAATAGTTTCTTGGAGAAGAGACTTTTTCATTTTGTACTGAAGCTCGCTTACTAAGAAAAGTAAGGTAAAGGAACAGTTAAAAACAAAACAAAAAAACATAAAATGAATTAATTTCCTTTCCAAGAGAGAAGGATGGGGTTTCAATTTCCTTCAACTCACAGATATGTCTGCCAGCTCAAAAGTGAATTTAAATAGAGAAATTAGCTATTTTCTGTTAAATTTTACCTAAGGTAATTTTATTAAATATGGTACTTCAGTAACTATTCTTCCAATTTAAACCACTTGGAATTTTTATTTTTAATATGCATACCTTTAATTTAAAGTACTTTCAAGTGTGCTATCTTTAATGTTTATTCTTTTGATTTACATTATTGCTGGTTGTGATTGTTTACTTATAAGTATGATAGGCTTTCATTGCTTCATGGTCACTGTATACCACTACCTATGAGAAAAATATATTATAATTGAAACCAATTACAAGGAAATAGTTAACTGCACTAAAAAGTATATGATGTAAGTTGTGTATTTTAATGAGGTTTATCAGTTATGTAAGGAATTCAGAGTGAAGATGACTCCCACAAAATTCAAGATAATATACATTTTATTTGTTTTATAAGTATCTTAATGGAGAGTTTATAGACACAAAAAATGTGCATCTCGTTAAAACATACAATTTATGTTGGATGCATTTTTGTGGTGTAAACCATTTCCCAGTTATTCCTTATTGTTGATTTCAATTAAAGTATATACTTTTCTGAAATGGGATGTCATAAGGAAATGTGGGTTGTCAAGCTTTGCAATTTTACTTTATTTACATATAAAATGAACTCTTACAAAAACAGAGAAGAGAACTGCAACATAATACTTTTAAAACATGCAGTAGGCATTAAATGCAATAGAAATGCCTAAGAAGGCACATGTTGTTGGCTTGTGCCTCAAATAGGAACTTTGACAAGGTTTACTTGTTGGTGGTGAAGGCTTTCTTGAGCGCAGCTGGGGGGTGTTCTCCTTGGCTCTCCAGCTTTTCAAACAGGCTCCACACAACTGTAACATCACATTACACCAACAAATAATCACCATTGCCAACTATGCTGCATTATTTTCAATTATCCCATATTTTTGTAACCTGAAACACCACGACAACAGTCTGTTCTGCTGACCAGCATCACATTATGCATGATCATTGTTCTCATCATGATGTAATTTAATTCAATATACAAAAAAGACATGTTATTGTACATCATTTCAAGGTTGAAGGTAAAATACAACAGTAAAAATATCCACCTAACTACATACAATGTAAAAGTAATCACATCATATAACCAGGAATATACATCCCTTTATAGAAATTGTAACAGGTCATCAAGAACTTGCTCTGCACCTTGCTGCTGGCCACCGCTCGATAAAAGGTTAGCATCCATAGCTTTATCGCATTTGATTCCAACGGGATGCTATGATTATCAGCAGCTGCAAGTGCATGAGTTGTTTATTGTACTGGTTAGTATGGTCTACTATGTTCTGACGTGTGCCTGAAGCAAAATCAATTTATTCTACAGAGGAACGTGTGTTTCTAGTGAAAAACGTTTTTAATGAACATGGAAATTATACTGAGAAAGTGAAGCAAAATTTTGTTGTCAGGTTCCCTAACTCAATACTGTGTGTGATTTAATTAATACATTTCGGGAGTCAGATTCCGTGCATGATGCTGTTAGAAGTGGAAGACCCAGTGTGCTAACAGAACAAAAACTATTGGATAGATTGCTTAAAAGTCCACAGAAATGAATAAACAAATTGGCCCAACAATGTAACATTTCTTTGGTTCCACATACAAAGCAGTCAAAAGAGAACTAAGTTTGTATCCATATAAGGTACGAGTTTGTATCCATATAAGTTTGTATCCACGAATTAAAACCCACAGATCGCAGGAAAAGAGTTCAGTATTGTGAATGGTTTCAGAGGTTTATTTTGCACCATGGAATTGACATGTTAGATAGGACATTATTACTGATGAAGCTTGGTTCCAATTATCAGGATGCGTAAATTCATAAAATACGCGAGTATGGTCTACTGAAAATCCTAATGCAATTCAGGAAACCCCTTTACATTCAGAGAAAATTGGTGTATGGTGTGCAATCTCTCGCTCTCGAATTATTGGGCCAATTTTTTTCCATCACTCAATTAATTCAGATGTTTATTGCTCGGATATTCTTTTTTCCACTTATTTCACAGCTAAATGAAGATGAAGTGAACAATGCATTTTTTCAACAAGATAACGCCACTGCTCATACATCACATAAATCCATGGGACTGTTAGTGGAATTGTTTGGGGGAAAGACTAATTTCTGAAGGTCTGTGGCCTCCGCAGTCTACCGATCTTACCCCTCTGGATTATTTTCTTTGGGGAGCCGCTAAAGCCTCGGTCTATAAGGACAAATCCAAAAAATCGACAAACTGAAAACTACAATAGAAGATTACATAACATCTGTAACAAAGGAGACATTAATTACAGTGTTCGAAAGTAAATTAAACGAGTGAATTTGTGTCTTCAAGAAAATGGTAAACATTTTCAACATTTTGTTTAAACGGGTTAGTTGCATGCTATTTTTCTACATTACTTTTCATGCATGAATATAGTGAACCTAGCAGTTTTCATAACCAGTGAAACATTTTCACCATACGCTCGCGCCAGCCAGTGCTGCCACCAGAATTCCCAACTCTAGGGGAATCTTGGTTACATGGGAGGTGCAATGACCCTTTATTTATTACCAGTCAAAATGATAAAAATAGGAGCTGTCGTTAAGATACAAGCTCTAAAAACAACCAAGTTGTGCTTTGATGATTTAAACACTCTTGGGCATTATAAAATCAGTGTCCTAATAAATAATTTTTACACCTTTCTTTTGAACTGATTTATGTTAAGACATTCTCTTAAATTCTGTTCGCAATGAGTTAAAATATTTAGAACCTACATTAATGATATTTTTATTTCCAAAAGTGTGTTGTGTATGAATTTAGAAAAACGCCATTTTGTGTTGAGTAAAATGTCTGTGCACATCCTTGTTCTGTTGGGGTAATTCATTTGACTTTTTAGCATTCATAACATAAAACACACACACACACACACAAAATAATGGAAGTATTTTAAATAGTTTAAAGTAAAGTAGTGTTAACTCTCACTAGTACTGTTACTGCCCTTTTCTGTAATACGACGCTCTACGTCAAATAGGTTTTGATGGAGATGCCAGTGAAACAGAGATAAGTGTACATTATGAATCACTTTCAGTTATTATTAAATTATCTGGGTCATGTTCATGAATCAATATTTCTATGCAGCAAATTGGATATTTTGGTCTAAAATATTAAAGCAATTGTGTTGGCGCACACCATATACTATTCTATTGCTGCAATTTCTTGTAGTGATGAAAACATCCCTGAGGAAAATCTAAAAACATGTAGCTTTATTATTCTTTTGTAGCAGTACATACGTAACTTACTATTCTTTAAATAGAAGACATGTGCTTCTAAGGAAACAGGATCTGAAGCTTTCCTGGTGACGAACATTTTCTAGACGTTGTCGGGCTTAAAGCCAGGTGTAGTGATGAGAGGCATTGATGTTTCGGGAGCGTGCATCTCTCCATCAGGATTGGGTAAAAATGGCAGTATATATACCGTCCGCCGCTGGTGGAAAACGAGGAACATTTCTGTCAGGTCAGTGGTGGCAGATATCGCAGAAAATGCAACTACTCTGGATGTGGTTTACTGTGTTGAAATCTGTGCTTCCTGAGCCGGTTTCCAAGTGTGCTCCTCTCGGAGGAGATGGCTAAAGCCTCCTTTACCCTGCGCTCCCACAATGGTCGTCTCTTGGAAGTTGGCTTCGTTATCTTTCTCAAAACAGTGTTCTGCCAGACCAGACTTCTCAGGATGCATTGTTCTCTCATGTTCTGGGACCCTGATTGCAATTGTCCTGCCGGTTTGCCCTATGTATGGGGAATGCGGTACGTTCTCACAAGTTGCTTAATCTTTGACGGTGGTTTGTGGATGGTCCTGATATTGTGTTTGGCGAGAATCCTGCTGATTTTGCCAGATAGATTGCTGCAGCGGACAGTATATATACTGCCATTTTTACCCAATTGAACCATTCATCAACCTGATGATGGAGAGATGCACGTCAATGTTGGCGTCAAAGGCGAACAACATTACAATATGAGCAACGAGGTGGCCACATAATGTTGAAGGATCACTGACACAATCGGCACTTGATGCAATTCTGTTTCAACTTCCATCTAATCATAAGACACACAACGAGCAGAGTTGATGCTGCATTACAATTTTTGGCAGATGATTTATTTGACTGGGACAAAACATGGATCCATTAGGATGAGCCAGCAACCAGCAAAATATTTTCTTGCTCCATGTGATGCCCTGTTTGACCAGTTTCAATGGGATGTTTTCAGTCATCCACCGAATGATTACCATCATTTTCCACAACTGCAGCGACATCGCGGGATCTGGCGATGGTTAGCGTCAGAGTGCTATGACACTCGATTAAAAAAAATAGTACTGAGGTTCAACGACATTATATAGCAAAATAATAATTGAATAATATACTTTTTTTTTTTTAAATATTTAAACGGTTTTTATTTTTTAAAACATAGTGTAACTTACTTTTGAGATACCCCTTACGAAAGGAAAGCCAACAGCCAGATTAAAGCAGCACATGAGAAACTTACAAAGTACAAAACAGAGTTAAATACTTGGGAAAGAGCATGGTATAATATTGGTTCCTCAAAATAAATACAGTATAAAAAATTTGTTAGGCTTTTCTATAAAAAATGAAATTTCAAAAAATAAAAAAATCTGGTATTTATCAATTAAATTGTTTAAATTGTGACCTTGTTTATATTGGTAAGACTAAATGTCATTTAGAAACCAGAGTAAAAGAACACTTTAGGAATATTAAATTGATAAATCAGCTGTGGCAGAACAATTTTTGGAAATTTAATCATGAAATAAATCCAGATGTTAAATTACTAAAACACTTACATGGACCTATAGATTTAATGGTTTGGGAGAAAATATCTACCTATATTAAAGTATAAAAATCATGCAATGAATTTTGATATACCTCCAATTGACTCTCTCACCAAATTTGTTTTGATTCCAGTAGTTAGCAAGGCCTTAACCAAAAAGAAACTAATGCTGAGGATGCAATAGACCAATTTATTGCGAAACTAGTCCTTGGATTCCAAAAAGGTAAGTGAAGATTTGTTACAATTATTATTATATTAATACCCGAGAAAAGATTTTAATTATAATTGATTTGCCAGTTTGGAAGTATATCAATCCACCAGGAACCAGTTGGAACAGCTCTAGAAACCAGTTAGTGATTTAAAATTTTGCAAACAAGCTTGTGACAGTGTTATGTTTCCATATCAACTCTTAAAATTTGAATTCGTGTCACTGTACTAGCTTATACTACCTATATACAATATAAATACTTCCTGCAATAAAGTCACATTTTTTTTTAATGGCCTTTAACCTGATACGTGTTATTGAATGATGCTCTAATGATCATGGAAGCAAGATTTGAAGTCGCAAAGAGACGGGCACATTGCAAGGAGTACACAGATGGCCATGATGCACACAGAAAGTGACCTTCATTCTAATTTTATGGATGCACTAAATAATTGTATAAAGAGAGAAAAATGGTAACATTATTTTTCTTAATGTTTGTACAGGTGGAGTTTAAATTGGTAGTGCGAGTGTTGATGTTATGATATTAAATAACTTTGGGAGCAAATTCAACTTGCTACAATTGTTGCTTGACCAAATTGCAGTATACAACTTTTCCACAACTTTAGCATCAGTACCAGGGAATTTTTTATCCATTATTTTGAATTGTTGATACTCTATGAAAGAAGGGAAAAAGCCTTTATATAATGAAATTGTTAAATTCGTGACTTGAGTTTAAGCAGATGGGACAGCCATTCACTCTCTTGAGTTAAAACTGGTGTAAAATTATTTTAAAAATATGTATTCCAGTTTATATTTGAGTCAGTCCTATAAACTTAACTGTGAAAAAACAATTTTCATAATTCTCAAAAAAAAGTTCTTAAAATTGTTATCCAAAGTCACACATAAAGCTGATGGATCTTTAAACTGAGGTTGGGCTGCAATTTATAAGCCCTGCTATACAAACAGCCCACTAGATATATGTATGTTTTATTAAAATAAGTAAGTGTGTATATATTTTTTTACTCCTAAGTTGCAAGAAGTAATTCTACTTGCAGTTGTAATCTGAACATGTCATTAACACTAATTCAAACCGTTTGGGATATAAGCGCTGTTGTGCTATCACTAGGGCCTGCATTTTTACCTTTTTATAAATGCACTTCTAGCCTCATGGAAGCACGCTATAATTTAAAGTTTATCATGTATTTTTAATATATAGAACTCATTTAAAACAAAGCTCACATTTCAGTAGTTTTATTGTACACAACTAGCCACATTTGCAAATTTTCTGTTGTTTTTTCATATATTCCTATAGGCAGAAAAAGATCTTTCAACATTGCAAGATGTTGCTGGCATATATTTCATACATGCAATTTGTATATAAAGATAAAAGTTCTTTTCCTAGCTAACTCCACATGTACATTCAAAACAAAACTAAAGGAATTGTTAAACAAGAATTGTAATCCAAATGAATTGAAGAAACAATTGATACATTTTCTACAGAGGTTAAAAAAACAAGAAAACTTTAGTTCAGAGAGTTTTTAGTGTTAATGTCCCATTCAGTTTTTTTTAGGTTCAATAAGATTCACACACTAGTATCCAAATGGCTTGAAACATAAAAGTACTTTGAAACTTTCTAACTTGCTTATAAGGGAAAAAATAGGTTAAAACCCTAGTTATTTATATTACAGATCATACATGAACCTAACGAGAATACTTGAGTTGCCTTGCTCTTGAGATTCTGGAGAAGTGGCGTGACTTATGACTAATGAGCGAGAATGGCTATAGCATACGTCACCTTGTTTCTCTGGGGGCTCCAGGAACATGTTTATGATGTTGAAGCGCGGCAGTTCACTCAAATGTCGCAGATATTCCACGACAAGTTTACCATCTGTTGTCACAAAATGGGCGTCCAGACAAGCGAGGATTAAACTCAACATGGGTCCATCCAGCTTGTTGCCAATCACTGCAAATAAACACAATTCACTTTACTTTACTCTTTCATCAATGTAACTTTTCTCATGGGAGTGGAGGGCGCATGAGCTCAAGTTTACAATTTTAAACAAAACCATGCAATCAATTTGGCATATTCAAATAATCCTGCTTTTGCTTAAAATTGGAGACTATATACAGCACTTATTTTTTCACTTGTAGTAGATTTTGGTTTTCAGGATTTGGCCTTATTGTTGACAATTTTGACTGGTTTAGTTAAGACAAATGACACAGCTGTCTGAGTATTCTCTTCCTATTGCAAAACCATCCATCATTAATATATGTATTCTTTTCCTTTCAGCGAGATTGCGAATATGTAAAATCTCAATGAAGAATTGTTTGTTTGAAAATAAACACAGTTATCTAGTTTCTAGGTCTTTTTCGCTCTCAACTAATTACAACCTTAACAGGATAAAGGTGACTAATTATGTCAAATAAAATTTCCAAGCACTATAAATTCTCAGTTTTTCATCTAAAAAATACTGTTTAAATATCAGTTTATTAATCTATAAAAGACTAACATAATATGTCAAATTCATGGAATGAGCCCCTTATGCTCTGTGGACAGCACCATTAAAGGTTGTGGCTACATGACACTGTATTACAACTTGACATGAAAAGACGTTCTTATATATTCTTGACTACCAATACTCTCAAACTAAATAGCTGCTCATATATGTGAGTCAGTTAAAACTAGCAAATGGCTACAAATAGAGTTCCTACACAAAACCTGCTTAGAATGGAACATGTTGGCCCTGAGTATAGGACATTTATTAAAATGCAACACATCTCCATATAAAACATTCAAACAACACAACAAATAAGGAAGGTGCAGTCAACTTCAACACTGCCTGTACTTTTGTTGATCACTTGTTGTCTGCTTCTCACAAATCTAACATTTTCAATTTGTTCTCTCATTTATCACTTTCCTTGGGTTTCTAGCTCAGTGGTTAGACCAGACAAACAAGGTTCAGGGACTGCATGTGCGATTTCTGCTCAACAAAGCAGAATCTGGGCAGGCTTATTCTGGATTCTATGATTTTCCCCACCTGATCTATCTTCATCCATTTCATTGTTGCTTCATTCTGTCTTTTTTCTCACTCTCGCGCCAAGCAATGGGATGATCACCCATCCTCAACAGACATCTGACCCCAGATGCTGGCATACGTGGAGAGTAAAACAAGAAGAAGAAGTAGTATAAAGCAACTGCTTAGGGCTTGTTTCATACTGGGGCCAGACTGGACACACATTGTAACCAGCAGTTTACATTGAATTAATCAGAGCATTTTGTAGAAAGTCGTCCTGCTCTGTCTGTGATGACTATAGCAACAAATTATAAATAAGTCTCTGCCTAATTTCAATAAGAAGAGCATGTATGAAAAAAACAAAAATGGTAAGTAGTAAGTTATTTTTTTTATTTTAATACTGTATTTTTTGTACCGTGAGACTAGTGAAATTTAGTTTCTACCCCTGTACGAGACTAAGAGGTTATGACCTTCAAACACATTTGCACCCCCTTGTGTAGCAAGTGTACCATAAGACTAGTGAACCTTAGTTTCTACCCCTGCACGACACTAGGAGGATCTGACCTTCAAATGCATTTGCACCCCCTTATTTTACCAATAGCAAGTGTACCATAAGACTAGTGAACCTTAGTTTCTACCCCTGCACGACACTAGGAGGATCTGACCTTCAAATGCATTTGCACCCCCTTATTTTACCAATAGCAAGTGTACCATAAGACTAGTGAACCTTAGTTTCTACCCCTGCACGACACTAGGAGGATCTGACCTTCAAATGCATTTGCACCCCCTTATTTTACCAATAGCAAGTGTACCATAAGACTAGTGAACCTTAGTTTCTACCCCTGCACGACACTAGGAGGATCTGACCTTCAAATGCATTTGCACCCCCTTATTTTACCAATAGCAAGTGTACCATAAGACTAGTGAAATTTAGTTTCTACCCCTGCACGACACTAAGAGGTTATGACCTTCAAACTTATTTGCACCCCCTTGTGTAGCAAGTGTACCATAAGACTAGTGAAATTTAGTTTCTACCCCTGCACGACACTAGGAGGATCTGACCTTCAAATGCATTTGCACCCCCTTATTTTACCAATAGCAAGTGTACCATAAGACTAGTGAAACTTAGTTTCTACCCCTGCATGACACTAGGAGGTTATGACCTTCAAACACATTTGCATCCCCTTGTATTACCAATAGCAAGTGTACCTTTATGCAAGAAGAATGCATCATTAAAGGACGTTAAGCTACAACAACAAAATGAAATGAAATAAATGTATGAGCGTGGAAACCATGAACAAATTATTGTTTAAAAGCTTATTCTTCTATCCACTTCATGATAATCGAGATAAACATTAACAGAAATTGTCTTATTACTTGCTTCATTGTAAGTAGAAGGGAATACACTAGGCTAAAGTGACAGTGAAATGTTTTAAAAGCTGGTTGCCATGTGGATGAACTCTTTGCATTGCCAGGAGTAGCCAAATTCCTGTATGTGAAAAGTTATAAGTATTTTAAAACTGAAACCAATAACAAGGAATAACTCAAAAACGGTCAATTCTCAAAACAAATGTATATTACATAAACTGTGTATGTCAACGTCATCTACATATTTTATGCAGGAAGTTTTTGTCTATCTCTTACGGTTTCCTAGTTATGCAAAATTCATCAAGAATAAACAGGTCTTTAGAGACTATTCCAGAAAATTCAAGATTTATATTATATTTGTCATGTAAATATCTTTTACATATGGTATTTTAATAAAAATTGTGAGTCATTTTTGAGAAAATCAAAATTATTGAAATTTTTTCCATGTAAAGGGTGGTTTGGAGTGGGGTGATTATCTAAAAAATATTTGTGTTGCATCTTTGGAAGACACTTAAACTTATATACCAAGTTTGGTATTTTACTTACTTTTCATTTTTGAATTGTTGAGTTATAGGGTAATTCCAAAAGTAAGGTCTCCAAAGCGCTGGGGTTGCAGGGAAACGGTTTGTGTGGATGTTGGCCATACTGCTTTTTTCCTGCACTCTCTACAGAAACCAGCTGGCGCCCTCAGTCTTGGCTTAGCAGTCAGTTATAATGGAGCTCCTGCTAGCTACTACTGCCAGGTGCGAGGTTTAAGCATTGAGGTTAAACCAGTCAAAATTGATGGAGAGTCTTGTATGGATGTCAAAAATGTCTGCAACTGAGAGAATTTGCAGATGGCCATACGGAGGAAAGAAGCGGGAGACCGTCAATTTCTGACGAAACAATCACAAAGGTTTAGCAATTGTGCTTCAAGATCGGCAGAACACTTTCCATGAGCTCTGCATTGCTGTTCCTCAGATTTCTCGACTTTGATTGAAGAGTTGAAATTTGGGAAGGTGTGCGCAAAATGAGTCCCAAGAATGCTGACAGAAGGCAAGGTTCTGAAACCTGGACTTTGCACTTGACACTACAATCAAGAGATCACAGTCTGCTGGCAACTGTGTTTGGGGTATTGGATCCTGCTGACAGGTATTTGAGAACCAAACAAACAAGAGGAATGTTGAGCAAGGGCATAAGCCTTCTCCATGACAATGCTCGCCTCTCATCACCCGTCCACCCTTCAGTCAGTGACTACCATTTGTCTTCCAAGTTGAAACAACACTTGGCTGGAAGGCGCTTCGGTGACGACAATGAAGTCAAAAATGAGATTCATCGCTTCTTCAAGAGCATGGCAGCAAGCTAGTATGACATACAAAAACTGCAACAACATCTACAAAAATGCATTCATCAAAATGCCAATTATGTGGAAAAATAGAAAAATGTTCAAGCTTCAAAACTATGTACCATTTGTTGTCAATAAACGTTTCTTTGCATTTTATAAAAAGTAGGAGACCTTATTTTTGGAATTACTCTTGTATCATGTTATCAGACACACCCACAGACCTTTTTCTAAAAATGCTTTTTTTGGGTTCAGGGGACCCTAAAACATATGTTTCAGGTTTTCAATCTCAGTATAGAATTTTTGGTACTATGCACATAGTACGTGTAGAGAAGGTGCATGACAGAGTATGTACATCTGCATGTCATCCCACGAGGGAGTCATGTGATATAAACATTTCATGTAATCTGACTGTCCAGCAAACTATCCTCAACAAATTCCCTGACTGAAAAAAAACAACTAAACGTAATTAAAACTAAAGTAAGACTTCATGTCAGTGTCACTAGACATAAGTACTCTGGTTTGTGGCCTATGGTCTACTGGACATTCTTTTTCTAAATGTTTTGTTCAAAATGGAGATATCTTCAGAGGTATAGCCGAAGTACTCTCTTGCTAATACCATCAAATTGTGCCAACATTAGCAAAAGAGCACTTCAGCCATACCACAAAGCTTCGGGTGAAATGTCTCCAAGAGGAACCCACAAGCTCAATGAAGTATACTTACAATATAATATTTACTTAATTACAATTGATAGTTAATAACTCACCTACTGACTTGTAATTGGAGATCATATGCTACCATAAATTATACAAAATACTGCAAACTAATATTTACATTTATTCACATTATTTACATTGTCAGAATTCCAAGTTAACTCATACTACTAAGCTTTTTAATTTCTGCAGTTAAAACTTCTGCTTCTTGGAGAGCATCTTTTAGAAGCTTAGCTTTTTTGGCCTCTTAACATTTTTACTTCTGTGAGTGCTCTTCTTTTTTCCACAGCCCTCTTATCTTTCTCTGTCATAGCCTGAAGGAAGAAATAATTGTTAATTACAAGAAGGAACCATCTTGCCAGTAAAAATAATTTTCGAACAAATCATTTAAATCAAATAAAAGACCCCAAACGGGAACTTATGACCATCAATAATGTGTTTTTAAGAGTATATTAATGATATTTCATGAGAAAATGTATTTGTAAAATTTTATTTTTTAAAGAATAATTAGTTGATCCATTTAGAAAAGTATCAAAATGAAGATGCATTAATAAAACACCAAATGTAAAACATACTTGTTATTGATATACAATTACTGAATAATATATTATTTTTATGAATTAATGTATAAAGATATTTTGAAGCACAACTTTAGTGAAAAGACAAAATGGTGTATTTGTTAGTCATATTTCATTTGCTAAAGAATTTATCTTCAATTACTGTAAATAAATATTAATAATTTAACCTTAATTCAACATATATTTATGATTTATATACTCAAAACAATTATAAACTGAAAAATGCCAAAGTTTACATTACCTCTTTGTATCTGCTGTAGGCGTGGATCATTTTCCTAGGTTTGGTTGCAAGCTCAATTCTATTCCTCCAACGTTAGTCAAAAATCATCCTTTCTGCAATCAGCGACTCTTCTCCACTAGCATTTCTTTATTGATAAAGAATTGCATTTCCATGAGAAAGTAAAAGAACCTTTTTCACCACAGCTCTCATTTGTATGTATTCCTTAAGTTGGGATATCCTTGTTTCCTCCCTCTTGTAATTGATACATTCAAACTTGAAAGAAGGTTTTGAGATGATTTCTCTAAATTCATTGTCTGCCTTTTCAGCCTGACTTGGTGAAAATGCATTTGACTGAATCATGTCAAATGCTTTTGACATATTATGGCAGGCCTTTAGTTCATTGACTGCTATATACGACGGATCTAAGAAAGGGTGACCTTTCTTGCAGTTTGACAACAAACGACTGGAAACAATTCCTAAACTCAAAAAGTTGCTCGTCATTGACACCATGGCATTGCCTCAGTGCAGATCTCGTGCTATATCCAAGGTCTATTTCCTTTATGCCTACAAGGTTTTTGAAAAATTTGTTTTCCTTCTCCAAGACATAAGTTTTGAAAAACTCATTTTTTTCCATTTCTTCTTTTTTGACAAATTTAGTCATAACTCCCTTGATGATGTTTAAGAGACTACCATTGGAGAGTCAGTTTGGAATGGTTCCAGCAAGAAGCAGATTGTTCTTCACACATAATTCCACCACCTTTACTTTTTGAGTGATGGCAACATCTCTTGACTGCGTCTTGCAAAATTGTAGGGGAAATAAGGAAGACAGTAATCTGTGAATAATGTCCTCTTCTTGTAGGAACCATTTTAAACAAATTAAACAGTGATCTTAAAAACTCTAATTATGTTCCAGCCAGTAATCTTAATACCGTGGAGCCCAAATCCAGCAGTTTTGGACCATCAAGACCAAGAATAGCACTAATGTCATTTTTTAAAAGTTTGTAAAAGGACCAATTTACATTAGGGCCGTCCATCTTGGAGAAGTCAAGTCCCAGGACACCCAACGAGGTTGATTGCCTGCTGTACGAAAGCTGAACACAAATAACAAGCTTTTACTGAATTTGTGTTTTCATCCCAATAGCGAATGTCCATTTGTGTTTTCTCAGCAACTTTGTTAAGACTTTCATCAAAACCAAGTTACCTTTTACAGATGTTTGTAGCGCCTCTTTAAAGTAATTAGCTAAACCAAATACAATGCTGCCTTTATGCAACTTCAATCTCTTGCTATAGCACTATCCAGAAACATTTTAGCAAAAAGAGAAACACTGCTCTCTGCATTTCGAAGAGAATTGTGTTGCATAACAGTATTTATGCACCACAAAATTTGTGCTTGTGTCACTTCATCTCTTAATTTATATTTTTCTAGAGTAGAGGTGATATCTTTCTGTTGAATTCCAGAATATGGACAGGAATGTTTGTGGAGATTCAGATAAATCAGTCATTTTCTGCTTTTCTTGAACCATGTTGGTTTAATGGCACTTCATTTATGAGACAGCACCAGGGCTTTGTGAAGAATTGCATTGGTGTGCTTCTAGAAACTGCATTATCAAGTTTGACATATTCATGTGACGTGTTACTTAAGCTGAATGTCTTAAGACACAATTTACACCGAGCAGAATGGGTATCATTAGCCACTTTATCAAGTCATTTGTTAAACTGTGGTTCTCCTAGCCAATTAGCTTGAAAAGAAGCTTTCTTCGATGTCATCTTCTAATCTGAAAAGGGATTTTGATATACCAAGTTCATATTTATTTCACAAGAAAAGCAAACAATTTTAAAAACCATAACTTGTAAGTTTTTAAAACATCAGGGGCATCATGTAGTAGGGCAGAGGGGTAAACTTCCCCCTAAGCTAGAAAAATAATTAGGATATTGACTTATAATTGATGTACTTATAATACAAACGTGTCACATTTATTAAACCAAAGAAAAATTTATTTTAGGATAAACGTGTCATTAAAATTGACTTAGATTTGAGTAACTCTTTCAGGAACCTCCCCCCACCCCAATTAGAAACTGAAATGATGCTTCCACACAAAATCAAACATTTCTCAGCAGTAATAATAATAAAAATAGGGGATATGGAGCTAATGGTACATTGGAGGAATTATGTAACTCTATACAAATGATTTTGCCATAAATTACAGGCAAAATCTTACTTTTGAGAAGAACCTATTGTCCACAAAACATTAGCTTTCTGATTTCACATAACATGTTTTGATTTCACATAACATGTTTAAGTATTAGTCGCTTTTATTTACTATAATGTTTCTCAGGAATCTACCAGAATTGCAATTTGCAATGCAATGGAATTAACATATGTGAGAATCAAATTGAGACTTTTCAAACAATATCAAAATAAAGTAACAAATAGAAGCTGTGTAGTGATACTGAAATTATTTTACGTACCTATACATTTTTATGACAAGTTTGACACTGTAATTTACTTAATGCCACATAAAACACACCTATTTAGGGTTAACTTAATGTGACATTGGTAGTGTCAAATTGTTTCTTCCCATTACCTATGTTAAGTGATGCACATATTGTTTAGCATGTAACCAACATTTTGGTAACTCTAAAGCCGTTGCTATTCACCCCATTTTACGGTAATAACAAGGAAATTATGCTGGGTTTACGATGAGCTTTACTTAACGTGATGGGGTGTAACGTGAATTATTTATTTATAAGTGTTTAGCAACTGCCTTTACTACTTGTGGCACCACAGGCGATGTGAAGATGGAGCATCGGTGGAATGGGATGGTGGGGGAAACTGAAGGACCCGGAGAAATCCTGCTCCTGCGCCACTTTGTCCACCACAAATCTCCCATGCAGTTGCTTGGGACCGAACCCGGGCCGTCTAGGTGAGAGGCGAGTGGTCTAACCACTCGGCCATGTAACATGAATTAGGATGCACTTAACGTAACAGAAATGACTCCTGATGGTAGTTGTTTTCAACTGCTCGCTCTGCGCTTCACACCGATCAGTTAATTACCATCACTTAACATATCGGGAAATTGCATTGCGCTAAGTTAAATCACGTTAAGTTAATCCTAAATAGCTCCATTTAACACAATGTGTTAGAGTTTCAAGTTATGTCATGTTAAGTTTGCGTTTCGAAGTTCATCGTATCCCGACATAAGCAAGCCACTGCTGAGATTCGAGCTCTAGACCTCTTGCATGGGAAATGGACGTACTAATTACCATGAACACCAGCTGTTTACGTGGACAAGCACAAAGAACACAATGTGAAAAATGCATGTAAAAATAATACTAAAATAAAGAAGTACATACGTAATATAGATCAAAAGTAAATGCTGATTACACGTACCATAGCTTGTAAATATGATGCATACTTTAAAAGGTACATGGAACGCAATGTTTGAGATTATTGTAGGTTTTTTTTTATATAGTTTAAGATCCTTCAACCTGGTTTGGTCATATCGGACGATGAATGAAACAGGTGAAATGATGCTTGAATGAGCTCGGAATCCAGGGAGCCTAAAGTTACTCAACATGTGTCTTTTGCAGTAAGGGAAAGCCCCGATAAAAATCATATCTGGGTAACTCACCCTTAGCGAGATTCGAGCTCGCGACCTGTTGAATGTGAGGCAGACACGCTACCACAGACGGGCTTAATTATTTTAGTTGTTTAGCACTCGAAGACACATAAAAAGGTTCAGCAAAATGAAACAAAGGAACATCCCTAGTTCTCCAGTGGCTAAGGACAGTAAACATGACCCAGGCTATAAACGCCCACAAGCAACGCAATGTTTCGAGTTATATTTGAGTTAGTTTAGTTGTCTTGTGCCAAAATACACATAAAAAGGTTAACCAAAATGAAACAATGCAACTTCCCAATTCCTTTAGCGGCAAAGATCTTTGTTAGATCACATTGTCGGAAATACGGCAGCTGGCAGAAAAGGATGAACTTAATTTAAACGACAATACACTATACTAAATAATTTTACATAATATTCAATAACCACTTACCTTTCAGCAATTTTCTCTCTTGCATTGATTTTCGAGAAGTGAGTCTCACTCGGCTCTTTCTTCTATCACAAGCCAACAATACTTGTAATCACTAATACGAGCAGTTCACCGTTGGCATGACAAGGCACGCACATAAGGGAAATTCTTAATGGTTTCATGCAATTTTGCGCCCGTGCCAGAAATAGCCGTCCGGAATTTAAAGCATTGGGGAAATAAAAACATTAGCAATTTTCCCGATATTTTTATTAAATCCCTGACATTTCCAGAAATTTTAAATTCCCTGACTTTTCCCGGGCTTCCTGATTTTCCCGGTCGCTGGACACCCTGGGATCAACAAACCAAACACAAAAAAAAGTTTTAGCTTTACTGTAAAATAAAATGTAATTAAAAGTATGAGCCAAAACATTCTCTAAATATAACATTAAAAATCTGATGTGTTAAACTCAAATCACTTTCTCAAGCTGTTCTACAAACTTCTTACAAAAGATGCTAATTACACAATGCTATTCGAGATAAACATTAGCAGAATGTTCTTATTACTTAGTTCCTTATATATAGAATGGAAATAAGTGAATACACTGTACTAAAGCGATAGTCAAAAGTTTTAAAAGCTGCCGTTATGCGATTGTCATTGCAAATCACTTCTTAGCTTGGCCAGGAGCAGAACAAAAGAAAACCTGAGAAAAGAACTTTACAACTGAAACCAATTGGAAATCTCGAAAACATATATTTGCAGTGCAATCTCGACATCAATTGCAATACCTTCTCTATCCACTATGTGCACTGTACAAACGGGGCTAGAGAAAGTAAACATGTTAATGGTAAAAGTGAATTGTGGCAGATCCTAAGTATTATTGTTTTGTTGCTAATATATTTTGTTTTCTAAGGAAAGGTCCTCGTGTCGCATCCTTGTAGCCCACAGACACACACAGACCTTTATCTAAAGCTGATTTTGAAGCTCCAAACATAGATTGTCAGAACACGGCTGGAGATGGCGTTCCAAAACAGCATATGCTCAGAATGCAAAAGATGGCAAAGTCATCTATTAAAAAGCATGACGAGACCCCTGGGGGGAAACACATTGAGAGATACCACCCCTGTGGCACCCCATTCTCTTGAATGAAAAGCTTCGAAAAAACCGAACTGACCCTTACTCGGAAAACACAGTCACTCATAAATAAACAGCGGTAGGCATCCACGTACATGCCAGTTGAGGAGGGACTGTAATATCCCCCCTTGCCAACATGTAACATAGGCTTTCTCCAAGTCAAAAAATATTCTAACTGTCTGTCAGTACTTAAGAAATCTATCCATTATCTGTGTCAACAGTGATACAAGATGGTCAGCTGCTCAACGATGATGGCGAAAACCAGAGTGGCTATTGGTCAATAACTAGTGAGTTTCATGTCACCATACCAAATGCCTATTTACCATGCGTTCCATCACTTTACAGGCACAACAGGTGAGGGAAATAGGACGGTAGCTGAAAGGAAGGTCAAAATTAGAATTATGGTGGCTTCCCGCCACTTCTCTGGAAAAAAGGGCATCAACCCAGACATGATTATAGACCTGGAGCAAGGAAGCCTTACCTTCAGGAGAGAGATTGTGTAACATTTGGATGTGGATTCCATCTCAACCAGGTGCAGAGTTGCATGGTCGAGCTTTGCCATGGTGAAAAGCTTATTATAATCCTCAAGGTTTCCAGAAGAAAAGGGGAACCCTTAGTTATCTGAGCGTAAGCACTGACAAGAGTGTTAGCCACAGCGCCGACCAGCCACACGTCGTAACTTATCCCATACACAGAGGAAGGTTAAAAGAGTAATAAACTGGCTCCAGGACGTCTTTTTGCTATCTTTAATAATTTGTCTAGATTGGGCATGCATCTGTTTATATTATCCAGCGTAGGTTGATGCTGGAAAAGCCTGAGAGCACGAATAGCATTCCAGTTTTCATCAGCCCAGTTGACCGCCAAATAGAAAGCTTGGCAGCAGAAACAATTGCCTCTGTGAGGTGTTCGATTAAAAAGTTCACAGAGTCGTGCTCATTATGGCCAAGCTGGAATAACGGTTCCAATCTAAGTGCCATCTAGGTATAGCAGCAGAACATACATCCTGTACTACGATACTAATAGGAATAGGAAACTGGTCGTTAGAATGTAAATCAGAGAGAACATTCCATTGCAAGCAAACTGCCAACTGTGGAGAACAAACTGCTACATCTAGGTATGAAAAACTATTGAAGGCATCAGAGAGAAATGTGGGCTCTTTGGTATTCAGGAGAGAGAGGTTATTAGTGCCTAAGAAATCGTTAAGTAGGTGAGCCCCATATTGGGTGGACGGTATTGTGTTGGTAGCTGGGAAACGAGTTTTGATAACCTCAAACTGACTAGACTTCTTGACCGGCGAAGATGGTGGCCGCCAATCTACAGAAGATTCCTCAAATGAGGATCTATGTGCAGAGTGTCGTCGATTTTTCCTTCCCTTAGAAGTTATTGGAGAGGAGTTGGAGCAGACATAACTGGTCTTGTGGTGTTGGCAGAGGTCGATGGTTTGGGTAAAGCGGTTGTCGAACTACCCTTTACGGTGGCAGATGGTGGTGCCGACGTAGACATACATGTTGAATTCTTTGGTAGCAAGTGGGCTATGAGAATCTTCTCTGCTATGATGGCCCCATTTGAGTTGTGATTTCCTGGCTTGGTACCGATTTAGCTGCATCTCAGCTTCAGCTATAGATACCGGAGCGCAGGACAGAGGGTTGGTGGAGGCTTCTCCCTCACCCATATCTCCTGGATCAATCTCGCCGCCGCTATTCACACAAGATGGAGGGGTTGTACAATTCCCACAGATAGACTGACCAGTACAAAACTGCTTTTATGCCCAAACATTTGTAACATCTTTGGTATGGCCTAACCTCGAGGCTTCATACCCTTTGAGGGAGAACAAGGTAAGGAACAGGGTACAAGAAGGCACCAATTCACCATTTACTTTGCGTTGAACCATGTCTTGAAGCTCCTGGGTGGTAATAATGTTGCGACAGGAGTACAGAGTTTTGTGCTTCTCTGCCTGGGATACTCAAAAGTGCCTTAACCAGGAGTGTATCATTGCGAGCTCTAATATACAATTTCACTAGCACAAAGGCTAACTCATGTAAATTTCCTACCTTCCTCTGTTCTGTTTGTAGCCAAGTAGTGAGGACCACCAAACTCGACTACCTCTTTTCCAACTATTAATTTATTTTTGCTTTCTCCACACATACTATATACATAGCGTATATAGAAGGAATTGTATCCCACCCAAAAATTCCATACCAAGATTTCACCCAAAATACATGTTTTGAGACCCCTTGAATCCAGAAAAAGCATTTTTAGAACAATATCCATGTATGTGTTTGACTGTCTGTGTGTCTGTGGGCAGCATAGCTCAAAACAAAGTCTGTTAAGTACAAAATATGGTATTTAAGTTTAGTATCTTCCAAGGATGCGATATGAAGATTTTCAAGAAAATGCCCCCCTAACTACCCTCAACATGGAAAATTTTTCAAAAAAATTAATTTTCTCAAAAATGGTTCTAACAATTTTGATTAAAATATATATTAAAGATGTTTACATGGCAAATAAAATGTATATTTTGAATTTTCTGGGAATAGCCTCTGAAGAGCACTTTATTCTGGTTGATTTTTGCAGAATCTTGCCTAACAGTTAAACCATAAGAGAGAGACAGAAACTTACCATACAAAAAACGTAGATCTTGTTAAAACGCACAAATTATGTTATATACATTTTTTCATAGAGTTGATCATTTTTGAGGTATTTCTTGTTATTGTTTTCAACTTTAAAATACTTATGCTTTTCTCATACAGGAATTTGTCAACTCGTGTCCATACAAACAAAGGAACTTCAGTCACATAGCAACTAGCTTTTGACTATCACTTTAACCTATGCTACTCCCTTATTTCACTTCTACCTAAATGGAAACAAGTTACTGAAAAACAGAAGCCCACCTCAACCAACCAGGATATCCCTTTCCACGCACGGCCCACACGTTGGTGGGCATTTGGACCGAAAGACTCCCTCACAACACGAGGGAGTCAACGTTGGCTCAGAACCATGGGGGGGGGGGAACAGTGAGGGTGCTCAAACATCTAAAAGAGGGAATTTTATTGAATAATGAAATATGATCTGTGTCTTTCAAAATCACATGCAGAAGTGATCTTCATTTCGTGTAACCTTGCCAACCAGATGTAACACAACACACACAGAAAAAATAATTCAGTTTTACATTTGCTCGCACACTTTCTCAGCTATTTTGTTAAATGTTATACTTGAAACTTTCCTTCAAATCCTGCCCAGACCAATAGTGGGTGCCCCATAATGTCAGTGGATTACTGCCATATAAACAACTTCTGTTAGTTCTGACCAATCCTAGCAATTGTTACCTTCATTCACAAACAAATAACTTTATTACAACAATTTTTGAATCCCACAAAGCTTATTATATAAAAAATCTGATGTGTTCCATTCACATGACTTTCTCTACATATCTGCAACAAATTATTGTTAAAGAGCTTATGCTTCTATTTACTTCATGCTAATCAAGAAAATATTAGCAGAAATAATTTTATTACTTTCTTCCTTGTAAGTAGAAGTGAAATAAGGGAGTACCATAGGTTAAACTGATAGTCAAAAGCTGGTTACTATGTGACTGAAGTTCCTTTGTTTGTATGGACAAGAGTTGACAAATTCCTGTATGAGAAAAATAAGTTTTTTAAAGGTGAAATAAAAAACAAGGAATATCTAAAAAACAATCAACTCCATGAAAAAAATGTAAATAATATAAATTGTATGTTTTAATGTGCTCTACAGTTTTTGTCTGGCAAGATTTTGTCCTTTTCTTATGGTTTAGCAGTTATGCAAAATTTCATAAAATTTATCCAGAATAAAGTAATCTTCTGAGGCTATTCCCAGAAAATTCAAGACATACATTTTATTTGTCAGGTAAATATCTTTAATATACAGCATTTTAATCAAAATCGTTAGAGCCATTTTTGAGAAAATCAAAATTTTCAAAAATAGTTCCATGTAAAGGGTAGTTTGGGGTGGGGAGATCTTTCTCAAAATTTTTGTGTTGCATCCCTGGAAGATACGAAACTTAAATAGCAACTTTAGTATTTTACAGACTTTTCATATTCTCATGCTTTAGTTGACTTACCACCTTCAAATATTTCGACCTGATCAAATTTTGGTTCCCTTTTAGGATTATGTTTAGGAATTCAAATTAAACACACACACACACACACTACCTTTTTCTGAAAAGGCTTTTTTTGTTACAGGGGACCCTAAAACATGTATCTCCGGTGAAATCTTGGTATTGAATTTTTGGATGGAGTGCAATACCTTCTCTATACACTATGTACATAGTACGTATAGAGAAAGTAAAAATGATAATTATGAATAAAAAAATCTGATGTGTTTCATTCATATGACTTTCTGTACAAATTAAAAAGCTTACTTTTCTATCTACTTTGTGGTAATCAAGATAAAAACATTAGCAGAAGTTGTCTTAATGCTTTGTTCCTTATAAGTAGAAGGGAAATAAGGGAATACACTAGGATAAACAACAGTGAAATCTTGTAAAAGCTGGTTGCCATGTGGATGAAATATCTGTTTTTTTGCATTGCCAGGTGTTGAATAGTTCCATATGTGAAAGTTTAAGTATTTTAAAACTGAATCCAATAACAAACAATTACTCAAAAATGGTCAACTCCATGAAAAAAATGTATAGATACAATTGTGTGTTTTAATGAGATCTACATTTTTTGGACAGCAAGATTTTGTCTATCTCTTACGATTTACCAGTTATACAAAATTTATCAAAATTCATCCAGAATAAAGAGGTATACAGCAGCTTTTCCCAGAAAATTTAGGATATACATTATATTTATCATGTAAATATCTTTATATGGTATTTTAATCAAAATTGTTAAGTCATTTTTGAGAAAATCAACATTTTCAAAATTTTTTCCATGTAAAAGGTAGTTTGAGGTGAGGGATTTTCCTCAACATCTTTGTGTCACATCCTTGGAAGATATTAAACTTAAATGGCAAGTATTTAAGACTTTTCGTTTTCCAGTTATTGTGTTCACTCACCCACACACATACGTATGCATGCGCGCACACACACAGATGGACGTTTTTCTAAAAATGCGTTACTGGATACAGAAAATGTGTATTTCCGGTGAAATCTTGGTTTCAAATTTTTGGGTGTACAACACCATCTCTACCTATGCACCATAATGAAAGTTAAAATTAATATTTTAACAATGGTTTGACACAACTTATTAAAAAAGTTTGTGTGCTGCGCGTGGGCGCATGCACACACACAACATTGCAATCTGTGGATCCCATTATGAAATTAGACTCTATGTCCAAACTCTAAGATGTAGATCATGTCAGCAATTACATTTATTCATACTTATTAATACATTTATTTACAAATGATAACTCCCACAATAAATTTTCAGAGGTGTCAGTTTTGCATAATTTTCAATCACATGTCTGTTTCCAAAAGCCTACCCGTTCCCTTGCATTCTTAGAATATTCATGTTTATTATATTTATTGCAATATTTTTTGATTGAATGAAATCCTCCTCTGTATAGAAGGTGTGAGTAATAAGGTATGTTTTTAATTCTGATCCAAACTTGTTTTTGTTCATTTGTAATTCTTTTATAGAAGAGGGAAGTGAATTAAACAAAACTATTCCTTTGTATAAACCCCTTTTTGGAATAACTGCAAATTATTTGTTGGTCTATGTCAGTGCTGTCTCTTTGTTATGAATATCTGTAAACTTTTCTGGGCTATTTATTACAAATGACAATATGATTAGAATATATTCACAATTCAAAACATTTTGAAGTGTGGTTTGCAGTGAATTGATTGTCTTTCCCCTGCCATTATTCTTATTACCTTTTTTTGCATAATGAATACTTTTTTAACATTTACTGAATTTCCCCAAAATATTATTCCATAGGTCATCAATGAATGGAAATATGCATAATAAGCTGTTTTTAGTTTGCTCTTATTTATAAGCTGAATTAAAGATCAGATTGCAGAGCTCAGTTTGGGTAAGATATAATCAATATGGTGTTACAATCAATCATAAGACCTAGCAATATTGTATTACAGGCTTCTGCAACCTGGTTATCTTCATGTTCTTAGGTTATGCTTTGTGCAAATATTAATGTAGTTAGTTTTTTAAAAGTTTATGTGAATTTTGTTACTTTCAAACCAATCATTTAGTGTGTTGAAGATTTTATTAGATGAATTTGGGAACAGACTGACATTGTGTTCTTTAATTATAATACTTGTGTCATCCCCAAGAAGAACTAGATAGGCGTTGTTGTTTATTACTGCAGGTAGATCATTTATATACACTAAAAATAATAAAGAACCCAGAATAGATCCTTGTGGGTTTAAAACTTAAAACATGTATTTGGTAAATGTAAAAAGAAGCTAGTAACAGTGAAGTAACACAAATATTAATATAACAATAGTTGCAACAAATCTTCACGTATCTTTTGGAATCCTTAGACTAGTTTCGCAATAAATCTATTGCATTCTCAACAAAAATTTCCTTTTGGTCTCAGTTTTGGTGTGGTTTTTGATGTTGTTGTTTTACATTGTTATGGTTACTGCCACTAGGTGGATTGTGTACTAAGGTATTCCTAACTACTGGAATCAAAACAAATTTGGTGAGAGTGTCAATTGGAAGTATATCAAAATTCATTGCATGATTTTTATACTTTAATATAAATATTTTCTCCCAAACCATTAAATCTATGGCTCTATTTAAGTGTTCTAATAACTTAACATCTGGATTTATTTCATGATTAAATTTCCAAAAATGTTCTGCTACATCTGATTTATCAATTTGTTTGTATTTAATATTCCTAAGTGTTCTTTTACTCTGGTTTACAATGACGTTTAGTCTTACCAATATAAACAAGGTCACAATTTCAACAATTTAATTGATAAATGCCAGATTTTTTATTTTTTGAAATTTCATCCTTTTTAGAAAAGGCTAACAAATTTTTTTATACTGTATTTATTTTGAGGAACCAATTTTATACCATGCTCTTTGAAAATACTTGTGAATTTTTTATTTGCCCAAGGATGATAAGTAAATTTTTTTAAAAATGTAATTATCTTTTACTTTCTTAAGCATAGGAATATCTTTAATAGCTTTTTGATATTTAAACTTCTCAATTTTTTTATTTATAAAATCAGTATTAAAACCATTAATTAAAGCAGTGTTGATAATAAACATGGTATAAAATTGGTTCCTCAAAATAAATACATTATAAAAAATTTGTTAGGCTTTTCTAAAATGAATGAAATTTCAAAAAATAAAAAATCTGGCATTTATCAATTAAACTGTTTAAATTGTGACCTTGTTTATATTGGTAAGACTAAACGTCATTTGGAAACCAGAGTAAAAGAACTCTTTAGGAATATTAAATACAAACAAATTGATAAATCAGCTGTAGCAGAACATTTTTGCAAATTTAATCATGAAATAAATCCAGATGTTAAATTATTAAAACACTTAAATAGACCCATAAATTTAATGGTTTGGGAGAAAATATTCACATTAAAGTATAGAAATCATGCAATGAATTTTGATATACCTCCAATTGACACTCTTACCAAATTTGTTTTGATTCCAGTAGTTAGCAATGCATTAGTACACAATCCACCTAGTAGCAGTAACCATAACAGTGTAAGTAAACAACATCAAAACTGAGACCAAAAGGACAAGGATTCCAAAAGATAAGTGAAGATTTGTTGCAACTATTAAAACAGGTATTTGTTACTTACCAGCACTTAAATGGGAAGGTTTTACAGCTCGCAAGACCTGAGCATGAGCAGACAGGTCTGAGTCCACTTTGATGTTCTCCCATTCTTTGAGGAACTCAAACGGTGAGCAAATGTTGTGCCATACCATTCGACTTGCTCCTGAACACATCTGCCAACAAACAACTTCCTTTTACGTAATCTTCACACTTTTACTTTTCCATAAAAATAACACTCATTATTTTATCAAAAAGGAACTAAAATGATTGCTAAATCAACACCCATTTTCTTCTATTAAAAGAATAACATCAAATAAGTACACAAACAAAATTGATGAAGAATACACAAAAAAAAAAAAAAAAAAAAAAAATTGTAAAATAATGGAAAGATTACAATATTTGTGCATTAACAAGAAAATGTGAAGTAGCAATCTTCAGACTACTGACACGCAGAGACTCCTATATGTCTTTTCTGTAACTAAAATGAACAAATGGATTGTGATCATCTTGTACAGCTAAATATTGGAGTGCAAGAAAACAAATGTTTTCTTCACCAAGTGTTTAACATTAGATGGGTCATCTCCTTAGTGCGGTGGTAGTGCTACTGCTTACCAAGTGTTTAACATTAGATGGGTCATCCTCTTAGTGTGGTGGTAGTGCTACTGCTCACCAAGTGTTTAACATTAGATGGGTCATCTCCTTAGTGCGGTGGTAGTGCTACTGCTTACCAAGTGTTTAACATTAGATGGGTCATCTTCTTAGTGTGGTGGTAGTGCTACTGCTTACCAAGTGTTTAACATTAGATGGGTCATCCTCTTAGTGTGGTGGTAGCGCTACTGCTTACCAAGTGTTTAACAAAGTGTTTAACATTAGATGGGTCATCCTCTTAGTGTGGTGGTAGTGCTACTGCTCACCAAGTGTTTAACAAAGTGTTTAACATTAGATGGGTCATCTTCTTAGTGTGGTGGTAGTGCTACTGCTTACCAAGTGTTTAACATTAGATGGGTCATCCTCTTAGTGTGGTGGTAGTGCTACTGCTTACCAAGTGTTTAACAAAGTGTTTAACATTAGATGGGTCATCCTCTTAGTGTGGTGGTAGCGCTACTGCTTACCAAGTGTTTAACAAAGTGTTTAACATTAGATGGGTCATCCTCTTAGTGTGGTGGTAGCGCTACTGCTTACCAAGTGTTTAACATTAGATGGGTCATCCTCTTAGTGTGGTGGTAGTGCTACTGCTTACCAAGTGTTTAACAAAGTGTTTAACATTAGATGGGTCATCCTCTTAGTGTGGTGGTAGCGCTACTGCTTACCAAGTGTTTAACAAAGTGTTTAACATTAGATGGGTCATCCTCTTAGTGTGGTGGTAGCGCTACTGCTTACCAAGTGTTTAACATTAGATGGGTCATCCTCTTAGTGTGGTGGTAGCGCTACTGCTTACCAAGTGTTTAACATTAGATGGGTCATCTTCTTAGTGTGGTGCTAGTGCTACTGCTTACCAAGTGTTTAACATTAGATGGGTCATCCTCTTAGTGTGGTGCTAGTGCTACTGCTTACCAAGTGTTTAACATTAGATGGGTCATCTCCTTAGTGTGGTGGTAGCGCTACTGCTTACCAAGTGTTTAACATTAGATGGGTCATCTCCTTAGTGTGGTGCTAGTGCTACTGCTTACCAAGTGTTTAACATTAGATGGGTCATCTTCTTAGTGTGGTGCTAGCGCTACTGCTTACCAAGTGTTTAACAAAGTGTTTAACATAAGATGGGTCATCTCCTTAGTGTGGTGCTAGCGCTACTGCTTACCAAGTGTTTAACAAAGTGTTTAACATTAGATGGGTCATCTTCTTAGTGTGGTGGTAGCGCTACTGCTTACCAAGTGTTTAACATTAGATGGATCATCTCCTTAGTGTGGTGGTAGCGCTACTGCTTACCAAGTGTTTAACAAAGTGTTTAACATAAGATGGGTCATCTCCTTAGTGTGGTGCTAGCGCTACTGCTTACCAAGTGTTTAACAAAGTGTTTAACATTAGATGGGTCATCTTCTTAGTGTGGTGGTAGTGCTACTGCTTACCAAGTGTTTAACAAAGTGTTTAACATTAGATGGGTCATCTTCTTAGTGTGGTGGTAGTGCTACTGCTTACCAAGTGTTTAACAAAGTGTTTAACATTAGATGGGTCATCTTCTTAGTGTGGTGGTAGTGCTACTGCTTACCAAGTGTTTAACATTAGATGGGTCATCTCCTTAGTGTGGTGGTAGCGCTACTGCTTACCAAGTGTTTAACAAAGTGTTTAACATTAGATGGGTCATCTTCTTAGTGTGGTGGTAGTGCTACTGCTTACCAAGTGTTTAACATTAGATGGGTCATCTTCTTAGTGTGGTGGTAGTGCTACTGCTTACCAAGTGTTTAACATTAGATGGGTCATCTTCTTAGTGTGGTGGTAGTGCTACTGCTTACCAAGTGTTTAACATTAGATGGGTCATCTTCTTAGTGTGGTGGTAGTGCTACTGCTTACCAAGTGTTTAACATTAGATGGGTCATCTCCTTAGTGTGGTGGTAGCGCTACTGCTCACCAAGTGTTTAACAAAGTGTTTAACATTAGATGGGTCATCTTCTTAGTGTGGTGCTAGCGCTACTGCTTACCAAGTGTTTAACATTAGATGGGTCATCTCCTTAGTGTGGTGGTAGCGCTACTGCTCACCAAGTGTTTAACAAAGTGTTTAACATTAGATGGGTCATCTTCTTAGTGTGGTGGTAGTGCTACTGCTTACCAAGTGTTTAACAAAGTGTTTAACATTAGATGGGTCATCTTCTTAGTGTGGTGGTAGTGCTACTGCTTACCAAGTGTTTAACAAAGTGTTTAACATTAGATGGGTCATCTTCTTAGTGTGGTGGTAGTGCTACTGCTTACCAAGTGTTTAACAAAGTGTTTAACATTAGATGGGTCATCTTCTTAGTGTGGTGGTAGTGCTACTGCTTACCAAGTGTTTAACAAAGTGTTTAACATTAGATGGGTCATCTTCTTAGTGTGGTGGTAGTGCTACTGCTTACCAAGTGTTTAACAAAGTGTTTAACATTAGATGGGTCATCTCCTTAGTGTGGTGGTAGTGCTACTGCTTACCAAGTGTTTAACATTAGATGGGTCATCTCCTTAGTGTGGTGCTAGTGCTACTGCTTACCAAGTGTTTAACAAAGTGTTTAACATTAGATGGATCATCTCCTTAGTGCGGTGGTAGTGCTACTGCTTACCAAGTGTTTAACAAAGTGTTTAACATTAGATGGGTCATCTCCTTAGTGTGGTGGTAGTGCTACTGCTCATCAAGTGTTTAACATTAGATGGGTCATCTCCTTAGTGTGGTGGTAGTGCTACTGCTTACCAAGTGTTTAACATTAGATGGGTCATCTCCTTAGTGTGGTGCTAGTGCTACTGCTTACCAAGTGTTTAACATTAGATGGGTCATCTCCTTAGTGCGGTGGTAGTGCTACTGCTTACCAAGTGTTTAACATTAGATGGGTCATCTCCTTAGTGTGGTGCTAGTGCTACTGCTTACCAAGTGTTTAACATTAGATGGGTCATCTCCTTACTGTGGTGGTAGCGCTACTGCTCACCAAGTGTTTAACAAAGTGTTTAACATTAGATGGGTCATCTCCTTAGTGTGGTGCTAGTGCTACTGCTCACCAAGTGTTTAACAAAGTGTTTAACATTAGATGGGTCATCTCCTTAGTGTGGTGCTAGTGCTACTGCTTACCAAGTGTTTAACATTAGATGGGTCATCCTCTTAATGTGGTGCTAGTGCTACTGCTTACCAAGTGTTTAACATTAGATGGGTCATCTTCTTAGTGTGGTGGTAGCGCTACTGCTCACCAAGTGTTTAACAAAGTGTTTAACATTAGATGGGTCATCTCCTTAGTGTGGTGCTAGTGCTACTGCTTACCAAGTGTTTAACATTAGATGGGTCATCTCCTTAGTGTGGTGCTAGTGCTACTGCTTACCAAGTGTTTAACATTAGATGGGTCATCCTCTTAATGTGGTGGTAGTGCTACTGCTTACCAAGTGTTTAACATTAGATGGGTCATCTCCTTAGTGTGGTGGTAGCGCTACTGCTCACCAAGTGTTTAACAAAGTGTTTAACATTAGATGGGTCATCTCCTTAGTGTGGTGCTAGTGCTACTGCTTACCAAGTGTTTAACATTAGATGGGTCATCTTCTTAGTGTGGTGCTAGTGCTACTGCTTACCAAGTGTTTAACATTAGATGGGTCATCTTCTTAGTGTGGTGCTAGTGCTACTGCTCACCAAGTGTTTAACATTAGATGGGTCATCTTCTTAGTGTGGTGCTAGCGCTACTGCTTACCAAGTGTTTAACAAAGTGTTTAACATTAGATGGGTCATCTTCTTAGTGTGGTGCTAGCGCTACTGCTTACCAAGTGTTTAACAAAGTGTTTAACATTAGATGGGTCATCTTCTTAGTGTGGTGGTAGTGCTACTGCTTACCAAGTGTTTAACAAAGTGTTTAACATTAGATGGGTCATCTCCTTAGTGTGGTGGTAGTGCTACTGCTTACCAAGTGTTTAACATTAGATGGGTCATCTCCTTAGTGTGGTGGTAGCGCTACTGCTTACCAAGTGTTTAACAAAGTGTTTAACATTAGATGGGTCATCTCCTTAGTGTGGTGGTAGCGCTACTGCTTACCAAGTGTTTAACAAAGTGTTTAACATTAGATGGGTCATCTCCTTAGTGTGGTGGTAGCGCTACTGCTTACCAAGTGTTTAACAAAGTGTTTAACATTAGATGGGTCATCTCCTTAGTGTGGTGGTAGTGCTACTGCTTACCAAGTGTTTAACAAAGTGTTTAACATTAGATGGGTCATCTCCTTAGTGTGGTGGTAGTGCTACTGCTTACCAAGTGTTTAACAAAGTGTTTAACATTAGATGGGTCATCTCCTTAGTGTGGTGGTAGTGCTACTGCTTACCAAGTGTTTAACAAAGTGTTTAACATTAGATGGGTCATCTCCTTAGTGTGGTGGTAGTGCTACTGCTTACCAAGTGTTTAACAAAGTGTTTAACATAAGATGGGTCATCTCCTTAGTGTGGTGGTAGTGCTACTGCTTACCAAGTGTTTAACAAAGTGTTTAACATTAGATGGGTCATCTCCTTAGTGTGGTGCTAGTGCTACTGCTCACCAAGTGTTTAACAAAGTGTTTAACATTAGATGGGTCATCTCCTTAGTGTGGTGGTAGTGCTACTGCTTACCAAGTGTTTAACATTAGATGGGTCATCTTCTTAGTGCGGTGGTAGTGCTACTGCTTACCAAGTGTTTAACAAAGTGTTTAACATTAGATGGGTCATCTCCTTAGTGTGGTGGTAGCGCTACTGCTTACCAAGTGTTTAACAAAGTGTTTAACATTAGATGGGTCATCTCCTTAGTGTGGTGGTAGTGCTACTGCTTACCAAGTGTTTAACAAAGTGTTTAACATTAGATGGGTCATCTCCTTAGTGTGGTGGTAGTGCTACTGCTTACCAAGTGTTTAACAAAGTGTTTAACATTAGATGGGTCATCTCCTTAGTGTGGTGGTAGTGCTACTGCTTACCAAGTGTTTAACAAAGTGTTTAACATTAGATGGGTCATCTCCTTAGTGTGGTGGTAGTGCTACTGCTTACCAAGTGTTTAACAAAGTGTTTAACATTAGATGGGTCATCTCCTTAGTGTGGTGGTAGTGCTACTGCTTACCAAGTGTTTAACAAAGTGTTTAACATTAGATGGGTCATCTCCTTAGTGTGGTGGTAGTGCTACTGCTTACCAAGTGTTTAACAAAGTGTTTAACATTAGATGGGTCATCTCCTTAGTGTGGTGCTAGTGCTACTGCTCACCAAGTGTTTAACAAAGTGTTTAACATTAGATGGGTCATCTCCTTAGTGTGGTGGTAGCGCTACTGCTTACCAAGTGTTTAACATTAGATGGGTCATCTCCTTAGTGTGGTGGTAGTGCTACTGCTTACCAAGTGTTTAACAAAGTGTTTAACATTAGATGGGTCATCTCCTTAGTGTGGTGCTAGTGCTACTGCTCACCAAGTGTTTAACATTAGATGGGTCATCTTCTTAGTGTGGTGGTAGTGCTACTGCTTACCAAGTGTTTAACATTAGATGGGTCATCTCCTTAGTGTGGTGCTAGCGCTACTGCCTACCAAGTGTTTAACATTAGATGGGTCATCTCCTTAGTGTGGTGGTAGCGCTACTGCTCACCAAGTGTTTAACAAAGTGTTTAACATTAGATGGGTCATCTTCTTAGTGTGGTGGTAGTGCTACTGCTTACCAAGTGTTTAACATTAGATGGGTCATCTCCTTAGTGTGGTGGTAGTGCTACTGCTTACCAAGTGTTTAACATTAGATGGGTCATCTTCTTAGTGTGGTGGTAGTGCTACTGCTTACCAAGTGTTTAACATTAGATGGGTCATCTCCTTAGTGTGGTGGTAGCGCTACTGCTCACCAAGTGTTTAACAAAGTGTTTAACATTAGATGGGTCATCTTCTTAGTGTGGTGGTAGTGCTACTGCTTACCAAGTGTTTAACAAAGTGTTTAACATTAGATGGGTCATCTTCTTAGTGTGGTGGTAGTGCTACTGCTTACCAAGTGTTTAACAAAGTGTTTAACATTAGATGGGTCATCTTCTTAGTGTGGTGGTAGTGCTACTGCTTACCAAGTGTTTAACAAAGTGTTTAACATTAGATGGGTCATCTTCTTAGTGTGGTGGTAGTGCTACTGCTTACCAAGTGTTTAACAAAGTGTTTAACATTAGATGGGTCATCTTCTTAGTGTGGTGGTAGTGCTACTGCTTACCAAGTGTTTAACAAAGTGTTTAACATTAGATGGGTCATCTTCTTAGTGTGGTGGTAGTGCTACTGCTTACCAAGTGTTTAACAAAGTGTTTAACATTAGATGGGTCGTCTTCTTAGTGTGGTGGTAGTGCTACTGCTTACCAAGTGTTTAACAAAGTGTTTAACATTAGATGGGTCATCTTCTTAGTGTGGTGGTAGTGCTACTGCTTACCAAGTGTTTAACAAAGTGTTTAACATTAGATGGGTCATCTTCTTAGTGTGGTGGTAGTGCTACTGCTTACCAAGTGTTTAACAAAGTGTTTAACATTAGATGGGTCATCTTCTTAGTGTGGTGGTAGTGCTACTGCTTACCAAGTGTTTAACAAAGTGTTTTAACATTAGATGGGTCATCTTCTTAGTGTGGTGCTAGCGCTACTGCTTACCAAGTGTTTAACAAAGTGTTTAACATTAGATGGGTCATCTTCTTAGTGTGGTGGTAGTGCTACTGCTTACCAAGTGTTTAACAAAGTGTTTAACATTAGATGGGTCATCTTCTTAGTGTGGTGGTAGCGCTACTGCTTACCAAGTGTTTAACATTAGATGGGTCATCTTCTTAGTGTGGTGGTAGCGCTACTGCTTACCAAGTGTTTAACAAAGTGTTTAACATTAGATGGGTCATCTTCTTAGTGTGGTGGTAGTTCTACTGCTTACCAAGTGTTTAACATTAGATACCAACCACATTTTCTTTTTATTTGTGTACAAATTAAATTCAAAAACAGTTTACAAAGAATATACAAACTCATTTGTATGTTCATTAAAGTGAAAAGATGTGTTGCATGCACGAGACCCTCTCTACCTTCCATTGTTTACTAGTAATTACGGAAACTGTTTTTTGAGAAGTTTACTTTGTCATTGTAAGAACTTGCTCTGCACCTTGCTGCTGCCCACCGCTCGATAAAAGGTTGGCATTGCTAGGTTTATCGCATTCGATTCTGATGGGATGTTATGATTATCGACGGCTGCGAGTTGTTTATTGTACTGACTAGTATGGTCTACTATGTTCTGAAGTGTGCCTGAAATGAAATCAGTGTATTCTAGAGGAACGTGTGTTTCTAGTGGAAAACGTTTTTAATGAACGTGGAAATAAAAATGTAAATGTCGTGTTATTTATGGACGCTCTTTAACTGCTGTGGTTCTCAGGGTCCCATTCTAAATTGGGCGTGAAAGACCGCTTAATTTTGCTCAGAGGCCTCTCAATCAGGCTTGAGGTTCTTTTATGTGCCGTAAATCTACGACACAAGACCAACGGCTTTACTTCCCTTCCAAAGGAAGCCGTGCTAAGGATTTTTGCATCCGAAAAAATCCATTGTCCTCCGCCGGGTTTGAACCCGCGACCTTGGGTATAAGTCAGCATGGTAACCATTATGCCACAGAGGACAACCTAATGAACGTGGAAATTATACTGAGAAAGTGAAACAAAATTTCGTTTTCAGGTTCCCTAACTCAAAACTACAGCACCAAGATAATGTGCGTGATTTAATTAATAAATTTCGAGAGTCAGGTTCCGTGCAACATGCTGTTAGAAGTGGAAGACCCAGTGTGCTAACAGAAGAAAAACTATCAGATAGAATGCTTAAAAGTCCACAGAAATCATTAAACAAATTGGCCCAACAATGTGATATTTCTTCGGTTCCACATACAAAGCAGTCAAAAAAAACTAGGTTAGTATCCATATAAGGTATCAGTTGTCCACGAATTAAAACCCACAGATCACGGGAAAAGATGAAGTGAACAATGCATTTTTTAAACAAGATAAAGCCACTGCTCATACATCACATAAATCTATGGGACTGTTAGTGGAATTGTTTGGGGGAAAGACTAATTTCTAAAGGTCTGTGGCCTCTGCAGTCTCCTGATCTTACCCCTCTGGATTATTTTCTTTGGGGAGTCGCTAAAGCCTCGGTCTATAAGGACAATCCACAAACAATCGAGCTGAAAACAGCAATAGAAGATTACATAACATCCGTAACAAAGGAGACATTACTTACAGTGTTAGACTGAATTTGTGTCTTCAAGAAAATGGTAAACATTTTCAACATTCTGTTTAAACAGGTTAGTTGCATATTATTTTGCTACATTACCTTTCATGCATGAATATAGCGAACCTAGCAGTTTTCATAACCAGCGAAACATTTTCACCATACACTCGTGCCAGCCAGTGCTGCCACCAGAATTCCCGACTCTAGGGGAATCTTGGTTACACAGAAGGTGCCTAGCAACTTCTCGATGACCCGTTGTAATTTACCCCTGGCCCAAAACTGTTGTTGCCTTGCCAAGTGACTCGTGTCCCCTAGAATGCACCGTCAAAATGGCACCACAAACAATGCATATCAATTGCAGTTATTTTGTATGATACTGAAAAAGAGGATACCGGCACAATGCTTTTCTGTAGCTTGACATCTTAGTCAAAAAGCTTCTACTGTTAACAAATAATTGACACAGAATTTTGTGTCAATGTGTAATATAAACATTCTATACTCTTTCCATTCATTTGCAAAGAACAACAGAGTACCAACAGCTTTAAAGGAATGAAGAATTCAAAAAATATCTTGGAAATGATTTATGACACAAATTGTCATATGAGGTAGTTCTACCAAAGCCAGCAAACTGAACCATGTGCCATGTAAACTTTCGTTCCTCCATCTGTGCTAGCAGCAAGGGATTGTTACACATGCAACAATAGCATCTTTTGCTGACAACCATGTGCTACATTTACCATAAACAGTAATATAGATTTTTGTTACTATAAAATTAATGTGACTGTTTTGTAATTGGGATTATTCCTGTTATGTTCACGTGAATAAATAAATACAAATTAAAAAAAAATATTTCGATCAAAATGGTTTGAGCTATTTTATACACAATCGATGTTCTATGTAAAGGGTAGCCTTTAGTATGGATGGACTTCCTTGAAAATCTTTGTTGGTATATGTTGAACTTAAATTTCAAATTTGGTATTTAAAACACTTATTTATTTTTTTAATTATACTGTACACATGCATCAATTGGATCAGTTTTGGCCAGGTTATCCTAAGGTCATGCATTCAAAGCCACACACACCAGTGGTTTAATAGTGGTTGGTATCTCATGTTGAGCAGTTGGCAGTGAAGCCATTCTTGTATTCCAGTATTTTAATGTTGACTAAAGGTTGGGCAGCGCATTAGATGGTTTCCATCCAGAAATGAGATCTCACTATACCAATCATGGCCTGTTAGGAGTCTAAAAGTTGCTACACACCATCTTCTTGGGAATGTAGTGATTCTGGTCGTGTTATTACATAAATTTGTAATACATTATCTTCTTTATTATATGTTGATATAATGAAAACTTATTGGATTAGATGTAATTTTACTACCTTTCTTGGCAAGAAAGTCAGCTGTTTCATTACCCTGTATTCCGCAATGTGCTGGTATCCATTGAAGTATTAACGTTTTATTTAAATTCATTAGTTGTTTTATGATTCTGCAATATTTAAGTTATTAGGTGTTACATCAGATGTTATAGCTGCTTCAGAGTCAGGTAACAATACAACTTTATTTATGTGATATAGTAGGTTTTGTAAGCTCTGAAGTATTGCCGAAATCTCTCCATCAAAATGTGTGGTATTTAAACTTAATCTTTTGTAGAAAGAGAAGAGAGGGCATATTGCACCTGCGCCAGTACCACTGTTATTTGGTAAGCTGGAACTGCAACCATTCATTGGTAGGGTATCTGCTTGTTCAATGTCAAGTTCAAGTCTTGGATTATTTGTTAAAATTTGCAGAGCAAGTACTGGGGTAGTTTTAACAGCTCCAGTTACTAGGCGAAGAATTTGATTTTGTAGAATATTAAGTTTTTCTATATTTGCAGTTATTAGTATCTCTTCACAATATTTAGATGTCGGTTTAATATATATCTTGTAAAAAGTGTTTAAAGTTTGTGTAGTACTTCCCTATTTCTTGCCTGCTAGTCTTTTTAATACTGGTAATTTTTCCCCCATTTTTTTTATTATATTCTCAATATTTGGCTTGCTGTGTTTCTGGGAGAGTTTTTCCTTTTAGTCAAAGGGAAATATTTATTGGTTTCTTTCTTAGTGTAAATAGTTGATGGTGTGTTTAAATATGAGACAGCTATGTTTGCAAGGAAATCAGCTGTTTTTGATTCCTGGGGCTCCAGTGAAGTCTCAGCATATTGTGTCAAACACAGTGCTTGAGCAGGGACCTACAGGCATTATAAGCAGTTTCATCAGAAAACCACTAAATAAAAATAAACACTTTTTCACATTGGTGGTTGTGCTAGGAGCTGCTACTGCTACACACAAACTCATACATTTCTGCACAAATTTCAATAAGCTAAAAAAGATAAAAGCTTTAAGTGTCACTTAGTTCAAAATATAAATGGAACACCTTAAATTAGGTTATCATGTCTTCTTTGTGTATGGAAGGTTGTGTAGTGTGTGCGCGGAGATTAGAATAAACATTAGCGCCTGTAAAAGTAAAAATATATTAAACACAACATCAGACATGTTCATTCACACTTCCCTTGAGAGTTGAACCCAGAACACAACGAGGTACCATAAAAGTTTAGAAAAGTTGGGACAAGAACAAAACACCATCATCAACTGTCTCGCTCCCAGCTAAGCTCAACTTCACAACAATCTGCTGCTGTTGCATTTATCCAAATATATAATGAGGTGGCATGCAGCAGAGTTTTCTGCTATTTACAAACAAATATTTCTCTCTCAGATTTAAATAAAAATACGGGGCTTCCTTTCAGTTGTATTGCTTGTCTACCACCTCCCTTGTCAAACTTTGAATTAGGTAAAACTTTTTACAACCATGTATTATAGCGGCTGCTATCGCCTTCTTTCATTGTGCACATAATACATTTCCATTCTCTCCTATCCACCTCGTCAATTTAGGCAGAAATTTAAATGAAGTAAAAAGAAGGAAAGAAACAATTTAGTGTGCCTTAGTTTTTCAAAACTTATTTGTAAAACTTTAGACTTTGTTTTTGTGTATTGATGATATGCTTGTGAAAAACACAGGATAAATACAAGAATGTGGCACTTCTCAAACTGAGCCAACTGAGATGAGAATGATTTAGCAGCCTAACTCACGTCACATGTCCTTCTATAACAACAATCCATGTGTCCCTTCAAATTCTATTTATCTTTGTGAACAACTATTCTAATACTGTTGCACCTCACTTTTATTTTAATTATCCTGCATTTAACATCAACTTACTTCTTAATTCAGTATTCATTATTATTGTTGTTATTATTTCAGTAATACTCATTTATATTGCATTATAAGTGAACATCCTGGTTGGTCATATCGGCTAATGAATGAAATGAGCTTCAAGTCTTCTCAGGATAAGGAAAACCTAAGCAAGATTTGAACTTGAGCATGCTCTTGTTTGTGCTATTGCAGGTATAGCCCACTGATTGTGGTGTTGCTGTTGCACAGATCCAACACATGGCACAGTCCATCACGTGCACCTTACATTTATTATAACTATTATAGTGTAATGGGGTGAAAACGTTACTGTAACACTATTTAATGTTTTCCAAAACGCCGACCTGTCCAGTGTATGATGCAACAGTTACTGCGAGTGGGACGTGTAGTTGACTAACACAATGTTATTGGTAAGTCACTCTACCTATGCATCTCAAGTGAAACATCCATAAATCTCCTTCACCATTTTTTGGTGCATGTCATCCCAAACTACTAAGTTCAATAGTTGGCAACAGTGACAGGATTCAGCTGATGATGACATTTTAATCCTCTTTTAACTACATAGTTTAAAAGCACAGAACAAAGAAACAAAGCAACATGTGTGTATTATATTACATGTTCTTAAATTAAGTGAAATGGACTTGGCAACAATTGCTGTCTCATTTTGTAACACTGCATCACCTAACAAGTCTGTTACATTCACATGACTTTCATCAACAAACTATTCTTAAAAATGCTATCTACTTGTACAAATGCTTTTATTGCATTTTTACTTTCTCTACACGTACATAGTGTATAGAGAAGGTATTGCACTCCACCAAAAAATTTGATACCGAGATTTCACCGGAAATATGTTTTAGGGTCCCCTGTATCCAAAAAAAAAGTATTTTCAGAAAAATGTTGTGCATGCGTGTGCATGTGTGTATGTGTGTGCGCGCACGTGTGTGTGTGTGTGTGTGTCTCCATGTGTCCCTGTATTTGTGAACACGTAACTCAAAAACAAAAAGTCACTAAAATACCAAACTTGATATTTAAGTTTAGTATCTTCCCGGGATGCAACACAAAGATTTTGAGAAAAATCCCCCCACCCCAGACTACCCTTATCATGGAATATTTTTTTCGAAAATTTTGAGTTTCTAAAAAATTTCTCTAACAATTTTGATTAAAATACTGTATATTAAAGATATTTACTTGACAAATAAAATGTATATCTTGAATTTTCTCGGAATCGCCTCTGAAGACTACTTTATTCTGAGTGAATTTTACGGAATTTTGCAATACTGCTAAACCATAAGAAATGGACAAAAACTTGCTGCACACAAAATGAAGAGCACATTAAAACACACAATTTATGTTGTATACATTTTTTCCGTGGAGCTGATCGTTTTTGAGATATTCCTTGTTTTGGTTTCAGCTTTGAAAAAGTTATACTGTTCTCATACAAACAAAGGAACTCAGTCATATAGCAACCAACTTTTGACTATCACTTTAACCTATGGTACTCCCTTATTTCACTTCTACTTACAAAGAAACAAGTAATAAGACTATTTCTGCTAATGTTTTCTCCATTAGCATGAAGTAAATAGAAGCATAAGCTTTTTAACAATAATGTGTTGCAGAGATGTAGAGAAAGTCATGTGAAAGGAACACATCAGATTTTTCCTTGTAGAATAATAGGAACATGGGAACTTAGTCCAAAGCAATAGTCAAAAGTATTTAAAAGCTGATTACTATGTAATTGTTTTCAAAATGCATATACACTTGTTTGACCAAGAAAAATAAAAATGAATAATAACTTTCCATTTAAGAAAACTATAAGCATTGAAAAATTGAAAGCAAATCTCAGAAATTGTTAGCTGAAAAAGTAATAAAAAGTGACAAATTATGTGTTTTAACATTTTTCAAGTGGTAACTTTTGTGTATCTCTTGCAGTCTACCAGTAATGCAAAAGTTATCTAGCAAGAAGAGCATTTCAGAGAATATTCCCAAAAAATTATTTATCATGTAAATATCTTTGATATTTTGGACTATATTCAAAATTATTACAGCCATTTTTAAGAAAATTCAACATTTCAAGAAATCTTCCATGTAAAGGGTAGTCTGTGGTGGGGGGATTTTCCTCAAAATTTGATATTGCATCTTTGCAAGACATTGAACTTAAATATCAAGATTGGTATTTAACAGAGTTTTAGTTTTTGAATTATGCTGTTCTCATACATGCATGCGCACACAGACCTTTTTCAAAAAATTTATTTTCTTTCTTCAGGGGACCTTAAAACATGTATGTCTAGTGAAATTTCAGTATGGAATACAACTATGTACTTGGTAAGGCTTGTAGTTGAGGACTTCACGACAGTAGCCACCATGTTTTTCTTTCTTCAGGGGACCTTAAAACATGTATGTCTAGTGAAATTTCAGCATGAAATGCAACTGCTTTGCTTTGTACCTCCTCTACCCCACACATAAGAACAGAAGGTATAGCATTCCCCCAAATTTTGATACCATGATTTCACCAATACATGTTTTGAGGAAAATATAAAATAGTTTTAAAAGATGTTCTGCATGTCAACAACATAACTAAGAAAAAGTTAAAATTGGTTCTTACATTAACTATTGTCCAAAGATGAGATATGAGTATTTTCAAGAAAATCCCCCACCCCCAACTACCCTCTACATGAAATTTATTTTTTCAAAAATAGCTCCTAATTATTTTGAATAAAGCACTACATATTAAAGACAAGTGAACCACTTTTGTAAGACAACTCAAATTGGTTTCAATTGTATGGAATGTTGATGATGTCTGTATCTCGAACAAAAGTCATGTGAATGTAACATACGCAGTACACAGTGTTTTGTTTGTGGTCGCTCTTTACCTGCAGCATCCTATTGAATAATGAAATTACTTAATTTTGCTCAGGCTAAGTTATTGTAAGGGTTTGAAGAAAGCACTAGTGTTCACAATATGTGGCCACACAACATCCCTTCATAATTTGGCGACCAAATCAACATGAAACAACTGGGCAACAGTTTTTAATCCACTTGGAACGTTCCAACAAAACAAGGAATCAACACAGAGACCTATTCTGCAATTCTTTAATGCACTCTCCAAAACAAGACATCCACCTTACAGCCCTAATCTGGCATCCCGTGATTTAAGCAATAAACATCTCAAAGTGGCAGTGACATCCTAGCTCAGATCTTCGGCAGAGAAACTGCTGCCATGTTGACAGCTATGTAGTTTTCTGTAATATTTGACGCAGAATTTTAGCACTGAAGTAATCTAGGCAACTAAAAATAAAACTATACTGCCCTAAAATAGTTTTAAAAAAATCATAAAATAATATTGTTTAGCACTTAAAAGCCAAAGAAATGTATATCAAGAAATTGCAACATAACGATATGCATGAAAACTGCTTAAAATGGCGTGTTTAACAAAAGTAACATAGCCAAGGTTATGTGATAAATATAACTCATTATTATGTATAAATTAGCTAAGAATTGGTGTTTAGGAAAGTATATTGAGCATATAAAATTTAAATAAACTTATAATATGGGAGGAGAAGAAGGAGAACAAGAGATCACGATATACCGGATGCTGTATTTATTTAAGAATGTAACAAAGGAGAAGAACAAATTTTAACAAATAACTAATTTAGAAAAGTTCATAATTATACGAACATTATTATGTAACAATTCAAATTTATTAATTTTAATTCCTAGGAGCATATAAAAATGTATATTGTATATGTAATATACAAAAGTGGGAACAAGGAAATCTGTCGTCGTCCCCGTGGTGATGTGCAGATTACAATACTAAAAACAATGATCTTCAACTTTATGTTAGAAGTGAACATTTTATAAAGTTGCGGTACACAGTCTCTGAATAGTGAAGACGTAGCTACAGACGCTAAGAGTTCATCTCAGAAATTCAGATTAATATTATAGTAATTGTATATAAAACCATGTATTGTACGAGGTACGTCCAGAAAGTAAGTTCCGTTTCAATTTATCTCCGCTGCAGCGCTGTGATCGCAGTTCCGCACATGCGCGGTAGACGCTCTGTATCAAGGAGAAGAAAAGTGCGCCATTTTGAGATCGCTGTCAGCCACATACGCTTTGTCGTGCTTGTTTACAATGTCGGTGTTGATTGAAAATCCCACCACTTGTGAAATCAGATCTGTGATTCGTTTTCAGAATGCTAGGAAAATGAAACCAATTGAAATTTATCGGCAAATTTGCGAAGTTTACGGACAAAATGGGATGAGTGATTCAATGGTAAGAAGATGGGTCCAACAGTTCAATGAAGGACGTAGTGAAGTGCACAATGAAGAACGAAGTGGGTGTCCATCTTTGGTTACAGAAGAACTGGTTCTCGCGACAGCCCTGACCTCGCTCCTAGCGACTTTCATCTGTTCTTAGATCCCAAGTCTTTCCTTAGCGGTCAACACTTCAACAATGACGAAGAGCTGAAAGAAAATGTTTCCAACTTTTTGAAGACACAGGCGGAAAACTTCTATGAAGAAGGTATACAAAATCTTGTGCCACGCTATGACAAATGCCTGCAAAATTTCGGCAGTTATGTGGAAGAGTAGTTTAAGAGTTGTAGAATTTTGTGCAATAAATAATTATTCTGTATCTGTACACAATTTAATTTTATTACCAAACGGAACTTACTTTCTGGACGTACCTCGTATTAACTATCATCAATAATTTATGTAAGTAATACCATAAAGCAGACACTGGGCACAATTTTCTGTAAAAGAAACCAGTTCAAGTCTCGTGCCTTGGAACAACGCATTGTTATAACAATTTTCAGTAATAAAAGCTTTAAATACCAAATTATTTTTAAATTCATTCTATCCTACCAACCAAGCAAGGGGATTGAGATTCTTATACTCATCGACAATATAGCTAGCAATTACTTATAACTGGGTTATAAAAACAACTTCACCGCAGAGAACAAGCTTAAACCTGTCTCAAAAATTGGTTCAGCACTAAACAGAAATTCCAAGGGTGACCAACGTTACAGATCCAACGGTAAATTCAAACACGTCTCAGCATAATTGCTACACAAGAGTTCCAGAGATGTACTGCAGCCGAGACTATAAGCTACAGCGACAGCGAAGGTGAGGTAACTGGCAGGAACAGAAGGTTCCGCACCATATTCTTCTTATTTTTCTTTTTTGGGTAGCTTGAACATTTTTTAACCTGGTTGGTTGGTCATATTGCATGATGAAATCACACTCAAATGATCTTGGGGTACTTGGAGCTTAAGGGGAGTCAAGATGGAATTTTCATAACATTTTTTCCATTTTCACGTTTTAATTGCATAAGAATATTTTGAATCTGCCGCACATTTTGATGTAACTTTCACAGAGGTACACTAATTGTATATGGTTTAAAATATTGTTGAAAATAATTGTGCATAGTAACTTTTTAGAACATTCTGGTACACTCACTTGGTAAAATATCAATAGGTTTAAAAATATTGGGGTTAGAGGAGAGTACTTTTTCTTTATTTTGATTGGAAAATTATTTACATTGGCATCCTGCTGATATTTCCTTCATGTGGGACATGTAAAGTTGTGTTTCGAAACACAAGGTTTCATGTTTACTTTCTCTACACGTACTTGTACATAGTGTATAGAGAAGGTATTGTAAAACAACCAAAAATTCAATATCGAGATTTCACTAGAAATATAAGTTATATAGTCCCCTGTATATAAAAAAAAGTATATTTACAAAAAAGTGTGTGTATGTCCACGATTACTCAAAAACGAAAAGTCAGTAAATACCAAACTTTAAGTTTAGTATCTTCCAGGGATGCAACACAAAGATTTTTAGAAACATCCCCCATCCCAAACTGTCCTTTACATGGAAAAAATTTAGAAAATTTTGATTTTCTCAAAAATGCATTAACGATTTTGATTAAAATACTGTATATTAAAGATATTTATATGGTAGATAATAGTATATCTTGAATTTTCTGGGAATATCCTCCAAAGACCTCTTTATTCTGAATGAATTTTGCTGAATTTTGCATAACTGATAAACCGTAAAAGATAGACAAAGACTGCACAAAAAAATGTAGATCACAAAATAAGCAATTTATATCATATACATTTTTTTTTCGTGGAATTGACATTTTCCGAGATATTCCTTCCTATTTTTTCAGATTTGAAATACTTAAACGTTTCTCATATGGAAAGTTGTCAACTCCTGGCTTGGCATAGAAATGGTTTCAACCACATAACCAGTTTTTAAAAGATAACACTATCACTTTATCCTAGTGTATTGCCTTCTACTTACAAGGAAGCAAGTAATAAGACAATTTCTGCTAATGTTTACCTTGATTATCATAAAGTAGGTAGAAGCTTAAGGTTTTTAACAATAATTTGTTACAGAGATCTAGAGAAAGTAATGTGAATGGAACACATAGGATTTTTTAAAAATGCTTTGTTTTAAAGTAATTTCTGAAGAAGAAAGATTGTCTATACAAATGCCCCCATTATCTCAAACTAATTGATACTAAGGGCTGAAATTTTTATCACACATTTGCACCTAAATTTTTTTTATGTATATGGTTTAGTTATTTTTTTAAAATTTAAAAATCATTGTTTTTCATTAAAATGTTAAGAGCTTTATTAAAAAATTCATACCTTTCCTTCTAATCAACGCAGGTATTTATTTTTTATCAATCAACAGTAAAGGAATTTTGAATACACCTTGATAAATATAGCTCATTAAGTTAAATAGTTGCCCAGATAATAGGTCAAACTTTAACATTGACAAGATATGGCACTCCGACTTCCCTTAAAGCTATTTGACATTTGTCTTCTCAGGATAATGGAAAGTTGGTAGCATCATATAGCTATACAGCTAGACTAGCTTGTATCCATAGTTACAGGTCAATAGCTTGTTTAGTTTACCAATGACAGCATTTTAAAAAAGACAACTTTAGAGTTTTCACGAAAATGGAGCATTTGGAAAAACGAGCAGTGATTAAATACAGGGTGTACATAAATGAATATCGGGGTTTTAACTCTTTATAATATTTATTACATTCAACTTACAGTTATAAATGATATTTCAAATGAAAAAGCAACTCAAACAGTTTTGTTTGTCGGCACAAGTGCGCATGTGCGTGCAATGTTTCTGCCGCAATCTGCTAGACAGCGATAGTAGCAAAGATGGCAACTAGTAAACAAAAAGCGTTTTGTGTTTTGCAGTTTGCAAAGACCGAATCTGTAGTTACTGTGCAACGTGCGTTTCGTAGTAAGTTTGGTTATGATCCTCCTAATGATAAAAACATTCGTAGATGGTATAATCAGTTTGTAGATACAGGCTGCCTTTGTAAAGGGAAGAGCACGGGACGACCAGGAGTAAGTGAAGAGACTGTTGAGCGAGTGAGAGAGTCGTTCACTCGTAGCCCAAAGAAATCAACCGGAAGGCTAGTCGTGAATTAAAAGTTCCTGTGTCGACTGTTTAAAAAAAGTTGTAAGAAAACACTTACAGCTACGTCTTTACCGTTTACAGTTATTACAGGCTCTTAAGCCGACAGACCACGGATTACGTGCCAAATTCGCAAACGACATGTTGTTTCATGACGATTTTGTGGATCATGTTGTCTTCAGTGATGAATCGACCTTCCACCTTAGTGGACATGTTAACACTCTCAATGTGTGCATCTGGGGCACAGAAAATCCTCACGAGATTGTAAAAATGCAATGAGATTCCCCTAAAGTGAATGTTTTTTGTGCCGTATCCCGGCGAAAAGTTTATGGGCCTTTCATTTTTGGTGAACCTACTGTAACTGGCACTTCTTACCTTGATACACTAGAGCAATGGCTCTTCCCTCAGTTGGAAGAAAATGAGCCACAGAACTTCATTTTCCAGCAGGATGGTGCGCACCTCATTGGCAGAACGAAGTACGCGATTGGTTGAACATCACTGTACCCAAGCGCTGGATAGGCCGCAAGGGCCCCAATGACAGGGCTTGCTATGCATGGCCTCCATGTTCTCCTGACCTAACGCCATGCGATTTTTACCTTTGTGGCTTCATCAAGGATCGTGTATGTGCCTCTGCTACCAGCTGACCTCCCTGAATTAAGAAACCGGATTGAAGCAGCTGTTGCTACAATTACTGAATACACACTTAACGTTTGGGAAGAACTCGGCTATAGACTTGATGTGTGCCGTGTGACAAAGGGTAGTCACATTGAACATTTATAAGCTTCTTGGTACAACTGTTTGAGTTGCTTTTTCATTTGACATATCATTCATAACGGTAAGTTGAATGTAATAGATATTATAAAGAGTTAAGACCCCGATATTCATTTATATACACCCTGTACTTCTATTTGAAAGGTTTAATGCCTAAAGAAATCAAGGAGGAAATGGACAGTACATTGAAGGACTCTGCCCCTTCATATTCAATGATTAAAAGATGGGTTGTTGCAGAGTTTAAAATGGAGCGTACAAGCACTAGTGATGAGCCTCGCTCTGGACGGCCTGTAAAAGTAACAACTCCAGAGGTCATTGAAAAAATTCGTTTAAAACTGGAAGACTGCAGATTAAAGTTGTTTGAGATAGCAGAGGCTGTAAACACATCAAAGAAACGTGCAGGTAATATTTTAGGTAATGTTTTGGGCTTTCACAAGCTCTGTGCAAGATGGGTGCCACGTTTGTTAACACCTGATCAAAAGTTGCAAAGAAAAGCTGTTTCTGTTAAGAATGTGGAGCTCTACCATAAAAATCCCAGTGAATTTTTGAGACGGCTTAGTACCATGAATGAAACTTGGATACATCACTACACTCCAGAAAGTAAATCAGTCAAAACAGTGGATTGTACCAGGTGAACCTCCAAAAAAGGCAAAGTCAATTTTGTCAGCTAACAAGGTTATGGCGAGTGTTTTCTGGGATACACAGGGAATTATTTTTATTGATTACTTGGAAAAGGGTAAAAGTATCACTGGTGACTACTACGCAAGCTTACTGCAATGTTTGAGTGATTAGGTGAAAAGAAAAAGACCTCATTTGGCAAAAACAAAATCTTGTTTCATCATGACAATGCTCTGGCCCACTGTTCAGTCATTGCAATGGAAAAAATGTGCGAGTTAAAGTTGGAACTACTTGAACATCCACCCTATTCACCAGATCTAGCACCCAGTAACTACCACCTGTTCCCAAACCACAAAACATTTCTTGGCGGACGAAGATTCCACCACATTGATGTGGTAAACAGTTATTTCGAGGACCTTGATAAATCACACTACAGAGGTGATTTATTTAAATTGGAACACAAATGTATTAGCCTTTCTGGAGATTATGTCGAGAAATAAAGCAAAAAAAGATTTTTTTTAAATGCTGTTTTCATTGAGCAGTTGGATCTTTGTTCTGTGCAAGGACTGACAATAAAGACAGTACCTCTACGTGTCTGGATTCCTCACCAGCCTTTCTTACAGTCTTCTTGTACTTGTCAGCCACCTGGACTCTCATCTGCTTCACAGGATCTTTTACCTCAGCTTCCGACGTCACCTTTCTTCTGAGTAACTTGCTGCTTCCCGAGGGCTTAGCATCGCCTGCACCGTTATGGCAGTCACTATCGACCTTCTTCTTGGCACAGGCCTTGCACTTGGGTGGTGGTCTGCGCACCCATGAGGGCACTCCCCCACAGTTGCACATCCGTGTTGCCAATCCCCACTCATTTAGTCTTATGTTCTTGGAGGGAGTGGGGAAAGTGTTCTTCTCGACAATGGCCATCCTGAGAAACACAGAAAGCCCATTACTCAACACTACGTTACTTCAAACAAACACAACCACACGTGTGTATATTACCTCATGCTCTTCTCCTCCATTTCCTGTAACAGAGACACCCCCAGACGGTTCTCTGGCTGCAACTCCACTACCTTACTGAAGTCTTCCCAGGCCTGTTAAACACACACACATATTAATTCTTTAAACATATACACAGGCTCAAGAACCAAAAGCTTGCACTGAAGATATTTCGGAAATGCAAACTACTGTTGCATTTTTCACAGAGGCTTGTATTTGCAGTCTGTACACACATTTTAATGATGCTTAGAAATTGTATTTTTACTTTTTCAACACATACTATGTACGCAGTGTATAGAGAAGGTATTGCACTCCACCCAAAAATTTGAAACCAAGATTTCACCGGAAATATATGTTTTAGGGTCCCCTGTATCAAAAAAAAAGCATTTTCACAAAAAGGTGTGTGTGCGTGAGTGTGTGTGTCTGTGAATATGATAACTCGAAAACAAAAGGTCGGTAAAATACCAAACTTGGTAATTGAGTTTAGTATCCTTCAGGGATGCAACACAAAGGTTTTCAACAAAATCCCACTACCCTTTACATGGACCTTTTTTAGAAAATTTTGATTTTTTCAAAAATGGCTCTAACGATTTTGATTAAAATACCATATATTAAAGATATTTACCTGACAAAGAAAATGTATATCTTGAATTTTCTGGGAATAGCATCTGATGATTACTTTATTCTGGATGTATTTTAAGGAATTTTGTATAACTGCAACCGTAAGACATGGAGAAAAACTTAATGCACAAAACATGTAGATCACAATAAAGCACACAATTTATGTTATATGCATTTTTTTCGTGGAGTTGATCATTTTTGAGATATACCTTGTTTTTGGTTTCAGCTTTAAAAAACATACTTTTCTCATACAAGACTTTGTCAACTCATGTCTATACAAACAAAGGAACTTCAGTCACATAGCAACCAACTTTTGACTATCACTTTAACCTATGGTACTCCTTTATTTCACTTATACTTACAAGGAAGCAAGTAATAAGACTATTTCGGCTAATTTTTTCTCGATTAGCATGAAGTAATAGAAGCAAAAGCTTTTTAAGAATAATTTGCTGCAGAGATGTAGAGAAGGTCATGTGAATGGAACACATCAGATTTTTTCTCTTTCTTTTTGCAAAGCTTACCCAAATATATACATAAAACAAACAAATAATTTCTATGTCCCATAGAGTACTGTACTAAGTTGCTGCTGGTAATATAATAAATCACATTCTGTATGACAAAATTGTACAGCAATATGAACGAATTCTCTTATAGAAATGCTGGCTTCTAAGATATTTCACTGATTTCGACCAAACCTGGCACAGATACTTTTAGACACAAGGCAGAGAGAATTAATTATTTAATTTCATCTTATGCTATCAAAGCTGACAAGATCATAGTATCTTTCTCAACGATAATGATAGTTCAAACAACAATGTGCATATTGATTTTTCCCTTTCTTTTGTTTTGTCTTCTTTACATTTTATTAATGTTTCTATGTATGTATTTACTAAGAGTAAACAAGGTTACATTGACATTACTTCAACTGTTATAATTGTTTGCCAACTGAGATGTTCTCTATAAATTGGCAGCTGTAATAAAACAACCTGGAGGTACTAAATTGTATTCACGAGAAATCATTATTAAAAACCGTTAAAGTGTTTTTGTATAAACAACAGTTTACACAGCTGATATAACACAGTTCAGAAGTGCAAGTGTTCTCATTATCCACTGATCCCTTTCAAAATTACTAATAAAATATTAAATAATTCATATTTGTATATGTAGAAGCCATAATGTTTTATAGTTTATTTTAAAAGAAAGGATAGATGCTTGATATAGCACATTTAGAAACTGACGCTGTTATCCACCGAGAAGTGTCTAGGAGCCACAGTGCTATAATATGTTTTGTAGTGCATTAACAAGATAGTTAAGTTTTTATTACTGTGGTAACAGTCAAGAGCATGTGCAGCTTGTCCTCAGAGGTTATTCCACTGCAGATGCTTTCAATCAAATCACTGTACCTGAAGGAAACTTGCTGCACTGGCACATACACCAACCTAAACCTAAGCTGACTTTGGTGAATGTGCTTCTCATAGCACAATAACGCTGCCAAAGCAAATCAACTTTTGGTGTAAATTGTGTGTGTAGAAACTTCTTTAATAGCTTTTTGATATTTAAACTTCTCAATTTTTTATTTATAAACTTATATTAAAACCATTAATTAAAGTAGTGTTGATAATGTGGTTATATTCTTTAAAGAATTCATCTTTATTAAGGGGTAAATTGATTAACCTGTAAATTAAACTATTATTAAACAGAAAATTTATGTGAAAAAGGATTAAAGACATTATTTTTATATGATTATCAGTGTGAGTGTGTTTTCTGTATATTCCAAAATTCAATTTATTGTCATTTTTTATTTTTAAATCCAGGAAAGGATTCTGTTTCTAATGTGAATTAAATTGTAAATTTAATAGTTTTAAAGCATTTGGTAGGACCAAACATCATTCAGAAACCAGAGTAAAAGAACACTTAAGGAATATTAAATACAAACAAAATGATAAATCTGCTGTGGAAGAACATTTTTGGAAATTTAATCATGAAATAAATCCAGATGCTAAAAGAAAGTGAGACCAAAAAGAAACTGAGCTGACAATGCAATAGACCAATTTATTGCGAAACTAGTCCTTGGATTCCAAAATATAAGTGAAGATTTGTTACAATTATTAATTATTATATTATTGTTGCTTGTTGTTTCATGCGTGGGATTCTCCCACCTGTTTCTTGTGCCTTTTAATGAAATTGGAGTCTTCTCTATGTTGTGATGTTCTCTCTCTAAAAATGGCATCTTCTTCTTTTAATTTTATATTCTTTGTTCCTAGTTGGCATGTTTCTTTTTGTTTTCCCTATGTGCTACACTTCTGCTCCTGGCATTTACTGAACAATTACTTGGAGTGCTAGGGTAATACACCTTAAACTTGTATGCCAAGGGTGGTAACTGTGGTGATTCTTATCTCCATGTGACTAGTAAAGGCAATAGTGTGTTTCATGACCAGATCGCATTTCTGGTCATCAAACACTATTCCAATAAAAGTGAAGTACCTTATTTATCCCAATACAAGACAATCTTGAATGCAAGAAGAGCCCCATTTTTCAGAACTTAATTTTGGAATTTAACATATCATCTTCACAAGACATATTAGAAAAATGAGTCGAAATTACGCTTGATTTGCTTCACTAAGTAATTAATTACCTGGACATGTTTCGAAGGCATATGATGCCTACATCATCAACAGATTTCGACTGGCCGGCCTGTTGTAGGTATTTTCTGAGGACTCTTCTCCTTTCTCTGGTGGCTGATAGATGAACTTGTAGAGCAGGTTGTCATCGGCAGGAATTCCAAAATTCATCAGGCTAGGTTTCTGCTTTAAAATAAAGATCTTCTGTCATATGTTTAATTGTAGCAGTCGCTGTACTGATTTTAACAAGTGGACATTATCTTCGATTTAATGGCTATTGTCCCAAGCATGCGAGGCTACTGCTGATTTCTCCATTTGGTTGTTTCTTGAGTGTGCCAGATGTTCCTTCAACCTCGTTCCTATGTTTCTTCTGGTTTGTCCTGTGTGTCTTTTGTCACAGTTTTTAGTGTTGATTCTGGAAATTCCTGATTTCTTGGATGCAGGTGTTTTGTCCAACCTGTTCTTTAGAAGGCTTTTTTATGCTATGTTTGTTTTGTGGGGCTAAGAAGATGTTGTGTTCCTTGAAGATCTTTTTAAATTTGTTGAAGCCCTGAGGGTGGAATGCGAATTTTTTGAAAATATTCTGGTTTTTATCTGCCATGAGGGTGGTTGTAGCTGTTATTTTTCTCTTTCTCTCTATTGTTTTTAGTTTTTTCAGGACAAGTGTTTTATTGTACAGGACTAACAATCAGACTTGAACAGGACTAACAATCAGAGTTGTACAGCACTAACAATCAGAGTTGTACAGCACTAACAATCAGAGAGTTGTACAGGACTAACAATCAGAGAGTTATACAGCACTAACAATCAGAGAGTTATACAGCACTAACAATCAGAGAGTTATACAGCACTAACAATCAGAGAGTTATACAGCACCAACAATCGGAGAGTTATACAGCACTAACAATCGGAGAGTTGTACAGCACTAACAATCAGAGTTGTACAGCACTAACAAGCAGAGAGTTATACAGCACTAACAATCAGAGAGTTATACAGCACTAACAATCACAGAGTTATACAGCACTAACAATCAGAGAGTTATACAGCACTAACAATCGGAGAGTTATACAGCACTAACAATAGGAGAGTTATACAGCACTAACAATCGGAGAGTTATACAGCACTAACAATCAGAGAGTTATACAGCACTAACAATAAGAGAGCTGTACAGCACCAACAATCAGAGTTGTACAGCACCAACAATCGGAGAGTTATACAGCACTGACAATCAGAGTTGTACAGCACCAACAATCGGAGAGTTATACAGCACCAACAATCAGAGTTGTACAGCACCAACAATCGGAGAGTTATACAGCACTAACAATAAGAGAGCTGTACAGCACCAACAATCAGATTTGTACAGCACCAACAATCAGAGTTGTACAGCACCAACAATCAGAGTTGTACAGCACTAACAATCAGAGAGTTATACAGCACTAACAATAAGAGAGCTGTACAGCACCAACAATCAGAGTTGTACAGCACCAACAATCGGAGAGTTATACTGCACTAACAATAAGAGAGCTGTACAGCACCAACAATCAGAGAGCTGTACAGCACCAACAATAAGAGAGTTATACAGCACTAACAATCAGGGAGTTATACAGCACCAACAATCAGAGAGTTGTACAGCACTAACAATTGGAGAGTTGTACAGCAGTAACAATTGGAGAGTTGTACAGCACTAACAATCAGAGAGTTGTACAGCACTAACAATCAGAGAGTTGTACAGCACTAACAATCAGAGTTGTACAGCACTAACAATCAGAGTTGTACAGCACTAACAATCAGAGAGTTGTACAGCACTAACAATCAGAGTTGTACAGGACTAACAATCAGAGAGTTATACAGCACTAACAATCAGAGTTGTACAGGACTAACAATCAGAGTTGTACAGCACTAACAGAGTTGTACAGCACTAACAATCAGAGTTGTACAGGACTAACAATCAGAGAGTTGTACAGCACTAACAATCAGAGTTGTACAGCACTAACAATCAGAGAGTTGTACAGCACTAACAATCAGAGAGTTGTACAGCACTAACAATCAGAGATGTACAGCACTAACAATCTGAGAGTTGTACAGCACTAACAATCAGAGTTGTACAGCACTAACAATCAGAGTTGTACAGCACTAACAATCAGAGAGTTGTACAGCACTAACAATCAGAGAGTTGTACAGCACTAACAATCAGAGAGTTGTACAGCACTAACAATCAGAGAGTTGTACGGCACTAACAATCAGAGATTTGTACAGCACTAACAATCAGAGTTGTACAGCACTAACAATCAGAGTTGTACAGCACTAACAATCAGAGAGTTGTACAGCACTAACAATCAGAGAGTTGTACAGCACTAACAATCAGAGAGTTGTACAGCACTAACAATCAGAGAGTTGTACAGCACTAACAATCAGAGAGTTGTACAGCACTAACAATCAGAGAGTTGTACAGCACTAACAATCAGAGAGTTGTACAGCACTAACAATCAGAGAGCTGCACAGCACTAAAAATCAGAGATTTGTACAGCACTAACAATCAGAGTTGTACAGCACTAACAATCAGAGAGCTGCACAGCACTAACAATCAGAGTTATACAGCACTAACAATCAGAGAGCTGCACAGCACTAACAATCAGAGAGTTGTACAGCACTAACAATCAGAGAGCTGCACAGCACTAACAATCAGAGTTATACAGCACTAACAATCAGAGAGCTGCACAGCACTAACAATCAGAGAGTGGTACAGCACTAACAATCAGAGTTGTACAGCACTAACAATCAGAGTTGTACAGCACTAACAATCAGAGTTGTACAGCACTAACAATCAGAGAGTTGTACAGCACTAACAATCAGAGTTGTACAGCACTAACAATCAGAGAGTTGCACAGCACTAACAATCAGAGTTGTACAGCACTAACAATCAGAGTTGCACAGCACTAACAATCAGAGAGTTGCACAGCACTAACAATCAGAGTTGTACAGCACTAACAATCAGAGAGTTGCACAGCACTAACAATCAGAGAGTTGTACAGCACTAACAATAAGAGATTTGTACAGCACTAACAATCAGAGAGTTATACAGCACTAACAATCAGAGTTGTACAGGACTAACAATCAGAGATTTGTACAGCACTAACAATCAGAGAGTTCTACAGCACTAACAATCAGAGAGTTGTACAGCACTAACAATCAAGAGTTGTACAGCACTAACAATCAGAGAGTTGTACAGCAGTAACAATCAGAGAGTTATACAGCACTAACAATCAGAGAGTTATACAACACTAACAATCAGAGAGTTGTACAGCACTAACAATCAGAGAGTTATACAGCACTAACAATCAGAGTTGTACAGCACTAACAATCAGAGAGTTGTACAGCACTAACAATCAGAGAGTTATACAGCACTAACAATCAGAGTTATACAGCACTAACAATCAGAGTTGTACAGCACTAACAATCAGAGAGTTGTACAGCACTAACAATCAGAGAGTTGTACAGCACTAACAATCAGAGTTGTACAGCAGTAACAATCAGAGTTGTACAGCACTAACAATCAGAGTTGTACAGCACTAACAATCAGAGTTATACAGCACTAACAATCAGAGTTATACAGCACTAACAATCAGAGAGTTAACAATCAGAGAGTTATACAGCACTAACAATCAGAGAGTTATACAGCACTAACAATCAGAGAGTTGTACAGCACTAACAATCAGAGCTGTACAGCACTAACAATCAGAGTTGTACAGCACTAACAATCAGAGAGTTATACAGCACTAACAATCAGAATGTTATACAGCACTAACAATCAGAGAGTTATACAGCACTAACAATCAGAGAGTTGTACAGCACTAACAATCAGAGAGTTATACAGCACTAACAATCAGAGAGTTGTACAGCATTAACAATCAGAGTTGTACAGCACTAACAATCAGAGAGTTATACAGCACTAACAATCAGAGTTATACAGCACTAACAATCAGAGAGTTGTACAGCACTAACAATCAGAGAGTTATACAGCACTAACAATCAGAGAGTTGTACAGCACTAACAATCAGAGTTGTACAAAACTAACAATCAGAGAGTTGTACAGCACTAACAATCAGAGTTGTACAGCACTAACAATCAGAGATTTGTACAGCACTAACAATCAGAGTTATACAGCACTAACAATCAGAGAGTTATACAGCACTAACAATCAGAGAGTTGTACAGCACTAACAATCAGAGTTGTACAGCACTAACAATCAGAGAGTTATACAGCACTAACAATCAGAGAGTTGTACAGCACTAACAATCAGAGAGTTGTACAGCACTAACAATCAGAGAGTTATACAGCACTAACAATCAGAGAGTTGAACAGCACTAACAATCAGAGAGTTATACAGCACTAACAATCTGAGAGTTGTACAGCACTAACAATCTGAGAGTTGTACAGCACTAACAATCTGAGAGTTGTACAGCACTAACAATCAGAGTTGTACAGGACTAACAATCAGAGTTGTACAGGACTAACAATCAGAGAGTTCTACAGGACTAACAATCAGAGAGATGTACAGCACTAACAATCAGAGAGTTGTATAGCACTAACAATCAGAGTTGTACAGCACTAACAATCTGAGAGTTGTACAGCACTAACAATCAGAGAGTTGTACAGCACTAACAATCAGAGTTGTACAGGACTAACAATCAGAGTTGTACAGGACTAACAATCAGATAGTTCTACAGGACTAACAATCAGAGAGATGTACAGCACTAACAATCAGAGAGTTGTATAGCACTAACAATCAGAGTTGTACAGCACTAACAATCAGAGTTGTACAGCACTAACAATCAGAGAATTGTACAGCACTAACAATCAGAGTTGTACAGCACTAACAATCAGAGAGTTGTACAGCACTAACAATCAGAGTTGTACAGCACTAACAATCAAAGTTGTACAGCACTAACAATCAGAGTTGTACAGGACTAACAATCAGAGAGTTGTACAGCCCTAACAATCAGAGTTGTACAGGACTAACAATCAGAGTTGTACAGCACTAACAATCAGAGTTGTACAGGACTAACAATCAGAGAGTTGTACAGCACTAACAATCAGAGTTGTACAGGACTAACAATCAGAGAGTTGTACAGCACTAACAATCAGAGTTGTACAGGACTAACAATCAGAGTTGTACAGCACTAACAATCAGAGTTGTACAGGACTAACAATCAGAGAGTTGTACAGCACTAACAATCAGAGTTGTACAGGACTAACAATCAGAGTTGTACAGCACTAACAATCAGAGTTGTACAGCACTAACAATCAGAGAGTTGTACAGCACTAACAATCAGAGTTATACAGCACTAACAATCAGAGTTGTACAGCACTAACAATCAGAGAGTTGTACAGCACTAACAATCAGAGTTGTACAGCACTAACAATCAGAGTTGTACAGGACTAACAATCAGACAGTTGTACAGCACTAACAATCAGAGTTGTACAGCACTAACATACAGAGAGTTGTACAGCTCTAACAATCAGAGTTGTACAGGACTAACAATCAGAGAGTTGTACAGTACTAACAATCAGAGTTGTACAGCACTAACATACAGAGAGTTGTACAGCACTAACATACAGAGAGTTGTACAGCACTAACAATCAGAGTTGTACAGCACTAACAATCAGAGTTGTACAGCACTAGCAATCAGAGTTCTACAGGACTAACAATCAGAGTTGTACAGCACTAACAATCAGAGTTGTACAGCACTAACAATCAGAGAATTGTACAGCACTAACAATCAGAGTTGTACAGCACTAACAATCAGATAGTTGTACAGCACTAACAATCAGAGAATTGTACAGCACTAACAATCAGAGTTGTACAGCACTAACAATCAGAGTTGTACAGCACTAACAATCAGAGAGTTGTACAGCACTAACAATCAGAGAGTTGTACAGCACTAACAATCAGAGAGTTGTACAGCACTAACAATCAGAGAGTTATACAGGACTAACAATCAGAGAGTTATACAGGACTAACAATCAGAGAGTTGTACAGGACAAATAATCAGAGTTGTACAGGACTAACAATCAGAGAGTTGTACTGGACAAACAATCAGAGTTGTACAGGACAAACAATCAGAGAGTTGTACAGGACTAACAATCAGAGAGTTGTACAGGACTAACAATTTGAGTTGTACAGGACTAACAATCAGAGTTGTACTGGACAAACAATCAGAGAGTTGCACCAGACAAACAATCAGAGTTGTACTGGACAAACAATCAGAGTTGTACAGGACTAACAATCAGAGTTGTACAGGACTAACAATCAGAGAGTTGTACTGGACAAACAATCAGAGTTGTACAGGACAAACAATCAGAGTTGTACAGCACTAACAATCAGAGTTGTACTGGACAAACAATCAGAGTTGCACCAGACAAACAATCAGAGTTGTACTGGACAAACAATCAGAGTTGTACAGGACTAACAATCAGAGTTGTACTGGACAAACAAACAGAGTTGTACTGGACAAACAATCAGAGAGTTGCACCAGACAAACAATTAGAGTTGTACAGGACAAACAATCAGAGTTGTACTGGACAAACAATCAGAGTTGCACCAGACAAACAATCAGAGTTGTACTGGACAAACAATCAGAGTTGTACAGGACTAACAATCAGAGTTGTACTGGACAAACAAACAGAGTTGTACTGGACAAACAATCAGAGAGTTGCACCAGACAATCAATTAGAGTTGTACAGGACAAACAATCAGAGAGTTGCACCAGACAAACAATCAGAGTTGTACTGGACAAACAATCAGAGTTGCACCAGACAAACAATCAGAGTTGCACCAGACAAACAATCAGAGTTGCACCGGACAAACAATCAGAGTTGTACTGGACAAACAATCAGAGTTGCACCAGACAAACAATCAGAGTTGTACAGGACAAACAATCAGAGTTGCACCAGACAAACAATCAGAGTTGCACCAGACAAACAATCAGAGTTGTACAGGACAAACAATCAGAGTTGCACCAGACAAACAATCAGAGTTGTACAGGGCAAACAATCAGAGTTGCACCAGACAAACAATCAGAGTTGTACTGGACAAACAATCAGAGTTGCACCAGACAAACAATCAGAGTTGTACAGGACAAACAATCAGAGTTGCACCAGACAAACAATCGGAGAGTTGCACCAGACAAACAATCAGAGTTGTACTGGACAAACAATCGGAGAGTTGTACTGGACAAACAATCAGAGAGTTGCACCAGACAAACAATCAGAGTTGCACCAGACAATCAGAGTTGTACTGGACAAACATACGGAGATTTGTACTGGACAAACTATCGGAGAGTTTTACTGGACAAACATACGGAGAGTTGTACTGTAGAAACAATCGGAGAGTTGCACCAGACAAACAATCAGAGTTGTACAGGACAAACAATCAGAGTTGTACTGGACAAACAATCAGAGAGCTGCACCAGACAAACAATCAGAGTTGTACAGGACAAACAATCAGAGTTGTACCGGACTAACAATCAGAGAGTTGTACTGGACAAACAATCGGAGGGTTGTACCAGACAATACAAGTTTAAAAGGTTAAATTTTGGATATTATCAATTTATCTTATTAGGAGGAAGAAAAATTTTCATAATTGGGAGGAAAATCAGATGAAGGCAGCCGTAGAAAAAGTTCAACTTCATGAAAATACAATTAGGGAAGTTAGTAAAAGATATTGTGTACTTAAAAGTACCTTAGGAGATAGACTTTAAGGTCTTGCCTTTGAGTAGAATTGAGTTTTCTAACCCTAGTTTATCAGCATGCAGAGAAACTAAACATCAAGCATATGTTCAACAATATAGTGATGAAAGCTGGAAAAGACTTTTGCTATGACTTTATGCAGAGGCATACACAATCATATCTGTCAAAGCCAAAAAGCAAGTGGGCAAACCTACCTCAGCAGAAAGAGGTAGAAAAATCACACTACTTCTATCAGGGAATTTGTTTATTCCTACTTACTTGGTTCTCCCATGGGTAAGATTATTCGAGTTAAAAAGGAGGCACCAGTAGGAAGTGTATTTGCTGCCCAACCAAATGGGTGGTAACAGTAACTGGACGGGTCAATTCAACTAGAAAATATCCTCATCTTTTGATTGCTGATGGTCACTCAAGCCACAAAGATCCAGCTGTGATCACTTCCACAGGTTCAGTTTGTGAAAACGACAAAAGTAGAGTCAATAGAAATCAAGTAAAGAAGCCTGGTAGACCTGAGGCTGAAGAAAGAGCTCAAAACTCTTTGAACTCTGAGGAAGAATTGCAGGCAGAGGATGGCTGGACTAATAGTGTCATCTCCAACAAGAGGACTGGATACAGAGCAGAGATTGCACCCTTGAAAACTGTGCACATCTTGAAATTAACAGCCTTTATTATGAATGAGAGCTATCTCTTTCTAAAAAACCACAAATGTCTTCGATTCAATTATTATAATATATTTTTTCTATACTTATAATAAGTAATGTATAGGAGGTTACTTCTTTTGTTATTATTTTGTATAACCATGTATGTTTAGCAATAAAAAGTTGTTTTATGATTTAAAAAACAACATTATTTCAAGCACCACACCATATCCGATACAACCCTCCAGAAATCAGAAAGGTCGAAATGCAAGATTTATAAAACGTTAAAGAGAAACCATTAAAGAGGAATGAACTTCTAAAGATATTGAAATAGTTTTCAGTAGAGAATAGCACATTTTATAGCTTTGGAAAAGCTTAGGTGCCTGACCTTCCCCTATATAAAATTACTTGCTCAGACTGTAATGATGTATACATTGGACAGACACACATCTTAAACAACATTTTAGAAACATAAGAAATAAAGAAATGGATAAATCAGCTGATGCACCAAATTTTTGTGAAAAACCACCTTGTCTTCAAAAATCCGTAAACAAAACTACAGAACTGAACACATAGGAGAAAATCTTTATGAAAAAATTTGGAGGAAACCTCATGAATTTTGATTTGACAGCAAAAGCAACATTCTTTTGAAATTAATAGAATCAATACCAAGATATTCCCACCATTCGCCGGAGCTGAAGATGCCTTCAAGGAAGATGAAACAATTGTCCTAAAGGAAAACAAGGTTTCTGAAGCATAAGAGTGTTGTACATTTTTATTTGCTGAAAACTTACTTTCAACTAGTTTTAATTTTAATTGGAGTCGAGCATACACACATGTGCTTCACAAAAACTTACTTATGCAGAACTGGTTTCACAAGCATTGTCTACTGCTTTCAACTGTTGCATTACAAATGAGGAACCTTGATGTACGACTGTCTTTCCTCTGGTGTTGTATTGATGAACTTCATTAGTGGGTTCTCTTCAAAATTCCTGAGGTGCATTTCATGGTTTTTCATGTATATTTTCTCCCATATGTTGAGTTCTACTGTCGGTTGTTCCAAAAATGAGCCAATACTGCAGATTTTTCAGTTACCGTATTTTTAATATTTCTAATATGTTTCTTTTTGTTGTGCCAATGTATACTTTGTTACACTCATTGCAAGTATTTCTCTAGATGCCTGGTTATTTGTCAATTTTGTTCTGTGGGATAGAATCAAATTGTTCACACTGAACTTGGTGTAAGGTGCTAGCGTTGTATTATGTTCTTTGTTAGTTGCCCAAGGGTGGTAAGTGAATCTTCTGTACTTATTGTTATCTTTCATTTGTTTGAGGGTGGATATTTCTGGAATCTTATTTTGTTGTTTAATTTTCTTGAGTCTTTTGAATACCAAATCCTTGCTAAAACCATTTATTTCAGCTGTTTTCACTATATGGTTTAGTACTTCTAAGTATTTGGTTTTTTCCGGAGGTACTTTAGTTATTCCTTGTAGTAGGCTGTTTAGTATGGCTTTTGGGTTGAAACTGTTCACTTTGATGTAGTTGTCAGTATGGGTTTCTTTCTACGTATACCAAATTTTAGTTTTGATCCTCCCTTTGAAGAGAACCCACTAATGAAGTTGATCAATCCAGCACCAGAGGGAAGACAGTCATACATCAAGGTTCCTCATGTTGAAAGCAGTAGACAATGCTTGTAAAACTAGTTCTGCAAGTTTTTGTGAAGCGCATGTGTGTATCCTCAACTCCAATTAAAATTAAAACTAGTTGCTAGCTTCACAGTATACCACCTCCAGTAATAAAAAATTATATCTTTCAACTGTTGCATTTCCATCAAAACAACTTGATAACTTTGATTATACACCATGAATAAAAGTCATCTAGTCTTGAAGAAAAAGTAAGTTTTAAATCTTAGTTCAAAAGTGGAATATGCTTTTTAGGGCTATGGCTTTTTCAGTAACAATTTCAGAGCTTCTATTATTGGTATAAAGTAACATCTTAACCTGGTTGATTAAATATTGTATTAGGTCCCAATGACCAGTCCTTCATTAGTGTACCTCCACACTCTAATCTCAACTTCACAATCATGTGCTTTTATTTCTTTAAGAAGCTTTTTGGTTTGGAAACCAATATCACCATTCTGCCTTATCTTTTAGGTCCACGTAGATATAGTGCTACGTATTCTGTCAGGTTTAATAAACCTGTTCAACAAATTATCAAAATAACCAAATCTGAAAATAAATAGGGAGCAAGTTTAGAACTTCCTCAAAAGTGTTTTTTTTATTGCCTCTGACTTTCGTAAAGAATGTACAAATTTCCCTGACATGTAGTTGCACAAGAAGCCCCAAACATCATAACAGCATGTGTGCAGCACTTGATTAAAAAATCTCATGTGTTTCATTCACATCACTTACTCTACATATCTGCAAAAATTATTAAAAAGCTTGTGCTTCTATTTATTTCATTCTAATTGAGAAAAAATTAGCAGAAATAGTCTTATTACTTGCTTCATTGTAAGTAGAAATAAGAGAGTACCATAGGTTAAAGTGATAGTCAAAAGCTGGTTGCTATGTGACTGATGTTCCTTTGTTTGTATGGACACAATTGACAAATTCCTGTATGAGAAAAGCAGAACTTTTTCAAAGCTGAAACCAATAACAAGGAATATCTCAAAAACGATCAACTCCATGAAAAAATGTATACAACATAAATTGTGTGATTTAACTTGCTCTACATTTTTTGTGTGGTAAGTTTTTGTCCATCTCTTACGGTTTAGCAGTTACGCAAAATTCCGTAAATTTCATCCAGAATAAAGTAGTCTTCACAGGCTATTCTCAGAAAATTCAAGCTATACATTTTATTTGTGAAGTAAATATCTTTAATATACGATATTGAATAAAAATAGTTAGAGCCATTTTAAAGAAAATCAAAATTTTCTAAAATATTCCATGTAAGGGAGTTAGGGGTGGGGCATTTTTCTCAAATCTTTGTGTCGCATCCCTGGAAGATACTAAACTTAAATAGCAAGTTTGGTATTTTACTGACTTTTCGTTTTTGAGTTATCGTGTTCACAGAAACACACACACACACACACACACAGAGACCCTTTTTCTGAAAATGCTTTTTTTGCATACAGGGGACCCTAAAACATGTATTTGTGGTGAAATCTGTGTATCAAATTGAAGAACATTGTATCAGCAGCAGTCTGGTGCACTACAAGTGTTCATCTCTACAATGCCTCACACATTTTCTAGAGGAGTCCCATCCTCCCTACAGTCCACATACCCAAAAAATTGAATGTCACTGATTTGAAAAACTGAAATTGCTTACGAAGAGTATACTTGCAATCTCTCCAAAGAGAGCGTTTGAAAGGATGAGACAAATAGAATACAATGATCAACTCTAAATATTTACTATTTCATTCCGTCCATTCTCAAAACTTTTGGAGTGAGCCTCGTACTTAATAGTTTTGATTCTTTTGCACTATTGAGGATTACTGTTAGATAAGGAATGCAAAACCTCTACTTCTTTTTGTTTCATTTATGTAACTGTAAGCTTTCTTAACTTTGCTATTAAGCTTTCCCACATTCATGGGGAATGATTCCACGCAGCCACGACTGGGTGAGAAGCTTGAGGCAGGTTGCCTCACTTTATGAGGGGGTTCTGCGATGTCCTCGGCTTGTTTAGCACCAGACTAGCTATTATCAAGTTGAGCATGGCTCTTACTATTTAAAGCTATATAATCTCAGGCTTGAGAGATTCCAGTGTCGTGTATAAATACTAATACAGCAACACTCACTTTCATCAATTATAGTTTTACTACTATTTCAGTAAAATGAGGATGAATACTTGGTTGCCACGTTGGTTATTGCTAGTGATATCTCTAGGCCACGTCCCCATAATACAACGCAGGATAAACTAATGTAAGTTTGAACTTCTGTTTCATGTGGCTGCTCACGTGAGCTTAGCGCCAACTTCTTTAAACACTTCTAGTCACGGCGCTGTCCTAAATCAGAGTGGACGAGCTTAATGCAACAACATACTACTGGACCTCCGCTAACTCCCACTGCTTGGTTACAAGAGTAGCCCATTGGTCACATACGCGTCAGCCACACCTGGCCTCTCGCAGATTGGCTTAGCAAACGGCCTACATGACCCTGTTAACTCCCACTCCTGCGTCTCGTTTTACTAAAGTTCAAAAATAGCATGGCTTCGCCGAAATTAAACCACCTGAAAGTCTTTAATGGGCCCAAGCTTCTTCCAATGGTCAAACACGTTTAAACATGAATTTACAATATGGGAGCCATTGAACATTTACAATACATGAAATAAAATTGAATAATTTCCATAATACTTAGTTACAATGTAATCATTTCCCTTTGCAAAATTCAGTGCACAATTTACCATCTAAGAATCTGACAATGAGTAATATATATGATAATATCAACAAATGTTATTTTAGTGTCAAACTGTACACTATTTAAACAATAAGATAAAGCGTGTACTCAGTCATTACGTCAAACAAAAATTTTTTAGTGGCAAAATGTTGTCTGAAAATTGCCAAGCAATGTTAGAGCAGAATTTTATTAGTTATAAAGAGTACCAAATGACATAGAGAGATGAATCTTTTTTTTATTTTTATAAACCCTTTTTTCTACTGACTTACATGGATGAGAAGTTTCTTCAATATTTTTAAAAAATTAAAAACAAAAGAAAAATTTTAAAATAAAATTAAAAATCCCAAAATATTCAATAATTAGGCATACAAAACCTTACTACACAAAAAGTTCAGCCTAGTTAAATTAAAGTGCAGATATTTCTTTACTAAAACAACATCCTATTTTGGTCTGGTGATTCACATCTGGTTACACCTGCTTAGATCCATGCTGATAAGTACACTGATTATTTACATGCGTACAAGGTCAGTTGTTATCAGATACATTTTCATTGCTGAAGCTAGAATATATCTCTTACGTGAATGTCATAAACTCTTTGATCAAGGTCTGAAAACTCAAAATTACTTGCTTTCTTCTAATACATCACGAACTGCAGTTCTTATTTCCTCTTTGGTTTGTAACCTTTGCTAGATGATGCTATGTTTCAACTAGCACAAACAAACACCACCTAGAGAAATCAAATTTGGAGCTAATTTAGCTCTTTGGAGTGTAAAGATAACCCCAGAAAACTTTTCTCTATGGCTATGACATAGAAAGTAGATAGACTTTCCTGCTGGAAACAGTTAAAATGTATGAAAATGGCATCACGATTAGATTGTGATAGACAATTTTTGCAGAATTTTCGGATCATGATTAGATTGTGATTGGTAATTTTTGGATCATGATTAGATTGCAATTGGTAATTTTTGGATCACGATTTGATTGTGATTGGTAATTTTTGGATCATGATTAGATTGTGATTGGTAATTTTTGGATCATGATTAGATTGTGATTGGTAATTTTTGGATCATGATTAGATTGTGATTGGTAATTTTTGGATCATGATTAGATTGTGATTGGTAATTTTTGGATCACGATTAGATTGCGATTGGTAATTTTTGGATCACGATTTGATTGTGATTGATAATTTTTGGATCATGATTAGATTGTGATTGGTAATTTTTGGATCATGATTTGATTGTGATTGGTAATTTTTAGATCATGATTAGATTGTGATTGGTAATTTTTGGATCATGATTAGATTGTGATTGGTAATTTTTGGATCATGATTAGATTGTGATTGGTAATTTTTGGATCATGATTAGATTGTGATTGGTAATTTTTGGATCATGATTAGATTGTGATTGGTAATTTTTGGATCATGATTAGATTATGATTGGTCATTTTTGGATCACGATTAGATTGTGAATGGTAATTTTTGGATCACGATTTGATTGTGATTGGTAATTTTTGGATCATGATTAGATTGTGATTGGTAATTTTTGGATCACGATTAGATTGTGATTGGTAATTTTTGGATCACGATTTGATTGTGATTGGTAATTTTTGGATCATGATTAGATTAGATTGTGATTGGTAATTTTTGGATCATGATTAGATTGTGATTGGTAATTTTTGGATCATGATTAGATTGTGATTGGTCATTTTTGGATCACGATTAGATTGTGATTGGTAATTTTTGGATCAGGATTTGATTGTGATTGGTAATTTTTGGATCATGATTAGATTGTGATTGGTAATTTTTGGATCATGATTAGATTAGATTGTGATTGGTAATTTTTGGATCATGATTAGATTGTGATTGGTAATTTTTGGATCATGATTAGATTGTGATTGGTAATTTTTGGATCATGATTAGATTGTGATTGGTAATTTTTGGATCACGATTTGATTGTGATTGGTAATTTTTGGATCATGATTAGATTGTGATTGGTAATTTTTGGATCATGATTAGATTAGATTGTGATTGGTAATTTTTGGATCATGATTAGATTGTGATTGGTCATTTTTGGATCACGATTAGATTGTGATTGGTAATTTTTGGATCACGATTTGATTGTGATTGGTAATTTTTGGATCATGATTAGATTGTGATTGGTAATTTTTGGATCATGATTAGATTAGATTGTGATTGGTAATTTTTGGATCACGATTTGATTGTGATTGGTAATTTTTGGATCATGATTAGATTGTGATTGGTAATTTTTGGATCATGATTAGATTGTGATTGGTAATTTTTGGATCATGATTAGATTAGATTGTGATTGGTAATTTTTGGATCATGATTAGATTGTGATTGGTCATTTTTGGATCACGATTAGATTGTGATTGGTAATTTTTGGATCACGATTTGATTGTGATTGGTAATTTTTGGATCATGATTAGATTGTGATTGGTAATTTTTGGATCATGATTAGATTAGATTGTGATTGGTAATTTTTGGATCACGATTTGATTGTGATTGGTAATTTTTGGATCATGATTAGATTGTGATTGGTAATTTTTGGATCACGATTTGATTGTGATTGGCAGTAAAAGGGTTAAGACACACAGAAATATTTGTGAGTTCCTTTCATCTGTTACTTTGTATTCAAGTCAAGATACATCATACAACAAATTTCCATAATTTTTTTTTTTTTCAACAACGTACAACAGTGATACTGAATAAAATATGAGTGAAGTATGCAAGTATTTTGAAGCACACAGTGTATAAAATATGCAGAAAAACATTTTTGTAGAGTATTAAGTGATAAACATTACTGGTTACAGAACCTGTATTGAAAAACTGGTCTAATGCAAACAATCAACACTAATGTGTTTATTGTCCAACTATTTAAATTTATAATTTCCACAGCAAAAGGTAGTTTTAATCAAATTACCTTTGTAAAGTTTTCTTTGTTTTTGAAAGCAAGTCCTCTGCGAAGCAAAGCTTTCACATTCAACGGTTCAGACTTCAACACTTCATTGCAATCTAGGAGTGCTGCATTGAAATTGTTCAGTTTCAAATCTGGTAACAAAAAGCATGTAAAACACTCACAATCAACGCCCAACAGTCAAAAGGGGGACAAAATTATGGAATAAAGTGAAAGTGAGGATAGCTGATACAGGGAAACAAGAAGCAATAGGTGGCTTAAGGGATAAGCGGAAGAGAGAAATACGAGGGCCGTTCAGAAAGTAACCTCCGATCGGTCACAGTGCGGGTAGTGGGGGGAGTAGCGACGCCATCTGTGCATTCACGCACTCAGCAGGTCAGTCGGCATCAAGCCGTGGTCGAGTGAAAGTCGTACCTGCGCTAGTTTAGTGTTTGTGGCCGTTTGAAATGTGTACTGCAATAGAAAACCCCGCCAAATGTGAAGTGCGTGCTGTTATAAGGTTTTTTACAGCCAAAGGATATTCTGCAGCAGCTATTCATCGTGAGCTTTGTGCCGTGTACGGACCAAGAGTTATGAGTGAAGGAGTGGTCCGTGAATGGGTACGTTTATTTAAAAGTGGACGAGAAAACGTTCATGATGAAGAGAGGAGTGGTAGACCATCATTGGTCACGGACGAACTCGTTCAGACAGTTGATGCAAAAGTTCGTGAAAACCGACGTTTCACAATGTCGGAGTTGTCTACTGATTTTCCACAGATTTCTAAGACTCTCTTGTACGAGATAGTGACAGCAAGATTGGGTTACCGCAAGTTCTGTGCACGATGGGTGCCCAAAATTCTTACCGACCACCACAAAACTCAAAGAATGGCCTCTGCATTAGACTTTCTGTCATGTTATGAGGCCGAAGGTGAACCATTGTTAAACAGAATCGGGACCAGGGACGAAACCTGGATTAAGTACGTGAACCCTGAGGCAAAAGAACAATCAAAGATGTGGGCACATTCAAATTCGCCTACCAAACCAATAAAAGCCCGGCAAGATTTTTCTGCCCGAAAATTGATGGCAACAGTGTTTTGGGATGCAAAAGGGGTGTTGTTGGTTGAATTCATGGAACGTGGGACGACCATTAATCAAGACGTGTACTGTGAAACACTAAAACAATTACGACGGGCTATACAGAACAAACGCCGTGGTATGCTGACTTCCGGTATCGTTTTTTTGCACGATAACGCCCGTCCTCACTCTGCTCGCAGAACAACAGCCCTTCTTGAGTCCTTCAAGTGGGACGTTGTCAACCATCCACCTTACAGCCCAGATCTGGCGCCAAGCGATTATCACCTCTTCATGCATATGAAGAAATGGCTCGGGTCCCAGCGGTTTGATGACGACGAAGAGCTCAAAGATGCGGTCACAGGCTGGCTCCAGGCACAAGCGGGTGATTTTTATGCAGAAGGAATTTCAAAGCTTGTGAACAGATACGATAAGTGCCTCAATTGTTATGGAAACTATGTAGAAAAATAGTGCAAAGATGTAGTTGTAAGATGTATATATTAAAATATTTTTATTTAACTTGGTGAATTTCTTGCAATCAACCGGAGGCTACTTTCTGAACGGCCCTCGTACATTGAGGGTCTGGCATTGGCAACAACAGCAACAATGTTGTTAAAAGTTGATAAACATCTATGCCCATTATTTGGCAATGTACAAGGGTTGAATGAAAAATAATGCCTCCACCTTCGTAATTCTTCAACAGATGGCAGAATTGGTACTGGCTTGTTCTGTAGCCTCTTCTCTACAGCTCCGGGAAGCCTTAGCATTGTGTAAACTGTGGAACCCTGTGCAGACAGTCAGGACAGTCATTGTATCAATCTGTCAACATTTTACTTGTGAAACTCAGTGGTTGCTGTCAAAGGACGTTTGTTTCCACCTCAACATCCTTAAACTTACTTGCCCAACGACACACATTCTCTGATGAATATCCTTTATGGTGACATCTTCTGTCAACATTTTACTTGTGAAACTCAGTGGTTGCTGTCAAAGGACGTTTGTTTCCACCTCAACATCTTTAAACTTACTCGCCCAACGACACACATTCTCTGATGAATATCCTTTATGGTGACATCTTCTGTCAACATTTTACTTGTGAAACTCGGTGGTTGCTGTCAAAGGACGTTTGTTTCCACCTCAACATCTTTAAACTTACTCGCCCAACGACACACATTCTCTGATGAATATCCTTTATGGTGACATCTTCTGTCAACATTTTACTTGTGAAACTCGGTGGTTGCTGTCAAAGGACGTTTGTTTCCACCTCAACATCTTTAAACTTACTCGCCCAACGACACACATTCTCTGATGAATATCCTTTATGGTGACATCTTCTGTCAACATTTTACTTGTGAAACTCGGTGGTTGCTGTCAAAGGACGTTTGTTTCCACCTCAACATCTTTAAACTTACTCGCCCAACGACACACATTCTCTGATGAATATCCTTTATGGTGACATCTTCTGTCAACATTTTACTTGTGAAACTCGGTGGTTGCTGTCAAAGGACGTTTGTTTCCACCTCAACATCTTTAAACTTACTCGCCCAACGAAACACATTCTCTGATGAATATTCTTCATGGTGACATGTTCTGTCAACATTTTACTTGTGAAACTCAGTGGTTGCTGTCAAAGGACGTTTGTTTCCACCTCAACATCTTTAAACTTACTCGCCCAACGACACACATTCTCTGATGGTGACATCTTCTGTGGTCAACAATTCAATGACTGCACATTCCTTAAATCTGCGTAGGGTTCCACACTTTCACTGTAACAACACAACCGTTCAATGCTAAGGCTTCCCGCCAACTGGAGCTGTAGAGAAGAGGCTACAGAACAAGCCAGTACCTGCTGCCATCTGTTGAACAGTTACAAAGGTGGAGGCATTATTTTTCATTCAACCCTCGTAGATAATATACACTGTATAACTTAATGCAAACGAACAAAAATTGGGAAACGCTACCGACAGAAATATTATACTTAAAAGCTTTTGGAAACAACTAGAGAAATGGGGGACAAAGATCACCAAAGAAAGAGAGGATGAGGTTGTAAGTATAAAACAGATTACAAATACAGCAACTTACATGCCATAGCCCTGTTGTTGTATGCCACTGGCGTGGGTTCCAGCGAGATGCTGCTGGAGTAGTATTCCACTGCATCCTCGTATTTACCAACATTGTAACACTCATTTCCCTTGTCCTTCTCCTGGGTGGCCAGGAACTTCCTCTCTGCAACAGATTCCATTGCAACATGAGGCCGAAGGTGACACACAACACTCATATAGTCTTCTATCTCACTTACCAGCTTTACTCAGCTCATCTTGCTGGCAATCCTTTCTCTTTTTCTCCTTCTCCACTTGTTTCTTCTTCCTCTCAGCTTCTTCCTTTTGTCTCTCCTCCTCCACTTCCATCCTGACAATTTCTTTATCTGCATCGAACTTGTCCCAGTCAGCATAGTTGCGGGGCACTGAACTTTTTGGCTTTGCTTTGGTCTGCTCCTCTGTGCTCGTCTGTAAAACAAATATTTTTGAGTTGGGTTTGTAACACTTAAGTATCACTTACATATAATTTTTCCAGACCAGTTTCGAAGCCATGTGGGCATCATTGTCAATGGTTTCCAACTGAATTCCCACAGGGTGTTCTATGTTGAGGTGTGGCTGAGTGACGAACCTCCACAATATATTTTGTGGCAGCAATTCAAAGTTGAATACGTGGTATTGGTGTTTAATATGGATTTTCTCCCAGACGTCAAGCTCTGCTGGTTTTATAAGGTGCATGTAAGGTACTATTTCATGGTTAATAGACCAAAAGTGGTGTGCAACGGTTGATTTGTCACATTGTTTGTATTTTACTGCTCTCATGTGTTCTTGTTTCCAGGTGTCTTTTTCTTTTACCAATATAAAATTTGTTGCAATCTGCACAATTTATTCTGTAGATTCCTGATTTTTTGTGTTCTGGGATTTGGTCTTTTTGTTTGTTGCAGAGCATTTTTTGTAGGCTTAACTTATTCTGGGGGGCAAGTGTTATTTTATGTTTTTTGAATATTTTTTGGAACTTGTGGTGCAGTTTTGGGTGATAAGTAAACATTTTGAAGCAAGGTTTGTCTATTGCTGGGCTCAATTTTGTGGTTTCTTTGATTAATTTCCATTGTTTGAATTTTTTTATTTTTTTATCTATTAATTTTTGGTTGAAGCCATTGTTTCTAGCAGTAGATATTATGTGTTTGTAATCTGTGTTGTATTCTGTCTTGTATACTAAATAATCTTTGTATTTCTTATATTCAAAATACACATTCTTTTTACTGAACAGTGTGTTTAAATGTGTACCTTGGCTCATTTCATGCTTTCTTTTGTTTAATTCAGAGAAACGAGTCACAATTAGACCAGATTAATCAGCTTCTACTGTACTTAGCTTCAAAATATTCCTACCTTAAACACTTCCTACAACTTAATAAAACTAACATGAACATTGTTTGAAAAGTATATTTACACACTAAATAATTTTATTCAGATCTATATCTCTGTTATTTTTTTCTACCATGTACTTAGGAAGTAGAGGAACAACTAACATTCCATCCTAAAATATGATATCCAGATTTCACCATCCATTAGAAAAAAAAAAGCAAAAAACAACCAAACATGGATTTCTTTGAACAGTATAATGCAAAAACGAAATATTTTATAAATACTGAACTTGGTACTTAAGTTTCATATGCAACAAGTATTTTCAAGAACTACTAGATATCTGTGGACTTCACCATAAGTTAACTGCAGTAGATCACAGCCAAGCAAGCATAAGGCTCAAAGTTATCAACCTGTTGTACTTGGGTGGTTTGATGTGTGCAGATGTTGGGGGTCTCGACTTCAAATCCCAAAGCTCCCTTCACGGATCCTTTGCACCATGGCAATCAATTCCTTGGTGCTGTGCTCAACTCTTCCTTCCAGAGCATTAAGGCATTACCCTAAGGTCTTCCAGGGTGTCAACACATTGGTCATTCTTTCCCCAAGCTCTCCAATGTTTTTCTTTACATCAGCCAGTCGTTTGTTGATCTTGGTCCTTAATTCCACCTTCGTGTTCTCTATTGTACAATTCACAGTTGTTATTTCATTTCTCATCTTCTCCACTGTGGGTTCCATTCTGGTCTTCATTTTCATCTTCATTGTTGTTTTTTCACTTCCTATTTTGTCCATCTTTTCTATTCCTGATTTCATTTCCTTAATTCCGTTCAACAAACTTTTCATCATTCCTCAATCTCAGAATAAAAATCCCACTCCTGACACCAATATAACAAATGCCTTTATTGACGCAACAACTATTTACAAATAAACAATTAATTTCACTGCTGCAAATATTTCACTTGAGGTAAGTCTGCACACTGTCCACGGCTCGCGCATCCATGTCAATAACTCTTGACTGATACAAATGACAACACAACTGCAGTTCTTGCTGCTTTTCAAAGCAAGAAAATGTCACAGAGCTTCTAGAAGGTAGTAGAATCGAGGGTTCTTTGTTGTTTAATCTCACGTTCCAGCTCCCACCATGAACCTGAGGATGGTCACATACACAGACAGCATTGTCACAGTAATTAACATATTTACAATAAAAAAAAAATATTCTGAATTTTCTGGGAATAACCTATAAAGTCCTCTTCACTCTGAATCAATTTTTGTAAAACTGATACACATTTAAGAAAAAAAAAGCCAAGAATGAAAACCCTCTGATGTATTTCATCCAAGCACATAAACTTTCTCAACCTATTCTTTCAAAATCATATTCTTCTATTAATCTAGATAAACACGAGCAAAAATAGAGCTTTTACTTACTGCCTTGAAGGCACACGATAAATAAGGATATACATCAGGCTAAAGCAATAATCAATTTTTTTAAAAGCAGATTGCTATGTGATCATATTGATTTCCATTTGAGAAAATAAGTCTTAGAAAATTTAAACCAACAGGGATATCTTAACTCAAAAAAATATTTTAACGAAACCTACATTTTTATACTTCTTTTTGCCAGGATTCATATTGGAGTATATTAAGGAAATTGTAACCATTAAGTAATCACACAAGTACTAGCAAGAAATTGAAATGATCCCCTAGGCCTTGAATTGTCTAATAGCGTCGGGGTCGAAGAAAACAAGTTCAGGCAAGAGAGACTGGATAAAAGAGTTTAAAGAGGAACAAATACCAAGCAGCTCTTCCCAAATTTAGAAGGGATTAATGTGACTACTGCACCACGACAAGGTGAGCTTCCTTCACTCATTCATTATTAGAAGCAATGAAGGCATAAAGTCTTTCTGCAGCCCATTGTGGAACAAGGCAATCAAATGTTGGCTAAAAAGGGAAGTAAAATTATCACCAAATCAGCACCTGGTTTAATTGCTCCACTAAGAGAATAATATCAAATAAAACAATGGAAAAATGTACAAGATTACAATATTAGCAAGAAAATGTGCAGGAGACTCCTATATTTCTTTTCTGTAACTTAAATGAACAAATATTGGGGTGCAAGAAAACAAATGATTTCATTATCAAGTGTTTAACATTAGATAATACCAACCAATATTTTTATACAGTTTCTTACGGTTTATCAGTTATACAAAAGTGATTAGAATGAACAGGATTTTGGAAGGTATTCCCAAAAAGTTCAAGATTCATTTCTCATGAAAATATCTTAAATTTCTATTTTAATCAAAATTGTTAAGACCTATTTTCTTGAAAATCTTTGTGTCACATCGTTGGAAGACGCTGATCTGAAATATAAAGTCTAGTATCTCAACGCTGAGTAAAACATTGCAAAGCTCAATTTGTTGTGATGGACTCCAGGAAACTGAAAAAGACACGCTGTATTGAAGCAATGTTCTCTAGGATATACATTCTGTCAAGAAAGCATCAGGAATTGATCATGTAAAAATCCTGCTTAAAGGGGATTCAAAATTATTGTTGGCACAACTTTCCTCTACCTTATCAAAAACGCAGAAAAGTGGTCGAGATGTGATGCAAGATTTGCCTCGCTCTCATTGGCTTAACTGAAGGAGAGAGATTGCCGCTGTGTCTTATACCATTTTAATTGTTTGTCTCTTGGTTAGTTGCGAAAACTCAATTGCTGAAGTAGCCCATCTGAACTGGTCATGAGATGTGGGTTTATGAGTTTGACACACAAAGCAGTCAAAAAGCTTCCAACTGAACCAAAACCCAAAAGGGCCATCAAACTCCATCATAAATGAAGGTCATGTTAACAGTTTTTTTCCGATTATCATGATGTCGTGCACTTGGAATTCTTGCCAGATGATAAATAAATAGCATTATCTGGTGAAAAAGACCACATCTGTGGAAAGACAACTCATGGACCAGTTGCCTGCCTGGGTAGTGTGTCTGCCTCATATTCAACAGGTCGTGAGTTCGAATATCGCTTAGGGTCAGTTACCAGGATAAGATTTTTACGGGGTTTTCCCTTATCCTGAGAAGACAAATGCCAAGTAACTTTAAGCTCCATGGACCGCGCGATCTCCTGAGCATCATTTCACCAATTTCATTCATCATCTGATATGACCATCCAGGATAAAGGAAGTTAAGCTACAAAAATAAAAATGCACCAGCCCAGAAGAATATCGTTGTGAATGAATTTCTAGCCAAAAATTTGACAAAGCTCATCGAACAAGCTGCATATTCCTGTCATCGGCTCCGGCCAACTTCTTTCTCTTTCCAAAACTCAAGTTACCACTTCAGTCGATATAAATGAGATTTTGACATCGAATCCAAAAAATGTTTTGATAACTGGATTATTTGTTGGCATAATTGTATAATTTCTGAAGAGGCCTACTTTAAAGGTGATAAAATAAAATTGGATGAATAATACATATTTTGTATTTCATTGACCAATTGCTGGAACTTTCTTGACACAGAAGCAAACCTACCCTCGAGTAGAACACAAAAATGGAATTGATTGCTCACATGTGCACTGTCGCTCTTGCTCATTTTTGGTTTGGATTTTCGAACACCAGGCACTTGATACTTTGGCTGGCATTCGTCTGCTACCTTTTGCAACTGCTGTTCACGACATTTCATTTCCTCCGTCCATTCCTACAACAATGACACATTACATACAATTAACTCAGCTTTATTAGTCAACATCACACAATATTCTCTTACTTACAATGTTTTTCCCCCACATTAGAGTCTATGGTCTAACTAATGAAAGCAATATCCTGCAGTGATAAGGTTGCCGATACCACAACATGCGACAGAAAAAACCTGACAGCTACCAAAGTATAGAGCTTGACAACTTGTTTCCAATTACAGTTGGACACAATATTAAAATTGATTGGATATGTAAAACAATAACAATTGTTTTTTACTTTCTCTACTCTTACTATGTACAAAGTGTAGAGAGGAGATTTTGTATTGTACTAAAAAATGCCATACAGAGATTTCACCAGAAATACAAGTTTTGAGACCCCCTAAATAAAAAAAGAAGCATTTTTAGAAAACTGTTCGTGTCTCTGTTTGCACAGCATAACTCAAAAACGAAAAGTCTGTTAAACACCAAACTTGATAATATATAAGTATGGTATCTTCCAAGAATGCAACACAATAATTTTCAAGAAAATCCCCCCACCCCCAATTACCCTCTACATGGAAAAAATTACAAAAATGTTCATTTTCTCAAAAATGGTTCTAATGATTTTGATTAAAATATCTTATATTTAAGATATATACATGCCAAATAAAATGTATATCCTGAATTTTCTGGGAATAGCCTCTAAAGACCTCTTTATTCTAGATGATTTTTTTTTTTAACTTTAGATAACTAGTAAACCATAAGAGATAGACAAAAAAATAAGAACTTAGAGCTCCTTAAAACACACAATTTATGTCATGTGCACTTTTACCTTACCGTGGGGTTGACCGTTTTCGAGACATTCCTTGTTATTAGTTTCAGTTTTATAATACATTAACTTTTCTCATACAGGAACATGTCAACTCCTGTCCATGCAAAGAGAAGCATTTTAATCGCCTAGGCACCACATTTTAAACATTTGACTGTGTGTTTATCTTGGTGTATTCCTCTATTTTCCTTCTACTTATAAGAAATGTATACAATTGTTTCTGTTAATGTTTATCTCCATTAGCGTGAAGTAAAAGAAGAATAAGGTTACTAACAATAATTTGTTACAGAGAAGTAGAGAAAGTCATTTTTTTTCATCAGGTTGAAAATGACTATAAAACCGCTTTATCGGCAAGCTACAGCGTTGCTTTGAAAATCACATACATCTGAAGGAGTGTCATGACCTGGATCAGAAAATACATGTTCGGGTAAATTACAACCACTGGCGCAGACTGAAGGAGTGTCATGACCTGGATCAGACAACAGCGTGTTTGGGTAAATCACAACCACTGGCGCAGACTGAAAGAGTGTCATGACATGGATCAGACAACTGCGTATTTGGGTAAATCACAACCACTGGCGCAGACTGAAGGAGTGTCATGACATGGATCAGACAACTGCGTGTTTGGGTAAATCACAACCACTGGCGCAGACTGAAGGAGTGTCATGACATGGATCAGACAAGTGCATGTTCGGGTAAATCACAACCACTGGCGCAGACTGAAGGAGTGTCATGACCTGGATCAGACAAGTGCATGTTCGGGTAAATCACAACCACTGGCGCAGACTGAAGGAGTGTCATGACATGGATCAGACAAGTGCATGTTCGGGTAAATCACAACCACTGGCGCAGACTGAAGGAGTGTCATGACATGGATCAGACAAGTGCATGTTTGGGTAAATCACAACCACTGGCGCAGACTGAAGGAGTGTCATGACCTGGATCAGACAAGTGCATGTTCGGGTAAATCACAACCACTGGTGCAGACTGAAGGAGTGTCATGACATGGATCAGAAAACTGCACGTTCGTGTAAATCACAACCACTGGCGCAGACTAAAGGAGTGTCATGACATGGATCAGACATTTGCATGTTTGGGTAAATCACAACCACTGGCGCAGACTGAAGGAGTGTCATGACCTCGATCAGACAAGTGCATGTTTGGGTAAATCACAACCACTGGCGCAGACTGAAGGAGTGTCATGACCTGGATCAGACAAATGCACGTTCGGGTAAATCACAGCCACTGGCGCAGACTGAAGGAGTGTCATGACCTGGATCAGACAAATGCACGTTCGGGTAAATCACAACCACTGGCGCAGACTGAAGGAGTGTCATGACATGGATCAGACAACTGCACGTTCGGGTAAATCACAACCACTGGCACAGACTGAAGGAGTGTCATGACATGGATCAGACAACTGCACGTTCGGGTAAATCACAACCACTGGCGCAGACTGAAGGAGTGTCATGACCTGGATCAGACAAGTGCATGTTTGGGTAAATCACAACCACTGGCGCAGACTGAAGGAGTGTCATGACCTGGATCAGACAAGTGCATGTTTGGGTAAATCACAACCACTGGCGCAGACTGAAGGAGTGTCATGACATGGATCACAAAACTGCACGTTCAGGTAAATCACAACCACTGGCGCAGACTAAAGGAGTGTCATGACATGGATCAGACATTTGCATGTTTGGGTAAATCACAACCACTGGCGCAGACTGAAGGAGTGTCATGACCTCGATCAGACAAGTGCATGTTTGGGTAAATCACAACCACTGGCGCAGACTGAAGGAGTGTCATGACCTGGATCAGACAAATGCACGTTCGGGTAAATCACAGCCACTGGCGCAGACTGAAGGAGTGTCATGACCTGGATCAGACAACTGCACGTTTGGGTAAATCACAACCACTGGCGCAGACTGAAGGAGTGTCATGACATGGATCAGACAACTGCACGTTTGGGTAAATCACAACCACTGGCGCAGACTGAAGGAGTGTCATGACATGGATCAGACAAGTGCATGTTCGGGTAAATCACAACCACTGGCGCAGACTGAAGGAGTGTCATGACATGGATCACAAAACTGCACGTTCGGGTAAATCACAACCACTGGCGCAGACTGAAGGAGTGTCATGACATGGATCAGACAACTGCACGTTTGGGTAAATCACAACCACTGGCGCAGACTGAAGGAGTGTCATGACATGGATCAGACAAGTGCATGTTCGGGTAAATCACAACCACTGGCGCAGACTGAAGGAGTGTCATGACATGGATCAGACAACTGCACGTTCGGGTAAATCACAACCACTGGCGCAGACTGAAGGAGTGTCATGACATGGATCAGACAAGTGCATGTTCGGGTAAATCACAACCACTGGCGCAGACTGAAGGAGTGTCATGACCTGGATCAGACAAGTGCATGTTCGGGTAAATCACAACCACTGGCGCAGACTGAAGGAGTGTCATGACATGGATCAGACAAGTGCATGTTCGGGTAAATCACAACCACTGGCGCAGACTGAAGGAGTGTCATGACATGGATCAGACAAGTGCATGTTTGGGTAAATCACAACCACTGGCGCAGACTGAAGGAGTGTCATGACCTGGATCAGACAAGTGCATGTTCGGGTAAATCACAACCACTGGTGCAGACTGAAGGAGTGTCATGACATGGATCAGACAAGTGCATGTTCGGGTAAATCACAACCACTGGCGCAGACTGAAGGAGTGTCATGACATGGATCAGACAAGTGCATGTTCGGGTAAATCACAACCACTGGTGCAGACTGAAGGAGTGTCATGACCTCGATCAGAAAACTGCACGTTCGGGTAAATCACAACCACTGGCGCAGACTGAAGGAGTGTCATGACCTGGATCAGACAAGTGCATGTTCGGGTAAATCACAACCACTGGCGCAGACTGAAAGAGTGTCATGACATGGATCAGACAAGTGCATGTTTGGGTAAATCACAACCACTGGCGCAGACTGAAGGAGTGTCATGACATGGATCAGACAAGTGCATGTTTGGGTAAATCACAACCACTGGCGCAGACTGAAGGAGTGTCATGACATGGATCAGACAACTGCACGTTCGGGTAAATCACAACCACTGGCGCAGACTGAAGGAGTGTCATGACATGGATCAGACAACTGCACGTTCGGGTAAATCACAACCACTGGCGCAGACTGAAGGAGTGTCATGACATGGATCAGACAAGTGCATGTTCGGGTAAATCACAACCACTGGCGCAGACTGAAAGAGTGTCATGACATGGATCAGACAAGTGCATGTTTGGGTAAATCACAACCACTGGCGCAGAGTGAAAGAGTGTCATGACATGGATCAGACAACTGCATGTTTCGGTAAAGACAACCACTGGCGCAGAGTGAAAGAGTGTCATGACATGGATCAGACAAGTGCATGTTTGGGTAAATCACAACCACTGGCGCAGAGTGAAAGAGTGTCATGACATGGATCAGACAACTGCATGTTTCGGTAAAGACAACCACTGGCGCAGAGTGAAAGAGTGTCATGACATGGATCAGACAACTGCATGTTTCGGTAAAGACAACCACTGGCGCAGAGTGAAAGAGTGTCATGACATGGATCAGACAACTGCGTGTTTCGGTAAAGACAACCACTGGCGCAGACTGAAAGAGTGTCATGACATGGATCAGACAACTGCATGTTTCGGTAAAGACAACCACTGGCGCAGACTGAATCTTTGCAACTTGCTCAAACATCACCTATGAGACCATGCTTCACTTCAGATTCTCCTTACACCAAATATGGCAACTAAGTATTCATAATTCTACTAAAATGTGCCTTAAATACCAATTTTAGCAACAACAATGAAATTTTTTTTTCTTAATAAGTATGTTGTTGCATTTTATAATTCTCCATCCAAAAATGACAAGCTACGGCAAACTTGTCTATGTATTTAAATTTTGTACTTGACATAACATTTTTTACTTTCTCTACACGGACTATGTACATATGTATAGAAAAGGTATTGTATTGCACCCAAAAATTTGATACGAGATTTCACCAGAAATACATGCTTTGAGACCCTCTGAATTCAAAAAAAGCATTCTTAAAGTGTGTGTGTGTGTGTGCATGTGCGTGTGGGTATGGGTGTGGGTGTGTGTGTGCCTGTGTGTGGGCAGCATAGCTCAAAAACGAAAAGACTGTTAAATACCAACTGGTTATTTAAGTCTTCGAAGATCTCTCGGGCTTCCAGCCAGGTGTAGATTAGGTGAGGCACCAACGTTTCAGGAGCATTCATTGTTCCCGTCTTCAGGGTTACTGAGTGAATTCAACTGATGTGGTCTTCTTATATAGATATGTTCATGGGCTCTGTGTGGGCCAACAGCATGCCGAGGTGTGGCCGGTCAGGTGGAATGCAGCATGGACGTGAAAGAAAATATTGCGATTCAGGAGATTCTTCTAAGGGTCTGATTTGTGTTTCTCTGATGGTTTTTTTGCAGGTCTAAGGCCGGTTTCCAAGCATTGCTCAAGTGTAGTCCTGAATCTCTGTTGAGATTGATGTGATAGCCAGTGCTTCTTTTACCCTGCGTGACCAATATCCAGTCTTCTTGGCAGTAATTGTGGTGTTATCAATGTTGGCCCTGTGGTCATTTACAAAACAGTGTTCCGCCAGACAGATGTTTGCTTCAAGTTCTTTGATCCTGGTGGCTATTGGATCCCACATTCGCATGGGATCCGGTAGCCCCTGGCACTCTCCGTCCGAGGTTGTCTCTGACCGGTCTGACTAGACATACATACCACATACTACGAACAAGTCGATGGTGTTGCAATGGGTTCCCCACTCTCGCCGGCGATATCCAATTTCTTCATGGAACACCTGGAACATTCTTGATATGCCACTTCTGAAGCCATGTGGACGATACTTTTGTCATCTGACCTCATGGAGAGGACACTACCGGACTTCCTGGCACACTTAAACAGTCGCCGGCCACAGATCCAATTCACAATTGAAGTAGAGAAGAATGGCTGTTTGCCATTCCTTGACATCACCATAACAAAGCAAAACAACGGTAAACTCAGCCACACAGTTTATCGCAAGGACCTATATCTAAATGCAGACAGCTTCCATCATAAGTCTCATAGAACCAGTGAATTTAACATTCACACACACAGAGCAGGCGCCATTTGTGACCAAGAAGAATTCAAACATCTCAGTTACACATTCCGTCTAAACGATTATACAGCACACAACATCAAAGCCTCCATCTCTAGGGCCACAAATAAGAAACTTCCTGAAATCACTTCACAAATGACGAAAAAACCAACAGCTACCGCACGTATCCCCTACACTGGCAGGCTATCAAGTATATTGGACAAACTGGAAGAACAATAGCCACCAGGATCAAAGAACATGAAGCAAACATCCGTCTGATGCACCCCAAAAAATCAGGTCTGGCAGAACACTGTTTTGTAAATGACCACAGGGCCAACATTGATAACACCACAATTACTGCCATGAAGACTGGATATTGGCCACGCAGGGTAAAAGAAGCACTGGCTATCACATCAATCTCAACAGAGATTCAGGACTACACTTGAGCAATGCTTGGAAACCGGCCTTAGACCTGCAAAAAAACCATCAGAGAAACACAAGTCAGACCCTTAGAAGAGTCTGCTGTCCATGCTCCACCGGCCATGCCTCGGCAAGCTGATTGGCCCACACAGAATCAGGTCTGGCGGAACACTGTTTTGTAAATGACCACAGGGCCAACATTGATAACACCACAATTACTGCCAAGAAGACTGGATATTGGTCACGCAGGGTAAAAGAAGCACTGGCTATCACATCAATCTCAACAGAGATTCAGGACTACACTTGAGCAATGCTTGGAAACCGGCCTTAGACCTGCAAAAAAACCATCAGAGAAACACAAATCAGACCCTTAGAAGAATCTCCTGAATCGCAATATTTTCTTTCACGTCCATGCTGCATTCCACCTGACCGGCCACACCTCGGCATGCTGTTGGCCCACACAGAGCCCACGAACATATCTATATAAGAAGACCACATCAGTTGAATTCACTCAGTAACCCTGAAGACGGGAACAATGAATGCTCCTGAAACGTTGGTGCCTCACCAAATCTACACCTGGCTGGAAGTCCGAGAGAACTTCCAAGAATTACGCCGCCAGGAAAGCTACAGTTCTTATTGGTATTTAAGTTTGGTATCTTCCAAGGATGCAAAACAAAAGATTTTCAAGAAAACCCTTCCACCTCCAAATACCCTTTACATGGAACTTTTTTCGAAAATTTTAATTTTCTTAAAACTGGCTGTAATGATTTTGATTAAAATATTGTATATTAAAGATATTTACCTGGCAAATAAAATGTATATATTCTCTTTTATTCTGGATGAATTTTACGGAATTTTGCATAACTGCTAAACCATAAGAGATAGACAAAAACTTATCACACAAATAATGTAGAGCAAATTAAAACATCCAATTTTTGTTATATACACTTTTTTCATGGGGTTTTTCGTTTTTGAGATATTCCTTGTTTTTAGTTTCAGCTTTAAAAAACATATACTTTTCTCATACACAAATTTGTCAACTCCTGTCCATACAAATAAAGGAACTTCAGTCACATAGCAATCAGCTTTTGACTATCACTTTAACCTATGCTACTCCCTTATATCCCTTCTACTTACAAGCAAGCAAGTAATAAGACTAGTTCCGCTAATTTTTCTCAAAATAGAAGCATAAGGTTTTTAACAATAATTTGTTGCAGAATTGTAGAGAAAGTCATGTGAATGGCACACATTAGATTTTCTTTTTTTATTGATTCATTTATACAGTCCCCTTTAACATGTAAGGTAGTTTCTTTATGTTTTATTTTCCTTAAACAAACACATACATACTTCCAGACTCTGTGGGGGATAGGGAATAATTCTGGTTAAAGAAAGCTTCACCGCCCCAGCTGGCACCTCAGCATGAGAAGTCAGGTTGCGGACCACTCAATGGAGACTATCCATAACATTTTGTATATCTCATATAAGAAAAATGATATTAGAAGTATAAAATTTAAATCACTTTTTAAAAATCTGATCAAACATGTAAAGGAGTGGGCAAAAAGTTCTATTATTAAACATAAAGGCAATGCTTCACAATACTGTTGAACAAAGTACACGTAACCAATTAGAAACAAGTAATAGTCAATCAAATAGAATGAGATCTTTGTGTGCAACTAAAATTGATTAGGCAAATACCTCAATATATTAAATTATTCATGAAAAATTAGTAACATAAATATAATAGACCAAGATTAGTTACCTCCATGTCATTCGAGAGTTCCTTCCAATGCTCAGGTTGTATCACAGACTTTGTAAGCATAGGTTCCTCCTTGCGCAGCACTCGACTATTTGGTGCTAACTGTGCAAGTCTCTTCTCGGCACTTTCCGTCAGCTTCAGGTACTGCCCTTCTTCTCCGGACCTGAACCCAGTACACACCATTATAACACTCAGAGGCAAGCAATCCTTAACCATGTGCCAAAATAGTCTGTGTTCATGAAGATTACTTGACTGTGTTCATGAAGATTACTTGAATGTATTCATGAGGATTACTTGAATGTGTTCATGAGGATTACTTGATTGTGTTCATGAGGATTACTTGACTGTGTTCATGAAGATTACTTGACACTGTTCATGAGGATTACTTAACACTGTTCATGAGGATTACTTGATTGTGTTCATGAGGATTACTAAACTGTGTTCATGAGGATTACTTGACTGTGTTCATGAGGATTACTTGACTGTGTTCATGAGGATTACTTGACTGTGTTCATGGGGATTACTTGACTGTTCATGAGAATTACTTGACTGTGTTCATGAGAATTACTTGACTGTGTTCATGAGGATTACTTGACTGTTCATGAGAATTACTTGACTGTGTTCATGAGGATTACTTGACTGTGTTCATGAGGATTACTTGACTGTGTTCATGATTACTTAACTGTGTTCATGCGGATTACTTGACTGTGTTCATGAAAATTACTTGACAGTGTTCATAAGGATTACTTGACAGTGTTCGTGAGGATTATTTGACAGTGTTCGTGAGGATTACTTGACAGTGTTCGTGAGGATTACTTGATTGTGTTCATGAGGATTACTTGACTGTGTTCATGAGGATTACTTGACTGTGTTCATGCGGATTACTTGACTGTTCATGAGAATTACTTGACTGTGTTCATGAGAATTACTTGACTGTGTTCATGAGGATTACTTGACTGTGTTCATGAGGATTACTTGACTGTGTTCATGATTACTTAACTGTGTTCATGCGGATTACTTGACTGTGTTCATGCGGATTACTTGACTGTGTTCATGAAAATTACTTGACAGTGTTCATAAGGATTACTTGACAGTGTTCGTGAGGATTATTTGACAGTGTTCGTGAGGATTACTTGACAGTGTTCATGAAAATTACTTGACAGTGTTCATAAGGATTACTTGACAGTGTTCGTGAGGATTATTTGACAGTGTTCGTGAGGATTACTTGACTGTGTTCATGAAAATTACTTGACAGTGTTCATAAGGATTACTTGACAGTGTTCATGAGGATTATTTGACAGTGTTCGTGAGGGTTACTTGACAGTGTTCGTGAGGATTACTTGATTGTGTTCATGAGGATTACTTGACTGTGTTCATGAGGATTACTTGACTGTGTTCATGCGGATTACTTGACTGTTCATGAGAATTACTTGACAGTGTTCATAAGGATTACTTAACAGTGTTCATGAGGATTATTTGACAGTGTTCGTGAGGATTACTTGACAGTGTTCGTGAGGATTACTTGACTGTGTTCATGAGAATTACTTGACACTGTTCATAAGGATTACTTGACTGTGTTCATGAGAATTACTTGACAGTGTTCATAAGGATTACTTAACAGTGTTCGTGAGGATTATTTGACAGTGTTCGTGGGGATTACTTGACAGTGTTCGTGAGGATTACTTGACTGTGTTCATGAGAATTACTTGACACTGTTCATAAGGATTACTTGACTGTGTTCATGAAAATTACTTGACAGTGTTCATAAGGATTACTTGACAGTGTTCGTGAGGATTATTTGACAGTGTTCGTGAGGATTACTTGACAGTGTTCGTGAGGATTACTTGATTGTGTTCATGAGGATTACTTGACTGTGTTCATGAGGATTACTTGACTGTGTTCATGCGGATTACTTGACTGTTCATGAGAATTACTTGACAGTGTTCATAAGGATTACTTAACAGTGTTCATGAGGATTATTTGACAGTGTTCGTGAGGATTACTTGACAGTGTTCGTGAGGATTACTTGACTGTGTTCATGAGAATTACTTGACACTGTTCATAAGGATTACTTGACTGTGTTCATGAGAATTACTTGACAGTGTTCATAAGGATTACTTAACAGTGTTCATGAGGATTATTTGACAGTGTTCGTGAGGATTACTTGACAGTGTTCATGAGGATTACTTGACAGTGTTCATGAGGATTACTTGACAGTGTTCGTGAGGATTACTTGACTGTGTTCGTGATGTTTACTTGCCTCTGTTCGTGAGGATTACTAAACTGTGTTCATGAGGATTACTTGACAGTTCGTGAGGTTTGCTTGACTGTGTTCATGAGAATTACTTGAATGTGTTCATGAGGATTACTTGATTGTGTTCATGAGAATTATTTGACTGTATTACTGAGAATTACTTGATTTGTTCATGAGGAGTACTTCACTGTGCTCATGAGGAATACTTGATTGTGTTAATGAGGATTACTTCACTGTGTTCAAGAGCATTGTCTGTGTTCATGAGCATTGCCTGACTGTGTTCATAAGCATTGCCTGACTGTGTTCATGAGTATTGCCTGACTGTGTTCATGAGCATTGCTGACTGTGTTCATGAGCATTGCCTGACTGTGTTCATGAGGATTACTTGACTGGTTCTTGAAGTTTCGTTCTCTGTGTTCTTAAGGTTTACTTGAATGCATTCATGAGGTTTATTTGACTGTGTTCATGAAGTTCACTTTATTGTGATCCCCTTGTTCACTTTACTGTATTCAAGAGGTTTGCTTTACTGTGTATGAGGTTTATTTGATTGTGTTCATGTAGTTTACTTTATTGTGTTCTCCTTGTACACTTTACTGTATTCAAGAGGTTTGCTTTACTGGGTATGAGGTTTATTTGATTGTGTTCATGAAGTTTACCTTATTTTGCACTCGATGTTTACTTATTGGTGAATGAGGTTTACTTTACTGTGTTCTCGATGTTTACTTTAATGTGTATGAGGTTTACTTTACAGTGTATGAGGTTTACCTATCTGTGAATGAGGTTTACTTTACTGTGTTCATGAAGTTTACTTTACAGTATATGAGGTTTACCTATCTGTGAATGAGGTTTACTTTACTGTGTACATGAACTTTACTTTACAGTGTATGAGTTTTACCTATCTGTGAATGAGGTTTACTTTACTGTGTTCATGAAGTTTACTTTACAGTGTATGAGGTTTACCTATCTGTGAATGAGATTTACTTTACTGTGTTCATGAAGTTTACTTTACAGTGTATGAGGTTTACCTATCTGTGAATGAGGTTTACTTTACTGTGTTCATTAAGTTTACTTTACAGTGTATGAGGTTTACCTATCTGTGAATGAGGTTTACTTTACTGTGTTCATGAAGTTTACTTTACAGTGTATGAGGTTAGCTTTACTGTGTATGAGGTTAGCGTTACTGTGTATATGGTTAGCTTTACTGTGTATGAGGTTAGCTTTACTGTGTATGAGGTTTACTTTACTGTGTTCATGAGGTTTACTTTACAGTATATGAGGTTTACTTTATTGTGTTCTCAATGTATACTTTACTGTGTTCAATAGGTTTACTTTACTCTGTTCATGAGGGTTACTTTACAGAGTTCATGATGTTTACTTAACTGTGCTCATGAGGTTTACTTTTATGTGTTCATGAAGTTTACTTTAATGTGTTCATGAAGTTTACTTTAATGTGTTCATGAAGTTTACTTTCATGTGTTCATGAGGTTTACTTTCATGTGTTCATGAGGTTTACTTTCCTGTGTTCATGAGATTTACTTTACTGTGTATGAAGTTTAATTTAATGTGTATGAGGTTTACTTTACTGTGTATGAGGTTTACTTTATTGTGTTCATGAGGTTTACTTTCCCGTGTTCATGAGGTTTACATTCCTGTGTACATGAGATTTACTTTACTGTGTATGAGGTTTACTTTCCTGTGTTCATGAGGTTTACTTTCCTGTGCTCATGAGGTGTATTTTACTCTGTTAGTGAGGTTTACTTTACTGCATTCATGAGGTTTACTTTACTGTGTTTATGAGGTTTACTTTAGTGTGTTCATGAGGTTTACTTTACTGTGTTCATGAGGTTTACTTTAGTGTGTTTATGAGGTTTACTTTACTGTGTTCATGAGGTTTACTTCCTGTGTTCATGAGGTTTACTTTCCTGTGTTCATGAGGTTTACTTTACTGTTGTTCAAGAGATTTACTTTACTGTATTCATGAGGTTTACCTTCCTGTGTTAATGAGGTTTACTTATCTGTGTACATGAGGTTTACTTTACTGTGTTCATGAGGTTTACTTTTATGTGGTAGAGGTTTATTTTACTGTGCTCATGAAGTTAACTTTACTGTGTTCATGAGGTTTACTTTACTGCGTTCATGATGTTTACTTTCCTGTGTTCATGAGGTTTACTTTACTGTGTTCATTAGGTGTACTTTACAGTGTTCATGAGATTTACTTTACTGTGTTCATGAGGTTTACTCTCATGTGCTTATGAGGGTTACTTTAATGTGCTCATGATGTTTACTTTCCAGTGTTCATGAGGTCTACTTTACTGTGTTCTTGAGTTTTGGTTTACTCTGTCCTTGAGGTTTGTTTACTGTGTTCATGAGCTACTTTACTTTGTTCATGACATTTACTTTCTGGTGTTCTTGAAGTTTACTTTCCTATGTTCATGAGGTTTACTTGAGGTTTACTTTACTGCGTTCTTGATGTTTGGATTACTTTACTGTGTTCATAAGTTCTACTTTGTTGTGTTCTTGAGGTTTACTTTACTGTGTTCTTGGGGATTACTTTACTGTACTCTTGAGGTCTACTTTATTGTGTTCTTGAGGTTTACTTTACTGTGTTCTTGGGGTTTACTTTACTGTGTTCTTGAGGTTTACTTTACTGTGTTCTTGATGTTTGGATTACCTTACTGTGTTCTTGAGGTTTACTGTACTGTGTTCTTGGGGTTTACTTTAATGTGTTCATGAGGTTTGGATTACTTTACTGTGTTCTTGAGGTCCACTTTATTGTGTTCTTGGGGTTTGCTTTACTGTGTTCTTGAGGTTTACTTTACTGTTTTCTTGAGGTTTGGATTACTTTACTGTGTTCAAAGTTCTACTTTACTGTGTTCTTGAGGTTTACTTTACTGTGTCCTTGGGGTTTACTTTACTGTGTTCTTGAGGTTTACTTTACTGTGTGCATGAGGTCTACTTTACTGTGTTCATGATGTTTACCTTACAGTGTTCATGAGGTTTACTTTAATGTGCCCATGAGGTTTACTTTAATGTGTTCATGAGGTTTGCTTTACTGTGTTCATGAGGTTTGATTTACTGTGTTCATGAGGTTTGCTTTCCTGTGTTCATAAGGTTTACTTTCCTGAGCTCATGGGGTTTACTTTACTGTGTTCATGGGGTTTACTTTCCTGTGTTCATGAGGTTTACTTTACTGTGTTCATGAGGTTTACTTTCCTGTGCTCATGAGGTTTACTTTCCTGTGCTCATGAGGTTTACTTTCCTGTGCTCATGAGGTTTACTTTCCTGTGTTCATGAGGTTTACTTTCCTGTGCTCATGAGGTTTACTTTCCTGTGTTCATGAGGTTTACTTTCCTGTGCTCATGAGGTTTACTTTAATGTGTTCATTAGGTTTACCTTACTGTGTTCATGAGGTTTATTTTCCTGTGCTCATGAGGTTTACTTTACTATGTTCATGAGGTTTACTTTACTGTGCTCATTAGGTTTACTTTCCTGTGTTCATGAGGTTTACTTTCCTGTGTTCATGAGGTTTACTTTCCTGTGTTCATGAGGTTTACTTTCCTGTGCTCATGAGGTTTACTTTCCTGTGTTCATGAGGTTTACTTTCCTGTGCTCATGAGGTTTACTTTAATGTGTTCATTAGGTTTACCTTACTGTGTTCATGAGGTTTATTTTCCTGTGCTCATGAGGTTTACTTTACTATGTTCATGAGGTTTACTTTACTGTGCTCATTAGGTTTACTTTACTGTGTTCATGAGGTTTGCTTTACTGTGTTCATGAGGTTTGCTTTACTGTGTTCATGAGGTTTGCTTTCCTGTGTTTATGAGGTTTGCTTTCCTGTGCTCATGAGGTTTACTCTAATGTGCTCATGAGGTTTACTTTAATGTGCTCATGAGGTTTACTTTACTGTGTTTATGAGGTTTACTTTACTGTGTTCATGAGGTTTACTTTACTGTGTTCATGAGGTTAACTTTACTGTATTCATGAGGTTTATTTTACTGTGCTCATGAGGTTTACTTTACTGTGCTCATGAGGTTTACTCTAATGTGCTCATGAGGTTTACTCTAATGTGCTCATGAGGTTTACTTTACTGTGCTCATGAGGTTTACTTTACTGTGCTCATGAGGTTTACTTTACTGTGTTCATGAGGTTTACTTTACTGTGTTCATGAGGTTTACTTTACTGTGTTCATGAGGTTAACTTTACTGTGTTCATGAGGTTTACTTTACTGTGCTCATGAGGTTTACTTTACTGTGCTCATGAGGTTTACTTTACTGAGTACATGAGGTGTACTTTACTGTGTTCATGAGGTTTACTTTTTTATGTTCATTAGTTTTACTTTACTGTGTACATGAGGTTTACTTTACTGTGTACATGAGGTTTACTTTACTGTGTTCATGAGGTTTACTTTACTGTGTACATGAGGTTTACTTTACTGTGCTCATGAGGTTTACTTTACTGAGTACATGAGGTGTACTTTACTGTGTTCATGAGGTTTACTTTTTTATGTTCATTAGTTTTACTTTACTGTGTACATGAGGTTTAATTTACTGTGCTCATGAGGTTTACTTTACTGTGTACATGAGGTTTACTTGTCCAAGTTTTTTTACGTTTAGTTTGCTGTGACAGCAAAAGCATTTGAGTTTAGACTAATTCTAAAGAGATACGTTTTTCATTGGACAAACTTTGAGAAAGCTATTTTGCTTAAAGCAGTAGCAACTGCACTACACTAAGTATGGGAACGCATCAGATGAAGATTTAAGTGTCCTTCTTAAAGAGTGTGCTTGGAATTTCAAAATATGTAGAGATAGACACCAACAAACAGGGAGTTTGGAACAAAGCCTGTGACATACCACAGCTGCAAACATACAAACTATAAGAAGGATGTGCATGGAATCCAGCACAGAATGTGTGTGTCAGTAGGCTGCATAGCTCAAAAACAAAAAGACCATCAAATAAAACTTGGTATTTAAGTTTGGTATCTTCCAAGGATGCAACAAACAGATTTCCAAGAAAAGCTCCCGCCCCCTACTACTCTTTACACTTTTTCAAACATTTTGTAACTTCTCAAAAATAGCTGTAACATTTTTACTTTCTCTAGCCCCATATGTACAATGTACATAGGGATAGAGAAGGTATTGTATTGCACCCAAGAATTTGATACCGAGATTTCACCGGAAATACGTTTTGGGTCCCCCTGAATCCAAAAAAAGCATTTTTAGAAAAATATCCATATGTGTGTGTGTGTGTGTGTGTGTGTGTGTGTGTTTGTGTGGACAGCATAGTTGACAACCGAAGAGACTGTTAAATTCCAAACTTAGTATTTAAGTTTGATATCTTCCTAAGATGCGACACAAAGATTTTCAAGAAAATTCCTTCACCCCAACTACCCTCTACATGGAATTTTTTTCGAAAATGTTGATTTTCTAAAAAATGGCTCCAAGAATTTTGATTAAAATATTGTATATTAAAAGATATTTACCTGACAAATAATATGTCTATCTTGAATTTTCGATGGAATTGCCTCTGAAGACTACTTTATTCTGGAAGAATTTTGCATAACTGCTAAACCGTAAGAGATGGTCAAAAACTTAACACACAAACAATGTAGAGCGCATTAAAACACACAATTTATGTTATATACAATTTTTCGAGGAGTTGATCATTTTTGAGATATTCTTTGCTTTTGGTTTCAGCTTTGAAACACTTGTACTTTTCTCATACAGGAATTTGTCAACTCATGTCCATACAAACAAAGGAACTTCAGTCACCAGCTTTTGATTTCACTTTAACCTATGGTACTCCCATATTTCGCTTCTACTTACAAGGAAGCAAATAATAAGACTATTTCTGCTAACGTTTATCTCAATTAGCAAGGTGTTGAAAGAAGAATAATCTTTCGTAAGAGGTTTGTAGAGTAGCTAGAGAAAGTCATGTGAGTGTAACACATCAGATTTTTTTTAAAATACTGTATGTTTAAGGCAAACAAAATGTATATCTTGGATTTTCTGAGTACCTCTGAAGACCTCTTTATTCTGGATGACTTTTGTAAAACTGGCAAACATTAAGTGATATACAAAAACTTACTACACAAAAAATTTGTTGTGTTCCATTCATATGACTTTCTCCACATCTGTACAAGAAATTATTGTTAAAAGCATACTCTTCCACGCTAGCAGAAATGATGTTTTTACTTGCTTCCTGTTAATTAGATGCAATAGTTTAAAAGCTGGTTGTCATGTAATTTAAGTGCCTTTGTTTGTATGACCAGGAGTTGCCGTATGAGAAATGTATACGTATTTTAAATCATTAGCCAGCAATATCTAAAAAACAGTCAACATCTATAACATGAATTGTGTATTTTAATGAGCTCTACCAATTTTTCTATGGCAAGTTTTTGTGTATATCTTAAAGTTTACTAGTTATGCAAAATTATACAAAATTCATCTAAAATAAAGATGTCTGGAGAAGCTATTCACAGAAAAATCAAGAGATACTTTTTGTTTGTCATGTAAATATCTTTAACATACAATATTTTAATAAAAATTATTAGAATCATTTTTGAGAAAATCAAAATTTTCGAAAAATGTTCCATGTAAAGAGTAGTTTGGGGTGGGGGGATTTTCTTGAAAATCTTTTTGTCGCACCCTTGAAAGATACCAAACTTATATACTAAGTTTGCTATTTAACAGTCTTTTCGTTTTTGGGCTATGCTGTCCTCAAACAGACGCACACACAGACCTTTTTCTAATTTCTTTTTTTTGGGATTCAGGGGTTTCCAAAACATGTATTTCTGGTGAAACCTCGGCATTAAATTTTTGGGTGCAATACAATCAATACCTTCTCTAAACACTATACATAGTACGTGTAGAGAAAGTAAAAATGAAGATCTCATTAAAACACACAATTTATGTTACATACATTTCTTTTGTAGAGTTAAGTGTTCTTGATATTCCTGATTGTTACATTTAAACTTTTCTCAAAGAGGAACACAGCTGGCAAGCAAAAGGTCAGCAGCACTATCGCTTTAGCCTGTGCATTTTCATATTTCCCTTCTACTTACAAGGAAGCTAGTTCTGCTTATGTTTATCTGGATTACCATGGCGTAGACAACAGATTGTTTACCAACCAGCTAGAGGACATTAGCTTGCAAGGGACCAAATAATAAGGACAATTTCTGATAACGTTTTATCTCAATTAGCATCAAGTAGATAAAAGAATAAGCTTTTTAACAATACTTTTTTGCAGATGTAGAGAAAGTCATGTGATTGTAACACATTTTCCAAAATGTGATACATGATTTTTTGTGAATGGAACACATTTACTTTCTCTACACGTACTATGTACATAATGTATAGAGAAGGTATTGCACTGCACCCTAAAATTTGATACATAGATTTCACCAGATATACATGTTTTAGGGTCCCCTTTATCCAAAAAAAAAAAAAGGCATTTTCTGAAGAGTGAGTCTGTGTGTGTGTAGGCATGATTTTTGTGAATGGAATATATTTTTAAAGTATGACTTTACAATTTATCAGACTAGACAGGTAGCCATTTTGTGATCTGCATTATGTATTGAAACCTGAACTTGAAAATATTAACATTTTCAGATTTGAAAGGTGCTAGATCCCTCAGCTATGCTCTGTTATCGCTTTGCAAAAGCCACAACAGCTCCACTACTCTACTTATGAAGATCATCCCTCTGCAACGCTTCGCAGCTTTGCACCCTAAAAATTTATAACAGATCCTGGAAAGTGACTATTAGACAATAACTAAACATCAAATCCAGATCAGGTGAAGTGGGAAATATGGAATATAGAAACCTAATAGCACATAAACTGAACCATAAACTTTCACACTAATAATTAAAATACATCAAACATGCAAAACTTAAATGTCATTTGTTCTGAAAATACATGATGCTATATGTTAGAAACTACTATAGCTCTGCTATTTGGATAGGTGTTTAAATACAGTTCAACTTCAAAACATGTTCAAGTCTTATGTAACACATTTATGTTCATTGTAAAACCATGCCAGCAAGGCAATTGTATATTTGATTTTTGAAATAAAACAGTCCTATTCTTAAAATTCTGCGTAGTTATTGCAGCAACACATTCTTGCTTACTGCACTAGCGTAACATATAAGTGCACACAAGCGTAGTGTACTGTTACAAACAGGTTAGGATTCGGTTAAAGGAGCTATTATGCAATGACTTACCGCAGTATTCTTACAATTCTTTCTAATTCTTTGATGTCATTACACTTCTCAACGTACTCGTAAGAAAGGTGAGATAGTGGAATGTCGTATTTCTTTAAAAGAGTAGTCTTGCTCTTCCCAGAGTCCATTTGCTGATTCATTCTTTACCACAATAATTAATAGTTAATATTCAATTATAATAATAGAATCGTAAAATTTCAAGCCTGTTGGATGGGGAATAAACAGCAAGTACTATATACTAAGCAACCACATTTTTTAACACAACCTTAATCATTCGTGCATTAATATTAGCGAGAGTTCTGGAAGCAGTAACCATGACAACAAGTTTATCATAACTATTGCTATACAGACGTTACTAGTTTACAGTGTACGTACGTACTTCAATTATAGAAATTAATTATCAAGCATTTTATCCAGTTAATGCAGCAAAATCTAAAACTGTTCCTAACTTGAGATTCACATTTCACAATACAAAACTTGACTGCAACTTGGATTGGAATTACTGCAAACATCATTCACTACACCTGCCAATTCTGTTGGTAGTACTGAAGAAAAAGTGAATCCCGCGAATTGTGACAATTTCGAAACCTGACCAAATGAAACTTTCGCCTTTCTTCTAGCACGCTTAGCTTAAAATCTATCTGAGCTCGGCATAAAAAGTAGTGATGGGACAAAAATAACACAACTGTTTTGAAACAGTTTCGCTAGCACAGCTATTTGAAACTGTTTCACCACTACAACTGTTTCATAAAACACTTCTGGTAATTGCGTGCATTGTGTTGTTCTTTCATGTTTCGTTTCCCCGCAACGGACCCATGCAACAATAACAGCAACACCTGAGTAGTTGTTCCACTTATTGCAACAGTTGCTATGTGTGGCTGTTGTGTTCTATTAGCGTAAATATTCTGTCGCCTTATCGCCTTTGTACCTTGTAGCAAGCGGCCTGATGTACTAATCAAACTCGTTCTCTCTCGTTAACACGCAACAATGCTTTGCTTCCGTAATTTGATAATTTCCTCTTCGACGAACCTGGTGAGTGGTTACATTTGGCTCGTGATTTCATCGATGGTCTGTATTTATCTCGATAGTATTTGGTGGTAGACAACAGGTCTTCAACAGTTTAGGGAATTTCTGTTGCAGGAAACTGTTATTTCGAAACTGTTTCGTGGTTGCAACAGAAACACATTAAAAGAACAACTTTTCCCACCTCTTATAAAAAGCCCCCCCCCCTCGGCCAATTGAAGCTGCTCACAATTAGCATACTTCAGGAGAAGTGGGATCCCCGTTGTGATATACAGTTCCTCCTCTTGGATCGCTATTAGCAGACCTTATTAGAAATAAATTTCAATGTATATTCCGCTCCTTTTGTTTGCTGTCAGCATACTTATATAAGTGTCCGTCAATGTTTTGCATCAAGAAGGCAAAGGCGTCATCCTCAACCTCTCCCGCCTAGCCGGCAGACTAAGCAGCAATGAATGCACTACACCTGGAAGATCACTTGTCGTCGATGCGGTACAGATTGAAACACTTGGCCATGTCTACGGTTCCTGTCATTTTAGTGAGACATCACAGAATCCGAACCATGATTGCTGAGGCTTTAAAATCTAAAGTTCAAACTGTCGATGTCCATGGCATCTCTATGGAGGGGTCCTGTCGGCGGTCGACATAGTAGCCATTCTACGAGGCCGGTCATCTGGCTGTATAACAAACCCGACAGTGAGACTTGAGTCTTGGGAAAAAGATGTCGGATCGGCGCAGAAGAAAGGGAACCGTGTCACCAGATCCACCGCCGAAGGAGGACTCTCCTGAGGAAGCTGGAATCATCGAAAGAAGCCTCCTCTCGCCGAAGCTTCCCGGCAGGTGCAACCACAGTTGCCGGTAACTCCGCGGACACCCACTACTGCACATTCCAGGTCTTCCACACCACGCCTGCTTCCCTCAGGGGGGATCCTCGGACCTCAGCATCCTCACAGCCACTGAGAAGGTACAGCGCGGTCATGCAGGGAGTCCCACGGGACATCCCGAACCGCCATCTCATCCCGGCAACATGTCACCACTGGCCGCTAGAATTCTCTCTGCAAGAGCTCTATTTCCACTCGTCCGCCTGGAGATGGCCGATGCCGGGGACTTCGAGGCTAACTTACACGTTTGGGCGGTGCCATAGCGCCTATCCCGTGTCGCCGCCACAACGAAGAAGCCTGCGCCAACCATCCACTGTGCCACCCCAGGACTTGCATCTCCAACAGTGACTCATGAGGAGCCGCCATTTCAACCACAAGAACTACAATGGCAACACATAACTCATCGATGCTACTTATCTTACACCGCCGAGCAGGGAACAACACTTTCTTGCCGTACAGGCTCAACTACGCACAAATCATCGACGCTGACCTCAAAATCCGAAACCTAAGGCCTTCTTTGAGGCCAACAAACCATAAAAAACGGGGGAAAAAAAAAAAAAAATATGACGTGTTCCATTCACATGACTTTCTCTACATTTCAGCAACAAATTATTCTTAAGAAGCTTATGCTTCTATTTACTTCAAGCTAATCAAGAAAAAAGCAACAGAAATAGTCTTATTACCTGCTTCCTTGTAAGTAGAAGTGAAATAAGAGAGTAGCATAGGTTACAGTGATAGTCAAAAGCTGGTTGCTATGTGACTGAAGTTCCTTTGTTTGTATGGATAGGAATTGTTAAATTCCTATATGAAACAAGTATGTTTTTTAAAGCTGAAACCAAAAACAAGGAGAATCTAAAAAAACGATGAACTCCACGAAACAAATAGATGTAACATAAATTGTGTGCTTTAACGTGCTCTACATTTTTTGTGTTGTAAGTTTTTGTCCACCTCTTACGGTTTAACATTTATGCAACATTCCGTAAAATTCATCCAAAATGAAGTAGTCTTTAGAGGCTACTCCCAGAAAAATCAATATATACATTTGATTTGTCACGTAAATATCTTTAATACACAAAATTTTAATCAAAATCGTTAGAGCCATTTTTGAGAAATGAAATTTTTGAAAAAAGTTCCACATAAAGGGTAGTTTGGGGTAGGGGGATTTTTCTCAAAATCTTCGTGTCACATCCCTGGAAGATACTAAACTTAAATACCAAGTTTGGTATTTTACCGACTTTTCATTTTTGAACTATCGTGTTCAAATACACACGGACCTTTTTCTCAAAATGCTTTTTACTTTCTCTACACGTACTATGTACATGGTGTATAGAGAAGGTATTGTAATGCACCCAAAAATTCGATGCCGGGATTTCACCGTAAATACATGTTTTGGGTCCCCCTGAATCCAAATACATTTTTTTTTAGCAATATGTGTGTGTGTGTGTGGGGGGGGCAGCTTAGCTCAAAATCGAAAAGACCATTAAGTACCAAACTTGGTATTTAAGTTTGGTATCTTCCAAGGATGCGACACGAAGATTTTCAAGAAAATTCACCTACCCCCATCCACCATTTAGTTGGAACTTTTTTCGAAAATTGTCATTTTCTCAAAAGTAGCTCTTACGATTTTGATTAAAATATCGTATATTAAAGACAAATAGAATGTATATCCTGAATTATCTGGGAATAGCCTCTCAAGACTACTTTATTCCGGATGAATTTTGCGGAATTTTGTATAACTGCTAAACTGTAAGAAATGGACAAAAATTTACCACACAAAAAATGTAGGGCACGTTATAACACACAATTTATGTTATATACATTTTTTTGTGGTGTTGATTTTTTTTTTTTTTTTTGTTTGTTTGTTAGATATTACTTGTTTCTGGTTTCAGCTTTTAAAAACTTATACTTTTCTTATACAGGAATTTGTCAACTCGTGTCTATACAAACAAAGGAACTTCAGTCACATAGCAACCAGCTTTTGACTGTCACTTTAATCTATGCTACTCCCTTATTTCGCTTCTACTTACAAGGAAGCAAGTATTAAGACTATTTCTGCTAATTTTTTCTGAATTAGCATGAACTAAATAGAAGCATAAGCTTTTTAACAATAATTTGTTGCAGAGATGTACAGAAAGTCACGTGAACGGAACACATCAGAATTTTTATATTTGCTGCTCTTTTTCTCTTTCTTTCATATTGTTATGAATTCTATTCTATTATTATTATTTTTTTATTTTCTTTATTACACATATTATGTTTGTCTAAATGATAATCTCTCATGCAGGGAAAGCTACAAGGAGTGTTTCCTTTCTAAATAAAGTAAACTATTTACATAAGATACGAAGAGAATATAACATAACAGGATACAATGTGAAACAATAGAATATGGAGTCGAATTGCACATATTTACAAATCATTAGGCTTGTACAAATATTTTTCTAATTTACTCTAAAAATATTGTGATTGTTGTATAACATTTGACGGATTACAAAAAGGTCAGTAGACTTATATCTGGTAATAGTCACTATTGCAGCTACGTACATAATTATTCTTTTTGTCTACAACAAACACTTTGTTTTCTTTAAATATAGTTACACACAAGAGTCAGATATTAATTAACCAAATGCACTTTTTCTGCAGGATGAATACCTTGTTCAGTTGTGCCTTTGGGCAGCTTCCTCAACTCACAGAATAGGAAACATGGTAGACGAATTCACAAAACTATTTCGAAAATGATATAAAAACTCTGATATTTTCCATTCACATGACTTTCTCTACATCTCTATTACAAATTATTGTTAAAACGCTTATGCGTCTATTTACTTCACGCTAATTGAGGAAAATTAGCAGAAACAGTCTTATTACTTGCTTCCTTGTGAGTAGAACCGAAATAAGGGAGTAGCATAGGTTAAAGTGATAGTCAAAAGCTGGTTGCTATGTCACTAAAGTTCCTTTGTTTGTGTGGACACGAGTTCAAAAAAGGTATAAGGTTTTCAAAGCTAAAACAAAACAAACAAACAAAAACAAATAAAATAAAACAGAAATATCTCAAGAGCTCTACGAAAAAATCTAAATGACATAAATGGTGTGTTTTATTGTGATCTACATGTTTTGTGTAGTAAGTTTTTGTCTACCTCCTACGGTTTACCAATTATACAAAATTCAATAAAAAGCATCTAGAATATAGAGGTCTTTAGAGGATATTCCCACAAAATTCAAGATATACATTTAATTTTGCAAGTAAATATCTTAAATATAAGGGATTTGAATCAAAATCGTTAGAGCCATTTTTAAGAAAAACAAAATTTTCGAACATTTTTCTATGTAAAGGGTAGTTAGGGGTGAGAGAACTTTCTTGAAAATGTTCGTGTTGCATGCTTGGAAGATACCAAACTTAAATAGCAAGTTAGTTTTTTATAGCGGTCTTTTTGTTTTTGAGCTATACTGCCCACAAGCACACACACACATAAACACAGACAGATAGATACACACGCGGACATTTTTCTATAAATTATTTTTTTTTGGATTCAGATATTTCCGGCGAATCTTGGTATTGAATTTTTGGATGTATCACAATATCTTCTCTATACATTATGTACATGGTACGTGTAGAGAAAGTAAAAAGTATGTAACTCTAACTAAATCCTAATTTGAAAAGTTACGTTATCGTGCGCCAGAACAGGCAGTTGCAGATCAACACCAACATCGCTTGCTCCCGTCGAGGTTGATGAGAGGAAGTAGCCCAGTTTATGGAAGGGTCTTCATTACTCTGAGCTTGTTTCCAGGGAGAGCTGACCACTCTTCATAGCAGCACGAAAGCACCGCTCTCCGCACAACAAGCCTCAAGAAAATTCAGCAATGGTTTCTGTGGTTGATGTCTTTGCTGCCAAGTATACCAGTTCGTTCCATGGCAAGTGAATGTGACCAGGAATCTATGAACGCTGAAGGGCATCCTGGATGCGTTGGTAGTTTTACACCTCGCAATGTACTTAGGGAATCATAATAATAGTCACTCAAATTTCGACGCCGAACATAGAATATGTTGTATACAGCTCTGTACTATAAATAAATATTACTCTAAAAACAGAATGTATACTGTTCGGTACATTTACGAGGGCTGTAAAAAAAGTAGTGGCAACATGGTCCCCAAATTCACAGGAGAGCTAATAGGATATGGGAGCGATCAGGTAACTAGTGTCGGTGTGTGGTCGGGCTGCCAGTTGAGAGTGTCGTTACTGTGTAGCGTTGAAGGGAACAGTGTCAAGTACACCGCTCTAAAGCAGGTTTACCAAAGGCGATCAGCGTTCGTGGGAAAAATGCATCAGCATGTTATCGAGGATTACGTGAAGCCGTGGCGGGAATGCATTGCCGTACAGGATGGTTGCCAGATGAGTCAAGGCATTTCGTGCAGGTCGGACTGACACTGCTGATTTGCACCGCACAGGTCGGCCGTCCATTCCGCAAGATCAGATTGGTCTCGTTGCCATGGACCATCGATGGGCTGTCCGGGAGTTATCCGTAGAGGTTGGTCTCAGTCATCAAACTGTGTGGCATATCCTGACGAAATGTCTTCACCTGAGGAAAATTGCGTCCCGTTGCGTTCCATAGAAATGGCACTGGCTGGCATCCACCTGGACAGATACCGCAACGAAGGAGATGCATATTGTCGCCATTGATGAGACGTGGGCACGAGCCTATGACTGAAGCGTCAGTCGAATGAATGGCGTCACCACGTTCGCAGGAGCCCAGTCGGGTGAAGCTGACATACGACTACGAGGGGGTTATTCTTATGCATGCTGTGCCTGAGGGACAAACCGTCAACAGTGACTACTATTGCTGATTTCTGGAGCGACGTCTTCGTCCAGCTATGCTGTGCAAACGTCCACAGAAAGTTCGACAGGAGCCCAGTCGGGTGAAGCTGACATACGACTACGAGGGGGCTATTCTTACGCATGCTGTGCCTGAGGGACAAACCGTCAACAGTCACTACTATTGCTGATTTCTGGAGCGACGTCTTCGTCCAGCTATGCTGTGCAAACGTCCACAGAAAGTTCGACAGGAGCCCAGTCGGGTGAAGCTGATGCTGATTGTGGCACACGACCACGAGGGGGCTATTCTTACGCGTGCTGTGCCTGAGGGACAAACCGTCAACAGTCACTACTATTGCTGATTTCTGGAGCGACGTCTTCGTCCAGCTATGCTGTGCAAACGTCCACATTTATTGCGAGACGATCACCCCATAGTGTTGCATGACCACGCACGCTGTCATGTCGCAAACAATGTCCAACTCTTATTGCAACTGTGGCATTGGGAGGTTTTGGAACATCCTCCGTACTCACCAGACACCAGTCCTTGTGACTTCGACCTGTTTCCGAAGTTGAAGGAACCCCTCCGAGGCCGCCGATTTCCTGACGTGGTATCTGTAGTCCGCGCAGTAGGGCGCGGACTACATATTGCCTTGCCACGGCTGCCCTACATTTGGCAAAAGGTCAGGGACTTTGCGGGTGATTACATTGAAGGAATGTACTTGTGAGTTCAATAAATATTGTGTTCTATCATGTTGGTACTACTTCATTTACAGCCCTCGTGTTTCCATCGGTGTATATGTAAATTCGGCCATTGTAATTTGAGAAATATTCTTAAAAAAATGCGAATACTAGACACCGGCATCGGTATGCCGTTGTAAGTAGGTAAGAAAGGGGGTGTACTTGCTAGGCATGAGGGGCGGCTCGAGACCAAGCAATCGGTGGCGCTCCATGTCGTCTGTAGATGGGCAGTTATAAAGCTTGAGTGGTGTAATAAATGTCCTGTGATATCATATTAAACAGAAAATGATAGCAAACTGTTTAATTCATCACTTCGAAATAAGAAACGTCATACTTTGGAATAAAATCGCTTGTCACAATTTGGAAAGCGGTGATAACACAGAAACATATATTTCAATGTTGTTGTACAGTACGTCGATTCTCTGGTCTAAAAACTTTGACTTTTCTTGCAGTTCGCAAAGAAGATGTCTATGAATAGAAAAGTTGGCCAGGGATGACAACCGTTGTTGACAAATTGTACTCCTCAAGTAAGCACTACTTGAGAATTTGCTACACTAGTGGATGGCAGAGATACTACAAGCGAACACAAATTTATAAACGTCCTGAACACCATTTTATGATTTCTAAAGCCTTTAAAACACTAATACCACTATAATCGGTATCTCGCTCATATTGTAGATATTAAGGTTTCTTAAATATGGCTGGATAACACTGAATCAAACTGTTTAGAGCAGATGAAGGAAAATCCCTTAAATTTAGTAATGTCCACCAGAGTTAAACATTTTAATGTTTGCAAATCTTGAATTCTAGCACTGCCTCCTAGAGTTTACAAGCCATGATGTTCGTAAATTTGCTAGGCTGAGAAATCTGCAGAAAGTAAACACGTTGAAGTTCTCGTTTGGATACCGTGGCATGGTATTGTAGATGCCGCTGTCTTTTGACTTGTTACGGTTAGCCCGGGAAGTTCTCGACACTTGGTACGCTTCCTGTCACACACTCCGGCTTACTTATAGCTAATGTGATTCTGAGGTGCGCCTGCGGGCACGTAGCTCACTTTAATCACCTTTTTTTTTGCGTGCCCTTTACACGCTGCAGCATCACACCGGGTCCTCTCTCAGTTACTACAAATATTTCCAACTGGCCCGTTTCAACTCCCCTCGATTCTGGTTCCTTTCTCTCCGCCCATTTGTAAGGCTTTATTTCGTTTTATCTCACGTACGCGCATAAACTTTTGAATCCCTTCCATCTCCATTTCCGCTCAGCATACTTGTTTCATCTTTTTCTTTTCCTCTTCTTATTAGAGACGCTGTAGCTATCCGCTCTCTGTCTGGCAGTCGCGTCTGTAAACAAGCCTCAACAACAACGTTGAAGTTGTATGTTTTAAATTTATTTTCAAATTCAGTAATATTGCAATTACATCACGACTTTTTTTTTTTTTTTTTTTTTTCTCTCTCGTTCACGAATAATATTTCTTGCTATGATAATCAGATAGAAAGCTGGAATAGTAAGTTGCACATAACATGTATTTATAATACATTTTGAAAACTTTCGCGAACTTGCTAATTAAAATCTTTTGAAATATATTTGAGATGCCTAGAAAATGTTCGTGAATGTAAGTCAAATTATGACACCAATGTAAAGTCACAAGGTAGGTAATGTTTCTACATTTTCATTCCCTAAAGAAGAAACAGGGCTTCGTGCTATACCACGGAAACACTGTGTGAGCCAATCACTTTGACGAAAAAGACATAATTATTAATGCAAACTGGAAACAAGAAAACTTGCGTTGCAATTCCCTAAGTTAAAAGAAAGTGCAGTACCCTGTAAGTTCCAGAATTTGCCATCATACGTAAGCAGCACTATTCCAACAGAAAGAAGAGATCCTGATTCCAGGAGAGAGGACATTACAAGAAATGAAGTTAAAAAGTTGGAGCTCGAGAAACAAGATACAGTGAATAATTTTCAAATATTTGTGAATATTTTCGCTGCAAATTTTTGGGGTGTGAGCCTTGTATTGGTCTGTTAAGAGAGGGAAAGGGAGCAGATGACTATAATGAGGAGGACTTTCAGTTGTGGGCGTCTTCTTTCATGTTGCTGCCACTCCTCAGACCTAGCAAGTAAATTCCTTACAGTAGGTAATCAAAGAAGCATTTTTACTTACCATGCAGAGCAACGGTGTTTATGGTGATATTGATGGGTGCATCTGAGAAATTAGTTTGTAAACATTATCTTAAATAATGATACTGTGTAAACAACAATGGTGTAGGACAGATGCCGTCGTCTGCTAGCTAAGCCACGCTTAGTCAACATAAGATACCCTGAGAATACAACATATGCTGAATATAACGTTGCCAACCTAAACAGTAAAAAAGTTACCACTATTATTAAAACTGTACAATTTACCTGCATTTTACTGAAATAAGTTTGTAGTGAATAAAGTAGATGCATACAAATAACGCAGCACGTTCTCATTGTTTTTGAGCCACATTGTTGAAGCACTTTACGACAGTAAATGTGTAGTGAAGACAACATGATGAAATCTCTGGCTCAAACGTTAATGTGTGTCACCTTTCCACCTCATTTACATTGGGTACTGGTCAGCTCTGACGTTGAACATATCTTCAGCGTCTCCTAAAAATAAACTCTTGTAGATATGATGTGAAGAGTGCGTCACTTGTGCCATACTGTCGTCTAATTTTACTTTTTAATCGCATCCACGTATTTTCCATATTTTGTGTGTGGATGGAATCGTCTTCGGGGTCGACAAAACGTTCCTCGTGAATTATTACATCATGTATTTAGATGCCATTTTGGATGTTTTCTATATTGGCGTAGGAGGCCCATCCATCGGAAATGATTTGTGTCCCCCGGCAAGATATGCTCCCGTATCAATGGTTCCAGGGTACTTCCACAAGAAAGCATTTCCCGGTGCCCCTCTCTATGCCGCCGAATACCCAATGACCCTCACGGCGCATTCCCCTGTGGTATTTGCGGTTAAAAAAGTTTGTTTCGTCAATTCACGGTTATAGGCTCATTATTGTCATCCAGTATTATTGCTCTTCCAGCCACCACTCTGCTTCTTCCCTCACCGCAGTGTGCTAATTCGCTTCCCTCCTCGTCTTATGTTGCGGATCTTCGAATGCCCAGGAATAAACCATAAAAATCAGCTGCTCCAGCCTGAGTTTGCTCATCGAGAAGAACGATCCGTCCTCCTGTTGCAAGAAGTACATGACGGTCATTGCGCACATGGCTCCTGGCAATTCTCACACGCCTTGCTGTTACAGATCAATCTCCTCTCGGTTGAGAATGTCGCCTTCAGGGACAATAGACAACTTCCTCTGAGCCATTATCCAAGAAAAACATTGGTTTGCAGAATATCTGGAGAAGAGTAAGGCGCTTGTGATTGGCTACCATCCTTTGACGTCACTCAGGAGGGGTGAATTATAGCATTTAAAGAATAGGAATACAAGGTTGACTTTCCCAAACAGAAGGATTGGAAAAACAACGAAGAGGGGTGGTGGACACCTCCCCCCCTCTTCTAGAACGCCCTGTTACCGTAAAAATAACACATGTCAATGTGATTCTTGCTCGGTATTCTTTGAATTTCTCTAATATTTGGCTACGTAACCAATGGTATTGCATTCCGTCCAGAAATCACATAAAAGAGTTCACCGTATAGGTATACTAATTTTGAGATTCATGAATAAGAGGTTCACTTTTAGGAAACACGCGCCCCGTGATGTGTGTAGATGAACAGAACAAGTGAGAAATGAAATTTAGGAGTACTACAATTCTAATATTTCATTTGCAACGTTCTTACTTTCTCTACCACCAACACAATAGGTACAGAAAATATTGCATTCCATCCAAAAATTGGAAATTCACAGGGGACATATCTTTTGAGGCCCCGTTAATTAAAAAAAAAATTCCCGTGCGTACGCGTGAGCCTTTAAACAGCAGAGATATTAAGTTAAATTCCACAATTGGTATTTAAATTCCCTCATGTTCCAAAAGTGATCATGATGGTGTTCTAGCAAATCGGCAGTTAGTCACTGCGTGGAAAGTGTTCCCGAAATTTTGATTTTCTGAAAAATGGTTGTACGGTTTCCAATGAAATAGCATCTTTTTGAATATTGTACAAGACGCAGTTAAAGCCGTGGTCATAAATGGAACTAATGACATTATTGCTGCTTATCGTCAACGTTTAGAGTAGGTCTCGTTGTTTTCGCTTGCCTCCAGAAGACGAATAGCTCTCACACTCCTCACTTATTTCAAAAGCATTTCTTCATTTACCGTCCAATATAACCCCTCGCTAAAACCTTAAACTTAGAAAGAGAGAGAAAATCAATCACTACATGCTTTTTATTGTTTTGTGGTTTTTCATCATTATCGCACATTTTTTTAGTGTACATATTCATTACTTAATATAAAATGATCATTATTTGAAGCTAAAAATGTGCCGGTAGCATGTATGTTACAGCATAAAGTTAACAACTTGGGTTGCTATACTTCGCGAAGTCTTGTACACTTTTTAGGGTTATGTGGTGTGTGAAAGGCTTGATGAAACACCAGAGAATGACCATCACTGTGGTTTAAACCTGTCTTGCAATTCATAAAGAAGCCAAGTACCGTTGATGTTACACAGGATGCACGGGGTTCGATTCCCGGCTGGGGCGGGGAATTTTTCTCTATCCCCCACAGAGTCTGGAAGTTTGTATGTGAGTGCGCGTGTTTGAGTAAAACAAATTGATTAAGACCAACGTAAAAGAAGAACCTACTGACAACGAGTTGTTTCAAGTGGAAGCCCCCGACATGTTCAAGGGGGCAATGCAGCCGTTCTGTGTACAACTTAAAGTGATGCATCTGTAAAATCCACAATATGTAATATATCCTATCCAAATGTATGCACAATGATAGTAGATATTACTATCAAAATTACGCGATTGTTAAAACAATAATAATTGTATACTATCAAAACTCAGTGTTGCTCTAAAACATTCAGTTTTACATAATATACAATCACATCTATCATGATTAGCGGTGACAAATTATTACTTTTCGTAATTTCCAGAAGTAGTAATCTTTCAAAATTTGATAATTTATTACTAACACTGGGCGCATAGATTCGAAAAAGTTTTTAACATATTAGTCAAAATTTACAGCATGTGTAACATTTTCAGTATGGAAACATAACTTTCTCTAGCTGTTACACACACGGAACGTTATTATTTTATCTACGTATGTAATGGAGATAAACATTATTACTTGCTTCCTTGTAGGTAGAAGGGAACTAGGCGATACATACAATATTCTAGCCAAATATTTTAAAGGCGGTCGATATGTCAAACAATTGAGGTTCGGTTTCTTTTGTATGGTCCCGTTTCAGAAAACCAATAACAATAGACATCTGGAAAGCGGCCAAGTCTACAAGAAAACCGTACATGACATTAACATCTACATTTTTTGTGTGGTACGATCTTATGGTATAACAACAGTTAGTGAAAATTCTGCAAAACTCATCTTGAATAACAAGGTTTTCAGAGACTATACTTTGCAAATTCAAAATATAATTTCTTTATCTAAATATCTTTAATATACAGTATTAAAACTAAATATTGAGCCATTTTTGAGAAAATCAAAATGTTCGAAAATTTTTCCATGTAAAGGTTAGTTAAGGGAGGGGGGGTTTCCTGGAAATCTCCGTGTCGCATTCTTGGAAGATAATCAAGCTTAAATACCAAGTGTAGTATTTAAGGGTATTTTTGTTTTTGAGTTATGCTGTCCACAGACACGCACACACACGCAGACCTTTTTTTTTTCTCAAAATATTTTTTTTTTTATTGCAAACAGCGGACCCTAAAACATATCTTTCCGGTTAAATTTCGATATGTAATATTTGGGTAGAATACAATACTTCCTCTATACGCTATGTGCAGAGAAAGTAGAGAAGTAAAACGTGTAGAGAAATTAAAACGATTGAAATCATTACATGATTTTAAAGGAAAAGAAAATGTAATTGCAGAAATATCTTATATCACATTTGGAGATATTTAGACTATATTAGGGTATTTTTAGAATAACAAATCACTGCTAATAATCTAAAGAAGCACTAAACACACACACACATATATTATAGTCATGAATGAAGTATATACCAGTTACAATGTGTATAGGTATATCCCTGTGTATATGTTAGAGAGAGAGAAACTTAGAGCATACATTAACATGAGACACTGTTTGTAGAAATGACGGTGAGAAAGAGAGAGAGAAACTTAGAGCATACATTAACATGAGACACTGTTTGTAGAAATGACGGTGAGAGAGAGAGAGAGAAACTTAGAGCATACATTAACATGAGACACTGTTTGTAGAAATGACGGTGAGAGAGAGAGAGAAAGAAACTTAGAGCATACATTAACATGAGACACTGTTTGTAGAAATGACGGTGAGAAAGAGAGAGAGAAACTTAGAGCATACATTAACATGAGACACTGTTTGTAGAAATGACGGTGAGAAAGAGAGAGAGAGAAACTTAGAGCATACATTAACATGAGACACTGTTTGTAGAAATGACGGTGAGAAAGAGAGAGAGAAACTTAGAGCATACATTAACAAGAGACACTTTATTTAAAAATGTTGGTGTGAGAGATAAAGAGCGAGAGAAACTTAGAGCATGCATTAACAAGAGGCTCTGTTTAAAGAAATGACGGTGAGAGAGAGATAGAGAAACTTAGAGCATACATTAACAAGAGACACTGTTTGTAGAAATGACGGTGAGAGAGAGAAACCTAGAGCATACATTAACAAGCCACACTGTTTGTAGAAATGACGGTGAGAGAGAGAAACTTAGAGCATACACTAACAACAGACACTTTTTGTAGAAATGACGGTGAGAGAGATAAACCTAGAGCATACATTAACAGGAGACACTGTTGGTAGAAATGACGGAGAGAGAGAGAGAGAGAGAGAAACCTAGAGCATACATTAACAAGAGATCCTGTTTGTAGAAATTAGGGTGAGAGAGAGAGACATAGAGTATACACAGGTTCAAACCCGGCGGAGGAACGATGGGTTTTTTCGGGCGTAAAAATCCTTAACATTGCTGTCTTCGGAAGGGAAGTAAAGCCGTGGGTCCCGTGTCGTAGGTTTACGGCACGTAAAAGAATCTCAAGCCTGATAAGAGAGGCCTCAAGCAAAATTAAGCGATTTTCACGCCCAATTTAGAATGGGACGCTGAGAACCTAAGCAGTTAAAGAGCGTCCATAAATAATTCATTTCATTTTTAGAGTATACATTAACAAGAGACACTGTTTGTAGAAATGACAGCGAGAGAGAGAGAGAGAGAGAGAAACTTAGAGCATACATTAACAATTGACACTGTTTGTAGAAATGGCGCTGAGAGAGAGAGAGAAACTTAGAGCATACATTATCAAGAGACACTGTTTGTAGAAATGACGGTGAGAGAGAGAAACTTAGAGCATACATTAACAATTGACACTGTTTGTAGAAATGACGGTGAGAGAGAGAGAGAAACTTAGAGCATACATTATCAAGAGACACTGTTTGTAGAAATGACGGAGAGAGAGAGAGAGAGAGAGAAACACTTAGAGCATACATTAACAATTGACACTTTTTGTAGAAATGACGGTGAGAGAGAGAGAGAGAGAGAGAGAGAGAAGCATAGAGGATACATTAACAAGAGACACTGTTTGTAGAAATGACGGTAAGAGAGAGAGAAATTTAGAGCATACATTAACAAGAGACACTGTTTGTACAAATGACGGTGAGAGAGAGAGAGAGAGAGAGAGGTTTAGAGGATACATTAACAAGAGACACTGTTTGTAGAAATGACGGAGAGGGAGAGAGAGAGAGAAACTTAGAGCATACATTAACAAGAGACACTGTTTGTAGAAATGACGGTGAGAGAGAGAGACTTAGAGCATACATTAACAAGAGACACTGTTTGTAGAAATGACGGTGAGAGAGAGAAACCTAGAGCATACATTAACAAGAGACACTGTTTGTAGAAATGACGGTGAGAGAGAGAGAGACTTAGAGCATACATTAACAAGGTACACTGTAGAAATGACGGTGAGAGCGAGAAATTTAGAATGTTAATTATAAAGAGACACTGTTTGTAGAAATGACGGTGAGAGGGAGAGAGCGAAAGAAAATTAGAGCATAATTTAACAAGAGACGCCGTTTTTAGAAATGACGGTGAGAAAGAGAATATTAGAGCATACATTAACAAGAGGCACTGTTTGTAGAAATGACGGTGAGACAGAGACAGAGAGAAACATAGAGCATACATTAACAAGAGACACTGTTTGTAGAAATGACGGTGAGAGAGAGAGACTTAGAGCATACATTAACAAGGTACACTGTTTGTAGAAATGAAGGTGAGAGCGAGAAATTTAGAGTATTAATTATAAAGAGACACTGTTTGTAGAAATGACGGTGAGAGAGAGAGAGCGACAGAAACTTAGAGCATACATTAACAAGGGTCGCCGTTTTTAGAAATGACGGCGAGAGAGAGAATATTAGAGCATACATTAACAAGAGGCACTGTTTGTAGAAATGACTGTGAGACAGAGAGAGAGAGAAACATAGAGCATACATTAACGAGAGACACTGTTTGTAGAAATGACAGTGACAGAGAGAGAGCGAGAGAAACTTAGAGCATACATTAATAAGAGACACTGTTTGTAGAAATGACGGTGAGAGAGAGAAAAACCTAGAGCATACATTAACAAGAGACTCTGTTTGTAGAAATGACGGTGAGAGAGAGAGAAACCAAGAGCATAAATTAACAAGAGACACTGTTTGTAGAAAGGACGGTAAGAGAGAGAGAGAGAGAGAGAGAGAGAAACTTAGAGCATACATTAACAAGAGGCACTGCTGGTAGAAAAGACGATGAGAGAGAGAGAAATTTATAGCATACATTAACAAGAGACACTGTTTGTAGAAATGACGATGAGAGAGAAAGAAACTTAGAGCATACATTAACAAGAGACACTATTTGTAGAAATGACGGTGAGAAAGAGAGAAACTTAGAGCATACATTAACAAGAGACACTGTTTGTAGAATTGGCGGTGAGAGAGAGAGAAAGATAGCGAGAGCAACTTAGAGCACACATTAACAAGAGACACTGTTTGTAGAATTGACGGTGAGAGAGAGAGAGAGAGAGAGAGAGAGAGAGATAGAGAGCGAGAGAAACTTAGAGCATACATTAACAAGAGACACTGTTTGTAGAAATGACGGTGAGAGGGAGAGAAACTTAGAGCATACATTAACAAGAGACTCTGTTTGTAGAAATGACGGGGAGAGAGAAAGAAACTTAGAGCATACATTAACAAGAGACACTGTTTGTAGGAATGACGGTGAGAGAGAGAGAGACTTAGAACATACATTAACAAGAGACACCATTTGTAGGAATGACGGTGAGAGAGAGAGAAACTTAGAGTATACATTGACAAGAGACTGTATGTAGAAATGACGGTGAGAGAGAGAAACTTAGAGCATACATTAGCAAGAGACACTGTTTATAGAAATGACGGTGAGAAAGAGAGAGATAAACTTAGAACATATATTAACAAGAGACGCTGTTTATAGTAATCACGGTGAGAGAGAGAGAGAGAGAGAGAGAGAGAGAGAGAGAAACTTAGAGCATACAATAACATGAGGTACTGTTTGTAGAAATGACGGTGTGAGAGAGACAGAAAGTTAGAGCATGCATTAACAAGAGATCTGTTTAAAGAAATGACGGTGTGTGAGAGAGAGAGAAACTTAGAGCATACATTAACAAGAGACACTTTATTTAAAAATGTTGGTGTGAGAGATAAAGAGCGAGAGAAACTTAGAGCATGCATTAACAAGAGGCTCTGTTTAAAGAAATGACGGTGAGAGAGAGATAGAGAAACTTAGAGCATACATTAACAAGAGACACTGTTTGTAGAAATGACGGTGAGAGAGAGAAACCTAGAGCATACATTAACAAGCCACACTGTTTGTAGAAATGACGGTGAGAGAGAGAAACTTAGAGCATACACTAACAACAGACACTTTTTGTAGAAATGACGGTGAGAGAGATAAACCTAGAGCATACATTAACAGGAGTCACTGTTTGTAGAAATGACGGAGAGAGAGAGAGAGAGAGAGAGAGAGAAACCTAGAGCATACATTAACAAGAGATCCTGTTTGTAGAAATTAGGGTGAGAGAGAGAGACATAGAGTATACACAGGTTCAAACCCGGCGGAGGAACGATGGGTTTTTTCGGGCGTAAAAATCCTTAACATTGCTGTCTTCGGAAGGGAAGTAAAGCCGTGGGTCCCGTGTCGTAGGTTTACGGCACGTAAAAGAATCTCAAGCCTGATAAGAGAGGCCTCAAGCAAAATTAAGCGATTTTCACGCCCAATTTAGAATGGGACGCTGAGAACCTAAGCAGTTAAAGAGCGTCCATAAATAATTCATTTCATTTTTAGAGTATACATTAACAAGAGACACTGTTTGTAGAAATGACAGCGAGAGAGAGAGAGAGAGAGAGAGAGAAACTTAGAGCATACATTAACAAGAGACACTGTTTGTAGAAATGACAGCGAGAGAGAGAGAGAGAGAGAGAGAGAAACTTAGAGCATACATTAACAATTGACACTGTAGAAATGACGCTGAGAGAGAGAGAGAAACTTAGAGCATACATTATCAAGAGACACTGTTTGTAGAAATGATGGTGAGAGAGAGAAACTTAGAGCATACATTAACAATTGACACTGTTTGTAGAAATGACGGCGAGAGAGAGAGAGAAACTTAGAGCATACATTATCAAGAGACACTGTTTGTAGAAATGACGGAGAGAGAGAGAGAGAGAGAGAGAGAGAAACACTTAGAGCATACATTAACAATTGACACTTTTTGTAGAAATGACGGTGAGAGAGAGAGAGAGAGAGAGAGAGAGAGAGAGAGAGAGAGAGAAGCATAGAGCATACATTAACAAGAGACACTGTTTGTAGAAATGACGGTAAGAGAGAGAGAAATTTAGAGCATACATTAACAAGAGACACTGTTTGTACAAATGACGGTGAGAGAGAGAGAGAGAGAGAGAGAGGTTTAGAGGATACATTAACAAGAGACACTGTTTGTAGAAATGACGGAGAGGGAGAGAGAGAGAGAAACTTAGAGCATACATTAACAAGAGACACTGTTTGTAGAAATGACGGTGAGAGAGAGAGACTTAGAGCATACATTAACAAGAGACACTGTTTGTAGAAATGACGGTGAGAGAGAGAAACTTAGAGCATACATTAACAAGAGACACTGTTTGTAGAAATGACGGTGAGAGAGAGAGAGACTTAGAGCATACATTAACAAGGTACACTGTAGAAATGACGGTGAGAGCGAGAAATTTAGAATGTTAATTATAAAGAGACACTGTTTGTAGAAATGACGGTGAGAGGGAGAGAGCGACAGAAACTTAGAGCATAATTTAACAAGAGACGCCGTTTTTAGAAATGACGGTGAGAAAGAGAATATTAGAGCATACATTAACAAGAGGCACTGTTTGTAGAAATGACTGTGAGACAGAGAGAGAGAGAAACATAGAGCATACATTAACGAGCGACACTGTTTGTAGAAATGACAGTGACAGAGAGAGAGCGAGAGAAACTTAGAGCATACATTAATAAGAGACACTGTTTGTAGAAATGACGGTGAGAGAGAGAAAAACCTAGAGCATACATTAACAAGAGACTCTGTTTGTAGAAATGACGGTGAGAAAGAGAGAAACCAAGAGCATAAATTAACAAGAGACACTGTTTGTAGAAAGGACGGTAAGAGAGAGAGAGAGAGAGAGAGAGAGAGAGAGAGAGAGAAACTTAGAGCATACATTAACAAGAGGCACTGCTGGTAGAAAAGACGATGAGAGAGAGAGAAATTTATAGCATACATTAACAAGAGACACTGTTTGTAGAAATGACGATGAGAGAGAAAGAAACTTAGAGCATACATTAACAAGAGACACTATTTGTAGAAATGACGGTGAGAAAGAGAGAAACTTAGAGCATACATTAACAAGAGACACTGTTTGTAGAATTGGCGGTGAGAGAGAGAGAAAGATAGCGAGAGCAACTTAGAGCACACATTAACAAGAGACACTGTTTGTAGAATTGACGGTGAGAGAGAGAGAGAGATAGAGAGCGAGAGAAACTTACAGCATACATTAACAAGAGACACTGTTTGTAGAAATGACGGTGAGAGGGAGAGAAACTTAGAGCATACATTAACAAGAGACACTGTTTGTAGAAACGACGGTGAGAGAGAGAGAGAAACTTAGAGCATACATTAGTAAGAGACACTGTTTGTAGAAATGACGGTGAGAGAGAGAGAGAGATAAACTTAGAACATACATTAACAAGAGTCACCGTTTGTAGAAATGACGGTGAGAGAAAGTGAGAAAACCTAGAGCATACATTAACAAGAGACACTCTTTGTAGAAATGACGCTGAGAGGGAGAGAAAGAGACTTAGAGCATACATTTAAACCATGAGCATACATTAACAAGAGCCACTGTTTGTAGAACTGACGGTGAGAGGGAGAGAAAGAGACTTAGAGCATACATTTAAACCAAGAGCATATATTAACAAGAGACACTGTTTGTAGAAATGACGGTGAGAGAGAGAGAAAAACTTAGAACATGCATTAAAAAGAGACACTGTTTGTAAAATGACGGTGAGAGACAGAGAGAGACAGAGAGAGAGAGCGAGACAGAGAAAATTAGATCATACATTAACAACAGACACTGATTGTAGAAATGACGATGAGGAAGAGAGAGAAACATAGAGCATACATTAACAAGAGACACTGTTTGTAGAAGTGACTGTGAGAGAGAGACAAACTTAGAGCATACATTAACAAGAGACTCATTTTGTAGAAATGAGGGTGAGAGAGAGATAGAAACTTAGAGCATACATTAACAAGAGACACTGTTTGTAGAAATGACGATGAGAGGGGGAGAGAGACAAAATTAGAGCATACATTAACAAGAGACACTGTTTGTAGAAATGACGGTAAGAGAGAGAGAGAGAGAGAGAGAGAGAGAGAGAGAGCGAGAATCTAGAGCATTCATTAACAAGAGGTACTGTTTGTAGAAATGACGGTAAGAGAGAGAGAGAGAGAGAGAGAACCTAGAGCATACATTAACAAAACACACTGTTTGTAGAAATGACGGTGAGAGAGAGGGAGAATTAGAGAATACATTAACAACAGACACTGTTTGTAGAAATGACGGTAAGAGAGAGAGAGAGAGAGCGAGAACCTAGAGCATACATTAACAAGAGGTACTGTTTGTAGAAATCACGGTAAGAGAGAGAGAGAGAGAGAGAGAACCTAGAGCATACATTAACAAGAGACACTGTCTGTAGAAATGACGGTAAGAGAGAGAGAGAACCTAGAGCATACATTAACAAGAGACACTGTTTGTAGAAATCACGGTAAGAGAGAGAGAGAGGGAGAGAGAGAGAGAGAGAGAACCTAGAGCATACATTAACAAGAGACACTGTCTGTAGAAATGACGGTAAGAGAGAGAGAGAACCTAGAGCATACATTAACAAGAGACACTGTTTGTAGAAATGACGGTAAGAGAGAGAGAAATTTAGAGCATACATTAACAAGAGACGCTGTTTGTACATATGACGGTGAGAGAGAGAGAGAGAGAGAGAGAGAGAGAGAGGTTTAGAGGATACATTAACAAGAGACACTGTTTGTAGAAATGACGGAGAGGGAGAGATAGAGAGAAACTTAGAGCATATATTAACAAGAGACACTGTTTGTAGAAATGACGGTGAGAGAGAGAGACTTAGAGCATACATTAACAAGAGACACTGTTTGTAGAAATGACGGTGAGAGAGAGAAACTTAGAGCATACATTAACAAGAGAAACGTGTTTGTAGAAATGACGGTGAGAGAGAGAGAGAACCTTAGAGCATACATTAACAAGGTACACTGTAGAAATGACGGTGAGAGCGAGAAATTTAGAATGTTAATTATAAAGAGACACTGTTTGTAGAAATGACGGTGAGAGGGAGAGAGCGACAGAAACTTAGAGCATAATTTAACAAGAGACGCCGTTTTTAGAAATGACGGTCAGAAAGAGAATATTAGAGCATACATTAACAAGAGGCATTGTTTGTAGAAATGACGGTGAGGCAGAGACAGAGAGAAACATAGAGCATACATTAACAAGAGGCACTTTTTGTAGAAATGACGGTGAGAGAGAGAGAGAGACTTAGAGCATACATTAACAAGGTACACTGTTTGTAGAAATGACTGTGAGAGCGAGAAATTTAGAGTATTCATTATAAAGAGACACTGTTTGTAGAAATGACGGTGAGAGAGAGAGAGCGACAGAAACTTAGAGCATACATTAACAAGGGACGCCGTTTTTAGAAATGACGGTGAGAGAGAGAATATTAGAGCATACATTAACAAGAGGCACTGTTTGTAGAACTGACGGTGAGACAGAGAGAGAGAGAAACATAGAGAATACATTAACGATAGACACTTTGTAGAAATGACAGTGACAGAGAGAGAGCGAGAGAAACTTAGAGCATACATTAATAAGAGACACTGTTTGTAGAAATGACGGTGAGAGAGAGAAAAACCTAGCGCATACATTAACAAGAGATCTGTTTGTAGAAATGACGGTGAGAGAGAGAGAAACCAAGAGCATAAATTAACAAGAGACACTGTTTGTAGAAAGGACGGTAAGAGAGAGAGAGAGAGAGAGAGAGAGAGAGAGAGAAACTTAGAGCATACATTAACAAGAGGCACTGCTGGTAGAAAAGACGATGACAGAGAGAGAGAAATTTATAGCATACATTAACAAGAGACACTGTTTGTAGAAATGACGATGAGAGAGAAAGAAACTTAGAGCATACATTAACAAGAGACACTATTTGTAGAAATGACGGTGAGAAAGAGAGAAACTTAGAGCATACATTAACAAGAGACACTGTTTGTAGAATTGACGGTGAGAGAGAGAGAAAGATAGCGAAAGCAACTTAGAGCACACATTAACAAGAGACACTGTTTGTAGAATTGACGGTGAGAGAGAGAGAGAGAGAGAGAGAGAGAGAGAGATAGAGAGCGAGAGAAACTTACAGCATACATTAACAAGAGACACTGTTTGTAGAAATGACGGTGAGAGGGAGAGAAACTTAGAGCATACATTAACAAGAGACACTGTTTGTAGAAACGACGGTGAGAGAGAGAGAGAAACTTAGAGCATACATTAGTAGGAGACACTGTTTGTAGAAATGACGGTGAGAGAGAGAGAGAGAGAGAGAGATAGAGAGAGATAAACTTAGAACATACATTAACAAGAGTCACCGTTTGTAGAAATGACGGTGAGAGAAAGTGAGAAAACCTAGAACATACAGTAACAAGAGACACTCTTTGTAGAAATGACGGTGAGAGGGAGAGAAAGAGACTTAGAGCATACATTTAAACCATGAGCATACATTAACAAGAGACACTGTTTGTAGAAATGACGGTGAGAGGGAGACAAAGAGACTTAGAGCATACATTTAAACCAAGAGCATACATTCACAAGAGACACTGTTTGTAGAAATGACGGTGAGAGGGAGAGAAAGAGACTTAGAGCATACATTTAAACCAAGAGCATACATTAACAAGAGACACTGTTTGTAGAAATGACGGTGAGAGAGAGAGAAAACTTAGAACATGCATTAAAAAGAGACACTGTTTGTAAAATGACGGTGAGAGACAGAGAGTGACAGAGAGAGAGAGAGAGAGAGAGCGAGACAGAGAAAATTAGATCATACATTAACAACAGACACTGATTGTAGAAATGACGATGAGGAAGAGAGAGAAACATAGAGCATACATTAACAAGAGACACTGTTTGTAGAAGTGACTGTGAGAGAGAGACAAACTTAGAGCATACATTAACAAGAGACTCAGTTTGTAGAAATGAGGGTGAGAGAGAGATAGAAACTTAGAGCATACATTAACAAGAGTCACTGTTTGTAGAAATGACGATGAGAGGGGGAGAGAGACAAAATTAGAGCATACATTAACAAGAGACACTGTTTGTAGAAATGACGGTAAGAGAGAGAGAGAGCAAGAACCTAGAGCATACATTAACAAGAGGTACTGTTTGTAGAAATGACGGTAAGAGAGAGAGAGAGAGAGAGAGAGAGAGAGAGAGTTAACCTATAGCATACATTAACAAGAGACACTGTCTCTAGAAATGACGGTAAGAGAGAGAGAGAACCTAGAGCATACATTAACAAGAGACACTGTTTGTAGAAATGACGGTAAGAGAGAGATAGAGAGAGAGAGAGCGAGAACTTAGAGCATACATTAACAAGAGGTACTGTTTGTAGAAATGACGATAAGAGAGAGAGAGAGAGAGAGAGAGAGAGAACCTAGAGCATACATTAACAAGAGACACTGTTTGTAGAAATAACGGCGAGAGGGAGAGAAGGAGACTTAGAGCATACATTAAAACCAAGAGCATACATTAAGAAAAGACACTGTTTGTAAAAATGACGGTGAGAGAGAGAAAAAGAGACTTAGAGAATACAATAACAAGAGAAACTTTTTGTAGAAATGACGGTGAGAGAGAGAGAGAGAGAGAGAAAAACTTAGAGCATGCATTAACAAGAGACACTGTTTGTAGAAATGACGGTGAGAGAGAGAGAGGGAAACTTAGAACATACATAAAAAAGAGACACTGTTTGTAGAAATGACGGTGAGAGAGAGAGAGCGACAGAAACTTAGAGCATACATTAACAAGGGACGCCGTTTTTAGAAATGACGGTGAGAGAGAGAATATTAGAGCATACATTAACAAGAGGCACTGTTTGTAGAAATGACGGTGAGACAGAGAGAGAGAGAAACATAGAGAATACATTAACGAGAGACACTGTTTGTAGAAATGACAGTGACAGAGAGAGAGCGAGAGAAACTTAGAGCATACATTAATAAGAGACACTGTTTGTAGAAATGACGGTGAGAGAGAGAAAAACCTAGCGCAGACATTAACAAGAGACTCTGTTTGTAGAAATGACGGTGAGAGAGAGGAAACCAAGAGCATAAATTAACAAGAGACACTGTTTGTAGAAAGGACGGTAAGAGAGAGAGAGAGAGAGAAACTTAGAGCATACATTAACAAGAGGCACTGCTGGTAGAAAAGACGATGAGAGAGAGAGAGAGAAATTTATAGCATACATTAACAAGAGACACTGTTTGTAGAAATGACGATGAGAGAGAAAGAAACTTAGAGCATACATTAACAAGAGACACTATTTGTAGAAATGACGGTGAGAAAGAGAGAAACTTAGAGCATACATTAACAAGAGACACTGTTTGTAGAATTGACGGTGAGAGAGAGAGAAAGATAGCGAAAGCAACTTAGAGCACACATTAACAAGAGACACTGTTTGTAGAATTGACGGTGAGAGAGAGATAGAGAGCGAGAGAAACTTACAGCATACATTAACAAGAGACACTGTTTGTAGAAATGACGGTGAGAGGGAGAGAAACTTAGAGCATACATTAACAAGAGACACTGTTTGTAGAAACGACGGTGAGAGAGAGAGAGAAACTTAGAGCATACATTAGTAGGAGACACTGTTTGTAGAAATGACGGTGAGAGAGAGAGAGAGAGAGAGAGAAAGAGATAGAGAGAGATAAACTTAGAACATACATTAACAAGAGTCACCGTTTGTAGAAATGACGGTGAGAGAAAGTGAGAAAACCTAGAACATACAGTAACAAGAGACACTCTTTGTAGAAATGACGGTGAGAGGGAGAGAAAGAGACTTAGAGCATACATTAACAAGAGACACTGTTTGTAGAAATGACGGTGAGAGGGAGAGAAAGAGACTTAGAGCATACATTTAAACCAAGAGCATACATTAACAAGAGACACTGTTTGTAGAAATGACGGTGAGAGGGAGAGAAAGAGACTTAGAGCATACATTTAAACCAAGAGCATACATTAACAAGAGACACTGTTTGTAGAAATAACGGTGAGAGAGAGAGAAAACTTAGAACATGCATTAAAAAGAGACACTGTTTGTAAAATGACGGTGAGAGACAGAGAGAGACAGAGAGAGAGAGAGAGAGAGAGAGCGAGACAGAGAAAATTAGATCATACATTAACAACAGACACTGATTGTAGAAATGACGATGAGGAAGAGAGACAAACATAGAGCATACATTAACAAGAGACACTGTTTGTAGAAGTGACTGTGAGAGAGAGACAAACTTAGAGCATACATTAACAAGAGACTCAGTTTGTAGAAATGAGGTTGAGAGAGAGATAGAAACTTAGAGCATACATTAACAAGAGACACTGTTTGTAGAAATGACGATGAGAGGGGGAGAGAGACAAAATTAGAGCATACATTAACAAGAGACACTGTTTGTAGAAATGACGGTAAGAGAGAGAGAGAGAGAGCGAGAACCTACAGCATACATTAACAAGAGGTACTGTTTGTAGAAATGACGGTAAGAGAGAGAGAGAGAGAGAGAGAGAACCTAGAGCATACATTAACAAGAGACACTGTCTGTAGAAATGACGGTAAGAGAGAGAGAGAGAACCTAGAGCATACATTAACAAGAGACACTGTTTGTAGAAATGACGGTAAGAGAGAGAGAGAGAGAGAGAGCGAGAACTTAGAGCATACATTAACAAGAGGTACTGTTTGTAGAAATGACGATAAGAGAGAGAGAGAGAGAGAGAGAGAGAACCTAGAGCATACATTAACAAGAGACACTGTTTGTAGAAATAACGGCGAGAGGGAGAGAAGGAGACTTAGAGCATACATTAAAACCAAGAGCATACATTAAGAAGAGACACTGTTTGTAAAAATGACGGTGAGAGAGAGAAAGAGAGACTTAGAGAATACAATAACAAGAGAAACTTTTTGTAGAAATGACGGTGAGAGAGAGAGAGAGAAAAACTTAGAGCATGCATTAACAAGAGACACTGTTTGTAGAAATGACGGTGAGAGAGAGAGAGAGGGAAACTTAGAACATACATAAAAAAGAGACACTGTTTGTAGAAATGACGGTGAGAGACAGAGAGAGCGAGACAGAGAAAATTAGATCATACATTAACAACAGACACTGATTGTAGAAATGACGATGAGGAATAGAGAGAAATATAGAGCATACATTAACAAGAGACACTGTAGAAGTGACTGTGAGAGAGAGGGAGACTTAGAGCATACATTAACAAGAGACACTGTTTGTAGAAATGACTGTGAGAGAGAGGGAGACTTAGAGCATACAATATCAAGAGACACTGTTTGTAGAAATGACGGTGAGAGAGACAGAGAAACCTAGAGCATAAATTAACAAGAGACACTGTTTGTAGAAGTGACTGTGAGAGAGAGATAAACTTAGAGCATACATTAACAAGAGACACTGTTTGTAGAAATGACTGTGAGAGAGAGGGAGACTTAGAGCATACATTATCAAGAGACACTGTTTGTAGAAATGACGGTGAGAGAGACAGAGAAACCTAGAGCATAAATTAACAAGAGACACTGTTTGTAGAAATCACGTTGAGATAGAGAGAGAGAGAAACTTAGATCATACCTTAACAAGAGACTCTGTTTGTAGAAATGACGGTGACAGAGAGAGAGAGAGAGAGAGAGAGAGAGAGAGAGAGAGAGAGAAACTTAGAGCATACGTTAAGAAGGGACACTGTTTTTAGAAATGACGGTGAGAGAGAGAGAGAGAGAGAGAGAGAAACTTAGAGCATACATTAACAAGAGACACTGTTTGTAGAAATGACGGTGAGAGGGAGGAAGCTTAGAGCATACATTAACAAGAGAAACTGTTTGTAGAAACGACGGTGAGAGAGAGAGATAAACTTAGAACATACATTAACAAGAGACACTGTTTGTAGAAATGACGGTGAGAGAGAGTGAGAAAACATAGAGCTTACATTAACAAGAGACACTGTTTGTAGAAATGACGGTGAGAGGGAGCGAAAGAGACTTAGAGCATACATTAAAACCAAGAGCATACATTAACAAGAGACACTGTTTGTAGAAATGACGGAGAGAGAGAGAAAAAGAGACTTAGAGAATACAATAACAAGAGCCACTGTTTGTAGAAATGACGGTGAGAGAGAGAGAGAGAGAGAGGGAGAGAGAGAAACTTAGAGCATACGTTAAGAAGAGACACTGTTTGTAGAAATGACGGTGAAAGACAGAGAGAGCGAGACAGAGAAAATTAGAGCATACATTAACAAGAGACACTGTTTGTAGAAGTGACTGTGAGAGAGAGACAAACATAGAGCATACATTAACAAGGGACACTGTTTGTAGAAGTGACTGTGAGAGAGAGACAAACATAGAGCATACATTAACAAGAGACACAGATTGTAGAAATGAGGGTGAGAGAGAGAGAGAGAGAGAGAGAGAGAGAGAGAGAGAAAGAAACTTAGAGCATACATTAACAAGAGACACTGTTTGTAGAAATGACGGTGAGAGAGAGGGAGACTTAGAGCATACATTAACAAGAGACACTGTTTGTAGAAATGAGGGTGTGAGAGAGAGAGAGATAAACTTAGAGCATACATTAACAAGAGACACTGTTTGTAGAAATGAGGGTGAGAGAAAGACAAACTTAGAGCATACATTAACAAGAGACACTGTTTGTAGAAATGACGGTGAGAGGGGGAGAGAGACAAAATTAGAGCATACATTAACAAGAGACACTGTTTGTAGAAATGACGGTGAGAGAGAGAGATAAACTTAGAGCATACATTAACAAGAGACACTGTTTGTAGAAATGACGATAAGAGGGGGAGAGAGAAACTTAGAGCATACATTAACAAGAGACACTTATAGTAGATATCACGGTGTGTGATATATATATACAAATATATTTATAGAGAGAGAGAGAGACAGAGATAGTTTTCTCAATGATAAATGGGGTGACGTGTGAAAGTGCACGCGGGTGTGTGTACACAGAATATCTGTAGAATAAAAAGCCTGTCTAATGTCTTACTTGCTGTTTAAGTCAGATACACTAAGAGAAATGTCAATCAGTTATATTTTGGTCACTAAGTGCTAATGTTCCTGGACTCCTATTGTAACGGTCTCGGAGCATCATAGCACGGGAGCAAGGCTTTACTTCTCTTCCAAACGAAGTCTATTAAACATTTTTACGATCAAGATATTCCTCGACCTTCGTCTGATTTAGACACGTGACCTTGGGAATCAGAGACTAAAGAATGTTCCAGACTGCTACTCTTATCTGGCCTATTCGTTTATAACGTCATATGATATGTCTTTCTAGAAAATAAAAAAATAAATGATTTAATATTTTATGTATACAGTCACTCTTTTACTTTTGTACGCGGTGATAAAATACTCTTAAATTCACCTATAAACAACTTTAGGCGATTTCTGAAATTGGACCAGATGACAATAAAGTTACCTGAATGTATTGCTCACCTACCTAATGAATTAATTAAAAATGACAATAATAACACCAATAATACGTATTAACAATAATATACAGGTCTACATTATTTCGTGCCTCACAGTGCGTTTGTGTTGGTAACAAATATGAATAATGCTAGTTTTACGGTTGGCACCATCCATCCCGCGTGACGTCATGGCCTTCCTAGCAGACGACGGCACCTTTCCTACATCCCTACCCACAATTGATCAGAGCAGCGAGAAAAGAAAACTTCACGCTTTAAGTTATTAACTTACAGTACAGTAACCCTGTTACATATTTGTATTAATGTATGGTAAATCTGCGTTCTGACTCTAAATATTAGTCCGTCTGCTAAGGGGAGCACCAACATCGGAAAACTGTATCCGCTTGGCGCTAGCCGTTACCAACGGTACACATGAATGTATGTCGTTTTTGTTGTTATTATTATTGTAGTTATTATTAATTATTATTATTGTTAATATTATTAATAACATTATTATTACTATTATTGTTGTTCTTGTACTTATTATTATTAGTAGTACTATTATTATTGTTATGATTATTATTAGTATTAATATTATTACTATTATTGTGATTATTATTGTTCTTGTTATTTTTAGTATTATTATTACTATTATTCTTGTGATTATTATTATTGATATTATTATTACTATTGTTATTGTTCTTGTTGTTATTATTATTAATATTATTAGTGTCTTGTTATTATTAATATTATCACTATTTTTATTATTATTGTTGTTATTATTAATAATATTATTATTGTTCTTGTTGTTATTATTATTAATATTATTATTACTTTTATTATTATTGTTATTGTTATTGTTGTTATTATTACTAATATTATTATTGTTCTTGTTGTAATTATTATTAATATTATTATTATTCTTGTTATTATTATAATAATTATTATTATTGTTCTTGTTATTATTATTATTGTTCTTGTTATTATTATTGTTGTTATTATTAATATTATTATAGTTCTTGTTGTTATTATTGTTATTAATATTATTATTACTATTATTATTGTTCTCGTTATTGTTGCTATTATTATTTTTATTCTGGTTATTATTATTAATATTATTATTATTACTATTGTTGTATTTGTTCTTGTTGTTATTACTATTATTATTATTACTAGTATGGTTATGATTATCATTATCATCATCGCAATTGTTGTAGTTATCATTATTACTGTTGTGATTATTATCAGCACTACTAGTTTAGAATACATTTCACTATAAATGGTTAATTTGGAATGATAGTTTTAATGGCAGTGTGCAATAAAAGTGTTGTAAGACTACTTGCGGACACTCAGTGCTGAGTCTCCACGGTTTGATCAAGGAAAATAGTATCTAGAAACAAGATGATATAAAGTCCTCAAACTTGTTGAAATGGCAACATTGCATCGCTCACTTTTGTTGTGGGTACATGCTTAAAGGAAGTGAACATTTTTTTTTTCTTAAACGCAAAGACAATTCTTCCACATTTATTAGGTTCAGTCATTAACTTTTTTTTTTATGTACTAATTCTGCTTATGTTTTTCATGATTTTTTTTTATTATATATACATGGTTATTCAAAAAGAAAGAACAGATTTCAAATATTTATTGTTTCCAAACTACAAAAGATAGAAACACGATTCCAACGTTCATGGAGGTAGAAAAATGTACATTTTTATAATGTGCATTCAATATGAGCACCGTGTGTTACACGACATATGTCAAAACGGTGGCACATTTCTTGCCATACACGAAGCAGCTGGTCTCCAGTTATCGAATTCACAGCTTCAACAATTCGATGTCGCAGATCTTCAAGAGTGTCAGGCATAGGAGGGATAAAAACACAGTCTTTTACGTAACCTCATAGATCTGGACACCTGGGAGGCCACCGGCGATAAAGTTGATCTGCTCCTCCTCTCGCAATCCAACGTCCTGCAGCAAATGTGTTATTCAAGCAACGTCGGACGTGGTAAGAGAAATGAGGCGGGGCACCATCTTGCATGAAAATATTCATTGGAAAACATTAATCGTTGAGTAAAATTGTCTTCTTCCACATCTTCTAGCCTGCCAATGTACAATTCGTACCTTTTGTTGTGGTCGTCAGGATTCAATGCAGTTTGTATGTCTTCAGATGCAGACGATGTTTTAGACCTCGCTTGCTCGTCATGTGCATTTCTTTGGGATCCTTTCGTTGAACTGCAACAATGGATTCTAGCGTTGCTAATTGCAGCACACAAAATGATTTCTCTTGAGGTGCCGCCGACATTTCACTACAGACATACAACAACAAACAAAAGCGCCAATGCGGCCGTGATTGGAACTTCTACCCCTCCTCACGTTAATTCAATTGTAAACTTTTCTCTCTCCATGAACGTTGGAATCATGCTTCTATCTTTTGTAGTTTGGAAGCAATAAAAGTTTGAAATGTGTTCTTTCTTTTTGAATAACCCTGTATTTATATTAATTATCAACTCGCAAGCAACTGCCGAAGAGCCGTCGAGAATTGCTCCTTACGCTAATCTTCCACCTCGCCCTCCTCATATAGTCAATGTACTGCACCGGATCCACACCACTCTGGAAATGCGAAAGTACATAAAAGATCGTGTGCACAATGATCCATAGCAAGGTTTTCTGCCGCCTTTGCGGATGGGGAAAATCCGGACAAAAAGGTTTCTGGAGCACAATTTGGTACACCCAAGTTTCCCAAAAAGCTTATAGCGATGGTATACACAGCAGACACAGTGGAGCAAGTAGCAACACGATGTAATACACTATCCAGTTGATAACAATGAGGGCATGTCGGGGAGTCACTCAGGTGAATAGCTGCCAGACGCTGTCGTGTCGGTATGATACCATGAATTGGTTGATACCAAAGGGAGCGAACTGCGTACGGAAGGACTGCGCCGCTGAAATTCTTCCAGAGTTGTTGGTAATTCAGATGCAGTGGCGCGACTCGTTCAAGACGCATTGACGGACCTCCGCATACTTGAAGCAGTTCCTCATAGATGCGTCGTGCCAGATGCCCTCCGGGTTGTGAACAAGAGGGACTTAGATAACACCATTCCAAGAAATGTGTTTGTAGGTGTCGTAATGTAGTGAAGATCCACAGGACTACGAAGGTCAACAGGACTGCAACCGCGCGGCAGAAAAACTGACAGGTGTGTCTTGTACATGCCGCCCACGACTAAGAAACAATGCCAGGCACTTAAAGCCAACATTTATCAGCCCAATGCCACCTTTTTGCAGAAATAAATACAATGTAGACATGGGCACTCGAAAAATACAGCCCTGCCACATGAACAAAGAAACAGCACATATGATTTGTCTTGCATAGAGCTTAGGTAGTGGCAAAACCTGAGCGACAAACTGGAAAAGTAAGTATATGTGTACCAGCCATCCTCGCTGATATACACACAAATTTCGATGGTACAGGTCCTTGGCAGAGTTCTTTATCCTGCCAACAATGGGGTTTCCAATTCAGATGCTGCATTGCTCCCAAGGAAGCTGTGAAGATAACACCTAATACTTTGAGTTGGGATAGAATCTGCAGTGGCGCTAAACGTGGAGGCGTAGCCCATCGTCCGAAGATAAGCGCCTTGGACTTCCGCTCATTGATCTCAAGACCAGAAATAGAACTATAGCTTTGCAAGATTCTCCATAAGGAGCGAATATCGAACTCATCAGCAAGGACCACGCTTACATCATCAGCATATGCCAGGGCACTCAGTCTGTGAGTATGTAAGGAAATTCCAACAACCTTAGCGTGTAGATAACAAAGAAATGGATTTAACGCTAGCACAAATAATGGCATAAATGTTGGACATCCTTGTTGAACAGAACGACCAATGGGAAACTCACGAGAGTGAGGGCCATTGACCAGCACACAGCTAGAGATATCCGGATATAAACATTGGATGTAGGAGATAAAAACATCACTGAAGCCATGCCATGCTAAAATTTGAATAAATAGGCATGACTGATACTATCAAAAGCTCGTCTGAAATCCAAAGACAACAATATGTGTTTGTAGCCCTGAGTACTGTGGACAATGGAGTCACAAGGCACACAAAACGTGTCCTTTCTGGAATACCACAATGCTGGGAAGGATGAATGAGCCTCCCCAATAGAGGGCGAATTCTGTTTACCAGAACGCGAGCCAAAATGTTGTAATCATATTTAAGCAGTGTAATAGGTCGAAAGTCATCAACAGATGAAGAATGGGGTTTATTCTTAACAAGAACTATTACACCTCGTTTTTGAGAAGCACAGAGATGTCGGCGCCGTAAGATGGAGTTGAAGACTGCAGTTAAGTCGTCACCCAACAGACCCCAAAATTGACGGTAAAACTCCATGGGTAAACCATCTTGTCCAGGCATTTTGGAGGTCTTTCCCTGCAGAAGAGCACTATACACTTCAGTTTTGCAGAGGAGCTGTTCAAGGGCCAGCAACTCACCAAGAGAGAGGGGTGTAGGTTTACAGGCGTCGAAGAGAGTGAGTGAGTGGGTTTCAGTTGTCTCCCGCTGGAAAAGCCTTTCAAAATGAGAGCGAAAGGTACGACTAACTGATGGCTGCGTCGTGTACAGTTGTCCATCTTCATCCTGCACCTTGAGTATGAGACTGGAACGACGTTGTTTGTACGTCTGTATAAGATGGCAAAGATTGATATGTTCCTCATCCACCGAGTTATTGAGACAGCTTCTAACTTATAAGCCTTCCATGCGCTTCCTATAAATGCTTAAGATTTTCGCCTTGTAGAAGCTGGAGCGCGCACGAAGGGCACCGCCGTCCATGGGCATTTCCTGAAGATCTCGCAGACACCGGAAGAAAAACTGCAAGGTGTGTTCTTCATCCCTCACATTTACATAAGAGTTACCTTTAAAGAAACGTCGCAAACAAGCTTGACGTACAGGTCCCTCCAATCGGCGATATCGCTGTAGTGAGATTTCTTTCGGGACCAGCACTTCCATAAGGCTGTTAATTCTTCCGTCAGAGCATTGAGCATAAGAGAGGTGGTGTTAAGTTTCCAATAGGAGCGTCCAAGAGGTAGAAACGTAAGTCAATGCTGAGTAGGATCGCTAAATGGTCTGAGAAGGATAGTGGCACATTTCCAGCAAGTTCCTCAGGTAGATAGAAACGATCCAGACGAGAGGCAGAGTTAGCAGTGACATAGGTAGGCGCAGCCAATCTTTGTCCCAACAGCCATGCATCCTTCATACGGAGATTAGCCGTCAACTGTTGCAAACTGGCACTAGGTCGGTAGGCCCCTTACAATCTTCCGGTCAAAGGACGCAGTTGAAGTCTCCACCTAAAATGTAGTGTTGAGGCAGTCTGCGAAGTAAATAGTGTAAGTCAAGGCGAAAAAAATTTCCCTTTCCTTTCGTTTGTTACTTCCTGAAGGCGCATAGATATTAATGAATCCATAGTCCTGATAGACGCCGCTGATACCACGTCCCGAGAGAAGACTTTCAATGGACTGAAGAGCAATTCCAGGTTTTGTGAGAAGTGCCGTACCCCGTTAACATGTACTGCATAATGACGTGAGGAAGAGAAATCGGTGAAGGTAACTTCTTGCAAGAACAACATGTCATATTCATAAAGAAAGCGCTGTAATGCATATAGTTTGGTCGGTGAAGAACTGCCAGTGAAGTGGCAACAAGTAAGGCACGACTCCTACAATGAAACTGACAGTTGGTCGGTGAAGAACTGCCAGTGAAGTGGCAACAAGTAAGGCACGACTCCTACAATGAAACTGACAATTGGTCGGTGAAGAACCGCCAGTGAAGTGGCAACAAGTAAGGCACGACTCCTACAATGAAACTGACAATTGGTCGGTGAAGAACTGCCAGTGAAGTGGCAACAAGTAAGGCACGACTCCTACAATGAAACTGACAATTGGTCGGTGAAGAACCGCCAGTGAAGTGGCAACAAGTAAGGCACGACTCCTACAATGAAACTGAGAATTGGTCGGTGATGAACTACCAGTGAAGTGGCAACAAGTAAGGCACGACTCCTACAATGAAACTGACAGTTGGTCGGTGAAGAACTGCCAGTGAAGTGGCAACAAGTAAGGCACGACTCCTACAATGAAACTGACAGTTGGTCGGTGAAGAACCGCCAGTGAAGTGGCAACAAGTAAGGCACGACTCCTACAATGAAACTGACAGTTGGTCGGTGAAGAACTGCCAGTGAAGTGGCAACAAGTAAGGCACGACTCCTACAATGAAACTGACAGTTGGTTGGTGAAGAACTGCCAGTGAAGTGGCAACAAGTAAGGCACGACTCCTACAATGAAACTGACAGTTGGTCGGTGAAGAACTGCCAGTGAAGTGGCAACAAGTAAGGCACGACTCCTACAATGAAACTGACAATTGGTCGGTGAAGAACTGCCAGTGAAGTGGCAACAAGTAAGGCACGACTCCTACAATGAAACTGACAGTTGGTCGGTGAAGAACTGCCAGTGAAGTGGCAACAAGTAAGGCACGACTCCTACAATGAAACTGAGAATTGGTCGGTGATGAACTACCAGTGAAGTGGCAACAAGTAAGGCACGACTCCTACAATGAAACTGACAGTTGGTCGGTGAAGAACCGCCAGTGAAGTGGCAACAAGTAAGGCACGACTCCTACAATGAAACTGAGAATTGGTCGGTGATGAACTACCAGTGAAGTGGCAACAAGTAAGGCACGACTCCTACAATGAAACTGACAGTTGGTCGGTGAAGAACTGCCAGTGAAGTGGCAACAAGTAAGGCACGACTCCTACAATGAAGCTGACAGTTGGTCGGTGAAGAACCGCCAGTGAAGTGGCAACAAGTAAGGCACGACTCCTACAATGAAACTGACAGTTGGTCGGTGAAGAACTGCCAGTGAAGTGGCAACAAGTAAGGCACGACTCCTACAATGAAACTGACAGTTGGTCGGTGAAGAACTGCCAGTGAAGTGGCAACAAGTAAGGCACGACTCCTACAATGAAACTGAGAATTGGTCGGTGATGAACTACCAGTGAAGTGGCAACAAGTAAGGCACGACTCCTACAATGAAACTGACAGTTGGTCGGTGAAGAACTGCCAGTGAAGTGGCAACAAGTAAGGCACGACTCCTACAATGAAACTGAGAATTGGTCGGTGATGAACTACCAGTGAAGTGGCAACAAGTAAGGCACGACTCCTACAATGAAACTGAGAATTGGTCGGTGATGAACTACCAGTGAAGTGGCAACAAGTAAGGCACGACTCCTACAATGAAACTGACAGTTGGTCGGTGAAGAACTGCCAGTGAAGTGGCAACAAGTAAGGCACGACTCCTACAATGAAGCTGACAGTTGGTCGGTGAAGAACCGCCAGTGAAGTGGCAACAAGTAAGGCACGACTCCTACAATGAAACTGACAGTTAACTTTTATCTTCGTGAACTGAAAGAGTACAACAGCTTTACCTCTACTCCTGCTTACGAAGCAGAGCAAAACTGAGTTTACTATTCTGATGCTTTTTCCGACGCTTATTCGCAGAAACAACTACCGGGACATCGGTACATGTCTCCTCCCGTGGTGGCACCACAGGTCCGTTTGCTGCAGTGGATTCTGCTTCCATTGCATCAATCCAATTGCCATCATTCAAAGGGACATCTGAGCTGGAGGAATTTGCAGCACCAAGCGGGGCAGTGTCGTGCCAGCAACCACAGTAGCATCACCAGTAGGATGTGTCCACTCGGGCAGATTGACCAGAATGTTCTTCAGGGTGTTCGTCAGTAGAGTCGGTTTCCGAGTCCGAAAGCGCCAGGTGTTGTTCCACTGTGGTAAGACTGCAGATGACTTCCATCACTCCAGTAGACTGTGCAATACGAGCACGCTGCTCCTGCACCATCGACCCGCTGGAAAAAGGCAAGGAAGGTAGAGGCACAGAAGTCCGCGGGATGAACAACGATTGGGACTTCCACAACAGGCAAGGTAGCAGGTTGTTCTACTGGAACGGTGTCGACAGACAGACAGGTCACTAAGCAGGAGACGTTGCACATGCGTGCCGGAGATGAGAAGTAGCACGCCTGTTCTTGCCCGGGATAAGTCACATAAGCCTCATCACCAACAACATATATATTGGTGGGAATCGTTTTGTGTGTCTGCATGTAAGCAATCGTGATTCCACAAGCGATTTGCCCAATTCTCACTTTCCCATATTGCGCGAGTACACAGTCCTTGTGTATTTAGAACACGTACAGTATTAGTTCTTCTTCTGCGAGAGTAATGTAGTTGCCCCATTTGACAATTCAATTTGAGACTCACCCATGTGACGTTGGAGGTAGTCGTTAATGTAAACTGCATTTTGTTTCCCTACCAATTGAATAGGTAGCCTTTACATGCAATACTGCATCAATCCAGCGATGGATGGGCGTTGGTCGTCCTTTTCAAATGTAGCCTTTAACGTACATCTCTAGTTGCCATCGTGTACACAAAAGGTACCAGATACATACACTGCGTTGTAAGCTTACTCGGGCCGTCACAACCTGCCCAGGCGGCCTCGTAGCCGCGAGTACCCGGGGGACCAGGCCTAGGGTTGTCTGAATTACAAACCTTTCAAGGCCCAGTCCCGAGGAAGACCGCGTTACTCGGAACTAAACGTCTTAGAGCCTCAGCAAGCCATAACTCTTGAAACGTACTGCAGGCATACTTGTCTTTACTTACTGCTAGAACTCTAAAAGAATGAGATTACTTTAATGATGCTCAAATGATCTCGGGGTCCATGGAGCTAAAGTTACTCGACAGGCTCAGGATAAGGAAATTCCCGAAAAAAACCTTATCCTCGTAATTCACCCTAAGCGAGATTCGAACTCGCGACCTGTTGAATGTGAGGCAGACGGGCTACCTTCACACTACCCAGGCGGGCGAGCTGTCAATTGTTCGCATTTTTGACAGATTTCGAGCCAAAATACCAATTTTAGTATTTGTGGTATTTTTACTTTTCTCTAAACGTGCTATGCACACTGTGTATAGAGAAGATATTGTATTCCACATAAAATTCAATACCGAGATATCACCGGAAATACATGTTTTGAGAAACCCTGAATAAAACTTAGAAAAGTGTGTATGTGTAAGTGCGTGCAGCATAGCTCGATGCGACACGAAGATTTTCAAGAAAATTCCTCCACCCCAACTACCCTTCATATGGATAAATGGTCTGAATTTTGATTTTCTTAAAAACAATGTTGATTAAAATATCCTAGGTACATTAAAGATATTTTATGACAAATAATATGTATATCTGACGATAACTTGTGAAGACCTCTTTTGCATAACTGGTAAACTGTAAGAGATAGACAAAAAGGTACTGCATATATAATGTAGATCTCTTTAAAACAATAATTTATCTGATATTTGTTTTTCTTTTCGTGCTCTGTTTCCTTGTAGAGCTGACCGTTTCTGAAATTCTCCTTGTTAGTATTGCTATCAGTTTTATGATGCTTATACTCTATCAGCTCGTGGCCAATCAAACAAATCACATAGAAACCAGATTTTAAAAGATTTCACTATCACTTTGGAATATTCCTTTATTTCCCTTCTACTCACAAAGTTGCAAGTAATAAGAGCATTTCTGCTAATGTTATCTCTATTAGCATGAAGTAGATAGAAGAATAAGCTTATTAACAAAACTTTATTACAGAGAGTGAATGGAACACGTCAAATGTTTACATTCTCAACGTGTATAGAGAAGGTATTTATTGTATTACACCCAAAAATTCGATACCGAGTTTTCAAATATATGTTTTGAGACTCCTTGAATAAAAAAAAGAGCATATTTAGAAAACTATCCGCGCGCGAGCGGGTGTGTGTGTAAGCCCGTTAAATACCAAACTTGGTATCTATTTAAGTTCAGTATCATCCAAGGATGCGACACGAAGATTTTCATGAAAATCCCCCCACCCCCTAACTACTCTTTACGTGGAAATATTTTCGAAATTTTTGATTTTCTAAAAAAATGGCTCTAACGATTTGGAATAAAATAATCGTATATCAAAGCTATTTACATAAGAAATAGAATGTATATCTTGAATTTTCTGAGAGTCGCCTCTGAATTCTGGAGAATTATATCGTTAAAACACACAATTTATGATATATACCTACATTTTTTCGCCGTTTCTAAGATATTCCTTGTTATTGGTTTCAGCTTTAAAATACTAACTTTTCTCATACGGGAAGTTGTCAACACAAAGAAATGGATTTAAATCCCATAGCAAGCACATTTTAAAACACTTGACTGTCGGAACCAAGTAATAACACCGTTTCTATAATGTTTATCTCGACTAGCATGAAGTAGATAGAAGAACAAGCTTATTAACAACAATTTGTTACAGACATGTACAAAAAGTCATGTGAATGGAGACCATCAGATTTTTGCCGTTCACAGGCATATGCAGAAGCACACAGTCGGTTTTTAAAACGGGCTTTTTACTTTCTCTACACGTACTATGTACACAGTGTATAGAGAAGGTATTGTAATGCACCCAAAAATTCCATACTGAGATTTCACCGGAAATACATGCTTTGGGTCCCCCTGAATCTAAAAAAAGCATTTTTAGAAACAGGTCCGCGCGCGCGCGTGTGTGTGTCTGTGCAGAGCATAGCTCAAAAACGAAAATACTTTTGACTACCAAACTTGGTATTTAAGTTTGGTATCTTCCAAGGACGCGACATGAAGATTTTAAAGAAAATCCCCCCACACCCAACTACCCTTTACATGGAACTTTTTTCGAAAATTTTGATTTTTTTAAAAATGACTAACGATTTTGATTAAAATATCGTATATTAAACATATTTACCTGACAAATAAAATGTATATCTTGAATTTTCTGGGAATAACCTCTGAAGATTACGTTATTCTTGAGGAATTTTGCATAACTGCTAAACCGTAAGAGATATGCAAAAACTTACTGCACAAAACATGTAAAGCACATTTTATGTAATTCACATTTTTTTTTCGTGCAGTTGATCGTTTCTGAGAGATTCCTTGTTTTTGGTTTCAGCTTTGAAAAATTTATACTTTTCTCATACAGGAATTTGTCAACTGCTGTCCATACAAACAAAGGAACTTCAGACACATAACAACCAGCTTTTGACTATCACTTTAACCTATGGTACTCCCTTATTTCGCTTCTACTTACAAGGAAGCAAGTAATTAGACAATTTTTGTTAATTTTTTCTCGATTGGATGAAGTAAATATTAGCATAAGCTTTTCAACAATAATTTGTTGCAGAGATTGTAGAGAAAGTCATGTGAATGGAACACATCAGATTTTTTTTCTTGTTTCCCCGGATCAGGAGTTCTAAAATATGCAATTTTTGTGAAATCTGGGCATCGAATTTTAGGATGAAATACATTACTACTTCTACTTAAGCAAAGGACATTGCAGAGAAATTAACAAATTTGTTTTAGTATAGGAACATTTAATAAAGTGTGTTTTGTGTTGGGAAACTTGTCAAATATAAGAATACTAAATACACATACGATAAGTAAGCATGGGGTATATTACGAAAGATAAATGTAAAAACACGAGTGTAAGCCACTAACATGCGTGCATTTTATAATAAAACACACAACTGAAAAGTTTTCTTTTAATTAGGTAAACTCCTGCAATGCGGCTGAAACAGTTCAATGTTTTACACAAGTCATTAAAACGCCATATATCTATTCCATTTATGTGCTGAACTTATGGTAAGATGAAATAAAAATAGTAAACTTTGTAGGGATAGATAAAAAGTGGAGATCATATAATTAGAAATTGCATTGCATATTTGGCAATTTTAAACCTAACACACCTATGTTGCTGAAAGTTGCGATATTTACTTTTGCGACTCCATACCTTGCTTTTCACAACAAGAGGTCGAAATGTCACCTAAAATAGAAGTTTCGAAATCCTACCATTGATAATTGGATAACAAATCTGACACATGCCTCTCCCTAACTTTCCTTACAAACATTTATTTTATCCACGTGATGCTAATCAAGATAAACGTTGCCAGAATTGGTCTTATTACTGATTCTTTGTAAGTAGAAGCTAAAGCAATAGTCAGATCTTGTTATGCGATTGAAGTTGCTCTGTTTATATGGCCAGGAGTTGACAAATTCCTGTATGATAAAAGTAAATGTATTTTAAAACTGAAACCAATACTAATAAGGAAAATCTGAGAAAATGTCAGTTCTACAAATATAAAAAGGAACATGAGATAAATTATATGTGTTGACAGGATCTACATTTTATGTGTGGTAAGCTTTTGTCTCATATGGACTACCAGTTATGCAAAATCAATCAAATTCATCCGGAATAAAGAGGTCTTCAGAAAATTTAAGATCTACATATTATTTGTCATAAAATATCTTTAATGTACCTAGGATATTTTAATCAACATCGTTAGAACCATTATTAAGAAAATCAAAACTGTCTACAATTTGTCCATATGAAGGGTAATTGGGTGGGGAATTTTCTTGAAAATTTTCGTGTCCCATCGAGCTATGCTGCACGCACTTACACACCTTTTTTAAGTTTCATTCAGGGGTTCTCAAAACATGTATTTCTGGGGAAATCTCGGTATTGAATTTTAAGTGGAATACAATACCTTCTCTATATACCATGTGCATAGTACGTGTGGAGAATAGTAAAAATACTATAAATACTAAAGTTGCTATTTTGGCTCGAAATCTGTCAAAAATGCGAACAATTGACAGCTCGCCCGCCTGGGTAGTGTGAAGGTAGCCCGTCTGCCTCACATTCAACAGGTCGCGAGTTCGAATCTCGCTTAGGGTGAATTACGAGGATAAGGTTTTTTTCGGGAATTTCCTTATCCTGAGCCTGTCGAGTAACTTTAGCTCCATGGACCCCGAGATCATTTGAGCATCATTAAAGTAATCTCATTCTTTTAGAGTTCTAGCAGTAAGTAAAGACAAGTATGCCTGCAGTACGTTTCAAGAGTTATGGCTTGCTGAGGCTCTAAGACGTTTAGTTCCGAGTAACGCGGTCTTCCTCGGGACTGGGCCTTGAAAGGTTTGTAACTCAGACAACCCTAGGCCTGGTTACTTCCTGTAAGCATGTACCCACAACAAAAGTGAGCGATGCAATGTTGCCATTTCAACAAGTTTGAGGACTTTATATCATCTTGTTTCTAGATACTATTTTCCTTGATCAAACCGTGGAGACTCAGCACTGAGTGTCCGCAAGTAGTCTTACAACACTTTTATTGCACACTGCCATTAAAACTATCATTCCAAATTAACCATTTATAGTGAAATGTATTCTAAACTAGTAGTGCTGATAATAATCACAACAGTAATAATGATAACTACAACAATTGCGATGATGACAACAATAATAATAATCATCCTCAACATAACCATAATAATAACAAGAGCAATAATAATGATGATGATGATAATAATAGTAATAATAATTAATAAATTAGCCTACTGCCACAACGAAAAGTGTAGGTAATGAAGTTATTTCTGTAAAAGTTTATTTTAATTAACATCAAGTAGAGAGAAAAATAATCTTTCGCAGGAATAGTTTCCAAAAGCCAAATAAAAGTGAACAGATTATATACATACATAATTTATATATATATATATATATATATATATATATATATATATATATATATATAATTTAATGTCTTCCATTTTCAAACGTAGATTCATTCTCACATGCTCATGGTTAATCTGGAGTGATAGTTTTAATAAATTTCACACATTCACTAACATGCATACTTCCAGACCGAAGGGGAAATGGAGTAATTGTGGTTAAAGAAAAACTACCCGCTACAATCGGGAATCGAACAAGGCACCTCCGTACAAAATACGGTTAACTAAAGCGAAACAAATCTAAGGTTCTATACACATATATCAGTTCGGGGATATTCGCTGTGCAGTTTAAGTATACTTGATTTTAAATTACTTTCTGTGTCTTCACCACAATCCGCACATTTCACTTTCCTTTCCCACTTGACATCACGACGGACTTTCATATGTAACGATGTATCAAAATATTTTACGTTGGTAACGGTGGGAACCAAGTGGATACAGTAATCTGATGTTGGTACTCCGCCTAGCAGAGCCAGAACGCAGATTTGTTTTGTCGTCTGCTCTAAACCTACAGCTTGACACCTATACAGTGTTGCAACATCTATGAACATGACTTGTTAACTGTAGACCCCCGCCGCTGAATCCTTGCACTTGACAGTTTCACGTAAGGTTGGCTATGCTGCCTTTCCCAGAGTAACTAGTAAACAACAAAAGCTGATTACAAATGTCTCTATCGTGTGTAAAGACAAACGTAAACAATTTACATACGTAAATGAATGCTGATGATTAATGAAACCACTTCGTTGTTATTGATGTCAATTGAAAATAACAGTGATACAATAACGTATGTAGCATAAATTACGTATTTACGACAAAATAGAAGAAATTAATGCAAAATAGCTTGTTACAATGAGAGAAAGGTATAACAAAGTGAATTCTTCCACTCACCGATTTGGAATTTAATGGCTCAATTCCATCCAAGTCTCCGTCGTCATCATTGTCACCAAGCCATATCATTAGTGATGATTCCATCTAATTCCTGTGCTTTTCGTATTATTTTGTGCACAGGATTCACTTTCTTGTTCCATGAAGCCGCGTCCACACCTTTTGAATCCACCTCTGTAATTGTGAGTCTTGTTATTTTCCCTCACGTAAGTGTTAATGTCGCTCCATACCAGTTCAATGACAGTGATACTGTGGTAGTCTCCAGCACTGACCCACGTCTCGTCCAGCCATACTGTTCTGTCGAGATCTTTGTTCAATATTTTGCCTCAAGTAAGTGTTAATGTCGCTCCATACCAGTTCAACGACAGTGATACTGTGGTAGTCTCCAGCACTGACCCACGTCTCGTCCAGCCATACTATTCTGTCCAGATCTTTGTTCAATATTTTGTGTAAAAACACGTTTCGTGCGACAACAATGTCAGCATTTTCCAATAACACTTTACGCCCATTAAGCGTTTTATATCGAAAACCAATTTCTTTCAAGACAGCTTTCAGCGACGTCTTACCTCCTGTAAAATACTCTGCTGCTTTAAAAGAAATAAAATAAGGAGCTTTGGTATGATCGGATACTCCTTTCTACTCTAATAGGCGTATATGTGCCTACGTATGGCGTCTAATTGGAAAGCATCAATATTTGTGACCGGACGAGGCTGCGTTTTTTCTTCCCTGGCGTTGACAGAAATACCAAATGTTTCAGGGATTTTGTCTTCCTGCTCTTGAAGTTTCGTCCAAGAGCTGCTGCAATTCGCTCCAGGAATAGAGGGATGCCCATTAACTTTCACGTACTCATTCTCACTTTCAAAGAATTTCCGCACCCTTCTCAATAGCTCCAATGCCTGGCTATTAAGTGGCACACCTTTTCGCAGAGGATTTTCACTTCGCGAATCACTCGATGTACGGCGTCGCTTTGGAAGCATTATCGCACCTCAAATCTTGTATAAATAATATAATATATAGGTAATGAAATTTAGATAAATAAACCATAGAAACACTAACAACATATAATACGTAAACAACTCAAAGCACGTGTTAGGAGTTCACAAACTGACCACGCGGTTGGAAATAGCAGATATTGCAACGGTGCGGCATCTAGATTCGCTTCCACCGGAATGCTGCTTTATGATTGGTTCAGAAAATCACAAGTTTCATCTATTTAATGTGGGTGTACCAACTGTCAAGTGCAAGGATTCAATCAGCTACATAACAACACGCGTGCGCTACATTGTATCAGGTTACATGAATTCAAATTTTTGTATTTTAAAAGACAAAACACCAGACCAAAAGAGATTGCTGATTTAGCAAAGAAATATCTGTACTTACTCTTCTTTAGCCTAAACTACATATATAATAAGGTTTTGTGCCTAATTATTGGTTATTTTGGGATTTTTACTTTCTCCATACGCACTATGTACGTAGTGTATAGAGAAAGTATTGCACTCCACCAAAAATTCGATGCCGAGATTTCACCGGAAATATATGTTTCAGGGTCCCCAATATCCAAAAAAACATTTTCACAAAAAGGTCCGTGTGTGCGTGTGTGTGTGTGTGTGTGTGTGTCCGTGTGTCTGTGAACACGATAACTCAAAAACGAAAAGTCGGTAAAATACCAAACTTGGTATTTAAGTTTAGTATCTTCCAGGGATGCGACACGAAGATTTTGAGAAAAATCCCCCCAACCCCAACTACCCTTTACATGGAACTTGTTTCGAAAATTTTGATTTTCTCAAAAATGGCTCTAACGATTTTGATTAATATTTCGGATATTAAACATATTTACCTGACAAATGAAATGCATATCTTGAATTTTCTGGGAATAGCCTCTGAAGAGTAGTTTATTCTTGATGAATTTTACTAAATTTTGAATAACTGCTAAACCGTAAGAGATGGACAAAAACTTACAACACAAAAAATGTAGAGCACATTAAAACACACAATTTATGTTATATACATTTTTTTTGTGGAGTTCGTCGTTTTTGTGACATTCTTTATTTTTGGTTTCTGCTATGAAAAACGTATACTTTTCTCATACTGGAACTTGTCAACTCCTATCCATATAAACCAAGGAACTTCATTGACATAGCAACCAGCTTTTGACTATCACTTTAACCTACGGTTGTCCGTTATTTCGCTTCCACTTACAACGATGCGAGTAATAAGACTATTTCTGCTAATTTTTTTCTGATTAGCATAAGGTAAATAGAAGTATAAGCTTTTTAAGAATTATTTGTTGCAGGGATATGGAGAAAGTCATGTGAATGGTACACATCAGATTTCTTAAATTTTATTTTCAAATTTTCTGTTGTTTTTTAATTTTTTTAAAACATATTGAAGAGACTTCTCATCTATGTAACAAATACCTGTTATATAGTAGAAAAAAATCTGATGTGTTCCATTCACATGACTTTCTCTAAATCTCTGCAACAAATTATTGTTAAAAAGCTTGTGCTTCTATTTACTTCATGCTAATCGAGAAAAAAATAGCAGAAATAGTCTTATTACTTGCTTCCTTGTAAGTAGAACTGAAATAAGGGAGTAGCATAGGTTAAAGTGATAGTCAAAAGCTGGTTGCTATGTGACTGAAGTTCCTTTGTTTGTATGGACAGGAGTTAACAAAATCCTGTATGAGAAAAGTACAAGTTTTTCAAAGCTGAAACCAAAAACAAGGAATATGTAAAAAAATAATAAACTTCACGAAAAAATGAATATAACATAAATTGTGTGTTTTAATGTGCTCTAAATTTTTTTTGTGTATTAAGTTTTTGCCCATCTCTTACGGTTTAGCAATTTTGCAAAATTCCGTAAAATTCATCCAGAATAAAGTAATCTTTAGAGGCTATTCCCAGAAAATTCAACATATACATTTCATTTGTCAGGTAAATATCTCTAATATTTGACCTTTTAATCAAAATCGTTACAGCCATTTTTGAGAAAATAAAAATTTTCGAAAAAAGTTCCATGTAAAGGGTAGTTGGGGGTGGGGGGATTTTCTTGAAAATCTTCGTGTTGCTTCCTTGGAATATATGAAACATGAATACCAAGTTTGATATTTAACGGTCTTTCCGTTTCTGAGCTATGCTGTCCACAGACACACACACACACACACATGGACCTTTTTGTAGAAATGCTTGTTTTGGATTCAGGGGCACCCAAAACAAGTATATCCGGTTGAAATCTCGGTATCGAATTTTTGGGTGGAATGCAATACCTTCTCTATGCACTATGTACATAGTACGTGTAGAGAAAGTGAAAAGGATTTACTAAAAATAAAAATCTGTGTTCCATTCACATGACTTTCTCTACATCTCTGCAACAAAATATTGTTAAAAAGCTTAGGCTTCTATTTACTTCATGTTAATTGAGAAAAAATTACTTGCTTCCTTGCAAATAGAAGGGAAATAAGGGAGTGGCATAGGTTAAAGTGAAAGTCAAAAGCTGGAGTTCTTTTGTTTGTATAGACAGCAGTTGACAGATTCCTGTATGAGAAAAGTATAAGTTTTTCATAGCTGAAACCAAAAACAAGGTATACCTAAAAACGATCAACTCCATGAAAAAAATATATATAACATACATTGTGTGTTTTAACATGCTCTACATTTTTTGTGTGGTAAGTTTTTGTCCATCTCTTACAGTTTAGCAGTTATGCAAACTTCTGTAAAATTCATCCAGAATAAAGTAGTCTTCAGAGGATATTCCCAGAAAATTCAAGATATATAATTTGTCAGGCAAATATCTTTTAATATACAATGTTTTAATCAAAATCATTAGAGCCATTTTTGAGAAAATCAAAATTTTCAAAAAATGTTTCATGTAAAGGGTAGTTGGGGCTGGGGGGATTTTTCTCAAAATCATGTCACATCCCTGGAAGATACTAAACTTAAATACCAAGTTTGGTATTTTACAGACTTTTCGTTTTTGAGTTGTGTTCACGGACACACACAAACAGACCTTTTTCTGAAAATACTTTCTTTGGATAAAGGGGACCCTAAAACGTATATTTCTTATGAAATCTCGACGTTGAATTTTTGGGTACAATACAATACCTTCTCTATACACTATGTATATAGTATGTGTAGAGAAAGTAAAAATAAATTCAGTTCCTTATATCATTTGGTACTTTATTACTAATAATTTAAAACTCTGCACTGTGCTCTAAAATTACTTGGCACTTTTCTGACAGAATTTTGTTATTCAAGCTGGTAGCAAGCAACAAATAAACTCAATATTTTAAATTTCCAGCGATTAGTCTCATTCTGAATCACTTTTGTATTACTGATAAATGCTATGAGATAAACAAAAACATACAACATAAAAACTATATATGTCTTTAAAACATAAATTTATTTCAAATATTAATTTTTTGGGAGCATCTACCATTTCAAACATAACATTATTATAGGTTTAAATTGAATTTTTTTTTAAGTGTTGTTGCCATCATGAAAAGAGAGTGGCAGATGTAGCCACCAGCTTTTAAACATTTTACTATCACTTCAGTCTCCTGTATCTACAATGTAACTCTTTCTATAGATGCTTAACATGAAGTAGATACAAATTAATTAAAGTGGGTAAAAAAAGACATTTGAAGGTAACGCATCAGAATTTTTGCTTTTATTTATGTGAGTTTCTCACATTTTCACAATCCAAGAATTTTTCTTTCATTGTTTAATATTTTGTTTGTGAGTTTAAAGGGTGATATCGGAAGTTAAATTAATGAAATAATGTTCAAATGAATTTAAGGTGCACAGAGTTACTGTAAGTAAGATTTGAGCTAGGAATGTTGACCTATTCACTTGTTTTTGTTAAGTTATGAGTATTTCTGTATCACTTGAATACACAACAATGGTTCAGTGAGTATACATGTTTCAAAATAGACGGTGTTGCTAAGCCAAGTTGGTGTTACAATTGTGTACTGTCATTTGTTACATGCCGCCAAAAACGTTTGCTTCTAATTTATAGGTTAGTTTGGATTTGTCAGACATTTAAGCTATGTTCAAAATGTTTTCACTAAAATGGAATAACTCCAGTATTGTTTAGTGATTTACTTTTTGCTTTTGGATGGTAAAAGTTGGGAGGAGATAAAAGTGAAATTGGATGCTGTTTATGGGCATCTTTTGCCTTGTGTGAGAACAGTTAGATGGCTTTTAACATGATTACAAAGAGGAGCTCTTAGGACACTTGGCACATATTTAAAAGAGGTCCACAATGTGATAATTAAAGCTCATGACATAGGCATGTTGAGGGGAACACAAGTTGTTTTACATGATAAGTACAAGAGCTTACATCAGTTTGTCATGCCAAAAAGAACTAGATTCATTGTTATACTCCAGAAACCAAGCAACAATCAAAGCAAGAGCTGCTTCCAGTGAATATGCTCCAAGGCAGAAAAAGATAGTCTCATCAGCTGGAAAAGCAATGATGATGATTCTTTGGGATGCAAAGGTGTCATACTCCTTGACTACATATAAACATAGAAATTACTAAACAATACTGGAAAGGTTTAGTAGCTCAATTTGACAGGAATATGGATTCATAGCCACATTAAATAAAAAAGAGCCACCACCAGAGCAGTTGCTACCAAATAGCCTGATTTGCTGCTCCAAACATACATGAAGAAATTGCTCATATCAACAAAATTTAGGTCAAATCAGATCATGGTGAAGACAAGGATGTATTTTGCAAAGCTTGATAATTCCAATTTTACAGGGTTTAAAACATGCCACAAATGTTGAGAGAAATTATAAGCACCTAAAAGGATACCTTGTTGAACAATAAATATATTGTATTTAAGAACAATGGCAACATCATTCTTAAACCACTACCTATTGAATCACCTTTATAGGTTATAAACAAGAAAACAAATAATAATCAGAGTGGCTGGTTGATGTGGTGGGACTTGAACAAGGACTTCCATGGCTATCTGAGTATCTAACATAAATGTGAGTGGCTGATTGTTGTGATGCGACTTGAACAAGGACCTCCATGGCTGAGTGCCTAACACAAATGTGAGTGGCTGGTTGATGTCATGTGACTTGAACAAGGACCTCCATGGCTATCTGAGTACCTAACAAAAATGTGAGTGGCTGGTTGATGTGATGTGACTTGAACAAGGACCTCCATGGCTATCTGAGTATCTAACACAAATGTGAGAGGCTGGTTGATGTGATGGGACTCGAACAAGGACCTCCATGGCTATCTGAGTATCTAACACAAATGTGAGTGGCTGGTTGATGTGATATGACTTGAACAAGGACTTCCATGGCTATCTGAGTATCTAACATAAATGTGAGTGGCTGGTTGATGTGATGCGACTTGAGCAAGGACCTCCATGGCTATCTGAGTATCTAACATAAATGTGAGTGGCTGGTTGATGTGATGCGACTTGAACAAGGACTTCCATGGCTATCTGAGTATCTAACATAAATGTGAGTGGCTGGTTGATGTGATGCGACTTGAACAAGGACCTCCATGGCTATCTGAGTATCTAACATAAATGTGAGTGGCTGGTTGATGTGATGCGACTTGAACAAGGACTTCCATGGCTATCTGAGTATCTAACATAAATGTGAGTGGCTGGTTGATGTGATGCGACTTGAACAAGGACCTCCATGGCTATCTGAGTATCTAACATAAATGTGAGTGGCTGGTTGATGTGATGCGACTTGAACAAGGACTTCCATGGCTATCTGAGTATCTAACATAAATGTGAGTGGCTGGTTGATGTGATGCGACTTGAACAAGGACTTCCATGGCTATCTGAGTATCTAACATAAATGTGAGTGGCTGGTTGATGTGATATGACTTGAACAAGGACTTCCATGGCTATCTGAGTATCTAACATAAATGTGAGTGGCTGGTTGATGTGATGCGACTTGAACAAGGACCTCCATGGCTAGGTGCCTAACACAAATGTGAGTGGCTGGTTGATGTGATGTGACTTGAACAAGGACCTCCATGGCTATCTGAGTATCTAACACAAATGTGAGTGGGTGGTTGATGTGATGCGACTTGAACAAGGACCTCCATGGCTATCTGAGTACCTAAAATAAATGTGAGTGGCTGGTTGATGTGATGGGACTCGAACAAGGACCTCCATGGCTATCTGAGTACCTAACATAAATGTGAGTGGCTGGTTGATGTGATGCGACTTGAACAAGGACCTCCATGGCTGAGTGCCTAACACAAATGTGAGTGGCTGGTTGATGTGATGTGACTTGAACAAGGACCTCCATGGCTATCTGAGTTTCTAACACAAATGTGAGTGGCTGGTTGATGTGATGGGACTTGAACAAGGACCTCCATGGCTATCTGAGTATCTAACATAAATGTGAGTGGCTGGTTGATGTGATGGGACTCGAACAAGCACCTCGACAGCTATCTGAGTACCTAGCACAAATGTGAGTGGCTGGTTGATGTGATGGGACTCGAACAAGGACCTCCATGGCTATCTGAGTACCTAACATAAATGTGAGTGGCTGGTTGATGTGATGCGACTTGAACAAGCACCTCCACAGCTATCTGAGTACCTAGCACAAATGTGAGTGGCTGGTTGATCTGATGGGAATCGAACAAGGACCTCCATGGCCATCTGAGTATCTAAAACAAATGTGAGTAGCTGGTTGATGTGATGGGACTTGAACAAGGACCTCCACAGCTGAGTACATAGCACAAATGTGAGTGGCTGGTTGATGTGATGGGACTTGAACAAGGACCTCCACAGCTATCTGAGTACCTAGCACAAATGTGAGTGGCTGGTTGATGTGATGGGACTCGAACAAGGACCTCCATGGCTATCTGAGTATCCAACACAAATGTCAGTGGCTGGTTGATGTGATGGGACTTGAACAAGGACCTCCACAGCTATCTAAGTATCTGACACAAATGTGAGTGGCTGGTTGATGTGATGCGACTTGAACTAGGACCTCCACAGCTATCTGAGTACCTAGCACAAATGTGAGTGGTTGGTTGATGTGATGGGACTTGAACAAGGACCTCCATGGCTATCTGAGTATCTAACACAAATGTGAGAGGCTGGTTGATGTGACGGGATTGAACAAGCACCTCCATGGCTATCTGAGTACCTAGCACAAATGTGAGTGGCTGGTTGATGTGATGCGACTTGAACAAGCACCTCGATGGCTATCTGAATACCTAGCACAAATGTGAGTGGTTGGTTGACGTGATAGGACTCGAACAAGGACCTCCATGGCTATCTGAGTACCTAGCACAAATGTGAGTGGCTGGTTGATGTGATGGGACTTGAACAAGGACCTCCATGGCTATCTGAATACCTAGCACAAATGTGAGTGGTTGGTTGACGTGATAGGACTCGAACAAGGACCTCCATGGCTATCTGAGTATCTAACACAAATGTGAGTGGTTGGTTGACGTGATAGGACTCGAACAAGGACCTCCACAGCTATCTGAGTACCTAGCACAAATGTGAATGGTTGGTTGACGTGATGGGACTTGAACAAGGACCTCCATGGCTATCTGAGTACCTAGCATAAATGTCAGTGGCTGGTTGATGTGATGGGACTTGAACAAGGACCTCCATGACTATCTGAGTACCTAGCACAAATGTGAGTGGTTGGTTGACGTGATAGGACTCGAACAAGGACCTCCATGGCTATCTGAGTACCTAGCACAAATGTGAGTGGCTGGTTGATGTGATGGGACTTGAACAAGGACCTCCATGGCTCTCTGAGTACCTAGCACAAATGTCAGTGGCTGGTTGGTATGATGGGACTTGAACAAGGACCTCCATGGCTATCTGAGTACCTAGCACAAATGTGAGTGGCTGGTTGATATGATGAGACTTGAACAAGGACCTCCACAACTATCTGAGTATCTAACATAAATGTGAGTGGCTGGTTGATGTGATGGGACTTGAACAAGGACCTCCACAGCTATCTAAGCATCTGACACGAATGTGAGTCGTTGGTTGATGTGATGGGACTTGAACAAGCACCTCCATGACTATCTGAGTACCTAGCACAAATGTGAGTGGCTGGTTGATGTGATGGGACTTGAACAAGGACCTCCATGGCTATCTGAGTACCTAGCACAAATGTGAGTGGCTGGTTGATATGATGGGACTTGAACAAGGACCTCCACAACTATCTGAGTATCTAACATAAATGTGAGTGGCTGGTTGATGTGATGGGACTTGAACAAGGACCTCCACAGCTATCTAAGCATCTGACACGAATGTGAGTCGTTGGATGATGTGATGGGACTTGAACAAGCACCTCCATGGCTATCTGAGTATCTATCACAAATGTGAGTGGCTGATTGATGTGATGGGACTCGAACAAGGACCTCCATGGCTATCTGAGTATCTATCACAAATGTGAGTGGCTGATTGATGTGATGGGACTCGAACAAGGACCTCCATGGCTATCTGAGTATCTAACACAAATGTGAGTGGCTGGTTGATGTGATGGGACTTGAACAAGGACCTCCATGGCTATTTGAGTACCTAACATAAATGTGAGTGGTTGGTTGATGTGATGGGAACTGAACAAGGACCTCCATGGCTATCGGAGTATCTAGCACAAATGTGAGTGGCTGGTTGATGTGATGGGACTCAAACAAGGACCTCCATGGCTATCTGAGTATGTAACACAAATGTGAGCGGATATTTGCTTGATTGAATTGGAAAAGGAACTCCATGCACTGTTATATAAGTGCAAATCTTGAACATTTTAGAGTTATTGCAGAATCTTGTGCATATAATACCCAAAACAAAACTCCTCTCCCTACACATAGCACTAAATTGAACAAATAATACTTCAAATATTAGTGTTTAAAATTATAAAAAATAAATGGAGTGTTATTTTTGGATGCTCTTACTTGTTGTGGTTCTCAGTGTCCTATTCTAAATTGGGCATGTAAGACCGCTTAATTTTGCTCAGAGACCTCTCTATCAGGCTTGAGGTTCTTTTACGTGCTTTAAATCTACAACACAGGACCAACAGCTTTATTTCCCTTCCGAAGGAAGCCATGCTAAGGATTTTTACGCCAGAAAAAATCTATCGTCCTCCGCCAGGTTTGAACCCGCGACCTGGAGTATATGAAGTTAGCATTGGGCGACTTTTAAAATTATAGAATGACTAAACAGCTTATCTAAGTAACACAATAATAATTATACAATTTAAAATTGTATTAAACAGGATCGTAATATCTAGCAGTTCTACACTGTTGTGGAATTATTAACTATTGTTGTGATATGAGGAATGTCTATATCATGGTACTCTTGACCAGGATGCTGAAAATACATGAACCTGTATTTTATTCAAGAATGAACCAGAGGAAAGGCATAGGTTACCTTAATGTGGCATATGTTATACAAACCTGTGAATTATATACATGGATATCGTTTTTATAGTTTTTGTTGATGACACTTATAATTCTGCATACATTCTTACAGAAAATAAATCATATCAATATGAATATCAATAGCATGCCATATTAGTAACACAAAAGTGGTTTATGGGTATTGGGACGTGATAAATAACATCTCCCAAGATTGCCAAAAGAAAATGTTGATAGATTTATTTGTTTGATGAACCACACCATACAGTGAACTTCCAGCAGATGCTCTCTTGTTTACAGACAGTAAATTAAAATAATATCTACATTAAGAAAACAATTCAGAAATTTTATTCCTTACTTCATGGGATAATGCCTTAATGACATCAATTCAATTTGAAACATTCCACATGAAACATTTTTGTACAAATAAAATAAAATGTCCTTTTCCATGTTTAATTCTCGAAACATTTGTCTTTAAAATATAATGTATGGATGATATCATTAGGAAGAAAGATTAGCATTTACTTCTATCTACTCGATTACAATTACAATGTGCAAATTGCAAAAGGATTTATTTGTGTAAATCGATATTTATACCATTTAATATAGTACAAATGTAAAATTTTAAAATGTTTACATAACAATGTTAAAACTGTTTTCTATTCAAATTTACAACCAAGATGTAAAACAGCAATAAATGAACACCATTCATAACAATGATAAAGCAATTTGAAGCATTCATTCATCTAGTATAAAATCACAAGCACTACACGTAGTAGGTGCAACATTATGGACAGAGCACGTGTGTGTGCCTCCTAGTTAACAAATATTTACTTGCCAAAAAGGGCACATAGAATAAAACAAATTATGTACATGTACTATATATACATATTATACAGAAATGTGTGCACACATATTATATATTATAGCAAAAACACCTTTCCAATTTCTAAAGCACCAAAGTTATGGTTAACGTCCATAAGCCTTTCAGTTAATATGGGGTATCTATATTTAACATTTCCAGCACATTGTCCTGATAGCTGAAGATTAGTGTTAGACAATATTCCACTTGCATCAGAGGTACACCAACACATCACTTTGAGAATTAACCAAATCTTAGTTACGTATTACAATGAATTGAAACATTGTTTAAGACCATGATCAGAGGTTATAATGTAATATTATAAGTAAAATAGAAGTAGAGAAGCATGTATGACATCTTGTGTGCACGCTATCACCCCAACATGGAGCAAACACTGCCTGAATTTGCATCACTAAATGTTAATTCTTAATACAAAATAATATAAATGAACCTTTGGTCCAAATGATTGCATCTCAAAATGTGCAATTTTTATAGTTTTGAAATCATTTCTGAGACAAGTTCTATTCACCAAGGTATGAATATTAGATAAAACGCTGCAACATGCCAGCAGTGCAACTCTTCTATGTCACCACCTGTACTTGAACCAATTACACATATATTTTAAAAAGCAAAAAATGTTATCGGAAATGCAATATGATATAATTACTAATGCTCTCCATAACTGTGAAATTGTGGTCAAAGGAGTTTGACAGAGTAAACACGGATACACTTGTAAATATGGAGTTAGAGGTAGTACACAAAAGTGGATTCTAACATATTTAGCAATGTGTAGAAATACATCATAAAACCAAAAAGGGTTTGATAAATAAAGTATTATCAGAGTTCCACAGGGTTCAAAAATAGATCCTTTCTTGTTTTCTGTGACAAAAATGAGCTTTTTGAAATAGTGGTAAGAAATGGAGGTTTGGTAATTGGCTATGCAGACAACGCAACAATAATAATTAGGGATCATACCTCAAAAGGTGCAGAAATTAGGCAAATGATACATGAAAATTTTAAAAGAATACCTTTTAAATTTGGATTTAATATTAAATATTAAAAAGACTACATGGATAGATTTTAGATGAAAAGAACAGTATACAGATTTTATTGACCACAGGGTAGATTGGAAAGTATTCCTGAAATACAAGCCACAAATGTTCTAGGTGTTCCTACAGATATACATTTAAATTGGCAGCCATATATATTGTTTATAACTAAAAAGTTGAACAAAGGCTTATATGTAAAGTCACATGTAAAATATGTAATAACATTATGGGGAAATATTGCAGCTAAGGAAGTTTAAATAAATAATTAGATAAAAAAGAAAGGCTTTTAAAATAATCGGGAATTTGGAAAGAAAGCGTACTTGCAGGAGATCTATGACTGCCCCAAGCACGTACTACTGAATAAAAATACCCAATAATAGTTACGTACATAGTTATGTCAAAACCGTACATTAAATAACCGATCACGGGAAAATATAGGGAAACAGTTTTATAGCAACTACCCAAGAAAAAAGCTTTAAAACAAAGAGATATGAGCGTTAGCGCCATAAATAAACAATTCATTACACAGTATTGAAGAGTGTCAGTCTTTAACATAAGTTAAAATTAGGGTATGCACATATTGTAAATATAGTTTGTAAGACAAGCTGTTTGTAAACATTGTTTTATATACCTGAACTTTGACATATCCTATGTATTTGGAACATATGGATGAAATGTGTAAGCTTGTTATACAACAACAAACTTGGAGATATATACCATTTGTCTACTGCATTGCTCATGTCAATATATAACATTGAGGAAGTAAAGTAATTATTTTGGATTGAGCAAACTGCAAGCTACTATGGCATTCTTATTATTTGTGAGACTAATACTTCTTATATTTAATAAGCATAAGCCAAATGTTGTTTGTGGTTCATGTATAACACATATGCATGTAAAATCTCACCTCTTAGAAAATGCAGTTAAATTTCATAATAAAAAGCATTAGATATAAACATGATTACCAAAATAGACAAATTCTCAACTATAAGATTATATTATGAAATAAAATGTTGCTGCAATTCCCCATTAGCATGTGATGGATGCTTTAATCAAGTAGGTCATATTAATAATGAAGAAATTGGTGAAATGATGTTCAAATGAGCCCAGAGTCCATGAAGCTTAAAGTTTCTTAGGATAAGGAAAAACACCTAATCTAGATGTTATACTTTTAAATAATTTTTTAATCTTTTGCAGATACTTGAAATTTTTAATTTCATGTTCCTGTTCCATTTGTGTTAAGTTTTGCCAAAGCATGAGCCATGTAAACTCGCTCTCACCCACTGTTCTGGTGTAGTGGTTACCATTCTAGTCTCTAAAAGCCAAGATTGCAGGCTTAAACCCGGTGGAGGGTGATGCATTTCCTCGGACACAAAGATCCTTGGCATGGCTTCCTTTGGAAGAAAAGTAAAGCTCTGGTACTGTGTAATGTTTATTTGCATGTAAAATAACTCCATACTTAGGCAGAAGAATGTTTCTGGACAAAACTGTGCCATTTTGCATCCATAATTGGTATTTTTGTTCTACAGTGCCATTTGTGGGTGGTGAACCAATAGCACCAAATTCAAATCCAAGGAAGGAAACATGGTAATGATGCCGTATGCTAACTCCACTGACCATCCTGTTGCAACAGGGATTCTCTCGTGGCAAGTTAGAAAGCAGGAAGCTTTGATCTGGTAACAAGTTTCCGAAATTGACCAGGAGAGGAAGAAGAGAAGTTGATACTGTACTCAATTTTCATTTTTGTATAATGTGGAGTAAAACAATAAAACATGTCAAGTAAACCCAAATTCTGGTCTATGATTCTATCTTCTAAATCCAAATTTGTTATACAATTTATTTATAAATCATCTTATTTTCAATAATACATTTCTTTTTTCATTGTTACAATAGTATATAAGTAATCCATAGGAAGCTATTGACAGAATTTGATTAATTCACTATTGCTATGAGATATATTTGACTTTTAGCACTGGAATAATGGCTAGTTGCGCGCTGTTGCAGAAAGCTGCCAGGGATGCAAAAAGGCTCACTTTTTCTGTCATACAATGTCTGCAACTTCACTGTCATATTATTATTATTATTAGGAATCAAGTTTGACATTGAAAGGTATAATAAAAATTGGATACTGCAAACTAGTAAGTTACAGGATTACACTTTTTTATATGAATCCAAAGTTTTGCAAACTTCTCCTTCTCTCTGCTGTCATATTGAACAGAGAAACACAACTTCAGGGTAATAAATGGCTGGAAATGTTAATATATTTCCCATAAAACAAGAATCTAATATGTTATGAAGGTATATTATAACTTTATAATTTTGTTGTACATTTTTTACCAGCATTTAATATACAAATCAGATTTTTATTTTACATAAAATCAAGAAATAATTACTTTCAGTACACATTTTGTTGTTGTTGTTGTTAATTACTTGATAATCAATTTTAACATCCTACTTGAAGCAATATTTATTTGTTTGGGGAATGTAATATAATACACATGAGAGAAACAGTGGTAAGTAAAAAATATTACACAATATAACGCTTAATGTGAAATTACTCTCTAGTTCTTTAAATTTACTGTGACAAAATTAATGCTGTGCCATAAAAATTTTTGCAATCCACAACACACTTGTTTTCTTGAAGATCCTTGCATATCTTTTCCATTTTGATACAAGGAAAATAAAATGGAATAATTCACTCTAAGTATAAAGGCAAGAAGGTGGTGCTTTAAGGAAAATGATCGGATGATGCTTTGGTCCTGAGAATAGAAATAATACAAGAAGAATGCTTTGAGCAGCGACATCTTGTGATGAGTGAACGAGGGAATCTCAAAAGGTACAGACACACATCATAATTCATTATAAAAATATATACATCTTAAATGAGAAAATACAGCGCAAATTCTGCTATTAAATACCTCTAAATCATTTCAAATTATACAATTTCCAGTATGCAATACATTATTAATATAAATATTAAACATCACAATAAATAAGAGTGCATGTATTGTACAAATGTCTTTTTATTTAATATTAATTAACTTTAAAGATGAAACAACCATAGTTCTCTTGGATAAATATACTGCTTTTGGTTAGCAAGTCTGCTCATTAAAAAAAACTGACTTTTGTGTGCATGAATTAGTACGGCAATCAATTGTCAAGTATACAGGCGAAACAAAATAACTTGCATATTCTTGACAATTTCTTTCCACATCATTCTACATTTCTTCCTATTGACTATTAAGTTTTTTTTTTTGTATTAAATGGAGATACAGTAAAAAAAAAAAAAAAAAAAAAAAAAATCCCCTCTACTACAGCCTGAGTTATGATTTTTCAATCTTCCCAACAAAAGTTCTGAATTCTAGAATTTAATAAAACAAATTGAAATAAAGTTCCTGAGGATTGTATTAACTGTTAGATATATGTGCACTGCATGCCTCAATGTAATAAAACACCTTATGGGTAACAATAATTGAACCCATCTTAGCTTGTACGATGCTGTCAGCAGCTTGAGAGAATGAAACAAGTTCTAGTGCATTATGAAACTGGTAACAGGCATTCATATTATGGTGTACGAGTACAATTTAGTAACAACCTTTTACTGCAAATTGTGATCATCGTAAAGATTTACTGAAAAAGCATGTATCACAGATGTCATCTGTGCTTTCAAATTTTCAGAACTCATGGAAGCTTTGTTTTACAAATAAGTGATGAAATGAATGCTTATACAACAAAACAGTTGAACAATCCCGACAGAAAAATGTTGAAACAGGATGATAAATGGTTTAAAACTATGGCAGATACAAATAGGGTCCATATTGCTTTAATTCTTTTCAGTACTGGAGCAAAACTGGTGTCTTGACATCACAAGTTTTCTGAAAACAAGGAACAGAGAGAGGTGTATTACACGCACCATGATAATTATGCTGCTCAGTGCTGTGCATGCAAGTTTTAATAAAAAAAATATTTATTGCTTGATTTTAAATAGTTTGTTAGGCATTAAGTGTTAACACTCTCACTCTCATTATGATAACATGAGGTTAAAGCTGGTCATTAAGAATTCAGAACTTGATTGCAAGGAGTGCACATCCTGTGAACACATGGTTATTTCATTTGTAACGTCACTTAACCCTCAATAGAAGGGATAAAAGGAAAAGCAACAAGGACACCATATTTTTGATGTACCAGTATATCACATACACAAGCTCAAGCTTTCTTGCAAATAGATAACAAAACAAGCCAATCACACGTTTCCTTGGTGGCAAGCTTGTGACATTTTCATCCCACAGTAGTTCAAGAATCTGATTAAAAAAATGTAACATCACAAAATATCTGAGTGATTGCCATTCAGTATCAATTTCTTACTCTTATCAGACTTGCATCACACTTGCATAAAAATATTTATAAATGTTCATTTTTAAGTCTCTGCTGATGCTAATTTTTGTATCATGTTTTGGGAATTAATATTCAAACCAAAAGTTTAAATTCTATTGGCACTAAACGTCATTGGATGTCCGACGTTTTCTGTTAACATCCCAAAAGCAAGACAAAAGAAATTAACAATGAATGGCATGATCCTAAGTAACTAGAGCAGAAATGTGTAACGCAGAAATGTAGTTTTTGTGCCATTAGTGCAAATAGTGTCACCAATGCAGTCTTGTTCCATTCACTATTTCACTTCAGCACTGTCAAGGGTCCTTATGAAAATCCTTTATAGTGGATGAAAAAGAAAATAAGAAAGACAGCGTAGGCGGTTGGGAACGTGATTCTAGCAATAACATCAATAGTTTTTGCCACTCTGATAGGGTGGGGGGGCTCCTTCTTCCTCACCTGCAACAGTTGCAAGCACATACCGCATAAGCAGTGCAACAAAATATACAAACCATGTTTCAATGCCATTTTTCTTTGGAGAGAGCGCAACTGCATTCCTCCTAACCAACTACTACAATTATCTGATTCCCGCGGAAATGTGGGCACAGGCATAGACAAGGGAACACCTGCTACATGCGCAGAGATTCCTCACATGAACAGCTCCAATATTCAGGGCTTGCTGAATCTACAATGATTTTCAAATGGGATGAGGTTTGTCCCTCAATGCCACTGCTATGTTGCATTCTTGCTTAACTGGGAGCAACGTACTAAGTAACTCCATCTCTCAGAAATATTACTTGCTCTGGGATAAAATATTCAAATTTTAAAAAATATAATTCACGCGGAAAATAGGGAGTAATGTTTGTAGCAGAACTGTAAAAATCACAGATTTTTAGCTCAAATAGTTTTCATAATACACATGAATATACACATCCATGTATTGTATCATAATGAGAATCATATAAGCACTGTAATTACACAGAAATGGAATGCAAACTATTGACATGATGGTACTAACATTTAGCAAACTGTTAAAGTTGAAAGACACTTTTCTTAGCTGCATCAGCTATTGCATGTCTCTGATCCCTAGAGTTCAAGTCAGTTTTCAGTTGCCATTTAGTCAGCAATAAAGCAAGTGCAATGACTTTTAGTGCTGAATTTTGGAACCTATCATCATTAATTTACAAGACTGAGTCAATGGAGGAGCCACTGGCAGTCATTTGATTAAAATAGCAGGTAATTCATAAACTATAATAATATAGCATTTAAAAAAAAGTGTACATAATATGCAAATATGTATGTTCAAGTTTTAAATTTAAAAGCTGCAATATTATAGAGGTTTAGAAAATCAGTTAGGGTTTCCTTACATCCAAAATTATGTAGCCAGGCATATTTGCATGCTCAGCTTGCAAGTGAGAGGGAAATATGAAAAGAGTGGGGTAGTGACCTGGCAACACAGAGCACGATAACACATCTCATTCGCTGCAGAGCAGAACTCTTTCCATTTGTAAAACATTTTTATAATACATGCAAAAATTGTCTTCCTGCAACATGTTCTGGATTTGCACATTTTCATCGACTATTACCATCTTGAAGGGCAACACTGACAACCATCAAGGTGGATAGCATGATGCAGTCTTTCCCCTAAATTGACTTGCAAACAATCTATCCTAACAACACTTGCATATTGTTGGAGCACATCCAGTCTCGCACATATTCTGGTATTTTTCATTGTTTACATGTTATAATATTTAGCAATTACACTCAAGGTGTCAGATACATACCTCAGTAGCACATCCATTGTTGGCAGAGTGTGTACAAGGGTTTGGACCGCAGTTTGTGCAACTTACGATCTCGTTTGGACCAGAGGTCTCTCGTTTGTTTTTGTCACCCTGTACATAAAACATAAACAAGTATTAGAAAACATTATAAACAAAGTTAAACACATTTTACTATGCACACATTGGCCCTTTTTATGATGCTTGCATGTTATCCCTAACATGCCACAAGCCTCTACTTCCTAAAAACTGCTGGGATTCTGTGGAATAACATGACAAGGCATCATAACCACACTACAGCTAACATTCTGCTACACAACTTTGCAAATAATTTATTTTTAATCTACGAAAATTAAAGTGAAGTTATTTAGATCGTTTTTAAAATCATATATTATATGAAATTTAGTTTTAATGAGAACTAATATTTTATGTACACTTAATGATAAATATGTGAGTAATTCATGCTAGTGCTTCAAGACAATCTAGCTAAGCAAGCTCAAGTACAAGGCTCTGTGTCCCAGTTGCTGAACGAGAGGGCGTGGCACACCAGGATCAACTAACAACTTAGAGTTAGACAAGTATGCAAGTCACTCAACTGTCTCCCAGATGCAGAACGAGTGGGCATGGCACACCAGGATCAATCAACAGCATAGAGTAAGACAAGTCAGCAAGTCACTCAACTGTCTCCCAGATGCTGAATGAGAGGGCGTGGCACACCAGGATCAATCAACAGCTTAGAGTAAGACAAGTCAGCAAGTCACTCAACTGTCTCCCAGATGCTGAATGAGAGGGCGTGGCACTCCAGGATCAATCAACAGCTTAGAGTAAGACAAGTCAGCAAGTCACCCAACTGTCTCCCAGTTGCTGAATGAGAGGGCGTGGCACACCAGGATCAATCAACAGCTTAGAGTAAGACAAGTCAGCAAGTCACTCAACTGTCTCCCAATTGCTGAATGAGAGGGCGTGGCACACCAGGATCAATCAACAGCTTAGAGTAAGACAAGTCAGCAAGTCACTCAACTGTCTCCCAGTTGCTGAATGAGAGGGCGTGGCACAGCAGGATCAGTCAACAGCTTACAGTTAGACAAGTCAACAAGTCACTCAACTGTCTCCCAGTTGCTGAACGAGAGGGCAAGGCAAACCAGGATCAGTTAACAGCTTAGAGTTACACAAGTCAGCAAGTCACTCAACTGTATGACAGTTGCTGAATGAGGGCGAGGCACACCAGGATCAGTTAACAGCTTAGAGTTAGACAAGTCAGCAAGTCACTCAACTGTCTCCCAGTTGCTGAACGAGAGGGCGTGGCACAGCAGGATCAGTTAACAGCTTAGAGTTAGACAAGTCAGCAAGTCACTCAACTGCCTGCCAGTTGCTGAACGAGAGGGCGTGGCACACCAGGATCAGTTAACAGCTTAGAGTTAGACAAGTCAGCAAGTCACTCAACTGTCTGCCAGTTGCTGAATGAGAGGGTGTGGCACACTAGGATCAGTTAACAGCTTAGAGTTAGACAAGTCAGCAAGTCACTCAACTGTCTCCCAGTTGCTGAACGAGAGGGCAAGGCACACCAGGATCAGTTAACAGCTTAGAGTTACACAAGTCAGCAAGTCTATCAACTAATGACAGTTGCTGAATGAGGGCGTGGCACACCAGGATCAGTTAACAACTTAGAGTTAAACAAGTCAGCAAGTTATTTAACTGTCTGACAGTTGCTGAATGCGAGGGCGTGGCACACCAGGATCAGTTAACAGCTGAGAGCTACACAAGTCAGCAAGTCATTCAACTGTCTCCCAGTTGCTGAATGAGAGGGAGTGGCACAGCAGTATCAGTTAACAGCTTAGAGTTAGACAAGTCAGCAAGGCACACTCCTGTCTCCCAGTTGCTGATTGAGAGGGCACGGCACACCAGGATCAGTTAACAGCTGAGAGTTAGACAAGTTAGCAAGTCACTCAACTGTCTCCCAGTTGCTGAATGAGAGGGCGTGGCACACCAGGATCAGTTAACAGCTTACAGTTAGACAAGTCAGGAGGTCACTCAGCAGTCTGCCAGTTGCTGAATGAGAGGGCGTGGCACACCAGGATCAATTAACAGCTTAGAGTTAGACACTCAGCAAGTCACTCTATCTCCCAGTTGCTGAATGAGAGGGCGTGGCACACCAGGATCAGTTAACAGCTCAAAGTTACACAAGTCAGCAAGTCACTCAACTGATTCCCAGTTGCTGAATGAGAGGGTGTGGCACACCAGGATCAGTTAACAGCTTAGAGTTAGAGTGTCAGCAGGTCACTCAACTGTCTGCCAGTTGCTGAATGAGAGGGTGTGGCACACCAGGATCAGTTAACAGCTTAGAGTTAGACAGTCAGCAGGTCACTCAACTGTCTCCCAGTTGCTGAATGAGAGGGCGTGGCACACCAGGATCAGTTAACAGCTTAGAGTTAGACAGTCAGCAAGTCACTCAACTGTATGACAGTTGCTGAATGACAGGGCGTGGCACACCAGGATCAGTTAGCAGCTTAGAGTTAGACAGTCGGCAAGTCACTCAAGTGTATGACAGTTGCTGAATGAGAGGGCGTGGCACACCAGGATCAGTTAACTGCTTACAGTTAGACAGTCAGCAAGTCACTCAACTGTCTCCCAGTCGCTGAATGAAAGGGCATGGACCCCCAGGATCAGCTAACCGGTTAGAGTTAGACAAGTCAGCAGGTCACTCACCTATTTCCCAGTTGCTGAATGAGAGGGTGTGGCACACCAGGATCAGTTAACAGCTTAGAGTTAGACAAGTCAGCAAGTCACTCAACTGTCTGACAGTTGCTGAATAAGAGGGCGTGGCACACCAGGATCAGTTAACTGCCTACAGTTAGACAGTCAGCAAGTCACTCAACTGTCTCCCAGTCTCTGAATGAAAGGGCATGGACCCCCAGGATAAGCTAACAGGTTAGAGTTAGAAAAGTCAGCAGGTCACTCACCTATTTCCCAGTTGCTGAATGAGAGGGCGTGGCACACCAGGATCAGTTAACAGCTTAGAGTTAGACAAGTCAGCAGGTCACTCAACTGTCTGACAGTTGCTGAATGCGAGGGCGTGGCACACCAGGATCAGTTAACAGCTTAGAGTTAGACAAGTCAGCAATTCACTTTGCTGTCTCCCAGTTGCTGAATGAGAGGGCGTGGCACACCAGGATCACTAAACAGCTTAGAGTTACACAAGTCAGAAAGTCACTCAACTGTCTCCCAGTTGCTGAATGAGAGGGCGTGGATCATCAGGATCAGTTAACAGCTTAGAGTTAGACAAGTCAGCAAGTTATTATACTATCTGGAAGTTGCTGAATGAGAGGGCGTGGCACACCAGGATCAGTTAACAGCTTAGAGTTAGACAGTCAGCAAGTCAATCAACTGTATGACAGTTGCTGAATGAGAGGGCAAGGCACACCAGGATCAAATAACAGCTTAGAGTTAGACAGTCAGCAAGTCACTCTCCTGTCTCCCAGTTGCTGAATGAGGGCGTGGCACACCAGGATCAGTTAACAGCTTAGAGTTAGACAAGCCAGCAAGAAACTCAACTGTCTCCCGGTTGCTGAATGAGAGGGCGTGGCACACCAGGAACAGTTAACAGCTTAGAGTTAGACAGGTAAGCAAGTCACTCAACTGTCTCCCAGTGGCTGAATGAGAGGGCATGGCACACCAGGATCATTTAGCAGCTTAGAGTTAGACAAGTCAGCTAGTTATTCAAGTGTCTGACAGTTGCCGAATGAGAAGGCGCGGGACACCAGGATCAGTTAACAGCTTAAAGTTAGACAGTCAGCAAGTCACTCAACTGTATGACAGTTGCTGAATGAGAGAGCGTGGCACATCAGGATCAGTTAACAGCTTGAGTTAGACAAGTCAGCAAGTCACTCAACTGTGTCCCAGTTGCTGAATGAGAGGGCGTGGCACACCAGGAACAGCTAACAGCTGAGAGTTAGACAGTCAGCAAGTCACTCAACTCTCTGACAGTTACTGAATGAGATGGCGTGGCACACCAGAATCAGTTAACAGCTTAGAGTTAGACAAGTCAGCATATCACTCCCTATATCCCAGTTGCTGAATGAGAGGGTGTGGCACACAAGGATCAGTTAACAGCTTAGAGTTAGACAAGTCAGCAGGTCATTCAACTGTCTGACAGTTGCTGAATGAGAGGGTGTGGCACACAAGGATCAGTTAACAGCTTAGAGTTAGACAAGTCAGCAAGTCACTCAACTGTCTGACAGTTGCTGAATGAGAGGGTGTGGCACACAAGGATCAGTTAACAGCTTAGAGTTAGACAAGTCAGCAGGTCATTCAACTGTCTGACAGTTGCTGAATAAGAGGGCGTGGCACAACAGGATCAGTTAACAGCTTAGAGTTAGACAAGTCAGCAAGTCACTCTGCTGTCTCCCAGGTGCTGAATGAGAGGGCGTGGCACACCAGGATCACATATCAGCTTAGAGTTACACAAGTCAGCAAGTCACTCAACTGTCTGCCAGTTGCTGAATGAGAGGGCATGGCACACCAGGATCAGTTAACAGCTTAGAGCTAGACAAGTCAGCAAGTCACTCAACTGTATCCCAGTTGCTGAATGAGAGGGCGTGGCACACCAGGATCAGTTAACAGCTTAGAGTTAGACAAGTCAGCAAGTCACTCAACTGTATCCCAGTTGCTGAATGAGAGGGTGTGGCACACCAAGATCAGTTAACAGCTTAGAGTTAGCCAAGTCAGCAAGTTATTTAACTGTCTGACAGTTGCTGAATGAGAGGGCGTTGCACACCAGGATCAGTTAACAGCTTAGAGTTAGACAAGTCAGCAGGTCACTCAACTGTCTGACAGTTGCTGAATGAGAGGGCGAGGCACACCAGGATCAGAGTAAGACAAGTCAGCAAGTCACTCTGCTGTCTCCCAGTTCTGAATTAGACGGCATGGCCCACCAGGATCACTTAACAGCTTAGAGTTACACAAGTCAGCAGGTCACTCAACTGTCTGACAGTTGCTGAATAAGAGGGCGAGGCACACCAGGATCAGTTAACAGCTTAGAGTTAGACAAGTCAGCAAGTCACTCAACTGTCTGACAGTTGCTGAATAAGAGGGCGTGGCACACCAGGATCAGTTAACTGCTTACAGTTAGACAGTCAGCAAGTCACTCAACTGTCTCCCAGGCTCTGAATGAAAGGGCATGGACCCCCAGGATCAGCTAACAGGTTAGAGCTAGAAAAGTCAGCAGGTCACTCACCTATTTCCCAGTTGCTGAATGAGAGGGCGTGGCACACCAGGATCAGTTAACAGCTTAGAGTTAGACAAGTCAGCAGGTCACTCAACTGTCTGACAGTTGCTGAATAAGAGGGCGTGGCACACCAGGATCAGTTAACAGCTTAGAGTTAGACAAGTCAGCAATTCACTCTGCTGTCTCCCAATTGCTGAATGAGAGGGCGTGGCACACCAGGATCACTAAACAGCTTAGATTTACACAAGTCAGCAAGTCACTCAACTGTCTCCCAGTTGCTGAATGACAGGGCATGGATCATCAGGATCAGTTAACAGCTTAGAGTTACACAAGTCAGCAAGTTATTTTACTATCTGGAAGTTGCTGAATGAGAGGGCGTGGCACACAAGGATCAGTTAACAGCTTAGAGTTAGACAGTCAGCAGGTCACTCAACTGTCTGCCAGTTGCTGAATGAGAGGGCGAGGCATACCAGGATCAGTTAACAGCTTAGAGTTAGACAAGTCAGCAAGTCACTCAACTGTCTGACAGTTGCTGAATAAGAGGGCGTGGCACACCAGGATCAGTTAACAGCTTAGAGTTAGACAAGTCAGCAATTCACTTTGCTGTCTCCCAGTTGCTGAATGAGAGGGCGTGGCACACCAGGATCACTAAACAGCTTAGAGTTACACAAGTCAGAAAGTCACTCAACTGTCTCCCAGTTGCTGAATGAGAGGGCGTGGATCATCAGGATCAGTTAACAGCTTAGAGTTAGACAAGTCAGCAAGTTATTATACTATCTGGAAGTTGCTGAATGAGAGGGCGTGGCACACCAGGATCAGTTAACAGCTTAGAGTTAGACAGTCAGCAAGTCAATCAACTGTATGACAGTTGCTGAATGAGAGGGCAAGGCACACCAGGATCAAATAACAGCTTAGAGTTAGACAGTCAGCAAGTCACTCTCCTGTCTCCCAGTTGCTGAATGAGGGCGTGGCACACCAGGATCAGTTAACAGCTTAGAGTTAGACAAGCCAGCAAGAAACTCAACTGTCTCCCGGTTGCTGAATGAGAGGGCGTGGCACAACAGGAACAGTTAACAGCTTAGAGTTAGACAGGTAAGCAAGTCACTCAACTGTCTCCCAGTGGCTGAATGAGAGGGCATGGTACACCAGGATCATTTAGCAGCTTAGAGTTAGACAAGTCAGCTAGTTATTCAAGTGTCTGACAGTTGCCGAATGAGAAGGCGCGGGACACCAGGATCAGTTAACAGCTTAAAGTTAGACAGTCAGCAAGTCACTCAACTGTATGACAGTTGCTGAATGAGAGAGCGTGGCACATCAGGATCAGTTAACAGCTTGAGTTAGACAAGTCAGCAAGTCACTCAACTGTGTCCCAGTTGCTGAATGAGAGGGCGTGGCACACCAGGAACAGCTAACAGCTGAGAGTTAGACAGTCAGCAAGTCACTCAACTCTCTGACAGTTACTGAATGAGATGGCGTGGCACACCAGAATCAGTTAACAGCTTAGAGTTAGACAAGTCAGCATATCACTCCCTATATCCCAGTTGCTGAATGAGAGGGTGTGGCACACAAGGATGAATTAACAGCTTAGAGTTAGACAAGTCAGCAGGTCATTCAACTGTCTGACAGTTGCTGAATGAGAGGGTGTGGCACACAAGGATCAGTTAACAGCTTAGAGTTAGACAAGTCAGCAAGTCACTCAACTATCTGACAGTTGCTGAATGAGAGGGTGTGGCACACAAGGATCAGTTAACAGCTTAGAGTTAGACAAGTCAGCAGGTCATTCAACTGTCTGACAGTTGCTGAATAAGAGGGCGTGGCACACCAGGATCAGTTAACAGCTTAGAGTTAGACAAGTCAGCAAGTCACTCTGCTGTCTCCCAGTTGCTGAATGAGAGGGCGTGGCACACCAGGATCACATATCAGCTTAGAGTTACACAGGTCAGCAAGTCACTCAACTGTCTGCCAGTTGCTGAATGAGAGGGCGTGGCACACCAGGATCAGTTAACAGCTTAGAGCTAGACAAGTCAGCAAGTCACTCAAGTGTATCCCAGTTGCTGAATGAGAGGGCGTGGCACACCAGGATCAGTTAACAGCTTAGAGTTAGACAAGTCAGCAAGTCACTCAACTGTATCCCAGTTGCTGAATGAGAGGGCGTGGCACACCAGGATCAGAGCAAGACAAGTCAGCAAGTCACTCTGCTGTCTCCCAGTTGCTGAATGAGAGGGCGTGGCACACCAGGATCAGATATCAGCTTAGAGTTACACAAGTCAGCAAGTCACTCAACTGTCTGCCAGTTGCTGAATGAGAGGGTGTGGCACACCAGGATCAGTTAACAGCTTAGAGTTAGCCAAGTCAGCAAGTTATTTAACTGTCTGACAGTTGCTGAATGAGAGGGCGTTGCACACCAGGATCAGTTAACAGCTTAGAGTTAGACAAGTCAGCAGGTCACTCAACTGTCTGACAGTTGCTGAATGAGAGGGCGAGGCACACCAGGATCAGTTAACATCTTAGAGTTAGACAAGTCAGCAGGTCACTCAACTGTCTGACAGTTGCTGAATAAGAGGGCGTGGCACACCAGGATCAGAGTAAGACAAGTCAGCAAGTCACTCTGCTGTCTCCCAGTTCTGAATTAGACGGCATGGCACACCAGGATCACTTAACAGCTTAGAGTTACACAAGTCAGCAAGTCACTCAACAGTCTCCCAGTTGCTGAATGAGAGAGCATGGCACACCAGGATCAGTTAACAGCTTACAGTTAGACAGTCATCATGTCACTCAACTGTCTCAAAGCTGCTGAATGAGAGGGCGTGGCACACCAGGAACATTTAACAGCTTAGAGTTAAACAGTCAGCAAGTCACTCAACTGTCTCCCAGTTTCTGAATCAGAGGGCGTGGCACACCAGGATCAGTTAACAGCTTAGAGTTAAACAGTCAGCAGGTCACTCTCCTGTCTCCCAGTTGCTGAATGAGGGCGTGGCACACCAGGATCAGTTAACAGCTTAGAGTTAGACAGTCAGAAGGTCACTCAACTGTCTGCCAGTTGCTGAAGGTTAGGGCGTGGCAAATCAGGATCAGTTAACAGCTTAGAGTTAGACAAGTCAGCAAGTCATTCAACTGTCTCCCAGTTGCTGAATGAGAGGGCATGGCACACCAGAATCAGTTAACAGCTTAGAGTTAGACAAGTCAGCAAGTCACTCAACTGTCTCCCAGTGACTGAATGAAAGCGTGGCACACCAGGTTCAGTTAACAGCTTAGAGTTAGACAAGCCAGCAAGAAACTCAAATGTCTCCCAGATGCTGAATGAGAGGGTGTGGCACACCAAGATCAGTTAACGGCTTAGAGTTAGACAGTCAGCAGGTCACTCAACTGTCTGCCAGTTGCTGAATGAGTGGGTGAGGCAGACCAGGATCACTTAACAGCTTAGAGTTAGACAAGTCAGCAAGTCACTGAACTGTCTCCCAGTTGCTGAATTAGAGGGCGTGGCACACCAGGATCAGTTAGCAGCTTATAGTTAGACAGTCAGCTAGTCACTCACCTGTCTCCCAGTTGCTGAATGAGAAGGCGTGGCACACCAGGATCAGCTAACAGCTTAGAGTTACACAAGTCAGCAAGTCACTCAACTGTATGGCAGTTGCTGAATGAGAGGGTATGGCACACCAGGATCAGCTAACAGCTTAGAGTTAGACAGTCAGCAACTCACTCAACTGTATGGCAGTTAATGAATGAGACGGCGTGGCATACCAGGATCAGCTAACAGCTTATAGTTAGACAAGTCAGCAAGTCGCTCTACCATCTCCTAGTTGCTGAGTGAGAGGGCGTGGCACACCAGGATCAGCTAACGGCTTAGAGTTAGACAAGTCAGCTAGTCTCTCAACTGTCTGACAGTTGCTGAATAAGAGGGCGTGGAACACCAGGATCAGCTAACGGTTTAGAGTTAGACAAGTCAGCAAGTCACTCAAAAGTCTGACAGTTGCTGAATGAGAGGGCGTGTCACACCAGGATCATTTTCCAGCTTAGAGTTAGACAGTCAGCAAGTCACTCAACTGTCTCCCAGTTGCTGAATGAGAGGGCGTGGCACACCAGGATCAGTTAACAGCTTAGAGTTAGACAAGTCAACAGGTCACTCAACTGTCTGACAATTGCTGAATGAGAGGGCGTGGCACACCAGGATCAGTTAACAGCTTAGAGTTACACAAGTCAGCAAGTCACTTAACTGTCTCTAGTGGCTGAATGAGAGGGCGTGGCACACCAGGATCAGTTAACAGCTGAGAGTTAGACAAGTCATCAAGTCACTCAACTGTGTGACAGTTGCTGAATGAGAGGACATGGCACACCAGGATCAGTTAAGAGCTTAAGGTTAGACAGTCAGCAAGTCACTCAACTGTATGACAGTTGCTGAATGAGGGGGCGTGGCACACCAGGATCACTTAACAGCTTAGAGTTAGACAAGTCAGCAAGTCACTCAACTGTCTCCCAGTTGCTGAATGAGAGGGAGTGGCACACCAGGATCAGTTAACAGCTTAGAGTTAGTCAAGTCAGCAAGTCACTCAACTCTCTGACAGCAAGAATGGTTTAGAGTTAGAGAAGTCAGCAAGTCACTCAACTGTCTGGCAACAAGAATGGTTTAGAGTTAGACAAGGCAGCAAGTCACTCAACTGTCTGACAACAAGAATGGTTTAGAGTTAGACAAGACAGGCATTCAGCAAGTCACTCAATTGTCTGACAACAAGAATGGTTTAGAGTAAGAGAAGTCAGCAAATCACTCAACTGTCTGGCAGCAAGAATGGTTTAGAGTTAGACAAGACAGACAGTCAGCAGGCACTCAACTGTCTGACAACAAGAATGGTTTAGAGTTAGACAAGGCAGCAAGTCACTCAACTGTCTGACAACAAGAATGGTTTAGAGTAAGAGAAGTCAGCAAATCACTCAACTGTCTGGCAGCAAGAATGGTTTAGAGTTAGACAAGACAGACAGTCAGCAGGCACTCAACTGTCTGACAACAAGAATGGTTTAGAGTTAGACAAGACAGACAGGCAGCAATTCGCTCAACTGTCTGACAACAAGAATGGTTTAGAGTTAGACAAGACAGACAGTCAGTAAGTTACTCAACTGTCTGGCAACAAGAATGGTTTAGAGTTAGACAAGACAGACAGGCAGCAATTCGCTCAACTGTCTGACAACAAGAATGGTTTAGAGTTAGACAAGACAGACAGTCAGCAAGTCACTCAACTGTCTGACAACAAGAATGGTTTAGAGTTAGACAAGACAGACATTCAGCAAGTCACTCAACTGTCTGACAACAAGAATGGTTTAGAGTTAGACAAGACAGACAGTCAGCAAGTCACTCAACTGTCTGACAACAAGAATGGTTTAGAGTTAGACAAGACAGACAGTCAGCAAGTCACTCAACTGTCTGACAACAAGAATGGTTTAGAGTTAGACAAGACAGACAGTCAGCAAGTCACTCAACTGTCTGACAACAAGAATGGTTTAGAGTTAGACAAGACAGACAGTCAGCAAGTCACTCAACTGTCTGACAACAAGAATGGTTTAGAGTTAGACAAGACAGACAGTCAGCAAGTCACTCAACTGTCTGACAACAAGAATGGTTTAGAGTTAGACAAGACAGACAGTCAGCAAGTCACTCAACTGTCTGACAACAAGAATGGTTTAGAGTTAGACAAGACAGACAGTCAGCAAGTGACTCAACTATCTGACAACAAGAATGGTTTAGAGTTAGACAGGTCAAACAGAAGTATTGTTACTCCCATTCTTTAAACCACAGTCCTTAAGTCAATTGTGTGACTAAATCAATACAAAAGGCAATATAAACACACCTGCATTACAATGGGTGTTGAAAATGATGGCTTAGTTTGCAACAACATTTTTTTTATATGTTATATCAAATGTTTTTCATAATAAATAAACTGAAAGTTGTAATTAGGTACAACAAATAAATGGTATACCCAGCATTGAAAATATTGTGCTTTTAACATAAAATTTTAAGTTCAAGAAGCAGCACTATCATAAACGTATGTTTAACGGTGAAATAATTTTAGTTAGTAAAACAGCATAATTTTTCATATATATTGTTTATAATTGCCATGTCAACATTCCATTTAGAATGTGGATATGTCTTTATTGATCATGAGGAATGTCCTACAAGTCCATGAAGTACATTCTGGTTTAATATAAAAACGATGAAGCTGCTTTGTTTCAATTACTACTTGTGTTCCTGCGATGTTTGGTATTGTTCCGAGTGGGAACAGCGATTTTATTACACTATTCCAACATTGCTGTACCTTGTACATACAATACATTTTTACCTGGAATTATTTCAAACTGAACAATAAGTTTCAGCATGTGGAGACATCATTCTAATCTAAGAAAACAAAACTGTTGTTTTGTCCATTCTTACTCTATACTTAATCAACTGACTGAGTGTTATTGCTGTGGTTCTTATTATATTGGGCATGAAACACCATAAACTTTGTTCCAAGGTCTGCTTATCAGGCTTAAGGCTCTTTTACATGCACCATTCATGCTACACCTGAAAAATTCATTATCCTTCAGCGGCTTTGAACCCATGACCTTGGGAACCTGAGGCTCTTGCAATGAAAAAAATGCAACTATATTGGTAAAATAATCCTTAGGAAAGGTCTAAATGTTCTGACATGAAATACTTTGAAATATTATCACCAATTGTTTACTTTAACAAGCTTTATATATTTTTTTCTGCGATGAGCTTGTGTCTATTCAAATAGACATTCAGTCAAATTGAGGCAAGTCATCACAAATTCACAAAAAATCCAACACATCAATTTTAAAACATTTGACATATATATCAAAACAATTAAGAGTCATTTTTCAGAAATTACAATCAGTTTTCCATGGAGAGAGCAGTTTGAGGGAGGGGAGGTTTCTTGAAGATTTTCACATTGTATCTTTGGAAGGTGCTGAAATGCAGTTTAATATTTAACTGATTATTCATTTTGAAATTATCCTGCTCACAAAAATCCCCAGGGACATTTTTCTAAAAATGTTTCCCCCCCCCCCCTGTTTTAAGAAAATCTCTAAATTTGTATGGGGGTTGTTCAATAAGTACCCATGTTTTAAAGTAGGCAGTGTTGCTAAAGTAAGTTGGCGTTAACATCGTGTACTGTCATTTGTGATGTCAGCAAAACAAATTTGGCACTGATGCAAATGTTAGTTTGGATTTTGTAGGCTTTTCAGTTACTGTTCAACATGATTTTGGAAAAAGTGCAATACTGTCCAGTGATTTGCTTTTTAGTTTTGGATGGGAGATAAAAGTGAAATTGATGCCGTATGGGGAGCAACAGTTAGGTATTGGTTCAATGACTTTAAATGTTGTCCACATCCAGGATGCTCAGCAGGCGTGGTATTGAGGAAATCAGTGAAAAAGTCCATGATATGATTGTCACTTTGCAAGCTTTCATTTAACAAAGGCCAAAAGGAACATTTTTCATGATAAGCTGGAGTTGAAAACGCTGTTGTCCTGATGAATAACTACTGTTTGCAGCTATATAAGCAAAACCGGAAGGACTTTTTGCGTCGAGTTGTCATCATTAATCAACATTCTACTTCTGAAATCAAGCAACAATAAAAACAATGGCTTGCTTCCAGTGAATCTGCTTCAAAGAAAGCAAAGACAGTCGCATTGGTTATAAAAATAAAGGCACCAATGTTTTGAATGGGTCGTCTCCTTAGCGCGGTGGTAGCGTTGCTGCTTACCAAGCAGGAGACCTGGGTTCGATCCCCAGTACCGGCGTGGGGATTTTTCCCCCGCTGGGAGACCTGGCCCGGGGTGCACTCAGCCTCGTAAGGTCACTGGGGTGCCAATTGAGGAGCTACTTGATAGAGAAGTAGCGGCTCCAGGTCATGAGGACCGCATTAACCGGCCGGGGGGACTCGAGGCGCTGACCACGTCTCACCCTCCAATACTGCACCCCATCCATGACATCTGTAGTGGACCGAGATGGGGGACGCAGCGGCCGGGCGGTAGGCCAAGGTTCCCGGTGAGCTGTCGTGCCATGGAGTTAATGTTTTGAATTGTGAAGGTTGTTATATTCATTGACTTCTTAGAAAAAATAAAAACAATTACTGTTCCAATTTGACAGCAAGTTGGAGAATGGCTTCATTTGGAAGAGGAAAGTGCAGTTTCACCATGAAGATGCATCAACTGTAGGTGCACAGCCTGGGTGCCTGTGATTTCTTCTTATTCCCAAACATGAAGAAATGGCTAATGGGAACTAAATGTAGATCAAATGAAAGGTCATCATCATGGCAGAGGTATATTTTGCAGAGCTTGACAATTCCTATTTTTTGGAAAGATTTAGAAAATAGCAGGCAAGTTGAGAGAGGTGTTTATCCCTAAAAGGGGACTATGTTAAAAAATAGTTTGTGTTTTAAAAAGATGGATACTTACTGAATCACCCTTGTATTGCCGATGAAATCTTAGCAATTTATTCTATAATAGTGTCCCAATTTCAAACAACACAGCTTTTCTTGTAATGCCTGGAGACTTGAATGATATTTGCTTCTACAAGAAAGTGATGCAGTTGCCAGAACTCAACTGCTCTTTTGTCAGTCTAACTCTGTATTTATATGAGACCCAGGTGTGTACTTGAGCTTGTCTCTATGACAACAAGCACATAAAACTAACAATCAAATACACCTTTTAGTTACAGGATGAACAAAGAGGTTAAAAAGGAGATACATCAAGTTAATAGTACTCATGCAAGCAAGCCTATCCTGGAGCAAAGGCATATTTGACATCAGCAGAAAGCATCTGTAGCATCGAGGCAAAGCTAACAAATAAAGCAACTTGCCTCACACACACAAAGCCAACTTATGTCTAAGTGCTACACATACTTCCCCAAATTCAGCAGATTTAACTAGCATTTATCCACCAATCCTTGACATTTCATATCTATAACTATCAACAAATAAAGTTATTGTTTTCCACCGTGTGATCATTTTGTTTTGGATTCAGAAATGTTATGTATATATATCAAATCAGTTATCTATGCAGAAAGTATCACCATTTCCTCCATAACATAAAAGAAAGGCCATATACAAGTATACCTCTGAGATGTATGATTCCTAAATAAAGGGAACAACTCCCAAACAAACCTCAAGTTCAGTAGTATTTCTTTTATAGAATTAGGAAGCATCAGTGTATGCGTGCATTTTAAATATGCTTTAAAGCTACAACATGTAACCTAATGACTTCCATTCACGTTACTGCCTTAAAGCTTCAACACATGATGCAATGACTTTTACTTGACTTTGATTTGTGTTACACTTTTGCAATTAAAAATATTCCATACATAAGCCTGGGGGCTGGAATGACCCCTTGCTAAAAGAATCTTACAATTGCTGTAGTTAATCTATGAATATAAAAATAATTTTTTTCCTTAATGCTATAACTTATTATTAATTCATATTTATTATTTGATTTTAAACACATTTACAAAATGGGTCCCTATACATAAAGCCCGCCCCTCCAATATTTTTCTAGTTATGCTGTTGGTTCCATAAATACACTGTGTAACCAACATCTTGTTCAATAGAAACTTAAAGAGAATGAACTTAAACAAACTAACATAATGTTTTAAGTCCTTTAACCTGGTTGATTATATTGGACAGTGAATGAAATCATTAAAATGATGCTCACATGATCTTAGGAGTCAAAGTTACTTGACATTTGCCTTCTAAGGTATGGGAAAACCACTAAAAGAACATTATGTGGGTAACTCAGGAGACAGATTTGCTACTGAGGCACGCTAATGGCGTCTTTTGTTACACTCTTAAATTCCTCAACATATGACACAATTATTTTCACCACTAAGGGTAAATTGTTTCAAGAATCTTATCTGACATTTTTTTCTAGAAGTATGAAACAATTTCTATATGCCAGTCATTAGTATTTACTAAACAATGTTTATTTGTTATCATTTGAGGGGAACATTAAAACCATTAATTGAGGTACTCTCAATTACATAGGCAGAAATGTGTGATTTGAGCCACAGAATTCTGAGTATTATACATGGCGACACTTTAAAAATTTTATTTAGCCACTTCACCTGTGTGTAGTTTTGAATGTGATGAACACTCGAGAAATGGTTTCATTCAAGTCATACATGCTTCCCAAATTATTAATTGTGTGCTCACATTTTGCCTTTGGTTACCACTCAGCCAAGATGAAGAGCACTTAAGCATTATCGTTATGTCATACATAAAATCAAAGTATTAGAGCAATTTGTTATTGGGGTGCGAGAATTTCCCTGCTTCTCAACATTTTGTGCTATTCAAATATTTATACAAATTCATATGACAAATTGATGTTTGGAGGAATTTAGTAACAGTGACAGTCAAATTATATGTTTTATTAATTTGTTGAGTTGGTTTTTTAACACTATCTCATAATAACAATGTAAGTGACGTAGTGTTAAAAAACCAACTCAACAAAGTCAGTTTTACCTGGGAATGCAGTTGTGTAGAAGCAACAACAATTGTAATAAACAGGTTTTTCAGAAATAAAGAGTCTTTTGTTTCACTGGTGTCAGGAGTGGGAACACAAAAATAGAGATGATGAAAACCTTTTGTGCACGCCATGAAATCCAGCCTGAAGAAAATATACAAAAATGGAATCCAAGATGAAGGAAATGAAGACGTAAATGAAATCTTAAATGGAAAAATAGAATGAATGATGATAGATGAGAAAATGGAATCCAGCATGGATAAGATGAGAAATGAAATACTGTGAATTGTGTGCAATGCAGAACCTGAAGTCAGAGACATTGAGCAAAATTGATGACCAACTGGCCAATGTGAAAAAAAAACATGAAGATTTAGTGGAAGGATGAAGGAATCTGACCAACGTGGTGACATCCTGGAGAGGCCGCGCCCTGGCCAAGTGGTTAGACCACCTAGATGGCCGGGGTTCGATCCCAAGCGACCGCATGTGACATTTGTGGTGGACAAAGAGGCACTGGGTACTCCAGTTTCCCCCGCCATCACATTCCACTGGCACTCCATCATCATTCATGTATCATCAGTGTCAACGCCTGTGAGACGGGCATTAAACGCTTAAAAAAAGAAAAAGAAAAAAAAAAAAAAAAAAAAAAAAAAAAAAAAAAAAAAAAAAAACATCCTGGAGGATGACAGGGTACAACTTAATGCCACAGAAGGAAGAATCGATGGCAGTGCTAAGAAATTCAACACCATGATGGAAAAGATGCCCCAGTTTGATGGAACATTCACCGACAACTGTGTTGCCACTCATAATCGATTGTCAATAGAGGAGGCAGCCATACAACTGATAACAGGCCTCCAGTGATTGGTGCCAGAAGTCTAAATGAGATCCAGAGTTAACAGCAAAATTGAGGATGAAACAGCAGCCTCAACCTTCGACAAGGTGAGAGAGACAATCCAGATGTAATGACAACCTGGGGTTGTGCAAGAGATATTCCACCACAAAGTCAATTAGTAGAGCAACACATCGGAGCTGTCATCGCCATTGTTGAGCAACATCTTGCCTTTGGAGAAGGAGGTCCTGCAGGAGTTGGCATTGAGATGGAGCACTGTGAGCTTGTGGGTATTTGTCATGAGGGTGACTGAAGATACCCTTAGAATTCATGAGGCAATGGTCGACATTGGCCAAAAGATCTTGTGATTTATCAAGATGAGGTGCTGTTCCAGAGCCGCCATGAAAATCCAGGGATGTTCAGTTCTGAGGGATGATGGAAGTTGTACCTGCAAGAAATAAGGTGGTGATGAAGGAGAACCTGGAGGAATCTTATTTTGGACTGGAAATCACAACTGAAATTAACATGTAGATTGCCTTGTTGGGAAGAAGTGCCTGTGAGACTAGTCAGGACAATGTTAGCCAGCAAGGCCCCAGCTTAAAGACTTGCTCAAGAGGGTGGTCAACCATCTGACTGCTTCACAACTGGAGAGTCTACTAAGAAAATATCAGTCTGTCTTCAGTGATTATGCACTGAGCTGGTACTCCTTCACACTGACCCTGGAGATCCAGGCCTATCTGGCAATCACCAAGACATTTTCTTCTGAGAAAAGAGATGGGGGTACGAGACATGCTGAAGGACAAGAGATCAAGGGGACATCCCTTAATGCTGTCACCAGAAATAACTGTTTCCCCTTACCCTGGATACACTTGCTAGTGCAACTTTGGATTTGAAATCAGGATACTGCCAAGTGGCTCTAGATCCCAGAGGCAAAGAAAAGATGTATTCTTGACTGGCCAAGGGCTTTGGAAATTTATGGTTATATCCTTTGGGCTCTGCAATGTGCCAGCCATCTTCATAAAATCTCTGATGAGAGTTGATTTATGATGCCTGTGTCTGCTGCATCATCATTGTGGGCAACAACGGCAGTCAAGCTTGAAACGTCCACTAGAGCACTTCAACCTCGCCGCTGCCACCGAAGATGTCTGGGAAGAAGAAGGAGCAGCCCAGACTATACTCCAGCCAGTATTGACACCGGCCGTGAAAGCCTAAGAATTTCAACTAGAGAATTGTTGCGAAAGCAGAACAATAAAGACAACTGTTGTAATCAATTATTTGTTGAGCTGTTAAGTGCTTTGTTACAATATCAAAATCTCATACATATATTTTTAGAAAAAATGTTTATATCATTCTTGAGAAAATAAAAATTATCATTTTCTTCTTGTAAGATATTTTGATCTGTGTTCATTTTATGAAAGTGTTGTGTTACATCCTAGAAAGACATTCAACTAAAATACAAACCTCAAACCATTCACAGGCTTTTGCACAAAGTAATTACTTTTGAGTGTGTCAGACATCAAAATATGTATTTCTGAGCACATTTTATAACATATATTTGAGCAAAGCACATCATGCGTGACAGAGTAAACAATTAGAAATTACCCATGTATATATATAACATCTTTTCGGGCTTCTAGCCAAGTTTTTACCTGGCTAGAAGCCCGAGAAGATTTTGTATTAATACGTCGCCAGGAAAGCTTCAGTTCTTATTTTACCCATGTATATGTTCTGAAATGTTCCAAAGCATATCAAAACATGTAAAACTAAACCTTTCCTTATGAAAAGAAACCTTTTATTTGATTTGTTGGTAGGAGCATGTACATATTTCCAGTTGGTATGCTGCAACATTCTATGCTATAAAGTTACAAGCATGCCTATAGTACATGAACACAACCTTATTAGGTTGCAGCATTTACACTGCCCTTGTTGCTATAAAGTCACAAGTATGCCTATAGTACCTGACCATAGCCTTGTTAGGTTGGTACATGTACATTGCCCATGTTGCTATAAAGTAACTTGTATACTCATAGAACCTGAACATTATGTTGTTAAGTTGGCTATGCTGCTATCAAGTCCTATAGTACCTGAACATAAACTGCTAGATTGGTCATGTTGCTATAAAGTAGCATGGATGCCTATAGTAGCTGAACATTATGTTGTTAGGTTGGCTATGCTGCAATTAAGTCCTATAGTACCTGAACTTAACCTTGCTAGATTGGCCATGTTGCTATAAAGTTCTATAGTACCTGAACATTATGTTGTTAGGTTGGCTATGCTGCTATTAAGTCCTATAGTACCTGAACATAACCTTGCTGGGTTGGCCATGTTGCTATAAAGTTCTATAGTACCTGAACATAACCTTGCTAGGTTGGCTCATGTACATGGGCCATGCTGCTATAAAGTAACATGTATGCTTATAGTACCTGAACATTGTGTTGTTAGGTTGGCTATGCTGCTATTAAGTCCTATAGTACCTGAACATAACCTTGCTGGGTTGGCCATGTTGCTATAAAGTTCTATAGTACCTGAACATAACCTTACTAGGTTGACCATGTTGCTATAAAGTTCTATAGTACCTGAACATAACCTTGCTAGGTTGGCCATGTTGCTATAAAGTTCTGTAGTACCTGAACAAAACCTTGCTAAGTTGGCCATGTTGCTATAAAGTTCTATAGTACCTGAACATAACCTTGCTAGGTTGTCCATGTTGCTATAAAGTTCTATAGTACCTGAACATAACCTTGCTGGGTTGGCCATGTTGCTATAAAGTTCTATAGTACCTGAACATAACCTTGCTAGGTTGGCCATGTTGCTATAAAGTTCTATAGTACCTGAACATAACCTTGCTGGGTTGGCCATGTTGCTATAAAGTTCTATAGTACCTGAACATAACCTTGCTAGGTTGGCTCATGTACATGGGCCATGCTGCTATAAAGTAACATGTATGCTTATAGTACCTGAACATTGTGTTGTTAGGTTGGCTATGCTGCTATTAAGTCCTATAGTACCTGAACATAACCTTGCTGGGTTGGCCATGTTGCTATAAAGTTCTATAGTACCTGAACATAACCTTACTAGGTTTACCATGTTGCTATAAAGTTCTATAGTACCTGAACATAACCTTGCTAGGTTGGCCATGTTGCTATAAAGTTCTGTAGTACCTGAACAAAACCTTGCTAAGTTGGCCATGTTGCTATAAAGTTCTATAGTACCTGAACATAACCTTGCTAGGTTGTCCATGTTGCTATAAAGTTCTATAGTACCTGAACATAACCTTGCTGGGTTGGCCATGTTGCTATAAAGTTCTATAGTACCTGAACATAACCTTGCTAGGTTGACCATGTTGCTATAAAGTTCTATAGTACCTGAACATAACCTTGCTAGGTTGGCCATGTTGCTATAAAGTTCTGTAGTACCTGAACATAACCTTGCTGGGTTGGCCATGTTGCTATAAAGTTCTATAGTACCTGAACATAACCTTGCTAGGTTGACCATGTTGCTATAAAGTTCTATAGTACCTGAACATAACCTTGCTAGGTTGACCATGTTGCTATAAAGTCACATGTATGCCTATAGTACCTGAACATAACCTTGCTAGGTTGACCATGTTGCTATAAAGTTCTATAGTACCTGAACATAACCTTGCTAGGTTGGCCATGTTGCTATAAAGTTCTATAGTACCTGAACATAACCTTGCTGGGTTGGCCATGTTGCTATAAAGTTCTATAGTACCTGAACATAACATTGCTAGGTTGACCATGTTGCTATAAAGTTCTATAGTACCTGAACATAACCTTGCTAGGTTGGCCATGTTGCTATAAAGTTCTATAGTACCTGAACATAACCTTGCTAGGTTGACCATGTTGCTATAAAGTCACATGTATGCCTATAGTACCTGAACATAACCTTGCTAGGTTGACCATGTTGCTATAAAGTCACATGTATGCCTATAGTACCTGAACATAACCTTGCTAGGTTGGCCATGTTGCTGGAAAGTCACATGTATGCCTATAGTACCTTACCATAACCTTGCTAGTTTGGCCATGTTGCTATAAAGTCCTATATTACCTGAACATAACCTTGCTAATTTGGCACATGTTGCTGGAAGTCACATGTATGCCTATAGTACCTTACCATAACCTTGCTAGTTTGGCCATGTTGCTATAAAGTCCTATATTACCTGAACATAACCTTGCTAATTTGGCACATGTTGCTGGAAAGTCACATGTATGCCTATAGTACCTTACCATAACCTTGCTAGTTTGGGCATGTTGCTATAAAGTCCTATAGTACCTTACCATAACCTTGCTAGTTTGGGCATGTTGCTATAAAGTCCTATAGTACCTTACCATAACCTTGCTAGTTTGGCACATGTTGCTAGAGAGCAATTGTATCTCTATAATATGGCCATCCCTTTATGTTTAGCAGGACAAGCAATACTTACTGTTGTTTTACTACAATTTGCTATGGATGCTAACTAAGTCACTGGAGAAAGAAAGAAATAACAATATTTTATATGACATAATTTAAATAAAGATAATTAATACCAATAATGTTAGAAGTTCACTGTGGGATCCCATATTTCTCTGGCACACCTGTTTCAAAACAAGATGATCAAGTATCAGACACATTCCTGCATTACACACATAAACTGGACGACTTTCAACATCACAAATACAAGTACACAAATTATTTTATCTCAAATTTATGTGGAAAACCAAGAAAAGTTATACAGTCTGTAAGAAGCAATTGTAATGAACACAGAATGACATTTCCAGTAAATCCATCAGCTTTTCATTTTGTAAGCATAAAGGTTGAGATCCTAGACTTTCAAATTTTGTATTAAAATGATAACAACTTTTGATTAAAAGAGAAAATACTCTTAATAATGTTAATGGAAAAGCCTCATGAAATTCTGAAAATGCCTCCAATATTTTTTTGGCTGATGTGCATGAAGTCATGAATTATTTAATGATCTCATAGAAGATAAACTTATAATATGCTAATAAATGACACAATATAATATTTAAATAGTGGAAGTGATATAACATGAGCTTAAATGCTATTTTACCAGATGAGCGTGACCCAAAATATCCCACTTATATATAAAGATAGCACAAAGTTATGGAATGTTAGCAACACATTCTTGTTCAGCTGGAGCTTTGCACATTTAACATGCTCTTGTGTGTGCTGCCTATATTCTCATACTGTCTGATGGAGTATCTACTGCTTTTAGCCAACATTAGAATGTTTGTTCATTGTTGCACTGCACAGTAATTCAAAATATAAAACTATATTTTAAGTGCTCTGAATTTAGGTGGAACAAGTTATAGAAAGTGATGAATTAAATTTACTTAAACAGTTTTATTCTAATAAAACATTTCTTCTTTTCCATTTGACATTTGTGTAATTTAACTTACATAATGCAGTATTCTTCCATTTTAAATGTCTCTGGTGTTGCAGTTCTAATTCAAAACAAATATTAAGCTTTTCTTTGTATATTAGTATTAATAATTATGAATTAAAATTAAAACTGCTATATATTAATAAATGTTAGAGTGATTAATCAATATTTAACAGCTCAGTTGCAGCTTTGGCTAAGCAGCTATAGTGAATACTAATCAATAGGCAATGGACTTTTAGGTAAATGCATATTTTTTCTGCTTGAGGTTAAAAGTAGGTAACTAAGTATGAATATTAAATATACTGACACTATCACAAATACAAAGTTTTATTTCGTAAAAAATGCGTATTTTAGAATAAAAACATGTAATTAAATCTTTAGCATAATTTATTTATTAGAACATATTTTATGCATTATTCACGTTTTGCTTTACTGAGTTTGTGAGAAGAGAAGCTGTGAAAGCTTCTGTCAACAGCACCTGGCACTGACATTTGCTTACATATATGTAACATGTAGTCTTGTTCCTTCTGGGCAATGCTTGTGTTCAATGATTCACGTGTCATTATTATCAAAATGCATTGTATTAAAGAATTCAGAACAGATGGGAGAATTCCATGTGGCAAGTCTATAAAAGCAGAACTTATCTCACAAACATATTGTAGCAGTTTCTCATTCTTCTATGAAGCAGGACCTCCAGCTTATATTCAAGACCATGAACCTTTGATTTGGTGGATATTCCTCTACTTAAAGTGAACAATCCAGAGGTTAAGCCCTTCTCTTGATGAATCCACTTTAAGGAAACATAACCTTCCAAAATGCCATTAAGAAACATCTAGACTGAGTGCAAAACTGAGAAAATATGGGTGTGCGTTGATGAAGCTGAAGACTCAACAGGGAAATGTAGTGTTTGGTATTCTTAAAATTGACAAGACAATTTCTAATTATTCAGTTTTGCAATGAAATAACATTAATGTTGCTAGTGTGGTCAAATGGGGGTGTGCTTATTTAGCTGACCAATGCAGCCTCAGAGTCAGCTAACCAAAAATGACTTGCATTGTGTGTGCAGAACTATTTAGTCCCTGTATCCTAATGTGGACAAATTGGCACCCAGTGAAAGCATTTTGATAGCTTTAAATCGGTTGTGGATGAACTGCAAAAAGTGATGCTTCATCAACACAAATTGTTCAAAATCTGCTATGTGACAGTTGTTAAAGAAGTGATGTTGCTTTTTTGAGTTTCTTGTACAATTCCATTAAAACACTGGAAGCAGTAACTAATCTCTTGACAGAAAGTATTCAAGAAATTGCTAAATCAACCAATACACAGATTGAAATCAGTGTTTGAAAAAATACAGGATTTCAGATTATGAGAACAACTGCCATCAAGTAGACTTACATCTGGAACAATTGGCAGACTATAGAGCGCACAGTAACCCCAAACAACTTTCAACTAATTCACATGTAATCTCATTAATGCATTCCTATTCTAAAACAGCTCTTTTTTAATACAACTTATTCTATTTTGGAAAATGAAAGAATATTTTGTCTTTTAAAAACTATTTCAAACTTGTCTAACACCTATTGTTTGCAGCTAGTCATCCCTTCTCTACTTATTGTGTTACCAGATTGGAACAAGAACACAATCACAATACTTATTTAACTGATATGTATATATGTGTAGCATTTAACATTAATGCTAATCCTAAGCTTCTGAATACTAAGACTTCTAATACCTCTTCTGTATCAAAGTTTTCTCTTCATGTTGTAATCAAATTCCAGCACATATTAAATAGTAATTACATAATGAGAGAAAATAAAAACTCAATGAGTATTTAGAACTAGCAAGGAAAGATCTTTCTTGAATGGTTATGTGAACTGAGGTGGAACATGAGCATATTTGAGTAAGATAAACAACTCTTCTCCTAGTTTTCTTTACTGAGCTATCAACACTCCTCTTGTCTTACATCTGAAAACTCAACTCCCAATATATGGCATGCACATGGAATTCTATCACTTTGATGGGTACAATGTACTACAGAAATTAAACAATCGCTAACCCAAAATGCTTCAAATTAAAATACATATTTTTGAAACACAATTTAGCAATTTATTAGAAAACTTTGCCCCTCCCCAAAAAGAAAAAGGAAAGGATAAATATTTGGGGCTATTGTTTTTTATGATACACAGATACTCTGTAAATACCAGCCATTTTTCAAAGTTCAAAATGGCTATATAGGCAAAGCAAATTATTGCATTTTTAAGCCCATTTTTGAATATTCAAGATGCTTTGCATATCTCAAGGTTTTAATTTAAGAGGCTGCAAAGAGTTTAAGACTTGCTGTCCACTGAAGGTTACAAGGCTCATGTCGATGACACAACAAAACCAATGCCAGGCTACAATAATAGACAATTATTGTTGTTGTATGATACAAAACAAAAGTATTATATAGTTTTTTTACAAACAAATTTTTTATAACTCAAATTGGTAAAATAAAAACATTTCATAGTAAACATACAAAACAATACTTAATGCCTTGTGGACATGAAAATGGCAGATTATTACATGGGAGCCTTTTTCTTTCAAAATTGGGGTTCTTTATAGTATACCAATTAAAATAGGAAAATATTTCAATGCCTGCTTAATTTCTTTTATTGACGTTTTAAGTTCAAAATAAAATTGAATAATAAACTACTCATAGGAGAATTCTCTACCAAACCATTGAAAAGAATGAATTATAATAAAAATGTTCACATACTCAATTTGAATCATGTTTTATACATATGCCAAAAAGAAAATTGTGGGGTGTTAGTTGTCCATGACTGAGGTTGAAAGCTGAACTATTGGATCTTAAAGCATTTTGGGTTACAGAAAATAGATATCTGTAAAGAAGGAAAATCTGAGTAGCTACAAGGTAGTATAGTAATGCAGCTTTTTGGAAATAGCTAGAATATATTATGGTTAAAACTTGATGCTGCAAGCTAATACAATTCATTTTGGATTTAAAGTCATATCCTACTTGTAACACATGAATGTGCCATATTCATTATGTGGTAGCCAATTAAAACAAGTTTACTGCACTTCTGGTTAAATACAAATTTAGAATGAATATTTGTAAATGATAAATGAAGGACTAAAAACTATGTGTTATCATGAAATATCCAAACTGACATGTGATGTTTGTTGGTGGGGAAATGACCTATACTGACAGTGCACATACTGTGCAGCTGTTTGTCTCATTTGGGCTCAAAGTGGGCCACTTGTATCCATAAAAATGTTAAGAGAGAAACAAAAATACATCCAGGCTTGAGTACCATCCAGTAGAGGAAGTAGAAAAGAATAAGCTAACAAATTTTACATATTTAAGCTGGTAAATAGCAACAAATTTTGAAAAACTGTTAGGCAAATTCCAATGTGAAAATATTTTGAAATTGCTGTAAAACTTAAGGTAAAGGGACCAAAGAATGAATTATGAAGAGGAATGGTCATGTGCTCAATGTGGACATGTCTTTAAATCAGATCTCAACTCTACTCATGCATTCTACATACAGTAGGACTACAAATATTTATTAATATAGTATATGTTATGTTATACAGTATGTTTGTGCTGTGTCACAACTACATTATATCAAAGAGTTTGTCATGCACTGTGAGCTACAACCGCAATGTTAGAGGTAACTGACATTTTATATTAGGGCACTTGTTCACATTAAAACCTCCTTGTACGGTTACCTCAGAAGTCACTGCTCTCACTAACTTATATAGGTTACAGAACACTTCTATACTTACAAACTCAAATTGGGTTGTTTATTATCAACATTCTATAACTGCTCTTCTTCTTACTATTTTGTTCTATATTGGCTATTGAAGGGCCACTCAATCTATGAAAAGGGCAGTGGCTTTAGTTCCCCTCTGTTTCTGAATCCAAACTAAGGGTTTTAATGCCCATAAAGTTCCGTTGCCACCCTGCTGGGATTGAACCCCTGACCTTAGGAACTATAGGCTAGCATATTACCTTTAGACGATGGAGCATGACAGAAATTAACACAATGGAGAACCATGTACAGACCATTACTAGTGTTGTTTAGTGATCAAACTATGAAATCTCCTTCCAGTAGCACACATTGCTGTATTCTCAATGTGAGGCTCCCCCCCAGTCTTGTTTATATCTCATGTTACTATATTCTCAATGTGAGGCTGCCTCAAGTCTTGTTGATATATGATGTTACTGTATTCTCAAAGTGAGGCTCCCCCAGTCTTGTTTATATCTCATGTTACTGTATTCTTAATGTGAGGCTCCTCCATCAGTCTTGTTTATATCTCATGTTACTGTATTCTCAAAGTGAGGCTCCCCCAGTCTTGTTTATATCTCATGTTACTGTATTCTCAATGTGAGGTTCCCCCAGTCTTGTTTATATCTCATGTTAGTGTATTCTTAATGTGAGGCTCCTCCATCAGTCTTGTTTATATCTCATGTTACTGTATTCTTAATGTGAGGCTCCTCCATCAGTCTTGTTTATATCTCATGTTACTGTATTCTTAATGTGAGGCTCCTCCATCAGTCTTGTTTATATCTCATGTTACTGTATTCTCAAAGTGAGGCTCCTCCCAGTCTTGTTTATATCTCATGTTATTGTATTCTCAAAGTGAGGCTCCTCCCAGTGTATTTTATATCTCATGTTACTGTATTCACAATATGAGGCTCCTCCCAGTCTTGTTTATATCTCATGTTATTGTATTCTCAATGTGAGGCTCCTCCCAGTCTTGTTTATATCTCATGTTATTGTATTCTCAAAGTGAAGCTCCTCCCTGTGTATTTTATATCTCATGTTACTGTATTCTCAATGTAAGGCTCCTCCACAGTCTTGTTTATATCTCATGTTATTGTATTCTCAATGTAAGGCTCCTCCACAGTCTTGTTTATATCTCAAGTTACTGTATTCTCAAAGTAAGGCTCCCCCAGTCTTGTTTATATCTCGTGTTACTGTATTCTCAATGTGATGCTCCTCCCCAGTCTTGTTTATATCTCATGTTACTGTATTCTCAAAGTGAGCCTCCTCCCAGTCCTGTTTATATCTCAGGTTACTGTATTCTCAATGTGAGGCTCCTCCCCATTACTGTTTATATCTCATGTTACTGTATTCTCAATGTACGGCTCCCCCAGTCTTGTTTATATCTCATGTTACTGTATTCTCAATGTGAGGCTGCTCCCAGTCTTGTTTATATCTCAGGTTACTGTATTCTCAATGTGAGGCTGCTCCCAGTCTTGTTTATATCTCACGTTACTGTATTCTCAATGTGAGGCTGCCTCCCAGTCTTGTTTATATCTCATGTTACTGTATTCTCAATGTGAGGCTGCTCCCAGTCTTGTTTATATCTCACGTTACTGTATTCTCAATGTGAGGCTGCCTCCCAGTCTTGTTTATATCTCATGTTACTGTATTATGAATGTGAGGTGCCTCCCCATTACTGTTTATATCTCATGTTACTGTATTCTCAAAGAGGCTCCTCCCAGTCTTGTTTATATCTTATGATACTGTATTCTCAATGTGAGGCTGCTCCCAGTCTTGTTTATATCTCATGTTACTGTATTCTCAATGTGAGGCTGCTCCCAGTCTTGTTTATATCTCATGTTACTGTATTCTCAATGTGGGGCTCCCCCTAGTCTTGTTTATATCTCATGTTCCTGTATTCTCAATGTACGGCTCCCCCAGTCTTGTTTATATCTCATGTTACTGTATTCTTAATGTGAGGCTTCTCCCAGTCTTGTTTAAATCGCATGTTACTGTATTCTCAATGTGAGGCTTCTCCCAGTCTTGTTTAAATCGCATGTTACTGTATTCTCTATGTGAGGCCCCCCTCCAGTCTTGTTTATAACTCATGTTACTGTATTCTCAAAGTGAGGCTCCCCCCAGTCTTATTTAATATTATGTTACTGTATTCTAAAAGTGAGGCTTCCCGTCTTATTTATATGTCATGTTTCTGTATTCTCAAAGTGTGGCTCCTCCCCAGTCTTGTTAACATCTCATGTTACTGTATTCTCAAAGTGAGGGTTTACCCCGAACTTTGTTTACATCTGATGTTACTGTATTCTCAAAGTGAGGCTCCCCCAATCTTGTTTATATCTCATGTTACTATATTCTCAATCGGAGGCTGCCTCAAGTCTTGTTAATATCTCATTATACTGTATTCTCAAAGTGAGGCTCTTCCCAGTCTTATTTATATCTCATGTTACTGTATTCTCAATGTAAGGCCCCCAATCTTGTTTATATCTCATGTTACTGTATTCTCCATGTGAGGCTGCCTCAATTCTTGTTTATATCTCATGTTACTGTATTCTCAAAGTGAGGCTGCTCCCAGTCTTGTTTATATCTCATGTTACTGTATTCTCAATGTGAGGCTCCCCCCAGTGTTGTTTATATCTCATATTACTGTATTCTCAATATGAGGCTCTTCCCAGTCTTGTTTATATCTCAAGCTAAGGTATTCTCAATGTGAGGCTCCTCCTAGTCTTGTTTATATCTCATGTTACTGTATTCTCAAAGTGAGGCTCCCCCTAGTCTTGTTTATATCTCATGTTACTGTATTCTCAATGTGAGGCTCCCCCCAGTGTTGTTTATATCTCATATTACTGTATTCTCAATATGAGGCTCTTCCCAGTCTTGTTTATATCTCAAGCTAAGGTATTCTCAATGTGAGGCTCCTCCTAGTCTTGTTTATATCTCATGTTACTGTATTCTCAAAGTGAGGCTCCTCCCAGTCTTGTTTATATCTCATGTTACTGTATTCTCAAAGTGAGGCTCCTCCCAGTCTTGTTTATATCTCATGTTACTGTATTCTCAAAGAGGCTCCTCCCAGTCTTGTTTGTATCTCATGTTACTGTATTCTCAATGTGAGGCTCCTCCTAGTCTTGTTTATATCTCATGTTACTGTATTCTCAATGTGAGGCTCCTCCTAGTCTTGTTTGTATCTCATGTTACTGTATTCTCAATGTGAGGCTCCTCCTAGTCTTGTTTATATCTCATGTTACTGTATTCTCAATGTGAGGCTCCCCCTAGTCTTGTTTATATCTCATGTTACTGTATTCTCAAAGTGAGGCTCCTCCCAGTCTTGTTTATATCTCATGTTACTGTATTCTCAAAGTGAGGCCCTCTCAGTCTTGTTTATATCTCATGTTACTGTATTCTCAAAGTGAGGCTCCTCCCAGTCTTGTTTATATCTCATGTTACTGTATTCTCCATGTGAGGCTGCCTCAATTCGTGTTTATATCTCATGTTACTGTATTCTCAAAGTGAGGCTCCCCCCAGTGTTGTTTATATCTCATATTACTGTATTCTCAATATGAGGCTCTTCCCAGTCTTGTTTATATCTCATGTTACTGTATTCTCAAAGAGGCTCCTCCCAGTCTTTTTTATATCTCATGTTACTGTATTCTCAATGTGAGGCTCCTCCCAGTCTTGTTTATATCTCATGTTACTGTATTCTCAATGTGAGGCTCCTCCCAGTCTTGTTTATATCTCATGTTACTGTATTCTCAATGTGAGGCTCCTCCCAGTCTTGTTTATATCTCATGTTACTGTATTCTCAATGTGAGGCTCCTCCCAGTCTTGTTTATATCTCATGTTACTGTATTCTCAATGTGAGGCTCCTCCCAGTCTTGTTTATATCTCATGTTACTGTATTCTCAATGTGAGGCTCCTCCCAGTCTTGTTTAAATCGCATGTTACTGTATTCTCAAGGTGAATATCCTGCAAACCACGTTATGTAGAATGACAACAATTTTCATTGAAAACTAAATATGTTTGTTATAAAATCAATGCGTCCGCATTCTAGCACATAAACCTTGTGAATACAGTTATTCTCTGTAGACTTGAGGTAGCATGCTAACTTCTGGTTCCCAAATTCATGGATTCAAATCAGGTGGAGGGTGATGCATTTTATAACGTGTTAAAATCCTTATTATAGATTCCTTTGAAAGGGAACTAAAGCTGGTTTCCTGTGTTATAGATTGACATCACATAAAAGATGCTCAAGACTGATAAAGAGGTGTTTCACACGCAATATAGAATGGAATGCTGAGAAAATTAATACTTAAAGGGCATCAATGAGGTGCCAACAGAAGATGTGTAGTTCTTCACTGATGACTTATGAAACATCAAGCTAAGCAAGCATTGTGGCTGAAAGAATGACTGCAGATACATTGTGGTGTACGTTTCAAAAGATAGAACAAGTCTCACACTATCAGACATGAGGGTCACTTTCATGTCACGAGGAGACAAGCCTGAAATAAGGAACTGCAGATAGTCATACATGATTCTCATAGCACTTCAATCTTGGACTGAACACAATAAAAATGAAATGGAGTTTCATTTATGCATGCTCTGTAACTGCTGTGATTCTAAGCATCGTATTCTATATTGCGCATGAAAGACCACTTAATTTGGCTCACAGGCCTCTCTATCAGGCTTGAGGTTCTTTTACGTATCCTAAATCTATGACATGGGACCAGCGGCTTAACTTCTCTTCCAAAGGAAGCCATACTAAGGATTTTTACCCCCAAAAAAATTCATCGTCCTCTGCCAGGTTTGAACCCATGGCCTTGGGTATATGAAGTTAGCATGATAATTCAGGAAGCAGACCATACCAGATTGTGTGAGCATCATGACACCCTTGGACAGAATGACATCAGCATGCTGACCATACCAGTTGTGACAGTATCATGACAACCTTAGACAGAATGACATCAGGAAGCTGACCATACCAGTTGTTACAGTATCATGAGAACCTTGGGCAGAATGACATCAGGAGGCTGACCATACCAGTTATGACAGCATCATGACAAACTTGGACAGAATGACATCAGCAAGCTGACCATACCAGTTGTTACAGCATCATGACAAACTTGGACAGAATGACATCAGCAAGCTGACCATACCAGTTGTTACAGCATCATGACAAACTTGGACAGAATGACATCAGCAGGCTGACCATACCAGTTCTTACAGCATCATGACAAACTTGGACAGAATGACATCAGCAAGCTGACCATATCAAATTGTGACAGCATCATGACAGCCTTGGACAGAATGACATCAGGAGTGTTGAAGCTGACCATAACAGTTGTGACAGTATCATGAGAACCTTGGGCAGAATGACATCAGGAGTGTTGAAGCTGACCATACCAATTGTGACATTATCATGACAACCTTGGGCAGAATGACATCAGGAAGCTGGTCATACCAGTTGTGACAGTATCATGAAAACCTTGGACAGAATGACATCAGGAAGCTGAGTATACCAGATTGTGACAGTATCATGACAACCTTGGACAGAATGACATCAGCAAGCTGACCATACCAGTTGTGACAGTATCATGACAACCTTGGGCAGAATGACATCAGGAAGCTGGTCATACCAGTTGTGACAGTATCATGAAAACCTTGGACAGAATGACATCAGGAAGCTGACCATACCAGATTGTGACAGTATCATGAAAACCTTGGGCAGAATGACATCAGGAGTGTTGAAGCTGACCATACCAATTGTGACATTATCATGACAACCTTGGGCAGAATGACATCAGGAAGCTGGTCATACCAGATTGTGACAGCATCATGAGAACCTTGGGCAGAATGACATCAGGAGTGTTGAAGCTGACCATACCAGATTGTGACATTATCATGAGAACCTTGGACAGAATGATATCAGGAAGCTGAGCATACCAGATTGTGACAGTATCATGACAACCTTGGACAGAATGACATCAGGAAGCTGACCATACCAGATTGTGACAGTATCATGAGAACCCTGGGCAGAATGACATCAGGAGTGTTGAAGCTGACCATACCAATTGTGACATTATCATGACAACCTTGGGCAGAATGACATCAGGAAGCTGACCATACCAGATTGTGACAGTATCATGAGAACCTTGGGCAGAATGACATCAGGAAGCTGGTCATACCAGATTGTGACAGCATCATGAGAACCTTGGACAGAATGACATCAGGAGTGTTGAAGCTGACCATACCAATTGTGACATTATCATGACAACCTTGGGCAGAATGACATCAGGAAGCTGACCATACCAGATTGTGACAGTGTTATGAGAACCTTGGACACAACGACATCAGGAAGCTGACCATACCAGATTGTGACAGTATCATGAGAACCTTGGGCAGAATGACATCAGGAAGCTGACCATACCAGATTGTGACAATATCATGAGAACCTTGGACAGAATGACATCAGGAAGCTGAGCATACCAGATTGTGACAGCATCATGAGAACCTTGGACAGAATGACATCAGGAGTGTTGAAGCTGACCATACCAATTGTGACATTATCATGACAACCTTGTGCAGAATGACATCAGGAAGCTGACCATACCAGATTGTGACAGTATCATGAGAACCTTGGGCAGAATGACATCAGGAAGCTGACCATACCAGATTGTGACAATATCATGAGAACCTTGGGCAGAATGACATCAGGAAGCTGGTCATACCAGTTGTGACAGTATCATGAGAACCTTGGACAGAATGACATCAGGAAGCTGGTCATACCAGTTGTGACAGTATCATGAGAACCTTGGACAGAATGACATCAGGAAGCTGGTCATACCAGATTGTGACAGTATCATGACAACCTTGGACAGAATGACATCAGGAAGCTGACCATACCAATTGTGACATTATCATGACAACTTTGGGCAGAATGACATCAGGAAGCTGACCATACCAGATTGTGACAGTATCATGAGAACCTTGGGCAGAATGACATCAGGAAGCTGACCATACCAGATTGTGACAATATCATGAGAACCTTGGGCAGAATGACATCAGGAAGCTGGTCATACCAGTTGTGAGAGTATCATGAGAACCTTGGGCAGAATGACATCAGGAAGCTGGTCATACCAGTTGTGAGAGTATCATGAGAACCTTGGGCAGAATGACATCAGGAAGCTGACCATACCAGATTGTGACAGTATCATGAGAACCTTGGGCAGAATGACATCAGGAAGCTGGTCATACCAGATTGTGACAGCATCATGAGAACCTTGGACAGAATGACATCAGGAGTGTTGAAGCTGACCACACCAATTGTGACATTATCATGACAACCTTGGGCAGAATGACATCAGGAAGCTGACCATACCAGATTGTGACAGTGTTATGAGAACCTTGGACACAACGACATCAGGAAGCTGACCATACCAGATTGTGACAGTATCATGAGAACCTTGGGCAGAATGACATCAGGAAGCTGACCATACCAGATTGTGACAATATCATGAGAACCTTGGACAGAATGACATCAGGAAGCTGAGCATACCAGATTGTGACAGCATCATGAGAGCCTTGGACAGAATGACATCAGCAAGCTGACCATACCAGATTGTGACAGTGTTATGAGAACCTTGGACAGAATGACATCAGGAAGCTGGTCATACCAGTTGTGACAGTATCATGAGAACCTTGGACAGAATGACATCAGGAAGCTGAGCATACCAGATTGTGACAGTATCATGACAACCTTGGAGAGAATGACATGAGGAAGCTGACCATACCAGATTGTGATAGCATCATGAGAACCTTGGACAGAATGACATCAGCAAGCTGACCATACCAGATTGTTATAGCATCATGAGAACCTTGGACAGAATGACATCAGCAAGCTGACCATACCAGATTGTGACAGTGTTATGAGAACCTTGGCCAGAGTGACATCAGGAAGCTGGTCATACCAGTTGTGACAGTATCATGAGAACCTTGGACAGAATGACATCAGGAAGCTGAGCATACCAGATTGTGACAGTATCATGACAACCTTGGAGAGAATGACATGAGGAAGCTGACCATACCAGTTGTGACAGCATCATGACAACCTTGCGCGGTATGACATCAGGAAGCTGGTCATACCAATTGTGACAGCATCATGACAACCTTGGGCAGAATGACACCAGGAAGCTGGTCATACCAGATTGTGATAGCATCATTTAACCAATTATGAGTATATTGGGCCAGACATCATCAGCAATGCAAGTTGGATGAGACTTGGTGACATAACTGGGAGGCTGGTGAGGTACAGACATTTGTTCTTGTACCAGAAAACAATGCCATACCCATATGCAAGTATGTGACAGACATCAACAGCTACCTTTTTATAATCCTATCTGTTGTCAGGCTCAGTGATTGTTACGCTAAGATCATAAGAGGCAGAAGAAGTTGATTTATCCTTTGTGATAGTCCTCTTTCTTAAAGTAATTAAATATGGTTATACTCAGAGAGGAGTATAGTATTTCTGTTGCCATCGTGATTTGTTTACTGGATATTTTGTTGTAATTTCATCCTTCCTTGCAAGTATTTTGTAACATATATTTAACTAGCCTGCTGAACAGATTTTATAAAATGCCAGTTAATATAATTTTGTGCCTAGTTTATAACTTACCCTAATGGTCGTGCATTACAAGCTCTTTGAATTATACCATGAACACCCTTTTATGATATGCATCTCTAATACTGCACTTTTGGTCATGCTATTAATAATCTAGCTGTAGTGTGTTGTAATCCACTATTTATTATAATGCATAGCTAAATGTATCACTTCTGTTCTTGCTATTAAGTACACACTTGTAATAAATCATCAAAACATACAAGTATTACAAACTTTAACATTTTTACAATTAAAGCTACAATATTTACGAGAAAATAAAAACCCAAAAGTTTCAAATTTAAAATTCACATCTATAAATTTCTTCCTAAAAATTTGCCTTTAATAAAATGGCCGACTATGTCATTACTGTGCTGATGTGTTGCATGAAATGATGCATTTAAGGGATATTCTGTGCTGAGATTTTCCATAGCTGCAGGGAGTTTAGCCCTACCAGAGGACCACTTCCATTATCCTCAAACTCTGACTTCATTTGGTTCTGTTATTGGGATTACATATTTTTTTCCACGATCTTGTTCTCTTTTGTTATTGAAATAACATCTTTATTTATCCTTAGGCCATTTCAGCAACATTATATAGCATAATACATAAACAATTGAACTATTTACAGTCAAATATAGCAACAGGGACAGGATTTAAATTTGTTCATTGGAAGAGCTAATGTATATGGGCAATCTGTTTTATAAATATACTCTTATGTGCTTGTACATCTATTTATTGGGTTACATGGGTACTGTGACATCCATTATTGTATGTTCTTCAACATTATCTTGGACAAAATACAATCCTGGTAGTTAAAATTCATAATCATTTAAAATGCTCTTTGCATGACTATAGTTGGAAGTCTTGTTATACTTCTAAGTATCTATTGTTGCCATTTAAAAATAATTTTTGCTGTTCGAGTTTCCAGAAAAGAATGCCATATACAGCACATAGGATTTATGTGATGTCCTAGTTTAGCTTTTCATCAATAACTACCTAATAATTAAAGTGGCCTATTATCTTGCTGTTTGAGATTTCTTCAGTTATTTATGTAGTAAATTGGATAAACTTACTCTAAATCACATTTCTGTCATTTTCATCATTTGTACTCAGAACTTTGCTTTCATTCATACCTATCAGAAGGTTTAATGTTGAATTATTAGCATATTATGTTGCAATTTAAAAATTCTTTTTAAAACATTATTAATAGCAATGGACCTAGAACAGAGCCTTATGAACCTGAGTTACAATTTCTGATTGTGCATGATCCCTATCCCATTCTCTTCTGTCATTTAGAGGACTTTTACAATTCCTGTGTATGGTCTGTTTCTCAAACTTTGATCTATTTATTTCCTCATTCTTCTGTCATTTAGAGGACTTAGTTACAATTCCTGAGTATGGTCTCTTCCTCAAACTTCGGATTTATTTGTGTCTTCTTCTGTCATTCTGAGGACTAAGTTATAATTCCTCTGTATGGTATGTTCCTTAAACTTCGGGGTTATTTGCATCTTCTTCTGTCATTCTGAGGACTACGTTATAATTCCTCTGTATGGTATGTTCCTTAAACTTCGGGGTTATTTGCATCTTCTTCTGTCATTCTGAGGACTACGTTATAATTCCTCTGTATGGTATGTTCCTTAAACTTCGGGGTTATTTGCATCTTCTTCTGTCATTCTGAGGACTACGTTATAATTCCTCTGTATGGTATGTTCCTTAAACTTCGGGGTTATTTGCATCTTCTTCTGTCATTCTGAGGACTACGTTATAATTCCTCTGTATGGTATGTTCCTTAAACTTCGGGGTTATTTGCATCTTCTTCTGTCATTCTGAGGACTACGTTATAATTCCTCTGTATGGTATGTTCCTTAAACTTCGGGGTTATTTGCATCTTCTTCTGTCATTCTGAGGACTACGTTATAATTCCTCTGTATGGTATGTTCCTTAAACTTCGGGGTTATTTGCATCTTCTTCTGTCATTCTGAGGACTACGTTATAATTCCTCTGTATGGTATGTTCCTTAAACTTCGGGGTTATTTGCATCTTCTTCTGTCATTCTGAGGACTACGTTATAATTCCTCTGTATGGTATGTTCCTTAAACTTCGGGGTTATTTGCATCTTCTTCTGTCATTCTGAGGACTAAGTTATAATTCCTCTGTATGGTATGTTCCTTAAACTTTGGGTTTATTTGCATCTTCTTCTGTCATTCTGAGGACTAAGTTATAATTCCTCTGTACGGTATGTTCCTTAAACTTTGGGTTTATTTGCGCTTTCTTCTGTCATTCTGAGGACTACGTTATAATTCCTCTGTACGGTATGTTCCTTAAACTTCGGGGTTATTTGCGCTTTCTTCTGTCATTCTGAGGACTACGTTATAATTCCTCTGTACGGTATGTTCCTTAAACTTCGGGGTTATTTGCATCTTCTTCTGTCATTCTGAGGACTACGTTATAATTCCTCTGTATGGTATGTTCCTTAAACTTCGGGGTTATTTGCATCTTCTTCTGTCATTCTGAGGACTACGTTATAATTCCTCTGTACGGTATGTTCCTTAAACTTCGGGGTTATTTGCGCTTTCTTCTGTCATTCTGAGGACAATTCCAGTATATGGCCTGCTCCCTAACCTTAAACTATGGGTTTATCTTTTAACCTCATATGCTTAAGAATGTTCTTTCAAGTCTATGTAAATATTGTGGTTATTTTAATTCCTGTCTGTATATGCATAAGTGAAAGCTAAAGTATACCTAGAAAATATAGAATATAAAAAAGTTAATGATCATTGTTGTTTAGATGTATATCACAAAAGGGTATAGCTACTCTTATGAACCACTGACTGGACATGCCATGCTCAAGCCATAATGGCACTGGATGACTAAGTAGTCCTTAAGTATTATTACCTGAAGTAACGACTGCAACCAATTACCATGAATATGACAAGAAAAAGAAAAAGATGGTAGAGTATTAACAAGAGTCTATAGCTCAGTTGAGAACGCTTTGCTTCACAATATATCTAACATAGCACTTATACAATCATATATTATATTGATCAGAACTTTCTCTAAGCTAAAAGGCAGCCTTAACATCTTCATCCTGGAAATAAACACCTCATTCAGTCTGCAAGTTCTGGAGCTCCAGTACAGCATTAATTTACAAAAAAAAAACACCAATCGCTTGTAAACGCGAGAGTCAGGAATTTTTAAATAAACACAAGTTTTGCAATGGAATGACTATAAATTTTGCATAGTCAGAGACCCTTGTCATAGAAGACAGGCCGCTGTCTTTTATGAGGAGAATCTATAGATCATGCTATACTAAGGGAAATATTAGAGTCAGCTATAAAGTAGTGCAGTGCTATTGAAATTGACTTATCTCTTATGTATCTGTACTTCAACTGCCACAGTTCTGGTGGCTAAGCAATGATCTGTATCAGTGGCTCGTGTTACAATGTGTATGTTAATGTGTATGTTCTTCGCTAAAAAGGAAATATATGAAAGAAGGCTAACACAATACATGCTGAATGACAACAATGAGATTAAAAACACTAATAAACCAATTTGCTATTCACTGACATTTTTATTTACGAATCAGTCACACATGCTTATCATAATAGTGGACGTCTAAGAGGAAGTAACTCCTATATACAAATACTTGCAATCATCTGAGGCATTTCACCAACATTGAAAGCTGGTTACATGTAAGTGATAGTTTGATGGGCATGCAATTTCTTAATACATGCAACAATGATTATAAAGTTAGAATTTTTCAGTAAATATATTTTTAGTTCTTCAATCATACCTAGGCCTATTTTCTAGTTTATATTGTACATTTTCCTATAGGCATATACTCTTTGCCTTCAAACAGCATTATCTGGAAATAGATTAAAACATTCTAAATTGAAAATGAGTTTTATTAATGATTACTACTTTGGTTTTCAGCATCTCATTCCATATTGGGCATGAAAGACTGCTTAATTTTACTCAGACACCTCTTAATGAGCCTTAAGGTTCTTTTATATGACCACTGACTTTCTTGTGTTCCAAAGGAAGCCATGCTAAGAAACTTTATGAGGAAAAAGTCCATCAATCTCCATTGGGTTTGAAACCACTAGCTTGGGAATGACGGAGAACAAAGAAAAACATCTATTGTGCTATCTCCAATTTGCCGTCCAGCATAGGTTCACCTTTTAGATGAATTAGGGCAGTGTCATGGTCAAGTGGTGAATTAGGGCAGTGTCATGGTCAAGTGGTGAATTAGGGCAGTGTTGTGGTCAAGTGGTGAATTAGGGCAGTCTCATGGTCAAGTGGTGAATTAGGGCAGTGTCATGGTAAAGCGGTGAATTAGAGCAGTGTCATGGTCAAGTGGTGAATTAGGGCAGTGTCATGGTCAAGTGGTGAATTAGGGCAGTGTCGTGGTCAAGTGGTGAATTAGGGCAGTGTCGTGGTCAAGTGGTGAATTAGGGCAGAGTCGTGGTCAAGTGGTGAATTAGGGCAGTGTCGTGGTCAAGTGGTGAATTAGGGCAGTGTCATGGTCAAGTGGTGAATTAGGGCAGTTTTGTGGTCAAGTGGTGAATTAGGGCAGTGTCGTTTACCAAGGTTCAATCCCAGGGGGCTGAATGAGGAATTTGTGGTAGACAAAGTGGCATATGGGTAGGCTTTGTGTAGCTTCCCCTGCTACAAAATCACCATTTCATATCATCTTCTTCCTAGCTTTAATACCAGGCACTGGGCTGATGCCAGTTATTCTCTCTGATACAGACATCTGACCCCAGGTGTGGTAATGTCTCCATACCAGCAGAGTAAATAGCATCAGGCTGATGATCCACCTTGCCTACTCTCTCTGATACAGACATCTGACCCTAGGTGTGGTAATGTCTCCATACCAGCAGAGTAAATAGCATCAGACTGATGATCCACCTTGCCTACTCTCTCTGATACAGACATCTGACCCCAGGTGTGGTAATGTCTCCATACCAGGAGAGTAAATAGCATCAGGCTGATGATCCACCTTGCCTGCTCTGATACATACATCTGACCCCAGGTGTGGTAATGTCTCCATACCAGGAGAGTAAATAGCATCAGGCTGATGATCCACCTTGCCTACTCTCTCTGATACAGACATCTGACCCCAGGTGTGGTAATGTCTCCATACCAGCAGAGTAAATAGCATCAGGCTGACGATCCACCTTGCCTGCTCTGATACAGACATCTGACCCCAGGTGTGGTAATGTCTCCATACCAGGAGAGTAAATAGCATCAGACTGATGATCCACCTTGCCTACTCTCTCTGATACAGACATCTGACCCCAGGTGTGGTAATGTCTCCATACCAAGAGAGTAAATAGCATCAGGCTGACGATCCACCTTGCCTGCTCTGATACAGACATCTGACCCTAGGTGTGGTAATGTCTCCATACCAGGAGAGTAGATAGCATCAGGCTGTAGATCCACCTTGCCTACTCTCTCTGATACAGACATCTGACCCTAGGTGTGGTAATGTCTCCATACCAGGAGAGTAAATAGCATCAGACTGATGATCCACCTTGCCTACTCTCTCTGATACAGACATCTGACCCCAGGTGTGGTAATGTCTCCATACCAGGAGAGTAGATAGCATCAGGCTGTAGATCCACCTTGCCTGCTCTGATACAGACATCTGACCCCAGGTGTGGTAATGTCTCCATACCAGGAGAGTAAATAGCATCAGACTGATGATCCACCTTGCCTACTCTCTCTGATACAGACATCTGACCCCAGGTGTGGTAATGTCTCCATACTAGCAAAGTAAATAGCATCAGACTGATGATCCACCTTGCCTACTCTCTCTGATACAGACATCTGACCCCAGGTGTGGTAATGTCTCCATACCAGGAGAGTAAATAGCATCAGGCTGATGATCCACCTTGCCTACTCTCTCTGATACAGACATCTGACCCCAGGTGTGGTAATGTCTCCATACCAGCAGAGTAAATAGCATCAGGCTGTAGATCCACCTTGCCTACTCTCTCTGATACAGACATCTGACCCCAGGTGTGGTAATGTCTCCATACCAGGAGAGTAGATAGCATCAGGCTGTAGATCCACCTTGCCTACTCTCTCTGATACAGACATCTGACCCCAGGTGTGGTAATGTCTCCATACCAGGAGAGTAGATAGCATCAGGCTGTAGATCCACCTTGCCTACTCTCTCTGATACAGACATCTGACCCCAGGTGTGGTAATGTCTCCATACCAGGAGAGTAGATAGCATCAGTCTGATGATCCATGCCAGCTACTCTCTCTGATACAGACATCTGACCCCAGGTGTGGTAATGTCTCCATACCAGCAGAGTAAATAGCATCAGGCTGATGATCCACCTTGCCTACTCTCTCTGATACAGACATCTGACCCTAGGTGTGGTAATGTCTCCATACCAGGAGAGTAGATAGCATCAGGCTGATGATCCACCTTGCCTACTCTCTCTGATACAGACATCTGACCCTAGGTGTGGTAATGTCTCCATACCAGGAGAGTAGATAGCATCAGTCTGATGATCCATGCCAGCTACTCTCTCTGATACAGACATCTGACCCCAGGTGTGGTAATGTCTCCATACCAGCAGAGTAAATAGCATCAGGCTGATGATCCACCTTGCCTACTCTCTCTGATACAGACATCTGACCCCAGGTGTGGTAATGTCTCCATACCAACAGAATAAATACTGAAACAGATGAGCGCATTACAATGTTTACGTTCTAAGGTGGTGTGCCAAGGCCTTTTTGCCCATGTGAAAATACAATGGAAATTAATGGCAATCCAATTTTTAGGCACTCTCCCACTCTTTGAACATTTTCTTCTTTTTATTCCAGAAGGAATGCAGTTGACTTCCCAGGTGGTCAATTTTCTCGTTACAAGGCACAGCATTAAATGTGTTAGCGCTAGGGAAAATTACTTATCTGCTACTTCAATATAAGCAATACATTTTATTACATGTTCCTTTCATTTTGTTATGATACACAATTTGTAAGGAATTATTTCACAAAAGTGATCTCTGCATAACATCCCAATAGAACTGAATGTAGTTACTTTTAAAGCTTAGAAACAAGGAGATACAAGTGAAGAAAATGTTGCACGAAGTCTAATGATAGTAATATGCTTATAAATGCATAAAAGAATTTCCCATACTGACTCTAGTCTTCTTTTGCTACAAATTTTATTTCTCACTTGTTACTTTCTATTCTATGCATATTAGGGTTGGATTATTGATTGTGCTGCAGTGGATGAAGTACAATCAACTCTATTACTAGCAGAACACCACAACCTTCACTTATAGTGATCAGTGTTGTTCCTTGGATTTATTCTGCAGGAATTGCATTTAAATGTAGCTCATATCCTTTCAGACTAATGTTATATACTTTATACACAGTTATAGTTAATTTTTTTTTTTTTTTTTTTTTTTTAGAGTTTAATGTTAGTATTACTACATATGGCAACACAGGCAACATAGTTGAAATAGGTACTAAAATAATCAACAGAAGCATAATAGCTGCAGACAAATTATATGATAAATTAAAAAAAAAAAAAAATATTACTGAACAGCAGGACTTAATATGAAAAGTTTTCCTTGCTTTTCTTAAAACATACATTCAACATTTCATGTTTGAAACAGAAATCATTTATTTAAATTATTTATAAATCTAAATGGAAATTACTTACATCCATCATGAAGAGTGTCAAACTTGGGATTTAAATCATAGAGACAGTGATAAAAGACACTGTTTAATGCCTCCAGTAATATAATGATGGACACTTATACCCCTCAGGCCAATTGAGGATTCAGAAAAACATGTAAGGAAGCACAGGCCTGGTGGATTTTGAACCAACACTCATGGTATTATGGAGATTGATGTGCCACTGGTTTGTTTAAATGTAAATGTCAAGAAAGGTAGGAATCCACAGAGCATGCATCACAGTCTCTTAACCCAATAAATAAGGAAACAAAGCACTATTTTGTTGCTTTAAAGATAAACCTTATTTTAAATAATAAGAATGGTTATTATGTATAACTAATATGCTCCACAGACAATTAGGGTCAGTATGATAAGAAACAATCTAAAAGAAAATGCTAGAAAAACCATTACCTTTGCAATCATCAATTGAAATATTAGTTTCATTTTGTCATAACTGCAACCACAAATACACATAAACCAGTATATAGAGATCCTGTGTTGATTCTAATCATACATTCTGGGTACTGCTTACTGTTGTAGCATCTGGCTATACTGTATGCTCTTCCCTTCTAAACAAAGTTAGAGAACTCTGGTGTAGGACAATCCTCTCTTGATCTCTTATCAAACAAAGTTACAGAACTCTTGTGTAGGACAAGCCTCTCTTGATCTCTAATCAAACAGTTACAAAACTCTACTATAGGATAAGCCTGTATTAATCTCTAATCAAAGTTTTATAGAATTCTGGTGTAGGACAAACCTCTCTTGATCTTCAATCAGAGTTACAGAACTCTGGTGTAGGCCCAGCCTCTCTTGATCTCTAATCAAAGTTACAGAACTCTGGTGTAGGCCCAGCCTCTCTTGATCTCTAACCAAAGTTACAGAACTCTGTTGTAGGACAAGCCTCTCTTGATCTCTAATAAAAGTTACAGAACCTTGGTGTAGGACAAGCTTCTCTTGATCTCTAATAAAAGTTACAGAACTCTGGTGTACGATAAGTCTGTCTTGATCTCTTATCAAACAAAGTTACAGAACTCTTGTGTAGGACAAGCCTCTCTTGATCTCTAATCAAACAGTTACAAAACTCTACTATAGGATAAGCCTGTATTAATCTCTAATCAAAGTTTTATAGAATTCTGGTGTAGGACAAACCTCTCTTGATCTTCAATCAGAGTTACAGAACTCTGGTGTAGCAAAAGTCTGTTTTGATCTCTAATCAAACAAAGGTACAGAACTCTGGTGTAGGACTAGCCTCTCTTGATTTCTAATCAAAGTTACAGAACTCTGGTGTACGATAAGTCTGTCTTGATCTCTAATCAAACAAAGTTACAGAACTCTGGTGTAGGACAAGCCTTTCTTGATCTCTAATCAAACAAAGTTACAGAACTCTGGTGTAGGACAAGTCTGTCTTGATCTCTAATCAAAGTTATAGAACTCTGTTCTAGGACAAGCCTCTCTTGATCTCTAATAAAAGTTACAGAACCTTGGTGTAGGACAAGCTTCTCTTGATCTCTAATAAAAGTCACAAAAATCTGGTGTAGGCCCAGCCTCTCTTGATCTCTAATCAAAGTTACAGAACTCTGGTGTAGCATAAGCCTCTCTTGATCTCTAATAAAAGTTATAGAACTCTGGTGTAGGACAAGCCTGTCTTGATCTCTAATAAAAGTTATAGAACTCTGGTGTAGGACAAGCCTCTCTTGGTCTCTAATCAAAGTTACAGAAGTCTGGTGTAGGACAAGCCTGTCTTGATCTCTAATCAAACAAAGTTACAGAACTCTGAAGTAGGACTAACCTCTCTTGATCTCTAATCAAACAAAGTTACAGAACTTTGATGTAGGACAACACTCTCTTGATCTCTAATCAAACAAAGTTACAGAACTGTGGTATATGAGCAAGCCTCTCTTGATATCCAATCAAAGTTACAGAACTTTGATGTAGGAAAGCCTCTTTTGATCTCTAATAAAAGTTACAGAACTCTGGTATAGGACAAGCCTGTCTTGATCTCTAATAAAAGTTATAGAACTCAGGTGTAGGACAAGCCTCTCTTGGTCTCTAATCACAGTTACAGAACTCGTGTAGGACAAGCCTGTCTTGATCTCTAATCAAACAAAGTTACAGAACTCTGAAGTAGGACTAACCTCTCTTGATCTCTAATCAAATAAAGTTACAGAACTTTGATGTACGACAAGCCTCTCTTGATCACTAATCAAACAAAGTTACAGAACTGTGGTGTATGACACCGCTCTTGCTCTGCAATCAAGGTTACAGAACTTTGATGTAGGACAAGCCTCTTTTGATCTCTTATCAAACAAAGTTACAGAACTCTGGTGTAGGACAAGCCTCTCTTGATCTCTAATCAAACAAGTTACAGAACTCTGGCATAGAAAAAGCCTCTCTTGATCTCTAATCAAACAAAGTTAAGATACTCTGGTGTAGGACAAGCCTCTCCTGATCTCTAATCAAACAAAGTTACAGAACTCTGGTGTAGGACAAGCCTCTCTTGATCTCTAACCAAACAAAGTTACAGATATGTGATGTAGGACAAGCCTCTCTTGATCTCTTATCCAACAAAGTTACAGGACTGTGATGTAGGACAAATCTCTCTTGATCTCTTATCAAACCAAGTTACAGAACTGTGGAACTTTAGTGTAGGACAAGCCTCTCTTGATCTCTTATCAAACAAAGTTACAGAACTCTGGAGCTCTGGTGTAGGACAATACTCTCTTGATCTTTAATCAAACAAAGTTACAGAACTCTGGTGTACGATAAGTCTGTCTTGATCTCTAATCAAACAAAGTTACAGAACTCTGGTGTAGGACAAGCCTCTCTTGATCTCTAATCAAACAAAGTTACAGAACTCTGGTGTACGATAAGTCTGTCTTGATCTCTAATCAAACAAAGTTACAGAACTCTGGTGTAGGACAAGCCTCTCTTGATCTCTAATCAAACAAAGTTACAGAACTCTGGTGTAAGACTAGCCTCTCTTGATCTTTTATCAAACAAAGTTACAGAACTTTGATGTGTTACAGGCCTTTTTTGATCTCTAATCGAACAAAATTACTGAACTCTGGTGTAGGACAAGTCTCTCTTGATTTCTAATCAAAAAAAAACTTACAGAACTCTGGTGTAGGACATCTCTCTTTATCTGTATCCAAACAAAGTTACAGAACTCTGCTGTATGACAATCCTCTCTTGATCACTAATTAAAGTTACAGAACTCTGGTGTAGGACAAGCCTCTCTTGATCTCTAATGAAACAAAGTTACAGAACTCTGGAACACTGGTGTAGGACAATACTCTCTTGATCTCTGATCAAACAAAGTTACAGAACTCTGGTGTAGGATGTCTCTCTTGATCTCTAATCAAGCAAAGTTACAGAACTCTGGTGTAGGATGTCTCTCTTGATCTCTAATCAAGCAAAGTTACAGAACTCTGGTGTAGGACAAGCCTCTCTTGATCTCTAATCAAACAAAGTTACAGAACTCTGGTATAGGACAAGTCTCTCTTGATCTCTAATCAAGCAAAGTTACAGAACTCTGGTGTAGGACAAGCCTCTCTTGATCTCTAATCAAACAAAGTTACTGAACTCTGATGTAGGGCAAGCCTCTCTTGATCTCTAATAAAAGTTACAGAACTCTGGTGTAGGACAAGTCTCTCTTGATCTCTAATCAAACAAAGTTACAGAACTCTTGTGTAGGACAAGCCTCTCTTGATTTCTTATCAAACAAAGTTACAGAACTCTGGAACACTGGTGTAGGACAAGCCTCTTTTGATCTCTAATGAAACAAAGTCACAGAACTCTGGAACACTGTGTAGGACAAGCCTCTCTTGATCTCTAATCAAACAAATTTACAGAACTCTCTGGAGTAGGACAAGTCTCTCTTGATCTCTAATCAAACAAAGTTACAGAACTCTGGTGTAGTACAAGCCTCTCTTGATCTCTAATCAGACAAAGTTACAGAAATCTAGTGGAGTACAAGCCTGTCTTGATCTCTAATCAGAAAAAGTTACAGAACTCTAGTGTAGGACAAGCCTCTCTTGATCTCTAATCAAACAATGTTACTGAACTCTGGTGTAGGACAAGCCTCTCTTGATCTCTAATCAAACAAAGTTACTGAACTCTGGTGTAGGACAAGCCTCTCTTGATCTCTAATCAAACAAAGTTACAGAACTCTAGTGTAGGACAAGCCTCTCTTGATCTCTAATCAAACAATGTTACTGAACTCTGGTGTAGGACAAGCCTCTCTTGATCTCTAATCAAACAAAGTTACTGAACTCTGGTGTAGGACAATCCTCTCTTGATCTCTAATCAAACAAAGTTACAGAACTCTAGTGTAGGACAATCCTCTCTTGATCTCTAATCAAACAAAGTTACAGAACTCTGGTGTAGGACAATCCTCTCTTGATCTCTAATCAAACAAAGTTACAGAACTCTGGTGTAGGACAATCCTCTCTTGATCTCTAATCAAACAAAGTTATAGAACTCTAGTGTAGGACAAGCCTCTCTTGATCTCTAATCAAACAAAGTTACAGAACTCTGGAACTCTGGTGTAGGACAAGCCTCTCTTGATCTCTAATCAGACAAAGTTACAGAAATCCAGTGTAGGACAAGCCTCTCTTGATCTCTAATCAAACAAAGTTACAGAACTCTAGTGTAGGACAAGCCTCTCTTGATCTCTAATCAAACAGAGTTACTGAACTCTGGTGTAAGACAAGCCTCTCTTGATCTCTAATCAAACAAAGTTATAGAACTCTAGTGTAGGACAAGCCTCTCTTGATCTCTATTCAAACAAAGTTACTGAACTCTGGGTTTGGACAAGTCTCTCTTGATCTCTAATCACAGTTACAGAGCTTTTGGCATGCTGGTAATCTCGGCACAATAATGCTGCTACAAAATGACATACAAACACCATTTTCATAAGTTTTGCATGTTAGGTATATATTTTTATGTTTGAAGAACACCAAATGCATAGCTTATACTTGAACTGCTCCAAAGCTTGATGTCTGAGCTTACAATCTTTTTTTTTTGGCTTGTTTTATGTAATACCCACATAGACCTCACATGTTGTTTTTGATAAGCACATGCCATGAAAACAAACTTTTCTCATTTTTCATTATTAGGAAACCTGTTGTAGTTTTCAGTTAAAGGGGCAAAGGCCAGTTACCTATTCAAATGACTATATTGGACAGTTTTGAGGATATTTTGAATGCAAAACTTGAATGTTGTCCTAACTACAAGTATCTTGTATTTATTATCCTAACCATTTTGTAATTATACTATTAGCAAACTCCCAAGAGGTTACCATAAATAAAGAGAACTCACTTTAGTATACAAATGTTTCATTTAGTTATAGCAGTTAAAATTAGTAAAATCAGCTTCTTGTCTCACTACAAAATCATTTTATTCTTATTTAAGTTTATTTTGGTAGTATTCTTGCCAGTTTCCTGTCTCAAGATCACTAATATTAAATTGCCTTAACTAGAAGATATGTATCCCGGTCATTTCCTTTGATTCATTGTTATCATGAAATTGTATCTTGGAAGAATAAACAAACAACTAAAGGAATCACTTAATGTTAAATAAGCTAAAGCACCTCCAATAGCACATAGCTTTATTCCTGACCCACACTGACCATCATGTACTTGTACTGGTGTTAAAACTATATTTTAGTATCACATAGGATCTGAACAACAATGCCCACATCTTGGTTCAATGTCATTTTGAAGCACCCTATCCCTGTGTGCTATAAAACATAAAACTGTTCTATTACTTATCAAATGCTTATTATACCCACTCTAATCTTAATTTGCAGAATTCACTAAAATAAAGATTGTATGCTGTTTTTATTACAGGAGTGAGATTTCTCCACTGCACAGCAAATGTAAGATCATTGTTAGCAATTAAAATGTAATATTAAATGAATTTTACAGCATGTCACAAACTTTGTTGTGGCATTGACAAAGTTTTTATTTGAGTTTTAATACTCTTAGTAAATCACATGTGCACTCCCAAACAGTTCTCAGGCACTGAGGAATCCTCACAATAGCAACTTACTTACATCCCTCTACAATTTAATGTAATCAGTAATGTGCCATACTATAAAAATAAGAAGCAACATTTTCAGTGTTTGGGGCACTCAATTAATTATTACCCCTCTCTGCTCGTGTCGTGCCTAGAAGACATCTCATGAGTTATTTTCGCATATTATAAGAAAACGGATACAGCCACTGACTGGTGCCTCCATCTACCTTTCAATCATCTAATCACCAGCCACAAGTGTGTCAGTCCCACATAGGAACTCAAAAAAGCAGGTTGTTTCCTTACAAGTGTGATTGGAGTCCATACGACCTTCATTGTTATAATGGCAATTTCATTTCTTTTGCATTTGGCCTCACTATTCATGGAAATTCTTAGACAAATACGATTTTTAAGCACACACTTTTATACTTTTAGCGTTCAAATGATTTGAAGAAAAGATTTAATCTGAGTATTCCAGATATAAAAAGATTATTAATTAGTGACTTAGATATTTACAGTGATGAGGAAGATGACAACGTAAAGTTAAAGAAAAGAAAGCACGGATACGGGAACCATGAGCTGGCACAAGTGTAATGATTTGGTTGCTCCTAGAACTGTTACACACAGTACAAGTGCATGCAATTGTATATTTGCCTGCAACTCGTGACACAAAGGTGTGGTGTACGCCAATGAACAAAATTACAGCACATAAGCTGAAAATTCTTTGTACTTTCAAGTGACTAGGCAACTTTATGGAACAATTGCATTTGTTGCTTATACTGTGATTAGGCTTGGCTATAGTATTCTTTGTTTTATCATATTGTTTAGAAGCCACAACTTTAGATACTATCTCACCGTTACTTTTATATTTTCACTAAGGTTTCTGAAGATGGCCACTCATTTCTTTATGCAATTTCCTTTCATTTATTGCAATTGTGGACACACATAATTATTATTGTAATTTTTATTTTATGGGATACCTATTTTGTATGTACTTTGAACTCTTATCTAAACATTATAAGCCTGTCTCTGTAAATTTAATTATTTGTTTTGTTGTAATAGAACAGTTATGTTCCTACTTTTTTCAAGTTTAATGAGTATTTTGAGTTAATAATTGTTATTTTGTCTTAAATATGTTCCCGAATCACTTTTGAGTATGTGTTAAATGCATATGCATCACTAAATTAGATTGAAAGGTGTTAATAATATTGGCGCTCTCAGATGCCATGCAAACAGAGCACGGTTAATTGTATATACCACTCATGTCGCATTATTCATGTTAACCAGTGTAATCTGTGACAAAATGTGTTTATAACTGTACATATGATCTAAGGACAAATGCAGAGAGTTCATTTTGAAACAGGAGCAGCGAGTTCTTGATGTACACAGCACAGACTGTAACCTCATACAAGTCTGAAACCTCAAACAAATAATTAGTTCTAACAAAATGAAACTGTGGTGCTGTAAGCAGTTAGGATGTGGCAGAAAGTAGGCTGGAAATGGTATTTATAGCACACATAGTGAGAAATGCTGTTATAACATGGACTCCCTAACATATTCACACTTTATATGAGAACACCATTCAATCCCACAATGGCCTACAGTTGTGTGCAGCACATCTGGTAAAATCAAAGCAACATCTTCACACTTTATGTGGTTGAGAAACACTATACAATCCCGTCAACCAGAAATCACATGAGGAATATTGTTGCAAACCATATTATGTCCAAAAAGCAAAATTTTATAGGAAAAGTCAAAATGAATTACACGTTTTTCGACACACATATTGCTACTTGCTAAAGTGCACAGCTGCTTAGATTTATTTTGGGGAAAAAGATGTGATTCAGGATACACTAGTCATGATTATGCATTACAATAACATGAAGATAATGTTATTCAACACATACCTTTCCTCAGATTACAATTGCCTTGCTTTTGTTTCATGCGAACAGGGCTCACAGCATGAAAGAGCATGCTAAAAACTACGCAAATTCATGTAAAGCTTGAGTTGTCCTGGGGTGGACATAAAGTGGTTTGCAATGACATTCCTCACATGATACAGTTGATAAAATCAAAGCAACATAATCACACTTTATGTGCCTGAGAGACACTATTCAAGCCCCACAACCAGAAATCACATGATCTACAGTTAGATATAGAATATCTGATGAAATCAATGCAACATAATCACACTTTATGTGCCTGAGAAACACTATTCAAGCCCCACAACCAGAAATCACATGATCTACAGTTAGATATAGAATATCTGATGAAATCAAAGCAACATAATTACACTTTATGTGCCTGAGAAACACTATTCAAGCCCCACAACCAGAAATCACATGATCTACAGTTAGATATAGAATATCTGATGAAATCAAAGCAACATAATTACACTTTATGTGCCTGAGAAACACTATTCAAGCCCCACAACCAGAAATCACATGATCTACAGTTAGATATAGAATATCTGATGAAATCAAAGCAACATAATTACACTTTATGTGCCTGAGAAACACTATTCAAGCCCCACAACCAGAAATCACATGATCTACAGTTAGATATAGAATATCTGATGAAATCAATGCAACATAATCACACTTTATGTGCCTGAGAAACACTATTCAAGCCCCACAACCAGAAATCACATGATCTACGGTTAGATATAGAATATCCGATGAAATCAAAGCAACATAATCACACTTTATGTGCCTGAGAAACACTATTCAAGCCCCATAACCAGAAATCACATGATCTACAGTTAGATATAGAATATCTGATGAAATCAAAGCAACATAATCACACTTTATGTGCCTGAGAAACACTATTCAAGCCCCATAACCAGAAATCACATGATCTACGGTTAGATATAGAATATCTGATGAAATCAAAGCAACATAATCACTCTTTATGTGCCTGAGAAACACTATTCAAGCCCCACAACCAGAAATCACATGATCTACAGTTAGATATAGAATATCTGATGAAATCAAAGCAACATAATCACACTTTATGTGCCTGAGAAACACTATTCAAGCCCCACAACCAGAAATCACATGATCTACAGTTGGATATAGAATATCTGATAAAATCAAAGCAACATAATCACATTGAATTAATTAAAGTGGTATTCTTAACACACACTTCACTTACTTTTAATGAGTAGGACAATTGTTTCGCGGACCGTTGCCCGCATCCTCAGCTGTTGAACCAGCGTGGGAAAATTTAAATGACCACCTCTATAGAATTTTACACTTCCGTATGAAAACAAAAAAACCGGAAACTCAAGAACAAAATGTTCAAGCTGAAGAAACAGCAAAACAAAACCAAACCAAAAATCAAAACATCACCACTACAGAACCACGTCTTGAACTTGTCTAAACAAACTTTTAACAAAAAAGAAATTGATTTCCTAAACGAAGGATTAAAGACGTGCGTAGGTTTCTCTACGAATATCGACGAGTACATTGCAGACATAGATATAGCATCCCAACAACTTAAGGACCGAACAGACAATAGTTAAAACTGAATGTAAAGAAATTTTAAAGAAACTAAAATATAGCAAAACCAAACAGAACACCATCCCCACACAATTAATCAACCAATTGAAATCCAAACCGGTTATATACACAAAATTGGATAAAGGTAATACCATAGCCATATTGGACAAAAACAACTACATACAAAGAGTAGAAACCATGTTAAATTGCCCAGATTATTCACCTTTACAGAAGAATCCTCTAAAAACATACACTGATGACCTCAAGAAAACTCTCAAAGAAGTTACCACAATTACAAACAACCAAAAACGAAAAATAAACCCAAAGAACCCAACTCTTCCAAGACTATATGCCCTCCCCAAAATTCACAAAGCAGACAACAGCATGAGACCCATTATCAACAATATTAGCTCTCCGACATTTGAACTAGCAAAATGGCTAAACAATAAATTCAACTCACTACCCAAGTTCAGCAACCTTAGTCTAAGAAATTCACTAGAACTAATAGAAAAAATAAAAGACATAACTATATCCAAAGGAGACGAACTAGTATCTTTTGATGTAAAATCATTATTTCCCAGCATTCCCACAGAAAAACTCCCAGAACTTCTCAGAAAATGGCTACACAGTACAGAAATAGAAGACTTGATCAAACTCGCCAACCTATGCATAAAACAGCCAGCTTTCAGTTTTAATAACAGCATATACCAACAAGTCACAGGCCTAGCTATGGGAAACCCACTTTCCCCATTCTTGGCAGAACTGTTCATGGGTGCTTTTGAAACTCACTTTACCAAAGCCTTTCCGCAAATTTTAAAAATTTGGTACAGATATGTAGACGTCATTTTCGCCATAATCCCAGGAAAACTAGCACAAGACGCCTTAAAACTCCTCAACCTACAGGAACCCAAAATAAAATTTACCATAGAAAGAGAAAATGATAACTACATCCCATTTCTAGATCTCAAAATTTTCAAAAAGAATAACAAAATAGAATTTGGAATACACAGGAAGGCTACACACACCAACAACTACATAAAAAGAAATAGCTTCAACCCCATTCCACACCAATTTGCAGTGTTCAATAGTCTAGCTTTCAGACTAGTTAATATCCCACTTAATCCCTCTGAATATAAAAAAGAATATAAACACATTCTGAATACAGCAGTAGACAATGGTTTCAATACATCCACCATCATCAAAAAGATAAATAAATACAAAAGAATGAAACACGTCAAAGAAATTACCACCTTAACCCATAAAGAAAAACCTCCCAAATTTCATAAAATCGCATACAACCCAAAACAAGTTCATGAAAGTATTCAAGAAATTCAATATCAAACTAGCACCGATTAACAAATACAGCATAAAAAACCTCCTGGGCTCCTCCCTGAAGGACAAAATACCCACGGAGAAAAAATCAGGAGTATATGCCATTGATTGTCAAGACTGCAACAAGAAATACATTGGAAAGACAATAAGAAACCTTGAAACACGCAATAAAGAACACAGAAGACACATCAAATCAAAACAGCCGGACAAATCTGCAGTAGCACATCACTTTTGGGAAACTCACCATGAAATAAATCTGAACATCAAACTATTGAAAGAACTTTTGAATCTGTTTCATTTATCAGCTTGGGAAAAAATCTATATTCATAAATACTGCCACACACTGCTGAACATGGAGTTCCCCCTAGGGATTGCTTAACAAGTTTCATTGCCCGCCAACAGATGTCACCACAACCAACACATCCACAACTTGGAACCCAAACCCAAGCAGTAGTGGTTCAACAGCTGAGGATGTGGGCAATGGTCCGCGAAACAATTGTCCTACTCATTAAAAGTAAGTGAAGTGTGTGTTAACAATACCACTTTACTTAATTCAATTGATTATGTCTTCACTGTAAGCAGCTTCAAAATTATACATTTATAACATAATCACACTATATGTGCCTGAGAAACACTATTCAAGCCCCACAACCAGAAATCACATGATCTACAGTTAGATATAGAATATCTGATGAAATCAAAGCAACATAATTACAAAATTAAATAACTCAGAAGTTTGAGACAAGTGAAGTAGTTCAAGTATAATAGTTGAAAATGAGTCGGAATAGTGACTTTCACCTCTCTTAAAATGAATTTTTTTTCAAAACATATGTTTCAAGGGCGTTTGCGCTCTTCTTCAGTTGAGGTCCAACTAATGGTTGGAATTTGTTCTCTGTGGTCTGTTCAAATTCCAACCATTAGTCGGACCTCAACTGAAGAAGAGGGCAAACACCCTTGAAACATATGCTTTGAAAAAAATTTCATTTTAAGTGAGGCGAGTGCCACTATTCCAACTAATTTTCAACTATTAAACATAATTACACTTTATGTGCCTAATAAACGCCATTCAAACCCCACAACCAGAAATTACATGGGTTTAGGTTGGAAAAACTGGAAGCTGCCTAGAGATGAAATGGCCATTGCTGAAGGTTTCATCTGTCTTGATCTGATGAGCAGATTGCATGAAGTTAATGTTATGATCATTGTTACACAAACAAAGCTGCAACAAATTTAATGAAGATGCTGATATGATTACTATTTCATATGGAAAGCTGGAATCTTGTGCTGGATGACATGCAGATGTTGCGGTACTCCTTTAAAGTCTGAAAGTAGCATTTGTTCAAAGAAAGAGAGGGTTGTGAAACCAGAGAGCTGATACAATGCAATGCACTGAAGTCAGAACTGCAGTGATTTCACATGGTGGTAAGACTCCAAACTAAATAAATTTTGGCATGATTGGCATGTTTTAAATTTGAGACTCGTATATGCTGTACCATCTGAACACTGTTAACAGGAGTTGGCAGCCATTACAACTACAGGAGCTAGTAACCATCTTACACCAAGTACCTGTGACTAAACATATGCATAAAAATATAGCTAAGTGAACCATTTAATCAATGTTACCAACAAACTTATGGAATGATAATTTTTCAAAAGAAAGAACTAAATTTCTTGTTATCCCCCAATGTTTGATTTAATTGCTTATCAACACACGTATAATGCGGCATATTAAACCTGAAAGTTACAAGAATTATAAAAAACAAAAAATGAGACGGCCGTATTTTGGATATGTGGGGGGCTTGCACACATGTCTAACTGGGTAATGCCAGAAGTCACTTAACCAGTTCTGATACCTAAATGTTTAACATTGAGAATCACTGTTCTCCCCAATGCTGTGATTACATTGCCTACATACTACATAGAATACTATTGAATTATAAGATGGAATTCACTTTTTCATTGAGAATGTCATGGTGTAGAAAATATTTGTTGTTATTACACAGAGACAACAAACAGAAGAATAATTGGATCTGCTAACAGTACAAATGCTTATTTAGGGAAGTTTTCTGGACTTCCTCTGTGCTGTAAGAAAGCTAGCTAAACATTTATACAAATAGAGAAATTTGTGTCCAGTGTGACATCAGAAATTCCCCAACTCATATTTGTAATTAACCACTTAAGATTATTTTTCTCAATGTTACTTTGTCATTGCCAAAATGTTTAACATGTCAGCCTGGGAGTGCAGAATATTGCTATTCACAAATTTGTTCTAGTTAGTCGTACCATATTAGTGTGAGTAGTTCCTATACTATATGAAAACTGTGTAACCTTTGTTATTAAATAACTACAGGCCAATGAAAGGGTGCAAAAGTGTAATATTTTACATATAAATGATTCAAATTTACTTGACCATTCTGAAAACTGTTGCATCCAGAAGATACCTACTTTCCAGCATTTCAGAACTTGGAACTTTCTGGGGGAAGGGGGATGGTGTTGTATGGCAAGTTGGTGTTACCATCATATACTGTCATTTGTTACACCTTACCAAAACATATTTGGTATTGATTTATAGGTTAATTTGGTTTTAGTATGCATTTGAGTTAGTTGTTCTATGTGTTTTCCCTAAAATGTATCGTTCAGTGATTTGCTTTCTAGATTTGGATGGAAAAAAGTGCAAGGAGATAAAAGTGAAATAGAGCATGCCTGGCACAGTGATGAAGTATCAGGTGTGTTGACAGGAACAGCAATGCATTTTTTCATGATAAGGGCTGTGTTTGCTCACAGCGCAGGTTTCAGCCTTGAGCCAAAGGACTTTTGCATCAAGCTGTCACCATCAATGATTCTTTATACTCCAGCAATGAAAAAAAATGGATCGCTTCCAGTAAATCTGCTCCAAAGAAGGCAAACACAGTCTCATTGGCCAGAATAATGATGGTGACTATGTTTTGGAATACAAAGGGAGTCCTACTCATTGACTTGTTTGAAAAACGATTACTGAGCAACACTACAGTAAGTTGAAGGAGACACAAGAGGAAACTGCATGTGCCACGTCAGAGTAACCAGATGTGTGTTTGAAACATCCCCAGCACAGGTATTTACTGAACCACCATTATAATGAATATGAAAAGTTACCATTAGAAAGGTTAAAATTAATTAAATGTTCACTTGAGATTAAGTAATATGGTGGTGAAGATCCACAATCAGCTCCCATCCTTCAGCTACAAGTTGAGGTGTCTGAGATCATCAAATCTCTCTACATTCAATCATTAATATGCAATGTAGTTGGTTTAAAGGAGCAGAAGTGAGAGATAATGCTGTCGTGAGCTCTAACACATGTTTTACTGAAAGCAGACCATGTCTCAGCTTCCTCTCCCACACGACCACGTTTGTCAAGAAAAAGCTTGCAATTTGTCAACTCCTGTCCTACACATTGTTAGTGTGCAACAAGAAATCAATTATTTACAATTTAGAATGTTTCACTAATAATATCTATTTCCTTGCATATACACATCTTTGCTCAACATGCATCAAATGAGAGAACTTTTTTGTCTTTGATATGAAATTATCTTTAGTGCAATCTTATGCAAACATCTTGTAACCTCAGTGCACGCAAAGACCATTATCAGCATCTCACATAGTATAGGCAGCTGATCATTGAACAGAAGACAGACCTACAGTCAACCATTTTAACTTAAAGCTTTATAATGGGAATAGGGGCACTATGGAAGAGAAAGACAAGACATAGCTAGTCTTGTTTTCAATGCATTTTTGCAGCTCGATCTGCAACATCAGTATGACATAATCTGTGTTAGTTTGCTGGGAGAAAATGGTAACAAATGGCATTATGCTATTTCAAGTTTTTCAACATGTCTACAAATTATGGTAATATTTGTTCTGTACAAACCAAATTCTAGTACTCAAAAAAGTAATTTATATAACTTGCTCTTTAGAGTAATGTCTTATTTCCTTGGTTGCAATATTTAATAAATAACAGGTATAAAAGAAGTATACATGCAGTGGATGACAAGACAGAAGTGCCATGTGTCAGCATGCAGTATGCTCACAATGGGAAGCTGACACAGCAAATGCTCTCGTCAGGTAGCATTTACCAACGAAAAGTTCCTAATTAAAATATAACTAGGAGAACCAAGTTACACAACAAAAAAGTGAAAGAAACAAATAGGATCCAGTTTGATCCCTAGCATCTCCTACATATAAGTTATAGTTGCCACTCTTGCAACAATACAATTCCTTTAAAGAAGAGATTGACTTTTCTCTACCATCACTGAATGTTGAGGAAAGTCACAAAACACTTAGAAATACACATTTCATGGATTCTGCTACAAGACACATGCTCAAGACCGTGCTGCATTCGCCAAATATTACATAAACTTATATACAACATCTAGTGCTGTTTTATCAGTTCATGCACATACTTCTCCATCATTTCAACATCCACCAAATCATCTCTAAAAAAGCTTAATTTTAAAAAACAACACATACAGATAGATATAACCTTAATCATATTCAGAAAATGAAAATAAAGAAACTAACACTTTTGAATTAAATAAATATCCAAAACCTTCATTCTTAGACCGAAAATACAATGCATTACGATTGATAAGAGCATCAGCCAATAATTGCAATACGACATTCAAAACAAAGGTTGAGAGTAAGCATGATACCAAATAAGACTAAATATTGCAATAGTCATCAGTCATGTATTAAAATTGAACTGTCATGTTAGCTCACAGTAAATATGACAATAGATGTGACATCAGTCATGTATTGTACTGCGACTGTCATGATAGCTAATAGAGTAAATATGACAATAGATGTGACGTCAGTCATGTATTGTACTAGGACTGTCATGATAGCTAATAGAGTAAATATGACAATAGATGTGACGTCAGTCATGTATTGTACTAGGACTGTCATGATAGCTAATAGAGTAAATGAGGCAATAGATGTGACATCAGTCATGTATTGTAGTGGGACTGTCATGTTAGCTCACAGTAAATATGGCAATAGATGTGACGTCAGTCATGTATTGTACTAGGACTGTCATGATAGCTAATAGAGTAAATATGACAATAGATGTGACGTCAGTCATGTATTGTACTAGGACTGTCATGATAGCTAATAGAGTAAATGAGGCAATAGATGTGACATCAGTCATGTATTGTACTGGGACTGTCATGTTAGCTCACAGTAAATATGGCAATAGATGTGACATCAGTCATGTATTGTACTGGGACTGTCATGTTAGCTCACAGTAAATATGACAATAGATGTGACATCAGTCATGTATTGTACTGGGACTGTCATGATAGCTAATACAGTAAATATGGCAATAGATGTGACGTCAGTCATGTATTGTACTGGGACTGTAATGATAGCTAATGCAGTAAATATGGCAATAGATGTGATATCAGTCGTGTATTGTACTGGGATTGTCATGATAGCTAAAAAGCTAAATATGTCAACAGATGTGATGTCAGTCATGTATTGTACTGGGACTGTCAAGATAGCTAATAGAGTAAATATGGCAACGGATGTGACATCAGTCATGTATTGTACTGGGATTGTCATGCTAGCTAATAGAGTAAATATGACAATATATGTGACATCAGTCATGTATTGTACTGGGAATGTCAAGATAGCTAATAGAGTAAATATGGCAACAGATGTAACATCAGTCATGTATTCTACTGCGACTGTCAAGATAGGTAATAGAGCAAATATGGCAATAGATGTGACATCAGTCATGTATTGTACTGGGACTGACATGATAGCTAATAGAGTAAATATGTCAACAGATGTGACATCAGTCATGTATTGTGCTGGGACTGCCATGATAGCTAATAGAGTAAATATGACAATATATGTGACATCAGTCATGTATTGTACTGGGAATGTCAAGATAGCTAATAGAGTAAATATGGCAACAGATGTAACATCAGTCATGTATTCTACTGCGACTGTCAAGATAGCTAATAGAGCAAATATGGCAATAGATGTGACATCAGTCATGTATTGTACTGGGACTGACATGATAGCTAATACAGTAAATATGGCAATAGATGTGACATCAGTTATGTATTGTACTGGGACTGTCATGTTAGCTCACAGTAAATATGACAATAGATGTGACATCAGTTATGTATTGTACTGGGACTGTCATGCTAGCTCACAGTAAATATGGCAATAGATGTGACATCAGTTATGTATTGTACTGGGACTGTCATGTTAGCTCACAGTAAATATGGCAACAGATGTGACATCAGTCATGTAGTGTATTGGGACTCTCATGATAGCTATTACAGTAAATATGACAATAGATGTGACATCAGTCATGTATTGTACTCGGACTGTCATGCTAGCTAATACAGTAAATATGGGAATAGATGTGATGTCTGTCATGTATTGTACTGGGACTATCAAGCTAGCTAATAGAGTAAATATGACAATAGATGTGACGTCAGTCATGTATTGTACTGGGACTGTCATGCTAGCTAATGGAGTAAATATAGCAATAGATGTGACATCAATAATGTATTGTACTGGGACTGTAATGATAGCTAATAGAGTAAATATGACAATAGATGTGACTACAGTCATGTATTGTACTGGGATTGTCATGTTTTTCACAGTAAATATGGCAATATGTGTGTCATCAGTCATGTATTGTACTGGGACTGTCAGGATAGCTAATAGAGTAAATATGGCAATAGATGTGATGTCAGTCATGTACTGTTCTGGGACTGTCATGCTAGCTAATAGAGTAAATATGACAATAGATGTGATGTCAGTCATCTATTGTACTGGGACTGTCGTGATAGCTAATAGAGTAAATATGGCAACAGATGTGACATCAGTCATGTATTGTACTGGGACTGTCATGATAGCTAATAGAGTAAATATGGCAACAGATGTGACATCAGTCATGTATTGTACTGGGATTGTCATGATAGCTAATAGAGTAAATATGGCAACAGATTTGACATCAGTCCTGTATTGTACTGGGACTGTCATGATAGCTAATAGAGTAAATATGGCAATAGATGTGACATCAGTCATGTATTGTACTGGGACTGACATGATAGCTAATAGAGTAAATATGACAATAGATGTAACGTCAGTCATGTATTGTACTGAGACTGTCATGTTAGGTCACAGTAAATATGACTATAGATGTGACATCAGTCATGTATTGTACTGGGACTGACATGATAGCTAATAGAGTAAATATGACAATAGATGTGACATCAGTCATGTATTGTACTGAGACTGTCATGTTAGGTCACAGTAAATATGACTATAGATGTGACATCAGTCATGTATTGTACTGGGACTGTCATGATAGCTAATACAGTAAATATTGCAATAGATGTGACATCAGTCATGTATTGTACTGGGACTGACATGATAGCTAATAGAGTAAATATGACAATAGATGTGACATCAGTCATGTATTGTACTGGGACTATCATGCTAGCAAATAGAGTAAATATGACAATAGATGTGACGTCAGTCATATATTGTACTAGGACTGTAATGATAGCTAATAGAGTAAGTATGACAACAGATGTGACATCAGTCATGTATTGTACTGGGACTGACATGATAGCTAATAGAGTAAATATGACAATAGATGTGACATCAGTCATGTATTGTACTGGGACTATCATGCTAGCAAATAGAGTAAATATGACAATAGATGTGACGTCAGTCATGTATTGTACTAGGACTGTAATGATAGCTAATAGAGTAAGTATGACAACAGATGTGACATCAGTCATATATTTTAATGGGACTGACATGATAGGTAATAGAGTAAATATGACAATAGATGTGACATCAGTCATGTATTGTACTGGGACTGACATAATAGCTAATAGAATAAATATGACAATAGATGTGACGTCAGTCATGTATTGTACTGGGACTGTCATGATAGCTAATAAGCTAAATATGTCAACAGATGTGACGTCAGTCATGTATTGTACTGGGACTGTCATGATAGTTAATAAGGTAAATATGGCAACAGATGTGACGTCAGTCATGTATTGTACTGGGACTGTCAAGATAGCTAATAGAGTAAATATGGCAACAGATGTGACATCAGTCATGTATTGTACTGCGACTGTCAAGATAGCTAATAGAGTAAATATGGCAACAGATGTGACATCAGTCATGTATTGTACTGGGACTGTCATGATAGGTAGTAGAGTAAATATGGTAACAGATGTGACATCAGTCGTGTATTGTACTGGGACTGTCGTGATAGCTAATAGAGTAAATATGGCAATAGATGTGACATCAATCATGTATTGTACTGGGACTGTTAAGATAGCTAATAGAGTAAATATGGCAACAGATGTGACATCAGTCGTGTATTGTACTGGACTGTAATGATAGCCAGTATAGTAAATATGGCAATAGATGTGACATCAGTCATGTATTGTACTGGGACTGTCAAGATAGCTAATACAGTAAATATGGCAATAGATGTGACATCAGTCATGTATTGTATTGGGACTCTCATGATAGCTAATAGAGTAAATATGGCAATAGATGTGACATCAGTCATGTATTGTACTGGGACTGTCAAGATAGCTAATAGAGTAAATATGGCAATAGATGTGACATCAGTCATGTATTGTATTGGGACTCTCATGATAGCTAATAGAGTAAATACGACAATAGATGTAACGTCAGTCATGTATTGTACCGGGACTGTCAAGATAGCTAATAGAGCAAATATGACAATTTATGTGACATCAGTCATGTATTGTACCAGGACTGTCATGATAGCTAATAGAGTAAATATGGCAATAGATGTGACGCCAGTCATGTATTGCTCCGGGACTGTCATGATAGCTAATAGAGTAAATATGACAATAGATGTGACGTCAGTCATGTATTGCACCGGGACTGTCATGATAGCTAATAGAGTAAATATGACAATAGATGTGATGTCAGTCATGTATTGCACCGGGACTGGCATGATAGTTAATAGAGTAAATATGGTAACAGATGTGACATCAGTCATGTATTGTACTGGGACTGTCATGATAGCTAATAGAGTAAATATGGCAACAGATGTGACATCAGTCATGTACTGTACTGGGACTGTCATGATAGCTAATAGAGCAAATATGGCAACAGCTGCGACATCAGTCATGTATTATACTGGGACTGTCATGATAGCTAATAGAGTAAATATGGCAACAGATGTGACATCAGTCATGTATTGTACTGGGACTGTCATGATAGCCAGTAGAGTAAATATGGCAGCAGATGTGACATCAGTCATGTATTGTATTGGGGCTGTCATGATAGCTAATAGAGTAAATATGGCAGCAGATGTGACATCAGTCATGTATTGTACTGGGGCTGTCATGATAGCTAATAGAGTAAATATGGCAACAGATGTGACAGCAGTCATGTATTGTAGTGGGACTGTCATGATAGCTAATAGAGTAAATATGGCCATAGATGTGTCATCAGTCATGTATTGTACTGGGACTGACATGATAGCTAATAGAGTAAATATGGCAATAGATGTGACGTGAGTCATGTATTGTACTGGGGCTGTCATGATAGCTAATAGAGTAAATATGGCAACAGATGTGACAGCAGTCATGTATTGTAGTGGGACTGTCATGATAGCTAATAGAGTAAATATGGCAATAGATGTGACATCAGTCATGTATTGTACTGGGACTGTCAAGATAGCTAATAGAGTAAAAATGGCCATAGATGTGTCATCAGTCATGTATTGTACTGGGACTGACATGATAGCTAATAGAGTAAATATGGCAATAGATGTGACGTGAGTCATGTATTGTACTGGGACTGTCATGATAGCTAATAGAGTAAATATGGCAGCAGATGTGACATCAGTCATGTATTGTACTGGGGCTGTCATGATAGCTAATAGAGTAAATATGGCAACAGATGTGACAGCAGTCATGTATTGTAGTGGGACTGTCATGATAGCTAATAGAGTAAATATGGCAATGGATGTGACATCAGTCATGTATTGTACTGGGACTGTCAAGATAGCTAACAGAGTAAATATGGCCATAGATGTGTCATCAGTCATGTATTGTACTGGGACTTACATGATAGCTAATAGAGTAAATATGGCAATAGATGTGACGTGAGTCATGTATTGTACTGGGACTGTCATGATAGCTAATAGAGTAAATATGGCAATAGATGTGACATCAGTCAGGAATTGTACTGGGACTGTCATGCTAGCCGATACGTGTAAGGTAATGGGCAGACTTCAGATGAGACTCTCAGAATAGAAAATGAGGACAATAGCTGTTGTACCATTTTTGGCAAATAGTTTGGATTGTCCTGTTATGATGTGGTGTCGAAAAGGGTTTACTGGTTGGGGGCTAAAACTCTTGTCTAACACCTGGATGGGAGCAGAATAACGTTTCTTCAGTAGTACCAGAATTAAGGTGAGACATTTCTTTACAAGATCCTCATTGGTGATAAGAAATGTGGTCGAATGTGGGCATGGCATTAAACAAACTCCCCTATGATAGCACATAAATGTCTCCACATATTTTCATGGCAATTGTGTTTTGAGACTAGAAAGGTGTATTGTTGGTGGATTTCAGGTCACGAGCAACAACAGTAAACTCGGACATGTACTGTAAACAAGCTGCGTGGCATGTTAATGCTGGGTCGTATTCTGCTATATGCAGTTTTAGCACCCACATACTGTCCTCACTTCCACCTTCTCCCATACATGGATCACAGCACTTTAAAATGCCTGAGGAGCTCAAGGAGAATTTTTTTACACAGAAGGGATTTCAAAACTTGATAAGCAGGATGACAAATATTCGAACATGTATGGAAAATAGCTGAGGGGTATTCTGTTCACTGGTAAGTAATGAAATTCCCCACTGAAAAAGTGGGGAAAGAAATATTGGCAGTTACTTTCTGAATTACAGTCTGTTTTATTACATGCATGTTTTTTTACATAATTTAAAGCACATTTTGATGAGATTGTTTTTAAGTTTTGAGGTAATAACAGTCTCAAGGAATCCTCATTAGCCTCTAATGCATATAATTATATCTATGATGATAATAAATCAGAAGGAATCCTAAAGCTCATAAAGATTACAATAGAATTTTGGAGGCAAGAGAAACTGTTGATAATAATTAAACCAGTCATGTAATACAAACAATACTTTTTAGTTGACAATTACGTTTAAGTGATCAATAATAGTTTGGGTTGTCTTCCCTAATCAACAGACATTGTATCATCATTGTGTGTTTGGATGTGTTTAATAGGAGAATAGATACATGTGTTCACATTTGTCGGAAAAGTGTAAAATGCACTTATACATTGGTTAAAATGTATTTCTGTGCTGAATTATTGTGCAGCAAATAAAAAGATTTGTTTTCTAATTCCATTTTAGGCTTAAAATAACAAAATATTAAGCATGTTTGATTACCCCTCTTAAATACTGAAGTATTTCTGTAATAAATGTTTGTTTTAGGTTTTCTCAAGTTTACGATAGAATACTTGTCATGGATTTCACTAATACAATCAAAGCAGTGGAAAAGATAGAAATAGAATAATTGTCAATTGAGTTACACAACATATAATGTATGTGGGACTTCAGGTTTTTTCAGCATTTGTTGTTCTCCCAGAGTCATAAGAGAACTATACATGCAACTTATTTAGCTAACCTGTTTCTTTTGCTACAAAACTAAACTATGGTGATTATTAAAACTGTATAAATACTAGGCTTGGAAATAGAGCACAATAGTTCTCACTCCTCTTGAACACATTGTTTTAATGCTTTTAATTTCACCTCAATGCTAATGGTGGTTTTACCACTTAGGTTAACTTTCTACTAGCAGAAGCTTGTCCTTCATCATTGTCTTGAATCCTTGCAGTCTATTGAGGACACTGTAGTTATTCTGCTTGAGGTGTTGTCACATTTATACAACTAATCTTCTACTGCAAGCAGTAGAAAATTGAATAAGTTTTTCTAATACTTAGGAAATGACAACTTTTTCATGTTACACACCCAATTCAATAAAATCTTATACCAGTTGTACATATATTTACATCACTCAGGGGAAATATAATGGATGTCCTTCAAATGAAGTTCTTGAATCAGTTGTCCAGATATTTACATCACTCAGGGGAAATGTAATGGATGTCCTTCAAATGAGATTCTTGTATCAGTTGTCCAGATATTTGATCACTCAGGGGAAATGTAATGGATGTCCTTCAAATCAAATTACCTTATCAGATGGTGTTAACATGGCTTAGAATAAATACTTATAACAGATGTTCTTCAAATGAAATTCTCACATCAGTTGTCCAGGTATTTGCTCACTCAGGGGAAATGTAAAAATTACTGTAACAATTTTGGTTAAAACACTAGGTATATATTTAAGATATTTTCATAACAAATGAAATGTATATCTTGAATTTTCTGGATAAAGCCTCTTAAGACCTCTTCATTCTGGATGACTTTTGCATAACTGGTGAACTTTAAGAGGTACAGAAAACCTTACTGCACAAAAAATGTATATCTTCTTAAAATACACAATTTATGTTAGGATTTTTTTTTTTTAATTTGTAGAGTTAACTATTTCCAATATTCCTTGGTTTTGGTTTCCATTTTAGAATAGTTTTCTCAAACAGGATGTCATTATTCATTTCATGTCTCTTGTTTTACTGCTAGCGATGCAAAGAGAAGCAAACTTCAATTGTTACACATAGCAAGGAAATTTTAATGATTACATTGACACTTTAACCTTAACTTACATGGAAGCAAGCAACAAGACCATTAGCTGGATTGCCATGATGAAGATAAAACCAAGGTTTGTGTAAGTACAGTTAAACAAAGTCACGTGAATGCAACATATCACATTTCTTTTAGTTTTTTTTTTCTACATAGACATTATACTGTAACTTTTAAAAGCTATTTGTCACATAAATCTTGGAGTGTATTCATAAAATTTTCAAAAAAGTCACCATCATAGTTCTCCTTTCATTGCTTGAAAACTACAATCTCCTCTCCCTCTCTCTGCCTTTTTTATTCTCAGTAATGGCTGCTTTTTTTTTTGGCCTGAGATATTTTAATTACAAGCTCTATACATACATTTTCTTTGTTATAATTTGTAAAAGTAGGAATACATATACAGTGATGGAAATAAATATTGCATCAGCTTCTATATTTCAGTATTTTTGTTCTAATCATTGAACAACTGAGCTAAATTGGCTTGGTTTTTCTCTATTTCTATTAGCAACTATTAAATACAATTATGCACAATACTTTTTATTAATTTTATTCATCCTCATGAATGTCTACAAAACAAATATTTATTTATAATTTAGCACTTTTAGGAAAAAATGGATGTAATCACATTTGGCTGCTAGTCGTTTTTTTCTTCTGAAATGTTAATACAAATGATGGGCAAACATTAAAAATGAATGTTGTGATTTAAAACTCCTACTTTTTAGTATTTGTAAGTATATAATTGCCTGATATGTTGTCATTTAATACTTAGTAGCTCCACCACTTTGCATCGTGAAGGCTTGGAAAAAATTAAATTCTTAATGTATTACTGATTGAGTTCACAAAACCACACACGCACAAGAGTCTCCAACAATTCCTGTTTATTTAGCAACAGCATTCCCCATAACCTTCCAGCAATTCTCTATGGAGTTCAAATCAGGACTATTTTCAGGCCACTCTAACACTTGAACCCCATTTTGCCTAAGGAAGCTTTTTACCTGAAATGTAGAAACACTGGAATATGTTCTGCTTCATGCTTGGTGCAAATATTGATCACAGGGCTTACCTTCAAAGCTCTGTGGCAAGGAGCAAATGCAATTGGAAACTTCTGCAAAGTGGTCTCTTGTTTTGGGCATAAGCCTTCTTTCAAGGACGTTCATGTAGACATTTGCATTAACAGTGTCATTTATGAAGTCAAGACAGCCCACTCCATGGCTGGAAATACATTCCCAGACCATCTATCCTTGTGGATGTTTCACTGTTTGTGTTTACACAAAGGTAAAATTATTCATCTTTCCTTTGTTGTATGAACACTTTTCCATCGGAGCCATGCCGATTAAATTTAGATTCATGTGAAAAGATTATTGTGTCTCACATGACCGGTGTCCATGTATCAAGTGCTTTTGCTCATTTTAGTCGCTGTTGTCGCATGTTTTTAGTCAATAATGGCTTCTTTTTAGGAAGACGAGCAGGGAGTCCAGCTCCCAGTAGTCTGTTTCTGACAGTTCTACTGGTTACTGAGATGTCACACATTTCTTCCCAGTCTTGCTTTAGTTCAGTGGATGATAGGCGACGATCACTTACAGAAAGTCTTTTCAATACCCTATCCTGTTTTGCAGTAGATGCCCTTTTTCGACCTCTTCCTTTCTTCCGATCAACATTTCCTTTCTCCCTGTATTTTTTGAGTAACCTTGAAATAGCACTCTGATTAAAACCTGTTTAGAGCCTATTTCTCTTGTGCTGAGGCCAACTGACGAATAAGCAAGTATAGCAGCTTTCTTGTCTGATGTTAATTCCACTGACCTGCCCATCTTTTCACCGTCGTGTCTCAACATACAGTGACTGTATTCATACAGCTTCATTGCAAATCAAAACACTGACAACAAAGAGCTGTGTATTGTTGGAAAAATTTGATAGGAAGTCTTAACTATAAAGGCAACAATTTAACAATTGACTGCCATAGCCTGAAGCAAACAGCTGCCAAAAATAAAAATACTGATATATAGAAGGTGATGCAATAATTATTTCTACCACTGTAGGTAGGGGTTAATCCATACTAATATTATAAACAGAGATCATAATATGTGTGCATGTATGTATGTGTGAGTGAGTGAGAGAAGCTATATTTTTATGATGGACATAGGTTGTAACACACCATCAAATTTCAATTGATAAATTACTGAAATACAAAAAAGAATTTAGAAAGCCATGGAGTCGAAGATGCTTATAATGCTCCACAGAGAAAGAGGTAATGAACTAAAGCTGGTTATATTTTAATCCAACAAATGTGTGTACATAGAATTATGAAATTAAATGCAATTTATAATGCTCTTTAACTGCTATAGTTCTCAGATTCCATTCTATATTGTGTGTAAAAAACTGCTTAATTGTGCTCAGAGGTCTCTTCATTAGGCTTGAGGTTCTTTTACGTGGCATACATCTGGACAGGACCCTTCTGAAGCAGCGACCTCAGGTATGGATACAGGATGTAACACTTGAACAGATTCCCGTTACATTATTTAGTTGTGAGAACCACTTTTACTCTACTTCTGTAGCTGTGTCAACTCAAGTTCTGGATGCTTTCATGAAAGAAAATTTTTATTTAAGTTGTAATTGTGTTTGTTCCAGGAACCACAATATTTGTATAAAGACAGAAAACTGCTCAGTAACCAATATTTGTGTAAAGAAGAAAACTGCTCAGTAACCAATATTTGTGTAAAGAAGAAAACTGCTCACTAACCAATATTTGCATAAAGATAGAAAACTGCTCAGTAACCAATATCTGTATATAGACAGAAAACTGCTCAGTAACCAATATTTGTGTAAAGACAGAAAACTGCTCAGTAACCAAATTTGTGTAAAGACAGAAAACTACTCAGTAACCAATATTTGTATAGACAAGAAAACTGCTCAGTAACCAATATTTGCGTAAAGATAGAAAACTGCTCAGTAACCAATATTTGTGTAAAGATAGAAAACTGCTCAGTAACCAATATTTGACTAAAAATAGACAACTGCTCAGTAACCAATATCTGTATAAAGACAGAAAACTGCTCACTAACCAATATTTGTGTAAAGATAGAAAACTGCTCAGTAACCAATATTTGAGTAGACAGAAAACTGCTCAGTAACCAATGTTTGTGTAAAGGCAGGAAATTGCTCAGTAACAAATATTTGTACAAACAAGAAAACTGCTCAGTAACCAATATCTGTATAAAGATAGAAAACTGCTCAGTAACCAATATTTCTGTAAAGATAGAAAACTGCTCACTAACCAATATTTGTATAAAGATAGAAAACTGCTCAGTAACCAATATTTGTGTAATGTAAGAAAACTGCTCAGCAACCAATATTTGTGTAAAGATAGAAAACTGCACAGTAACCAATATCTGTGTAAAGACAGAAAACTGCTCAGTAACCAATATTTGTGTAAAGATAGAAAACTGCTCACTAACCAATATTTGTATAAACAAGAAAACTGCTCAGTAACCAATATTTGCGTAAAGATAGAAAACTGCTCAGTAACCAATATTTGTATAGGCAGAAAACTGCTCAGTAACTAATATTTGTATAAAGATAGAAAACTGCTCAGTAACCAATATCTGTGTAAAGACAGAAAACTGCTCAGTAACAAATATTTGTGTAAAGACAGAAAACTGCTCAGTAACCAATATTTGTATAAACAAGAAAACTGCTCAGTAACCAATATTTGCGTAAAGATAGAAAACTGCTCAGTAACCAATATTTGTATAAAGACAGAAAACTGCTCAGTAACCAATATTTGTATAAAAATAGACAACTGCTCATTAACCAATATTTGTGTAAAGACAGAAAACTGCTCAGTAACCAATATTTGCGAAAAGAAAGAAAACTGCTCAGTAACCAATATCTGTATAAAGATAGAAAACTGTTCAGTAACCAATATCTGTGTAAAGACAGAAAACTGCTCAGTAACCAATATTTGCGTAAAGACAGAAAACTGCTCAGTAACCAATATCTGTATAAAGACAGAAAACTGCTCAGTAACTAATATCTGTGTAAGGATAGAAAGCTGCTCAGTAACCAATATCTGTGTAAAGACAGAAAACTGCTCAGTAACCAATATTTGTGTAAAGACAGAAAACTGCTCAGTAACCAATATTTGTAGAAACAAGAAAACTGCTCAGTAACCAATATTTGCGTAAACATAGAAAACTGCTCAGTAACCAATATTTGTATAAAGACAGAAAATTGCTATGTAACCAAATTCTGTGTAAAGACAGAAAACTGCTCAGTAACCAATATTTGTGTAAAGAAGAAAACTGCTCAGTACTCAATATCTGTGTAAAGACAGAATACTGCTCAGTAACCAATATCTGTGTAAAGACAGAAAACTGCTCAGTAACCAATATTTGTATAAAGACAGAAAACTGCTCAGTAACCAATATTTGTGTAAAGACAGAAAACTGCTCAGTAACCAATATCTGTATAAAGATAGAAAAATACTCAGTAACCAATATCTATGTAAAGACAGAAAACTGCTCAGTAACCAATATTTGCATAAAGACAGAAAACTGCTCATTAACCAATATCTGTATAAAGACAGAAAACTGCTCAGTAACCAATATCTGTGTAAAGATAGAAAACTGCTCAGTAACCAATATTTTCGTAAAGACAGAAAACTGCTCAGTAACAAATATCTGTATAAAGATAAAAATCTGCTCAGTAACCAATATCTGTGTAAAGACAGAAAACTGCTCAGTAACCAATATCTGTATAAAGACTGAAAACTGCTCAGTAACCAATATCTGTGTAAAGACAGAAAACTGCTCAGTAACCAATATTTGTGTAAAGATAGAAAACTGCTCAGTAACCAATATCTGTGTAAAGAAGAAAATTCCTCAGTACTCAATATCTGTGTAAAGACAGAAAACTGCTCAGTAACCAATATCTGTGTAAAGACAGAAAACTGCTCAGTTCTCAATATCTGTGTAAAGATATAAAACTGCTCAGTAACCAATATTTGCATAAAGACAGAAAACTGCTCAGTGACCAATATTTGTGTAAAGAAGAAAACTGCTCACTAACCAATATTTGCATAAAGATAGAAAACTGCTCAGTAACCAATATCTGTATATAGACAGAAAACTGCTCAGTAACCAATATTTGTGTAAAGACAGAAAACTGCTCAGTAACCAAATTTGTGTAAAGACAGAAAACTACTCAGTAACCAATATTTGTATAGACAAGAAAACTGCTCAGTAACCAATATTTGCGTAAAGATAGAAAACTGCTCAGTAATCAATATTTGTGTAAAGATAGAAAACTGCTCAGTAACCAATATTTGTATAAAATAGACAACTGCTCAGTAACCAGTATCTGTATAAAGACAGAAAACTGCTCACTAACCAATATTTGTGTAAAGATAGAAAACTGCTCAGTAACCAATATTTGAGTAGACAGAAAACTGCTCAGCAACCAATATTTGTGTAAAGACAGGAAATTGCTCAGTAACCAAATTTGTGTAAAGACAGAAAACTACTCAGTAACCAATATTTGTATAGACAAGAAAACTGCTCAGTAACCAATATTTGCGTAAAGATAGAAAACTGCTCAGTAACCAATATTTGTGTAAAGATAGAAAACTGCTCAGTAACCAATATTTGTGTAAAGTAAGAAAACTGCTCAGCAACCAATATTTGTGTAAAGATAGAAAACTGCACAGTAACCAATATCTGTGTAAAGACAGAAAACTGCTCAGTAACCAATATTTGTGTAAAGATAGAAAACTGCTCACTAACCAGTATTTGTATAAACAACAAAACTGCTCAGTAACCAATATTTGCGTAAAGATAGAAAACTGCTCAGTAACCAATATTTGTATAGACAGAAAACTGCTCAGTAACTAATATTTGTATAAAGATAGAAAACTGCTCAGTAACCAATATGTGTGTAAAGACAGAAAACTGCTCAGTAACAAATATTTGTGTAAAGACAGAAAACTGCTCAGTAACCAATATTTGTATAAACAAGAAAACTGCTCAGTAACCAATATTTGCGTAAAGATAGAAAACTGCTCAGTAACCAATATTTGTATAAAGACAGAAAACTGCTCAGTAACCAAATTCTGTGTAAAGACAGATAACTGCTCATTAACCAATATTTGTGTAAAGACAGAAAACTGCTCAGTAACCAATATTTGCGAAAAGAAAGAAAACTGCTCAGTAACCAATATCTGTATAAAGATAGAAAACTGTTCAGTAACCAATATCTGTGTAAAGACAGAAAACTGCTCAGTAACCAATATTTGCGTAAAGACAGAAAACTTGTCAGTAACCAATATCTGTATAAAGACAGAAAACTGCTCAGTAACTAATATCTGTGTAAGGATAGAAAGCTGCTCAGTAACCAATATCTGTGTAGACAGAAAACTGCTCAGTAACCAATATTTGTGTAAAGACAGAAAACTGCTCAGTAACAATATTTGTATAAACAAGAAAACTGCTCAGTAACCAATATTTGCGTAAAGATAGAAAACTGCTCAGTAACCAATATTTGTATAAAGACAGAAAATTGCTATGTAACCAAATTCTGTGTAAAGACAGAAAACTGCTCAGTAACCAATATTTGTGTAAAGAAGAAAACTGCTCAGTACTCAATATCTGTGTAAAGACAGAAAACTGCTCAGTAACCAATATCTGTGTAAAGACAGAAAACTGCTCAGTAACCAATATTTGTATAAAGACAGAAAACTGCTCAGTAACCAATATTTGTGTAAAGACAGAAAACTGCTCAGTAACCAATATCTGTATAAAGATAGAAAAATACTCAGTAACCAATATCTATGTAAAGACAGAAAACTGCTCAGTAACCAATATTTGCGTAAAGACAGAAAACTGCTCATTAACCAATATCTGTATAAAGACAGAAAACTGCTCAGTAACCAATATCTGTGTAAAGACAGAAAACTGCTCAGTAACCAATATCTGTGTAAAGACAGAAAACTGCTCAATAACCAATATCTGTGTAAAGACAGAAAACTGCTCAGTTCTCAATATCTGTGTAAAGATATAAAACTGCTCAGTAACCAATATTTGCATAAAGACAGAAAACTGCTCAGTGACCAATATTTGTGTAAAGAAGAAAACTGCTCACTAACCAATATTTGCATAAAGATAGAAAACTGCTCAGTAACCAATATCTGTATATAGACAGAAAACTGCTCAGTAACCAATATTTGTGTAAAGACAGAAAACTGCTCAGTAACCAAATTTGTGTAAAGACAGAAAACTACTCAGTAACCAATATTTGTATAGACAAGAAAACTGCTCAGTATCCAATATTTGCGTAAAGATAGAAAACTGCTCAGTAACCAATATTTGTGTAAAGATAGAAAACTGCTCAGTAACCAATATTTGTATAAAAATAGACAACTGCTCAGTAACCAGTGTCTGTATAAAGACAGAAAACTGCTCACTAACCAATATTTGTGTAAAGATAGAAAACTGCTCAGTAACCAATATTTGAGTAGACAGAAAACTGCTCAGTAACCAATATTTGTGTAAAGACAGGAAATTGCTCAGTAACAAATATTTGTACAAACAAGAAAACTGCTCAGTAACCAATATCTGTATAAAGATAGAAAACTGCTCAGTAACCAATATTTCTGTAAAGATAGAAAACTGCTCACTAACCAATATTTGTGTAAAGATAGAAAACTGCTCAGTAACCAATATTTGTGTAAAGTAAGAAAACTGCTCAGCAACCAATATTTGTGTAAAGATAGAAAACTGCTCACTAACCAATATTTGTATAAACAAGAAAACTGCTCAGTAAGCAATATTTGCGTAAAAGTAGAAAACTGCTCAGTAACCAATATTTGTATAGACAGAAAACTGCTCAGTAACTAATATTTGTATAAAGATAGAAAACTGCTCAGTAACCAATATCTGTGTAAAGACAGAAAACTGCTCAGTAACAAATATTTGTGTAAAGACAGAAAACTGCTCAGTAACCAATATTTGTATAAACAAGAAAACTGCTCAGTAACCAATATTTGCGTAAAGATAGAAAACTGCTCAGTAACCAATATTTGTATAAAGACAGAAAACTGCTCAGTAAACAAATTCTGTGTAAAGACAGAAAACTGCTCAGTAACCAATATTTGCGAAAAGAAAGAAAACTGCTCAGTAACCAATATCTGTATAAAGATAGAAAACTGTTCAGTAACCAATATCTGTTTAAAGACAGAAAACTGCTCAGTAACCAATATTTGCGTAAAGACAGAAAACTGCTCAGTAACCAATATCTGTATAAAGACAGAAAACTGCTCAGTAACTAATATCTGTGTAAGGATAGAAAGCTGCTCAGTAACCAATATCTGTGTAAAGACAGAAAACTGCTCAGTAACCAATATTTGTGTAAAGACAGAAAACTGCTCAGTAACCAATATTTGTATAAACAAGAAAACTGCTCAGTAACCAATACTTGCGTAAAGATAGAAAACTGCTCAGTAACCAATATTTGTATAAAGACAGAAAATTGCTATGTAACCAAATTCTGTGTAAAGACAGAAAACTGCTCAGTAACCAATATTTGTGTAAAGAAGAAAACTGCTCAGTACTCAATATCTGTGTAAAGACAGAAAACTGCTCAGTAACCAATATCTGTGTAAAGACAGAAAACTGCTCAGTAACCAATATTTGTATAAAGACAGAAAACTGCTCAGTAACCAATATTTGTGTAAAGACAGAAAACTGCTCAGTAACCAATATCTGTATAAAGATAGAAAAATACTCAGTAACCAATATCTATGTGAAGACAGAAAACTGCTCAGTAACCAATATTTGCGTAAAGACAGAAAACTGCTCATTAACCAATATCTGTATAAAGACAGAAAACTGCTCAGTAACCAATATCTGTGTAAAGACAGAAAACTGCTCAGTAACCAATATTTTCGTAAAGACAGAAAACTGCTCAGTAACAAATATTTGTGTAAAGATAGAAAACTGCTCAGTAACCAATATCTGTGTAAAGATAGAAAACTGCTCAGTAACTAATATCTGTATAAAGACAGAAAACTGCTCAGTAACCAATAGCTGTGTAAAGACAGAAAACTGCTCAGTAACCAATATCTGTGTAAAGACAGAAAACTGCTCAGTAACCAATATCTGTGTAAAGACAGAAAACTGCTTAGTAACCAACATTTGTGTAAAGATCGAAAACTGCTCAGTAACCAATATCTGTGTAAAGACAGAAAACTGCACAGTAACCAATATTTGTGTAAAGACAGAAAACTGCTCAATAACCAATATTTGTGTAAAGACAGAAAACTGCTCAATGACCAATATCTGTGTAAAGACAGAAAACTGCTCAGTAACCAATATTAGTATGAAGACAGAAAACTGCTCAGTAACCAATATTTGTGTAAAGATAGAAAATTGCTCAGTAACCAATATTTGCATAAAGATAGAAAACTGCTCAGTAACCAATATCTGTGTAAAGACAGAAAACTGCTCAGTAACCAATATCTGTGTAAAGACAGAAAACTGCTCAGTAACCAATATCTGTGTAAAGACAGAAAACTGCTCAGTAACCAATATCTGTGTAAAGATAGAAAACTGCTCAGTAACCAATATCTGTGTAAAGAAGAAAACTGCTCAGTAACTAATATTTGTGTAAAGAAGAAAACTGCTCAGTAACCAATATCTGTGTAAAGACAGAAAACTGCTTAGTAACCAATATCTGTATAAAGACAGAAAACTGCTCAGTAACCAATATCTGTGTAAAGACAGAAAACTGCTCAGTAACCAATATCTGTGTAAAGACAGAAAACTGCTCAGTACTCAATATCTGTGTAAAGACAGAAAACTGTTCAGTAACCAATATCTGTGTAAAGACAGAAAACTGCTCAGTAACCAATATTTGTGTAAAGACAGAAAACTGCTCAATAACCAATATTTGTGTATAGACAGAAAACTGCTCAGTACTCAATATCTGTGTAAAGACAGAAAACTGCTCAGTAACCAATATCTGTGTTAAGACAGAAAACTGCTCAGTACTCAATATCTGTGTAAAGACAGAAAACTGCTCAGTAACCAATATTTGTGTAAAGAAGTAAACTGCTCAGTAACCAATATCTGTGTAAAGACAGAAAACTGCTTAGTAACCAATATCTGTATAAAGACAGAAAACTGCTCAGTAACCAATATCTGTGTAAAGACAGAAAACTGCTCAATAACCAATATCTGTGTAAAGACAGAAAACTGCTCAGTAACCAATATCTGTGTAAAGACAGAAAGCTGCTCATTAACGAATATTTGTGTAAAGACAGAAAACTGCTCAATAACCAATATTTGTGTAAAGACAGAAAACTGCTCAGTACTCAATATCTGTGTAAAGACAGAAAACTGCTCAGTAACCAATATCTGTGTAAAGACAGTAAAGTGCTCAGTACTCAATATCTGTGTAAAGACAGAAAACTGCTCAGTAATCAATATCTGTATAGACAGAAAAATGATTACAATGGAGATCAATGAATCAATCTTAATATATGAAATTGTGTGTGTGTGCGTGTGGGTGTGTGTGTGTGTATTTATGTTCTTTATAGGTTTCTACACTGTGTTTTGACCAAATTTGGCACAGCACAAAAGTTATTGTCTATCTTAGAATTTTAAATTCTGTCCCATCTCTTAGGGTTAATTATTTAATTTCATGTAAGCCTAGAAGTTATTGCATGAGCATCTGTATCTTTGTCAACGTATGTCAATATTTCTAAACACAGTCAGTATAAGAAGAATAATTACTATTAAATATTCAAAAGTGCCAAGCATTGTGATCATATGGTCAAAAAATTAACAAAGTTTTGAGTGCATTATATTAAATACATCTTATTTATCTCTAGAAGACCAGAATTATAGTAAACATTATTTCATGGCTTAGAAACAGTGAGTTAGCATGTTTTGACTTCCTGTGTTCTTTTTCACATAAACACATATAATGAACAAGATTACACTGACAACTATTCTCTCTATAGTATCTTCTGTAATAATTATTAAATAAGTCAAAAAAATAAAAAATAAAGTGGACAAGTGGAACCTCATGCTAAAGGAACCAAATTGTAATGTTCACATAAGAACCATATTACTTTTTTTACTATGGAAGTATGGTAGTAACAAGAGGAGTGCTACAGTTTTTAACTTGAAGTTGAAGCCTGTCATTTCTATCCATGCTGACCAACATAAATCTGAACTTATACTGCAAGCTACAATAATCATTGCTGGTACAAATGGATGCCAACCCAGTGAATCAAACCAAGAAAGGTTTACTGTTTAGCTTTCTAATTCTGCACATTCAAAGTTTGCATTCGTACCATGTACAGTACGCATCAAAAGTGCTGTATTTTCTGTATTTTCAAAGACAGCAGTAATTGTGCTTGCAATAAAAAGAAAAGAAAAAAAAATTCCTTGGCAGGGAAGGAATTCTTCTTTAACAAGCCAGGGAAATTATTTAATGAGAGGATCAAATCCCCTCATCAACCTGATTCTACCCATAAATTAATTGTGAAACTTCATCTTAAATGTCTGTTTTGAGGTACCATAGATAAAAATAATATTTTTAGAAAAAGATCTATGTGTGTGTGTTGCATGGTTGAAAAATAACAAGTTTTGAAGTGCGTTATAATTAATACATCTTCCAGGAGGCTATGGAACTTATATATACCATTTCACAGCCTAGAAACAGTGAGTTAACACATTTTGCCTTTCTTTCATTTCATCCTTTCTTGTCTTTTCTTAGTAATAAATGCATCTTAATATATAAATGTCAATGTACGTATATGTATGTGTTTTTACATGGTTGCCCATTTTTGACCAAACTGGGTGCAGATAACCTTTGACACAAGACAAAAATTCTGTTCCATTTCACAAGATGCCTACATAATGCCTACAAAAGCTCGGAAGTCCATCTATTCCTTTCTCAGTGATTGTTATATTAGCTTTTATCGGTCTAGGCTTTCACAGCTTCATAAAATAACAAAGTAACAGCGAGTGCACATATTATTTGTTGATTTTCCACCTGATATTGATCGAGCAGTAATAAAATACTCCAATAATTACATCAACTATTATCCTTGCAAAGGCAATATAATTGCATGGTTTAAGGATTAACAAAACTTGAAGTGCATTATATTAGACTAATTATAGCAGCATCACACCAGACAAAATACTTATTATTCTTCATAATCATCTTATTTATCTTCATATGATTATTTATTGTATATTGATATAAAATAACATAAAAGGATTCAATATAATTGCATTGATTACAAAAGTTCTCAAACGTTACTTATATTGAGAAACAAATTGATCCATATTAACATCCACATATTCTGTGATAAAACTCTATGTTTGGAATTCACTTGTTATCATTTGAGGTTTCACAATTTTTTGTGCCAGCAAACTTACCACTTCTTCCTGTTCTGTTTTATATGTTCATTTTGTTGGTTTTTCTTTTTGTTTTTTCTTTCTTTGTTGTGTTTTTTTAGTAGTTTTATGTAAGTTGGTTACTGGGAATAAACAAGGATATATTGACATATTACTTTTTCTGAGCTGAGATTTTCTTTGTAAATATTGATGAGTCTCAATAAATGTGACCACACAAAAGTCACAGCTGCATTCACAAGAAAAATTGTTATAGATTCTGATATTTGTGGTTGTTGAACATGCTTCTTTACATTATTTTCTTTCTATATAGTGTCCTGAGATTTAATTAACTACTTGAGTTGTTTGTTTAATAATTTCTAAATATGAGTACGAGGCTGGTCTGAAAAGTTCTCGGCCTCAGCCAGAGATCGCGACACTACTTGCATCATTTTTTTTCCTAATGTTGGTACACATGTTAACAGGCTCTATATAAAATTTCAAGTCATTCCAGGCAATAGTTGACTGTAGGCAGTTGTTTGAAGCAGTGGAAGTGCGCAATGATTTGAAAACGAGAAATTTGAGTATCATGCTGTGATAAAACTCTTTGTAAAAGGTTTATCACCTACAGAAACTCATTTGCAGATTGTAAATGTGTATGGTGACGCTTCACCTTCAGTTTCCACTGTGAAGAAATGGGCGGCCGATTTTAAACATGGCTGTGAAAGCAACCATGATGATCCATGCGAAGGACATCCAAAAACTGTAAGCACACCAGAAATCACTGAAAAAGTGCATGACATGATTTTGGAAGATCGGCATACAAAGGTGCAAGGAACTTATTGGTCACATCTTGCATCAGGAATTAAACATGAAAAAGCTTTGCGCAAGATGGGGTGTGTATACTCACTGCAGATAACAAACACATTTGCATGACACTTTCTGAAAAGTCTTGGCGCATTTTCAGAAGAACAAAGTGACTTTTTATGCCGACACATCTTAAATAATGAAACATGGATTCACCACAACACACCCAAATCCAAGCAGCAGTTGAGGCAGCAGACAGAAGCTGGTTCTTCAACTCCAAAGAAGGTGAGGATGGTGCCATCAGCAGGAAAGACCATGGCATCAGTGTTTTGGGATGCCAAAGGAATGTTTTTGATTGACTTTCTTGATAAAGGTAAAACCATTACTGGAGAATAAACCTCTCAACTTCTAACCAAATTGAATGCAAGCATTCATGAAAACAGACCCAGGTTAAAAAATAAAAAAATAAAAAAAGTGTTTTCCAGAACAATGCACCTGCCCACAAAAGTGTTTTGACAATGGGGAAATCAAGAGATCTCCACTCTCTTCCCCAGATTTGTCTCCCTCAGACTTCCATCTGTTTCCAGAACTGAAGAAATTCCTCGCTGGTAGGTGCTTTTTGTCCAATGAAGAAGCAATTACGGCTGTAAAGGGGTACTTTGCAGCACTTCCAGAGCAACACTACAGAGAGGGGATAATGGCATTGGAACACCACTGGACAAAATGTATTGATATTAGAGGAGCCCATGTTGAAAAATAAAACTACTTTGAAAGCATGAATTGTCATTTTTCAGTATCAGACCGAGAAGTTTTCAGACCATCCTAGTACACTTTTGGACAAGTGCAACAATGTCGTAAGGATAAACAGAAGAAAACTGCCAGCACTGAAGATGAGTGAACCAATATTTGTATAAAGACAGAAAACTGCTCAGTAATCAATATCTGTATAAAGATAGAAAACTGCTAGCACTGGAAATCAGTGAACCAATTTGTATAATAACAATTGAAAAGATAATTTTTTTGATGATCACAGATTATGTGTGTTCTCCAAAGTGGTTAACTGGTGGCCTAGAAGCAGGGAATCTTTATATTCATCTGCTTCACTTTATATATATTAAGGCTTTCTATAGTACGTACAGAATAGTCTTATGTTATTAAGCAACTATGGGACCAAAGGTGTTTCCTGTGTAGCATTTCCACAATTTGGATCAGGGGAAGTTCAAGCAAGTCATGCTTCACATAATTTTGTGTGAGTACCATAGAGATTTTCATCGATTCTTAGGAATATGCCTAGGGTAGATATACCAAGTTACAATTACACAGGTAAAAGGAAGAATTACGAGGGCCGTTCAGAAAGTAGCCTCCGGTTGATTGCAAGAAATTCACCAAGTTAAATAAAAATATTTTAATATATACATCTTACAACTACATCTTTGCACTATTTTTCTACATAGTTTCCATAACGATTGAGGCACTTATCATATCTGTTCACAAGCTTTGAAATTCCTTCTGCATAAAAATCACCCGCTTGTGCCTGGAGCCAGCCTGTGACCGCATCTTTGAGCTCTTCGTCGTTATCAAACCGCTGGGACCCGAGCCATTTCTTCATATGCATGAAGAGGTGATAATCGCTTGGCGCCAGTTCTGGGCTGCAAGGTGGATGGTTGACAACGTCCCACTTGAAGGACTCAAGAAGGGCTGTTGTTCTGCGAGCAGAGTGAGGACGGGCGTTATCGTGCAAAAAAAACGATACTGGAAGTCAGCATACCATGGCGTTTGTTCTGTATAGCCCGTCGTAATTGTTTTAGTGTTTCACAGTACACGTCTTGATTAATGGTCGTCCCACATTCCATGAATTCAACCAACAACACCCCTTTTGCATCCCAAAACACCGTTGCCATCAATTTTCGGGCAGAAAAATCTTGCCGGGCTTTTATTGATTTGGTAGGCGAATTTGAATGTGCCCACATCTTTGATTGTTCTTTTGCCTCAGGGTTCACGTACTTAATCCAGGTTTCGTCCCCGGTCACGATTCTGTTTAACAATGGTTCACCTTTGGCCTCATAACGTGACAGAAAGTCTAATGCAGAGGCCATTCTTTGAGTTTTGTGGTGGTCGGTAAGAATTTTGGGCACCCATCGTGCACAGAACTTACGGTAACCCAATCTTGCTGTCACTATCTCGTACAAGAGAGTCTTAGAAATCTGTGGAAAATCAGTAGACAACTCTGACATTGTGAAACGTCGGTTTTCACGAACTTTTGCATCAACTGTCTGAACGAGTTCGTCCGTGACCAATGATGGTCTACCACTCCTCTCTTCATCATGAACGTTTTCTCGTCCACTTTTAAATAAACGTACCCATTCACGGACCACTCCTTCACTCATAACTCTTGGTCCGTACATGGCACAAAGCTCACGATGAATAGCTGCTGCAGAATATCCTTTGGCTGTAAAAAACCTTATAACAGCACGCACTTCACATTTGGCGGGGTATTCTATTGCAGTACACATTTCAAACGGCCACAAACACTAAACTAGCGCAGGTACGACTTTCACTCGACCACGGCTTGATGCCGACTGACCTGCTGAGTGCGTGAATGCACAGATGGCGTCGCTACTCCCCCCACTACCTGCACTGTGACCGATCGGAGGTTACTTTCTGAACGGCCCTCGTATATCCGTATACAATGATTAAGAAGTAAATGAGGTAAATCAAAACAGCTACTTACAGTCATGTGTTATAGTTTTATACCTTACCTTTTGCACATAATTTGACAATACCTTACTTTTATATACCTACATAAATAAAGTTATGTATATAACACATATGATGGGGTGGAAGAGAAGGTTGGACAGCATATTACACTAAGGAAGTCCCTTCTGTCACATTTTGGACTTCAAATGGTCTCAAAATAGAGGTTACTAATGCTTTTCATTTGGCATATCTAATTTTATCCATATACAATTACATTGAAAGGATTAAAATAAATTCATATATTTTGTTTTTGGTAGGAAGTTTACTTAACAAAATAGTTCTTTTATCTGATCAATGATGATAATAATTGACATGAATATTTCTCTTCCTACTTATTCACATAACTGAAACATATCATTTCCATTTAGCTTAAACAACTATTAATATAAAACAACTGATTAGCTAGTTAATAACTTATAAGCATATATGTCATAGCAGGAGAGGAAATTGTTTATGTGAAGAAGTACCTCTATTTGAGAGTTCTCTTGACTAGTTTGTTGTACCCTACTTGGCCCTAACCTCTTTCTGATAGGGTCAGCACCATCCAAGTCTCAGGTCAAAAAAAAGATATGCTAAATGTTAGCAAAGAGAGAGATACTGTTCATGCCATTTCCAAATATCACAAATCCCTTCAAAAAGTCAAACAAAGCTTGTGTAACTTAATTGATGTTTTTGTTAAAAGAAAACAGAATAAGGCGTTTAGTTTGAAGAGAGCTTACTGCATTACTGCCGTCTATACCAGTGCTTCACTGCATACTGTGTATACATTAGTAGGGAATGCAATAACTGTTCATTATTTCAGTGCTGTGGCAGCATGTACCATTTTGCATTTGAAATATATAATCCACCAATATACAATTGCAAAAAAAATGACAGTTGTTAAAGTATTAGTCGAATAAAACAAGCTCCTTAACTTGTTAATTACCATTTTAATGTGTTAATTTAGTATGAGAATTAATTTATAATGAAAACCATTCACACTTATATCAGTGAATATGAACAGATTGAAAAAAGTACTCTTCTCCTTGGTAATTGCAAACTGAATTTTCTGAGTGCACAACTAAACACTTATTCCAATATTTTGTAGGAACGCCAGTGGACCTAATGACAGGAGGAGTTGAGAAAAACTTTCATTACAGTTACCATAGCAACACTTGATATTTTTCCTTGAGTTTTGTACATATATCAAATGTGTTAATAAATCTATATGTGAAGCAACCAATATAATTATCCACAAGTGGTGGAAAGTGATAACTGAACCATTTGCTTGTCACGTTTCTGGTCAAATGGCCCAGCATTGTGATTCATGCAACTCAATTTAGCCACATCATATCCCAGCTGGATCACACATATGCTGCTGAAGTAGATTTCCACCAATGAACAAACTAAAAATTAAAATCGGAACTTTTTTGCTATTTCTCAAAATGTAAAGAGCTGTGTGTTCAGCAACTACTGATACACAAAGGGTTGGATGACAAAAAACTATTGCAGTTTCTGTGCCATTTGAAGAACTAGGCTCCAGATGTTGAGAATGAACTCCTCTGCAGTATTTGGTCTAGCCACTTCTTGGCTGAGCAGTTTCCCTCCTGGCTGATATGATGTACCCATCAGATAGTTGGACACAGCGGGTTGTAGCACTCTCAGCTTCTATTCTTCCATGCAAGTGCAGCAATTCTCGTTCCTCCAGTACTTGTAGTCTCCAACACAACAGCAGCTAACAGATCACCTCTTTGTCATCAATCAGTCCACCAAAATGCAGCTTCTAATTCTTGGATCGTTGCGTGTTTCCATGATAGCTCTATGATCTCGCTTCTATTTCAAGCTTGACTTCCTGGCAAGTTTGTTATGGCCAACATACAACTACCAATCAAAGGAGACAGTTTTTTATCCTTCTATAACTTTGTTGTCTACTCAATGGGACTTGCAAGTATTAAGGTAGAGCACAGTTTCACCACTTTACTATAGACAATGGAGCGACATCCATGTTCTCCTCATCATCTCTGAGCTGAAAAGGCCCTGTTCAACCATACTACAATATGGACTACTGTTTATCGCCACTAAGTATCTCTATCAGGAATCTGGACCACTGACTGAGCACATAGCCGATCTGTAAAAATGTCCGCAGTGTGTAACATTTCCTTCTTAAAGCACCCTCCATGCTATCCTATCTGGTCAGAAGCTTAAAGGTCTCCACATTTTTACCAACATTTCCTTCTTAAGGGACCCTGGGACTGAAAAATGACTGAAAATTGTGAAATTTATGATTTTTAGATTTATACGCATAATTGTTCCCCAAACTTTCACTCATTGGTTAGCGGTGAAATCTTTTAATTTTTAAAGGGCTTGCGAAGGTTAAATGGCACGTGTGCTGCCATTAACACGCCTTTTCTGTTTAGCCACTCTGATGTTCTGTGATATTGCTCTAGAACTTTTCCAGAATGTCTAGCATTCAGTAATTGATGTTGCTGTAACTTTTGATGGATCCTGGCACAAGCATGGATTTACTTCTAATTACAATATTGGAATTGTCATAGATATTATGACTGGATTAGTCCTAGACTATACTGTAGTTTCCAAGTGTTGTCTAATGTGTAAAGTCACATCTTCAGAATTAGGAGATAATATACCTGAATTCCATGCTTGGCTAGAGGGGCACAAATCTAGTGGTGAGTGCAATAAAAATTATGAAGGCTCATCCACAACAATGGAGGTTTTTGCAGCAGACATACTGTGGAAGCGGTCTGTTTTAGATTGCATGATGCGCTATACAACTGTGCTGTCAGATGAAGATTCCAAAACATTTAACCATTTAGTAAATGAAAATGTATATGGCAGCATTGTTGAACTAAAGAAAGAAGAATGTGTCAACCATGTTGCAAAAAGAATGGGCACTGGACTGCGACAAATGGTGGAAACCTGGAAGAAGAAGGGAGTAAAGCTAGGAGGGCAAGGAGCTGGGACACCTACCACTGCCACAATAACAAAGTTGACAAATTACTACAGACAAGCAATAGTGAACAACATTCCTAGTATTCCAAAAATGAAGCAAGCCATATATGCAACCCTCAGTCACTATGTGTCAACAGATGCAAAACCTCAGCATGGTAAGTGTCCTCAAGGTCTCACATAATGGTGTTTTTATAATAGAAGCATCGCTGAAGGGACACCACCTCAAAGTCACACCAAAATGCCATTGAAACTAACAGAACAGATAATCTGCAAAATAATGCCAGTGTACCAGAGATTAGCATGTGATGAACTCTTATCCCGATGTGTGCGTGGGGCTACACAAAATCAAAATGAGTCATTGCATTCATTGATCTGGAGAAAATGCCCCAAAATTACTTTTGTATCACGCTTTTGGATAGAAATTGCAGCAGCTAATGAAATTTCAGAATTTAATATGGTATGTACAACAGAAGAATTGAAATCTGCTATGAACACCAGCACAATCTCTACAGTACAGGTAAAACTTCTGAACAGACGCGACAACCGTCGAGTTTATGACAGTGCACGAGCATCATCACAGAGGAAGAAAGCAGCTCGCCACAAGGGGAAAGTTGTGAAATTGAGGAGAGAGACTACCAAACAAAAGAGGGAGGGTGTAACATATGCAGCAGGGCAATTTTAGGACAATAAGGTAACCTGAATCTAAAATTTGATGTATGTTTGTAGAAAAATTGATTTTTCTCAACTTTACATTTTTTGATACACTATCTGCTCCATGAGCATTAGTTTTTGTGATACTGCTCTTGAAATTTTCCAGAATGTCTAGCATATATGTGACTCCAACTTCAGTCTTTGTTTTCTAAATCAATAAATAAGTTCAGCTTAAAAAAAATTATATACCAAAAAAAAAAAAGTTAAAAAACTGGTTTTTAATGTTTATCAATACAAAAAAATTATTTACTTAAGAGTAATTGTGTTTTATTTTTACCACAGACTGAAAGTGTTTGCACAGCAACTACAGTTTGGAAAATAATAAAAGTATTGCCATATCTTAATTTTTGATACGCATGTAGTAATTTGAATACTACGTTATTTTCGCATAGTGAATAAACTAAATAATTAATTCCTGTTATACTATACAAGATATAATGCTAAAACTTTGTGTGGTAGTTTATCATATAAACACTCTTAAGTGTACAAAGTATAGATTTAATAGCTATAGAAATGTAGAAAATTCAAATATCAGTCCCAGGGTCCCTTAAAGCACCCTCCATGCTATCCTATCTGGTCAGAAGCTTAAAGGTCTCCACATTTTTAGCAACATTTCCTTTTTAAAGCACCCTCCATGACATCCTATCTGGTCAGAAGCTTAAAGGTCTCCATATTTTTACGAACATTTCCTTCTTAAAGCACCCTCCATGTTGTCCTATCTGGTCATAAACTTAAAGGTCTCCACATTTTTACCAACAATTCCTTCTTAAAGCACCCTCCATGATATCCTATCTGTTCAGAAACTTAAAGGTCTCCACATTTTTACCAACAATTCCTTCTTAAAGCACCCTCCATGATATCCAATCTGTTCAGAAACTTAAAGGTCACCTCATTTTCACCAACATTTCCTTCTTAAAGCACCCTCCATGTTGTCCTATCTGGTCATAAACTTAAAGGTCTCCACATTTTTACCAACATTTCCTTCTTTTAGCACCCTCCATGCCATCCTATCTGTTCAGAAACTTAAAGGTCTCCACATTTTTACCAACATTTCCTTCTTAAAGCACCCTCCATGCCATCCTATATGGTCAGAAACTTAAAGGTCTCCACATTTTTACCAACATTTCCTTCTTAAAGCAGCCTCCATACTATCCTATCTGTTCAGAAGCTTAAAGGTCTCCACATTTTTACCAACATTTTCTTCTTAAAGTCTCCACATTTTTAACAACATTTCCTTCTTAAAGGTCACCTCATTTTCACCAACATTTCCTTCTGAAAGCACCCTCCATGCTATCCTATCTGGTCAGAAAGTTAAAGGACTCCACATTTTTACCAACATTTCCTTCTTTTAGCACCCTCCATGCTATCCTATCTGGTCAGAAGCTCAAAGGTCTCCACATTTATACCTCCATTTCCTTCTTATAGCACCCTCCATGCTATCCTATCTGGTCAGAAGCTTAAAGGTCTCCACATTTTTACCAACATTTCCTTCTTAAAGCAGCCTCCATACTATCCTATCTGGTCATAAGGTTAAAGCTCTTCACATTTTTAGCAACATTTCCTTCTTAAAGGTCTCCACATTTTTAGCAACATTTCCTTTTTAAAGCACCCTCCATGCTATCCTATCTGGTCAGAAAGTTAAAGGACTCCACATTTTTACCAACATTTCCTTCTTTTAGCACCCTCCATGCCATCCTATCTGGTCAGAAACTTAAAGGTCTCCACATTTTTACCAACATTTCCTTCTTTTAGCACCCTCCATGCCATCCTATCTGGTCAGAAACTTAAAGGTCTCCACATTTTTACCAACATTTCCTTCTTAAAGCACCCTCCATGCTATCGTATGCGGTTAGAAACTTAAAGGTTTCGACCTTTTTTCCAACATTTCCTTCTTAAAGCACCCTCCATGCGATTCTATCTGTTCAGAAACTTAAAGGTCTCTACATTTTTATCAACATTTCCTTCTGAAATGTCTCCACATTTTTACCAGCATTTCCTTCTTATAGCACCCTCCATGCTATCCTATCTGGTCAGAAGCTCAAAGGTCTCTACATTTTTACCAACATTTCCTTCTTAAGGCACCCTCCATGCTATCCTATCTGTTCAGAAGCTCAAAGGTCTCTACATTTTTATCAACATTTCCTTCTTAAATGTCTCCACATTTTTACCAACATTTCCTTCTTAAAGCTCCCTCCATGCTATCCTATGTGGTCAGAAACTTAAAGGTCTCCACATTTTTTCCAACATTTCCTTCTTAAAGCACCCTCCATGCTATCCTATCTGGTCAGAAAGTTAAAGGACTCCACAATTTTACCAACATTTCCTTCTTTTAGCACCCTCCATGCCATCCTATCTGGTCAGAAACTTAAAGGTCTCCACATTTTTACCAACATTTCCTTCTTAAAGCACCCTCCATGCTATCGTATGCGGTTAGAAACTTAAAGGTTTCGACCTTTTTTCCAACATTTCCTTCTTAAAGCACCCTCCATGCGATCCTATCTGTTCAGAAACTTAAAGGTCTCTACATTTTTATCAACATTTCCTTCTGAAATGTCTCCACATTTTTACCAGCATTTCCTTCTTATAGCACCCTCCATGCTATCCTATGTGGTCAGAAACTTAAATGTCTCCACATTTTTACCAACATTTCCTTCTTAAAGCTCCCTCCATGCTATCCTATCTGTTCAGAAGCTCAAAGGTCTCTACATTTTTACCAACATTTCCTTCTTAAGGCACCCTCCATGCTATCCTAACTGTTCAGAAGCTCAAAGGTCTCTACATTTTTATCAACATTTCCTTCTTAAATATCTCCACATTTTTACCAACATTTCCTTCTTAAAGCTCCCTCCATGCTATCGTATGTGGTCAGAAACTTAAATGTCTCCCCATTTTTTCCAACATTTCCTTCTTATAGCACCCTCCATGCTATCCTATCTGGTCAGAAGCTTAAAGGTCTCCACATTTATACCAACATTTCCTTCTTAAGGCACCCTCCATGCTATCCTATCTGTTCAGAAGCTCAAAGGTCTCTACATTTTTATCAACATTTCTTTCTTAAATGTCTCCACATTTTTACCAATATTTCCTTCTTAAAGCTCCCTCCATGCTATCGTATGTGGTCAGAAACTTAAAGGTCTCCACATTTTTTCCAACATTTCCTTCTTAAAGCACCCTCCATGCTATGCTATCTGGTCATAAGCCTTTCCCATTTGGCTAGTTCAATCCTCTGCTCCACTCGCCTTGGTGGCCAGTGCCTTAACAACAGCCATTAGCACACTTCTTCAACAACAAGTGAACGACACATGGCAGACTCTTGCCTTCTTTTGAAATAGAAGAGTGCTGCACAGAAGTATTGTGTTAGTGATAGGGATATTCTTGCAGTGTATGAAGCCATTATCTAGAGACAAGACACTTCACCATCTCCTCCAATCATAAGTCACTTCTCTATGCTTTCAAGCAAAATCATGATCAATATTCCTCTCACTAATTTATTAACCTGGATTATATAAGCCAATTCACCACATGGCAGGACAGGGCAACATTGCAGTGGATGCCATCATAGCATGAGTAAACACTGCAGGAAGATGAACAATTGTCAACTTTATAAGCCTTCACCTGGAGAAGTTACCTATGCAGTTGTACTGTGATACGTTTCCATCCTAGTGCTAATCTTCTTCTGACCTTCTATAAGAAAAGATAGTTGTGAATGAACACACAACAGGTGGATACCTACTTCTGATGGCTACCACTACTGCACACATCTCAGCAGATACAATAGTGAAGACACTGCTTTCCATTTCTAGGCACCCAATTCATATCATCCCCATGCAAGTGGATCACAGCATTAGCCATCATGTGTAATCCTACAGATGTGTTGCTAATGGCCCTTTTAGAGATCTGTGCAGCCTTCCAGCAAGACCTACATTCTTCTACAGCTAAGCTAGTGTAGAGCAGATGAATTCCCTATCACCTGTTTCTACTAGCCAGCACTTGCCAATGCCACTCGTGTATTGCAGCCTGAAGACCTTTAGAACCTTTCCTGCCCCTGGAGCACCTACTTCTATGGGGAATGCTAGTGTAATTAAATTGCCTGTAACTATAATCTCTGCTATGACAGGAGGAGATGAGAAAAACATTAATTACAGTTACCATGGCAATGCTTGATATTTTAAACTGTACTTCTTTTCCTTGAGTTTTGTATAAGTATGAAATATGTATCTATGCAGCATATCAGGTTAATAAGTCTATTCTCCATCAATACAAATACCCACAATTTGCTATAGGCATGCATAAGCATGGGAGTTGATGGCTTGCATGTGGGTTGTTTTCTGTCACATGTTACCCACTGCAAGCAGTGTCATCTTAGGAACATAACAATATGAGTACTAGCAGTGCTCCTACAAAGTTGAATTACAGCACCTAGAGGATGACTACTGGCATGGAAAATGAAGGTCTCTTATTTGATTCATGGCTGTGGTAATGAATTCTGATTAAACTTTCAATCTTAAGATATATACAACCAGTATAAAAGAACAAATATTTATGAAAATTATCTGGAAGAATTAGAACATTTTAATATTACAAAATCCAACCTTTTTTATTTTAAAGAAATATTTTACTATTTTCACACACAGTTATAAAGAAAATGTATTTCATTTTTCAATCATATATAAAGGAGTAAGCATACATCTAAGTGACTGAACCCATTCTAATTTCTACTCAATTACTAAAATTATAAGAATGCAAATGGTCAGACTTTGTACAAGAATTTCAGCAGCAATATTTGTGAATGTTTTCTATTCTAATGCTACACACGTTTATGGTGATGTTTCTCATTGTTGAAACAGGGCTATTATGTAATCTTCCAAACTACTAAACAAATATTTTTATATCTTGATAGTTAAAGCTTAATTTTAAAACTGGTGGATAAACTAAGGGTAAATTTTCTTCCTAAGGGCCAAATTTGCTTCCATTCTGATGTCCTTTCTCTCTTAACAAGTTTTGAAAAAGGGACTAAACAAAGGGTATAAAGTTTCATCCATTAAAGCTAAATAAAAATTATGCTAAGCATATGAATAATCACTTCCCTGAGATAGGGTGGGAGTTAAGGAGAACTTATGTTCCAAAATTATGTGTTATACTCGGTATAATATATACAATATTACAGAATAAGTGAACATTCAGCCTAGAGTGCAACGCGAATAAGACGAGATGAAACAGAAGAGAGTAAATCTGCTGACACGCTTACACTCAGCAAGGCATCAGAAACAAGCTGAAGATAACAAGGGTTGCTAACTAATCAACAAAGGAAAGAAATAACAATTCACACTTTTTGTCAACTGTTTTCTTCTTCGATACACAGAACTCATACTACATGTTTTATTAACTACTAGCATGGTTTGTTAGTTTGGACGATTGCCACTAGATGTAGCATGCTTCTACAAGATGCAGGACATGCATGGACTACAGGATAGCTCAATTCCCAGGCATGCAAGATGCGATGCGTTTTGCAATGCAAGAATGCTTGATTTGCTTGTTTGGTTTTTTTTATTGAAAAACCAAGAAAAAAGTGGCAGGCAGCACTGCACGGCACGTCTACGAATCGAATGTGCTACCTGTCTTACCAGCGGGCTTGCCATAATTATGCCTATCCTGCTGAGAACAGCTGGCAGTCGCTGCAACAGGGGAGAAAACAAAACAAAACATACCACTTCACTGCCACATCACCAGGCTCCCCTCAAACCAGTATCACTGTCACTCTTCTCATGCCTTCCTTTCCTGATAATTTAACATATAGAGCGAGTGTCTAACCAATGTCAGGTGATATCAACTTTACCAATTCTAGCTTCTCATAGTAGTAATTATACACCTTCCGTGGTAATAATGAATAAGACAAGAAACACTGGTGTAACAATGTTCCATTTATCTCTATGTACCTATTATTAAGCATGTTTATGTGTTAAACACAAAATATGTAAATGACAATTCGCATGTTGGATAAATGAAGTGGTTGTTCAGTTGGGCGCTGAGCATCTTGACTCTTCCATATTACAGATAACAATGTGTTTATTGTAATAGACATTTGTGTTTAACAGATTTCTACACCAAAAGCAATAAACATGCTTAATAATAGATACATACAGCTACTCATGTTATACCTATGCTATTCATTGTTACACCACAATCTTTAAGGCTTACCAACAAGTATAATTACCACTATAAGCAGCTAAAATGGTTGCACTTAGTATAATATACACCTGGTGTTTCCATCTAATTAGCTTTATTTCAATATCGGAGACACTCCATGAATGTATCCTGTGAGTTGGATGATGATTTAAGATACACAGCCACATGTACTGTGTATCATCATTTTGACTTTGAGATACAGAGCAGGATGTACTGTATATCATACTGAGTTTTGTGATGATTTAAGATATAAAGCAGGATGAGGTACTCTGTATCAAGCTGAGTTTGGTGATAGTTAAAGCTACTCAGCAGGATCTCCTGTATTTAAGACTGAGTTTGGTGAAGATTTAAGATACTAAGTAGGATCTACTATGTATAATACTAAAGTTTGGTGTTCATTTACAATATAGAGCAGGATGGGGTACCATGTGTCTACTGATTTTGGTGATAATTTAAGATACCAAACAGGATCTACTGCATTTAGTGAGGTTTAAGATATAGAGCAGGATGAGATACTATGCATCACACAGAGCTTGGTAATGATTCTAGATATAAGTAGGATGAGCTACCATGTATCTACTGAGTTTGGTGACAATTTAAGGTACAGAGCAGCATCTTTTTTGTATACTATTTAATTCCTGCTTTTATCATATGTGTCACCACAGACGACACTGATGATACATGGAATGAAGAGGGAACAGCAGTGGATTGTGACAGGGGGAAACTGGAGAACCGGAGATAAACCTGCTCCTGCGGCGCTTGGTTCACAACAAATCTCACATGTGGTCTATTCAGATCGAACCTGGGCCATCTAGGTGGTCTAAACACTTGGCCACGGTGCGGCTGAGAGCAGGATCTGCTGTACATAATATTGAGTTTGGTGATCATTTAAGACACCCATCAGGATCTGCTGTGTATAATACTGAATTTGGTGATCATTTATGATACCCATCAGGATCTGCTGTGTGTTATACTGAGTTTGGTGATCATTTAAGACACCCATCAGGATCTGCTGTGTATAATACTGATTTGGTGATCATTTAAGATACCCATCAGGATCTACTGTGTATAACACTGAGTTTGGTGATCATTTATGATACCCATCAGGATCTACTGTGTATAATACTGAGTTTGCTGATTATTTATGATACAGAGCAGGATCTGCTGTGCATAATACTGAGTTTGGTGATTTAATATACTGAGCAGGATCTGCTGTGTATAATATTGAGTTTGGTGATCATTTAAGACACCCATCAGGATCTGCTGTGTATAATACTGAATTTGGTGATCATTTAAGATACCCATTAGGATCTACTGTGTATAACACTGAGTTTGGTGATCATTTATGATACCCATGAGGATCTGCTGTGTATAATACTGAGTTTGGTGATCATTTAAGATACCCATCAGGATCTACTGTGTATAACACTGAGTTTGGTGATCATTTATGATACCCATCAGGATCTGCTGTGTATTATACTGAGTTTGGTGATCATTTAAGACACCCATCAGGATCTGCTGTACATAATACTGAGTTTGGTGATCATTTAAGACACCCATCAGGATCTGCTGTGTATAATACTGAGTTTGGTGATCATTTAAGATACCCATCAGGATCTGCTGTGTGTTATACTGAGTTTGGTGATCATTTAAGACACCCATCAGGATCTGCTGTGTATATTACTGAGTTTGGTGATCATTTAAGATACCCATCAGGATCTACTGTGTATAACACTGAGTTTGGTGATCATTTATGATACCCATCAGGATCTACTGTGTATAATACTGAGTTTGGTGATGATTTGAGATACCCATCAGGATCTGCTGTGTATAATACTGAGTTTGATGATTATTTATGATACAGAGCAGGATCTGCTGTGTATAATACTGAGTTTGGTGATTTAATATACCGAGCAGGATACTGTGTGCAATACTGAGTTTGGTGATCATTTAAGACACCCATCAGGATCTGCTGTGTATAATACTGAGTTTGGTGATCATTTAAGACACCCATCAGGATCCGCTGTGTATAATACTGTGTTTGGTGATTTAATATACCGAGCAGGATCTGCTGTGTATAATATTGAGTTTGGTGATCATTTAAGACACCCATCAGGATCTGCTGTGTATAATACTGAGTTTGCTGATCATTTAAGATACCCATCAGGATCTGCTGTGTATAATATTGAGTTTGGTGATCATTTAAGACACCCATCAGGATCTGCTGTGTATAATACTGAATTTGGTGATCATTTAAGATACCCATTAGGATCTACTGTGTATAACACTGAGTTTGGTGATCATTTAAGACACTCATCAGGATCTGCTGTGTATTATACTGAGTTGGGTGATCATTTAAGACACCCATCAGGATCTGCTGTGTGTTATACTGAGTTTGGTGATCATTTAAGACACCCATCAGGATCCGCTGTGTATAATACTGAGTTGGGTGATCATTTAAGACACCCATCAGGATCTGCTGTGTATTATACTGAGTTGGGTGATCATTTAAGACACCCATCAGGATCTGCTGTGTATAATACTGAGTTTGGTGATGATTTGAGATACTGAGCGGGGTTGTAAAATGTTGAGTTTGGTTATAATTTTAAATATCTAGCCAAATGCCGTGTATGATACTGAGATTGGTGACAATTTAAGATATAGAACAGGATGAGATACTATGTAGCATACTGATGATTTTAGGTATAGAGCAAGATCTGTGTATCATACCGAGTGTGGTGATGATTTGAGATATAGAGCAAGATCTACTGTATTTAATACTGAGTTTGGTGATAATTTAAGACAAAGAGCTAGACCTACTAAGTATCATAGAGAGTTTGATGTACTATGCATCATACTGCTTTGGTGATGACTTAAGATATATAGCAGTATGAGGTACTGAGTTTCATGATGATTTAAGATATGAGGGTTACTCCAAAAGTCTTGAGAATGGACAACTGTGAATTGTGGTATTTTCTAACCAGATAGCAACACTGTGCATTATCACCATGGCTTGTGTTGCTATGCCATATACTAGGACTAAGAGCATTTTCTATGATTTTAAAGTTAGTTTAGCAATCACAGAATCCCCGACTGGAAGCATGAGTGCCACGGTGCCACAAAATGGAGGCAGCTCCACCCGCTAACAAAAGCTGGATTTGCCAGTATGATCCAGAAACTAAATGAAAGTGAAGCAAGCATCAAGATCTGCTCCTTCTTCTCTGCCAGCGGCTACATTGTGAAGGACAAAACACTGTTACTGGCAGATGATACACAATGAACTGAGAAAACACATCCTAAGACTGGTATATATGAATTTTGTTGCAGCATGACAACACCTTTGCTCATATTGCACAAAAACAAATCAACTTTTCAGGAGTAAGATATTTGTCCCATCCTACCTACATCCAAATTTGGCCCAAAATGAAAGAAAACATTTAAGGCAGACAATTTGAAAATAAAAGCTGCAGTAGTGACTCCAAAGGAATGTGTTGGCACTCTTTTGTCCGTGTGTCCATGAACATGATAGTTCAAAAATGAAAAACTTTTTAAATACCAAACCTGGTATTTCATTTTAATATTTTCCAAGGATGTAACACAAACATTTTCATGGAAATTCTCTCATTCCAAAATATCCTTTATATAGAAAAATTTGAGACAGTTTTGATTTTCTCGAAAATGGGTCTAACAATTTTGATTAAAATGCCATATATCAAAGATATATACATGACACATAAAATGTATGTCTTGAATTTTCTGGGATTAGCCTCTGTAGATGATCTCGTTTAGGATGCCTTTTCCATAACTGGCAAAGTGTAAGAGATAGACAGAAATGTACAAAAAATGTAAATCTTGTTAAAATACATAATTTGTCATACACAGACCATTTTAAAGGTAATTTTTTCTAAAGGTTTAAATTTTAAAATACCTAAACTTTTCTCAAATGGTGCTCATTCATTTTATATCTCTTTAGTTTTATTCCTTACACAGGGAAAGAGAACCATATTTCAATAACAAATGTATAGCTACAGATTTTAAAAGATTTGACTATCAGTTTAGCCTAGTGTATTCCTTTATTTTCCTTCTACTTGTAAGGAACTAAGTATTAAGATAATTTTTGGTAATGTTTATCTTGATTAGCATGCTGAAGATAAAGAAATAACATTTTACAAGAAAAGCTTCTTGCAGAATAGAGAGTCATGTGAATGGAGCATATCAGATTTTTAATATTTCATTGCATCAATTCTGAAAACTTTTGAAAAGACCTTCATGTACACCAGCATGTACTGTGTATCATACTACCACAAATGTCTTTATTTGCTCCATAAATTAATTACAAAAAATTGTCTCTTATTCACAATTTACTTGATGCTTCGACAACTCTCTCATGCTGACTCACGACTTACTCTTCCTTATACACCCATGAATGATGTCAAGTGGAAGTCAAAGATTCTAGTGGTGTCTATGCCAGCTGCGTTGATGTCTCGCATGCCAAGCTTCTGATTAGTGACATATCGCTTCCTGCACAGCACACATTACAAAGCTACTGGCACACTGCTACCTCCCAACCAGGCAGGCTACACGATCCAAATATACTACCAGATTCTTCCCTTGTTGCAGTCTCTGGATGTGGCAGATCCACTTCATCAAAAGGTGGTTGTTGAAGTTTTGGGCAGTGTACCTTGGTCTGGATAGGGTCCCTCGACAGGTCATCTCAAGCAAGTCAGCCCAGTGGTGCCGTGGGGGTTGGGGAGCGGTAGCCAAGCAAAAAAATGGAACCTTGACATACCAATCTCACCTTCTTCAGATGTTCTTCTTGAGTCTTGATGTACCACTCAACCATGCCATGTGTTTCCTTCATGCTCCATTGGTTCGTGACAAAACAATTATTCTATGAGGCAGTTCATGATGGTCTTGGCCTTGTTGCCCCTATCTGTGAGCACAAGCTAGTTGGAGCATTGAGGTCCCATATGTCCTCTATCAGGCAGTTCATGATGGCCTTGTTGCCCCTATCTGTGAGCACAAGCTAGTTGGAGCATTGGGGTCCCACATGTCCTCTATGAGGCAGTTTATGATGGTCTTGGCCCTGTCTGTGAGCATTGGGGTCCCACATGTCCTCTATGAGGCAGTTCATGATGGCCTTGGCCCTGTCTGTGAGCACAAGCTAGTTGGAGCATTGGGGTCCCACATGTCCTCTATGAGGCAGTTCATGATGGCCTTAGGCCTGTCTGTGAGCACAAGCTAGTTGGAGCATTGGGGTCCCACATGTCCTCTATGAGGCAGTTCATGATGGCCTTGTTGCCCCTATCTGTGAGCACAAGCTAGTTGGAGCATTGGGGTCCCACATGTCCTCTATGAGGCAGTTCATGATGGTCTTGGCCCTGTCTGTGAGCATTGGGGTCCCACATGTCCTCTATGAGGCAGTTCATGATGGTCTTGGCCCTGTCTGTGAGCATTGGGGTCCCACATGTCCTCTATGAGGCAGTTCATGATGGTCTTGGCCCTGTCTGTGAGCATTGGGGTCCCACATGTTCTCTATGAGGCAGTTCATGATGGTCTTGTTGCCCCTGTCTGTGAGCACAAGCTAGTTGGAGCATTGGGGTCCCACATGTTCTCTATGAGGCAGTTCATGATGGTCTTGTTGCCCCTATCTGTGAGCACAAGCTAGTTGGAGCATTGGGGTCCCACATGTCCTCTATCAGGCAGTTCATGATGGTCTTGTTGCCCCTATCTGTGAGCACAAGCTAGTTGGAGCATTGGGGTCCCACATGTCCTCTATGAGGCAGTTCATGATGGCCTTGTTGCCCCTATCTGTGAGCACAAGCTAGTTGGAGCATTGGGGTCCCACATGTCCTCTATGAGGCAGTTCATGATGGTCTTGTTGCCCCTGTCTGTGGGCACAAGCTAGTTGGAGCATTGGGGTCCCACATGTCCTCTATCAGGCAGTTCATGATGGTCTTGGCCCTATCTGTGGGCACAAGCTAGTTGGAGCATTGGGGTCCCACATGTCCTCTATGAGGCAGTTCATGATGGCCTTGGCCCTGTCTGTGAGCATTGGGGTCCCACATGTTCTCTATGAGGCAGTTCATGATGGTCTTGGCCCTATCTGTGGGCACAAGCTAGTTGGAGCATTGGGGTCCCACATGTCCTCTATGAGGCAGTTCATGATGGTCTTGGCCCTATCTGTGGGCACAAGCTAGTTGGAGCATTGGGGTCCCACATGTCCTCTATGAGGCAGTTCATGATGGTCTTGGCCCTGTCTGTGAGCATTGGGGTCCCACATGTTCTCTATGAGGCAGTTCATGATGGTCTTGTTGCCCCTATCTGTGAGCACAAGCTAGTTGGAGCATTGGGGTCCCACATGTCCTCTATGAGGCAGTTTATGATGGTCTTGGCCCTGTCTGTGAGCATTGGGGTCCCACATGTCCTCCCAACCTCTGTGCATGTACTTCCTCCAGGAATTTTATGACCTTATTCCAAAGGAGGATGAGCTGCTCTCTGTGGATACTCCCTCCCAGCTCAGACTAGTCCCAGACTTGACTTCTTGCAGGTCAAGAAGTCAAGAAGGTACGCCAGCTGCTCCTTTCCCTGTATTATCCCATCCAGCTGCAGGTACCATTGAAATAACATTGACAGCTGCTGCATAAATTTTTGTGTGTTGGTTGCACTCCTCTGGACATATCACCTACACTTGAGTAGCTCCTCCCTTTCCGATGTTCTTGCAGTTTCTAGTCCTTCAGGTTCTTGAAACTAACAGTCAGGTACTTGTGGAATTGCTCCAGTGTCTTTACTATGCCAAGAGCTTTAGTCAGATAATGCAGTTGTTTTCAGCTTTGGAGAGTATCTTGCTGTAGTACTCTATAACATGCTCCTGACCATTCTGGGCCTGGGATAGGATGCCATTAATGTTGCTAGCATCCGTGTCCACAATAAAATTGCCACCAGGGTATGAAAATCCTAAAATCAGAGTACTGTAGAGAGCTGACTTTAGTGCCTGGAATGCGCTATTGGCCTCTTCTGACCACATGTAAGGTCAGAGTTCTTTTGTCAGACAAGCAAAGGGTTTTGTGATGTTGGAGAAACCTCTGACAAACCAGGTGGCACTTTTTTGCACTCAACTTCAATTTAGCTACCTACTACCTTTGCAGAATCTTGGTCAGGTTCTCAAGATGTTCTTCAAAGTTACTACCCATGATGATGTCATTAAAATAGAGCAGGCAGGCATCGTAAGTAACCCTCTCATTACTGGTTCCAAGATGCACTGGAAGGTGGCTGGTGCACTGTAGATGCCAAATGGTATAACCATAAATTTCCAAAGCCTTACCCAGTTGAGGATGTGGCCTTCTCCTTGTCCCTGGGATTTAAGGCTGCTTACCAGTATCCTGATTTCAAGTCCAAAGTCAAAAACCACTGGGGTCCAGCAAGTGAGTCCAGAGTGTTGTCAATCTGGGTTAACAGAAAATAGGCTGATTTGGTGTCACACAGAAGCAAAGCTGGCTCTTCTTCTTCACTAAGAGCACAGGGTAGCTCTCAGTACATGCTATACTTCTGTTTGCTTTCCCAGAGGACTACCTATTAGTGGTTGCCGGATATATCGGGCATTTCTGGTGTCAATGTTATAGACTATGAGGTCAGTGCATTTTTGGCTCACTCTCACACTCAAGCTGGCTTGCACTTTCCCAATTCTGTCTTAGCCTGGATTTCCTGGTTGGTGTCCACTGGTTTCAACAGTCTCCAGAGTACTTCCTCCTGGCAAGGCAACAATGTCTGAGCAACACATTATCTGTTGCAGTTATGTCTTCCTGTTCAATATCAGGTTCCTTGACTGTTGGCCCTCCAGGTGAGCCTTCACCACTACCAAGCTTCTATCCTCAGGATCATCCTGCAGATCCTTGGATATTCATGGGAGCTCTGGAGCAACACCTCATCTTGGTCAAGTTGCAACTCCCTCCAGCTGATGTTGACAGTTGTCTCGTTTCTCCTGAGGGCATCCAATCCCAATATGACATCTTCACCCACCTACAGGCTCACAGTACTCTGTCCCCGTGTCAACTCCAGCAGGGTCTTCTTCACAGGCAAGATGTCACCCGATGCTGTCACTAGTCGGTAGAACAACTGGGTATTCCTTCACCAGATCAGGTCTAATTACATTCATGGCTGCAATCATGTCTATTAGTATCTGCCATAACTTCCCTTGTATCCAACCATCTGCAGTGAGGATATCATCCATTCATGTGCGTAGAGTATGCAGCATCACTTGAGGAACTGACAATGTGACCCTCCATTGTCTTCCCTCTGCTGATCAGTCTCTCGCTAGGCATCCTAGCTCACCATACTCCCAGTCATAGCAAATACTCCTGGTCTCCGAGGTGAGCTCAGCTCTTAACTTGGCCACCTCAATTCTTGTTGCTGCTGTTAGCGCCTGTGGATCCTCTTATAGCGCTGGGCATCAGGCACTGGCATAACTTGAAATCATGTACCCCACTGACAAAGGAGTAGGCAGCTTCCTGGGACAGGCAACTAGGTGGTAGGATCACTAGGGCTTTGTTCACAATATGTTCTATCACCAGGGTGAACTCTTGCATCATCTGCCCTGGCTGCTGCAGTCTGGATTTAAGCTGACAATGATAGGCTGCAGCCAAGAGACTGTACTTCCCAAATAATTCTAGAAATTGCAGATCGCATTCAGTATTTCCACTACCTGCCCCTGGAGCCTGGCTGTGCGGCTTCCTCTGCAGCTGAACATCGGTTGTGTATGGTGATGGTGGCAGAAGTCTTTGAAGGTTGACGTCCCATCATATTTAGATGGCTTGACATGTGTGGAAATTGTTTTGCATCCTATTGTTTCAACCTTCAAGTTCTTAAGCCTTTCATCAAGCTTCCTTTGCACAATGATGTTCAGTTCCTTGGTGCGTTAACATATTTCCCAAAGTCTTCCAGGGTGTTAATGCTTTGGTTGAGATTCCTCATCCTTCTGCTGAGTTCCTCTAAATTTCCTCCAAACTCAATCAGGTGATCATTGATTTTGATCGATAACTCTGTCTTCATCTTCTCCAACCACAATTCAAAGTAGTTATTTCATTATTCATCTACTCCACGCTAGATTCCAAGGTCTCCTCCATCTCAACTGCAGATTCCAATTTTGGGTTCATTTTCTCCATTCCTGATATCATTTCTATCTTCATTTCCTTCATTTTGACCAACACATTTTTCACAGCCATCTAAGCGTAAAATACCCAATCTTAACATCAATATAAAACATATCTTTATTTGCTTAAAAAGCTACTTTCAAAATAGTTGACTCTTATTCATTGCTGCACAACAATTTAGCTGATGCTATGACACAAATATTGATGACAGGTCTCTAACGCCACTGCCTGCTACCACTCAAGTTGTATGTAGACTCATGAATCACTCATTTGGTTTGCAACTCTTTCTTATACAGCCATGATTGCTGGATAACAACGGATGAATTGTGTTGCAGTATGTCTCTCAGTAAAGGCAGGGTAATGACGATTATTCAAGAACTGGGCTACTCAAAAGTGTATTCATGGCTGTTACCCCTAATGTTAACCAAGCAGAATAAGGAGACATGAAAAACAATAGCCTCGGAAAATTTACAGTGCTTCAATTTGGAGGGATAAGGAAGCTCATTGATGGATTCACTTTCCAGATGCAGAGGCCACGAAAAAACCTGTTTGTCAATGAGTTCGGAAGCAAGACTGTGCATTTTATCACACAGGAATACATGCCCTTGTTAAAAGGTGGACTAAAACTGTTGAAATGGATGGAGATTACATTGAAAAGTGACAACTTAATTCTCAATGTTATGGCTTACATGCTGTGTAATCAATGTTTGATTTTGTTGCAAATTAAAAGTGTAAGAAAATAGAAGGCATTAGACCCTTGTATCACAGAGAGTTGCTGATTCTTTAAGAAACAGAGCAGAGTATGATGTTAGTATATCAGAGAAAATTCCTGTGATACAGATCAAGATGCACTACAGTGATTCACAGGAAATTTGGTCATGATTTCAGATGAGCTACAGTTCAAAATACAGAGGAGGATGTACAGTGATTCATAGGGAATTTGGTGATAATTACAGATACAGAGGAAAATGTACTGTAATTCATAGGGAATTTGGTGATGATTTAAGATGCAGAGGAGAATATACTATGATTCAAAGGAAGTTTGGTGATGATTTAAAATACAGAGAAGGATGTAGTATGGTTCATAGGGAATTTGGCGATGATTTAAGATACAGAGGAGGATGTATTGTGGTTCATAGGAATTTTGGTGATGGTTTAAAATGCAGAGGAGGATGTACAGTGGCTCATAGGGAATTTGGTGGTGATTTAAGATACAGAGGAGGATGTATTGTGGTTCATAGGGAATTTGGTGATGATTTAAGATACAGAGGAGGATGTATTGTGGTTCATAGGGAATTTGGTGGTGATTTAAGATACAGAGGAGGATGTATTGTGGTTCATAGGGAATTTGGTGGTGATTTAAGATACAGAGGAGGATGTATTGTGGTTCATAGGGAATTTGGTGGTGATTTAAGATACAGAGGAGGATGTATTGTGGTTCATAGGGAATTTGGTGGTGATTTAAGATACAGAGGAGGATGTATTGTGGTTCATATGGAATTTGGTGATGATTTAAGATACAGAGGAGGATGTATTGTGGTTCATAGGGAATTTGGTGATGATTTAAGATACAGAGGAGGATGTATTGTGGTTCATAGGGAATTTGGCGATGATTTAAGATACAGAGGAGGATGTATTGTGGTTCATAGGGAATTTGGTGATGATTTAAGATACAGAGGAGGATGTACAGTGGTTCATATGGAATTTGGTGGTGATTTAAGATACAGAGGAGGATGTATTGTGGTTCATAGGGAATTTGGTGATGATTTAAGATACAGAGGAGGATGTATTGTGGTTCATAGGAATTTTGGTGATGGTTTAAAATACAGAGGAGGATGTATTGTGGTTCATATGGAATTTGGTGGTGATTTAAGATACAGAGGAGGATGTATTGTGGTTCATAGGGAATTTGGTGATGATTTAAGAATCAGTGGAGGATGTATTGTGGTTCATAGGGAATTTGGTGATGATTTAAGAATCAGTGGAGGATGTATTGTGGTTCATAGGGAATTTGGTGATGATTTAAGATGCAGAGGAGGATATTCTATGATTCAAAGGAAGTTTGGTGATGATTTAAAATACAGAGAAGGATGTTTAGTGATTCATAGGGAATTTGGTGATGATTTAAGACGCAGAGGAGGATATTCTATGATTCAAAGGAAGTTTGGTGATGATTTAAAATACAGAGAAGGATGTATAGTGATTCATAGGGAATTTGGTGATGATTTAAGATACAGAGGAGGATGTATTGTGGTTCATAGGGAATTTGGTGATGATTTAAGATACAGAGGAGGATGTATTGTGGTTCATAGGGAATTTGGTGATGATTTAAGAATCAGTGGAGGATGTATTGTGGTTCATAGGGAATTTGGTGATGATTTAAGAATCAGTGGAGGATGTATTGTGGTTCATAGGGAATTTGGTGATGATTTAAGAATCAGTGGAGGATGTATTGTGGTTCATAGGGAATTTGGTGATGATTTAAGATACAGAGGAAAATGTACTGTGATTCATAGGGAATTTGGTGATGATTTAAGATACAGAGGAAAATGTACTGTGATTCATAGGGAATTTGGTGATGATTTAAGATACAGAGGAGGATGTATTGTGTATTATAGGGAATATGGTGATTATTTAAGATACCAAGCTGAATGTAATGTGATTCATAGGGAATTTGGTGATGATGTAAGACACAGTGCAGGATGTGGTACCTACGGATATCATAGAGTTTTTGGGCAATGATTTAGGACACAATGCAGGATATGGTACCTACGAATATCATAAGAGTTTTTGGGCACTGATTTAGGACACAGTGCAGGATGTGGTGCCTATGTATATCATAGAGTTTTTGGGCAATGATTTAGGACATAGTGCAGGATGTAGTACCGCATATCATACTGTATTTCTGGCACACCAGTGGTGCGCATTTGATCCTGCCAATTCGCAGATTGTTAACACCAAAAAAGAAAAAAAAGGCGTTCTCGTTTCATTGCTTTAACTTTCCTTAACTATTTCTTTAGCTCATTTGTTTGTCTTTATTTTATTTTCATGTCTTCATTTAACAATTAATCTTCTATACCTCACACAGACTATGGAAGCATTTGTGTGCCTCTCCTGGCGCACATTATGGCAAATAATAAAGCACTTTTGAGCCTAATGATTGTATTTTATGTACATTTAAATGTGTGTGCATATTCTTTTTTGAGCTACTGCGCATACATACACACTCACTCATACTTATATACACAAGCATGTACACATGCATACACACACCACACACAAACATGTGCTCACATACAATCAGGGCAAACTTATCCATAAGAGTTGCCCACTAACAGGCTTTTCTTTGGTTATGTTAAAGGATTCTTTGCACCTTTACTTTTTATATGTGGCTATTTTCATAGACAGTCGTAACCAACTTGCTAACTGAGCTGTATTTGACTGGTAGTTGCAGTATTAAGGCAAATTCTGATATGGATTTTCATTTTGGCAAGGGGGCAGAAGAGAGATGAGGAAATATCCCATGTGGCTGCAGGTCCTTGCAGATCAAACAGGGTCTTCCCTCCCCTCTTGGGTTTATTCTTAAAGCTGTAGTGCTGCAATAAATGGATTCTTTACTTTTTTAAAACTAATTGAGATATTTGTTCAGAATTTAGATTTTTGGAGAAATTAACCTATTTTCATAACCAAATTCTGTGTTGCTATTATTCTAGCCAGAATATCATCTATTTACTGAAGATCCTTTTAATTAACCTACCAAGAGCAAGTCAGCTGTTTTGAGATTTAGCTCAGTTTAGTCACATGTTTAGCTTACAGTAACTCAGTGCACACATGCACTTCTTGTATAGAAGAAAGAAGTGAAGTAAAAGGGTAATCCAAACCCTAAGTTAAACCTCAGTCAAAACAGAGCATATGTAACAAAGCTTTACTCCAAGCATTTGTGGTTATATGGATGTGAACAAAACATGCCCTTGCCCTCTTTTAGGTGTGGATGCCACATGGACAAAGACTGGCAGGGCATCTGCCCTCAAAGGCTAAAATGCAAGGATCTTCGCAAGTCAGCAAAAAAAAAAAAAAAAAAAAAATGCAATGCAGCAGAATTAATAATGCATAAACAGTCTTAAAGCATGAGGAAGTGAGAAAAAATGTGAATTCCTGTCCAAAATAATTAATTGTACTAAGTGTATAGGACAAAATATAAGTATGGAACCCTCACTTAAAAGAAAAAAAAAAAAAAAAAAAAAAGATGAAGCTAGATACTATTTTGATGCAAATGTGAATTTCAAGTGTCTTGAAGCAATGACTAATTGGTTTCTTACTTTTAATTATTTTAACAATATACATACAAGAAAATGAAGAAGCCACCGTGCTCACAGTTAAGAAGTATGGATTTGTTAAATGAGGTGACATATATGTGCATGCACCACACTCACACATGTGTGCACACCCACATACACACACTCGCACATGTGTGCATGCACCACATATACACACACACTCACACATGTGTGCACACCCACATACACACACTCACATGTGTGCATGCACCACATATACACACACTCACTTTCTTCTGTTTTAATCCAGTCTTCCTTTATATGTAATACAGTACTTCCTTAGCTACTATAACTAATTGGAAGAGAAAGTAATAACCTATGTGAAGAGATCACATGACTTCCTCTATCGTTTGTTAGTGACTTTCAGTATCACACACAATACTTTAATACTACATATAATAAATAGGGCAAGCATTGTATTCCTTGCAAAATTTCCATACCAAAATTTCACCAGAAGTAACATTCTAAGACTTCCTGAATCCAAAAACAGCATTTTTAGAGAAAGGCATATATGGATGTGTGAAAGTAAAACTCAAAGGAAAATTAGGTTAAATAAGATTTTCAAGAAAATTCCTCCAGCCCAAACTGTCCTTTACATGGAAGATTTTTCAGACTGATTTGCTCAAAAGCTTCTGATTAAAATAAAATATGTTTATGTAAAAAAATATGAGGTGTATTCCAAAACTAAGGTCCGGTGAACAATATGTCACAGATGATAGGCTTGAATGACGTTTTAAGCCTGCAGAGCTGTCTACCAACTCCTGAGGAACATACAATTGAGTTTGTGCCGCAGTAGGCGCTTGCCTGTTGATGGGAGTAGATCGAAATGGCCACAACAATTGTAGTTCCTGCCAATTGTGAAGTGTGCAGTGTGATTAGATTTTTGCTGCCAAAAGGATCGTCAACTGTGGACATCCATCGTGAGTTATGTCTGGTGTATGGACTGGACATAAGTTTGACACTGGTGTCAAGAATTTCGAAATGACCATACAAATATGCATGATGAACAGCTGAGTGGCAGGCTCAGTGTTCGAACCGATGACATTGTTGATCAAGTGAACCAGAAACTTCAAAGTGATCGACATTTAATGATTAGTGGTTTGGCTATGGAGTTTCCAAATGCTCTCGAACCAGACCACGATTGTCACTGAAGAGCTTGGATATCGGAGGTGGGTGCCAAAACTGCTCACCAGTCACCACAAAGAGCAATGAATGCATAGTGCACAACAGTTTTTGGAGTGCTGTAGACAAGATGGAGAGGGTTTGTTTTCCCACCTTGTTATGGGAGACGGGACATGGATAGCGTACACCAACGCAGAATCAAAACAACAGTCAATGCAGTGGTGCCATTCCGGTTCACCCAAAGAAATCATCATACACAAATTGCAAAATGATGGCTACCTTGTTTTGGGACCACAACCATTACAGTTGCTGTACACTGTGCAATGCTCTCTAAACTGAGACACCGCAGGAAACTGTCATCATCCTCCAGTACAACACATACCACTGCCCAAACCAAAGAGAAGATTCAAGAGTTTTGTTGGCAACTCTTCGTGCACCAAGTGACTCTTTCCTCTTCCTGCATTTGAAATGGTGGACAACGATGAACTCAAGACGAGTGTTACCAACTGGTTAAGGTCCTAAGTGACAAATTTCTATGCCAAGGGGTTGAAATGAAATGCAATGTTTTATTTATGGATGCTCTTTAACTACTGTGGTTCTCAGTGCCCCATTCTATGTTGGGTGTGAAAGACTGCTTAATTTTGGTCAGAGGCCTCTTTATCAGGCTTGAGGTTCTTTTACATACCATAAATCTGCGACTTGGAACCAACGGCTTTACTTCCCTTCCAAAGGAAGCCATGCCCCAAAAAATAAATTGTCCTCTGACGGGTTTGAGCCTGCGACCTTGGGTATATGAGGTCACCATGGAGGGCATTGCCAAGGGGTTAAAGAAGCTGGTGAAGCATTACTGAAAGTGCATAGATGTGAATGGCGATTATGTGGCAAAGTGAATTAGATACGCAGTCACATATTACCATCAATAAAAGCCTTGTCTCATGAACGATGTTTCTGTTATGACCAAACAGACCTTACCTTCGGAACACACCTTGTGTATTTTCAATGTTCTCGAGTAGTCTGTGAAATCCTCTTCATTTGAAAGGAATTTTGAACAATTTTGTATAGTTGGTAGACAAAAATGTGTTACACAAGTGTACAACTCTTAGAAACATACAATTTACGTTTTGTGCCATAGGCCATTTTTGAGATATCCATTATTATTATTATTATTATTGTTCAATATTTCATTCTTTTAAAGTTCTTTGGATTTTCAGTTGTTTCTCATGATTAGATGTGAACACTATGGGTTTGTACAATATTTGACTATTGTTACTACCTTTCTCTCAAATAGATGGAATTAACGTTGGTTTGCAAGTTGAGTTTGAAGGCAGGCTGCTGTACCTACTTAATTATGTTTCTTATCTGACTAACAAACTTTTCAATTAAATAGATAGATTTTTCCTTTTTTCCATTCTTGCATAGTAATACTCACTTAAGGCCTAAAAATATAATTTGGATACCAAAAATATATGAATAGCCATTATTTATATTACGTGCCATTTGTGTTCAGGCCACACTATCTAGGTTTTCTACATTAAAGACAGTACAACAGAAGATTAATATTTCAAAAGTTAGAGAAAACGTCATTTCATGAGCCAGATTAGAATAGGGCATTTAAAAACATTAGTTTTCAAATGTGTTTGTTTTCCCTTTGGAATAAAAATGAAACTAAGTTTTATTTAACTTTTGTAGTTTTCAGCATCCCATTCTATGCTGGAGATATAACATCACTTAATTTTGCTCAGAGGCTTCTTTAATCAGGCTTGAGGCTTTTTATGTGCCACAAGACCACCGGCTTTATTTTTCTTCTAAAGGAAGTCATGCTAAGATTTTATACCTGAAAAAATTCATTGCGCTCAGGCAGGTTTAAACCAGTGACTTTGGAAAGCCCTAGACCATGGTGGACGAGTTTTTCTCTTTTTGAGTGCTACAAGTTTTTACATTTCAGCAGCTAACATAAGGAATAAATGAGCCCATTTGTTTATCTTTGTTGGAAGGAGAGAGGTACTTAATCATATGCACACTCAGTAAACAGTAATTAATGAATATTCACCGTGAGCAGTGCAGAAGATAAGACAATGATAACTGGTTCAACAGGAGAATGGTATTCACTTAAGTCTAGAATACACACAACTTGCAAGCCAAGTACATGGTATGTAAAGTGTCAATTCCTGTGAAACTTTCCATTCACAAGAATACAATGTCCAACAATATACTTACTTGCCTTGTTAGTTTACACACAAATTTCAATGGGCATGTATTTTACTCTTGTTTTAAATAACCATGGAGTTAAAATGTATGGTGGACTAACAACTCAAAGCAATGTATAAAGAAAAATTGTAAAACTTAATATAATATACAGATTATGAAAATAAAACTATTCATTCAGAAATACTCTTTTTCTCTCTTTCTAACACTCTGAGTATTTGATACACATATATAGATCTTGAAAATTTATTAACATAAGAACAAGAACTTATGCAGCATCTATAATTGCCAGCAGGTTTTATTTTCTAATGAAGATATGCTGTTCTTGAAATTTTTTTTTAACAATCTTGAAATATTTTCTAATGATTACAGTGTAATTTAAGGGATATAGCACAAATTTTACAGGTTTGTGATGAAACCCTAATACATATAAAGGATTTTGGGATTTTTAGTCATGGTACCATGTATATCAATTTTATAAAACACAATCATGTGAAGAATAACTAACTAAAGCAGACAAGTTAGTTGTTTTAGCTAAGAGATGCTGCCTGAGTTTAATACTGTATATATGTGAGCAAAATGTTATCATTACCTTCTATAATTTGCACAAAGTTAAGAATATGTATTCATATTTGATTCTGATGTAAAATTATAGACCTGTCTGGCTGCAAACATGAAGGAAGGGATTCTCTCTATCCCATCTCTCTGATATGAACTTAAGTGATGTGACCATTACCTCCATAGTGGCAGTGTATGTGCACAGAATAGCAGACAATAATAGCGTGCGTTCAAATCACGTTTGTTTCTTCCTTTAGGCTTAAACTGTAATACTGACTCACAAATGTCAATAACATTGTTTAGATGTATCTTGAATTGGACCAAAGATTCTATGTAAGCTGCATAGTAATTGTGAACAGTATAATGTGAGTAATTTAATTTTGCAATAAAGTCTTATGTATGTTAAATAGTTTAGTTGGACAATAAAGTGGCATGTATTAGTTCATTTGGATAATAAAGTGTATTGCACTGTGAGTAAATGAAATGGACAACAATATGATCTGATGGCAGGTGAAGGGTTCATACAGCCGATAAGATCTCATGTTATGCATTAAGTTTAGGTGGAGAATAAGGATGGGCACCCACCTCGGTTGTGTGGATGTCTGCCTCACTTTCAAATCTCGCTTAGGATCAGTTACATGGATAAGGTTTTCCTTAGTAGACGAATGCTGAGTGGACCCCAAGCTCATTTGAGCATCATATCCTCGATTTCATGCATCATCCAATATGGCCAGCCAGGTTAAAGCACATTAAGCGATTAAGAAAGAAAGAAAGAAAGAAAGAAGACTGAAGTACCTAAGGCAAATAGTTTTCTTGGAAATAATGTCTGATGTAAGGTATGTTAATTGGATAATAAAACCTGATGTTAGCTGAGTAATTTAGTTGCCCAACAATTTATATAGATAAGTGGTTTAGTTAGAAAACAAGGACTGAAAAAAAGCAAGTAGTTTATATAACAAGAAATGTATTAGGTGTTCTTAAATGATGTTAGGTATGCAGTTTGGTTAGACAACAAAGTCTTGAGTTAGGTGTGCAGTTTGGTTATACAACAAGAACATATGTAAGGTATGTAGTTTGGTTATACAAGAACAGATGTTAGATGTGCAGTTTGATTATACAAGAACAGATGTTAGGTGTGTAGTTTGGTTATACAAGAACAGATGTTAGGTGTGTAGTTTGGTTATACAAGAACAGATGTTAGGTGTGTAGTTTGGTTATACAAGAACAGATGTTAGGTGTGTAGTTTGGTTATACAAGAACAGATGTTAGGTGTGTAGTTTGGTTATACAAGAACATGTTAGATGTGTAGTTTGGTTATACAAATCGCCCTCCGTGGTATGGTGGTTACCATGCTGACTTCATATACCCAAGGTCGTGGGTTCAAACCCGGCGGAGGACGATGGATTTTTTGGGCATAGAAATCCTTAGCATGGCTTCCTTCGGAAGGGAAGTAAAGCTGTTGGTCCCGTGTCGTAGATTTACGGCACGTAAAAGAACCTCAAACCTGATTGAGAGGCCTCTGAGCAAAATTAAGCGGTCTTTCAAGCCCAATATAGAATGGGATGCTGAGAACCACAGCAGTTAAAGAGCGTCCATAAATAACACGACATTTACATTTTTTGGTTATACAAGAACAGATGTTAGGTGTGTAGTTTGGTTATACAAGAACAGATGTTAGATGTGTAGTTTGGTTATACAACAAGAACATATGTAAGGTATGTTGGTTGGTTATACAAGAACAGCTGTTAGATGTGTAGTTTGGTTATACAAGAACAGATGTTAGGTGCGCAGTTTGGTTATACAACAAGAACATATGTAAGGTATGTAGTTTGGTTATACAAGAACAGATGTTAGATGTGTAACTTGGTTATACAAGAACAGATGTTAGGTGTGTAGTTTGGTTATACAAGAACAGATGTTAGATGTGTAGTTTGGTTATACAAGAACAGATGTTAGGTGTGTAATTTGGACGGACTAGAAGGTCAGATGTTACATGTGTAGTTTGGTTAGACAATAAGAACAGATGTTAGATGTGTAGTTTGGTTATACAAGAACAGATGTAAGGTGTGTAGTTTAGTCAGATGTTACGTGTGTAGTTTGGTTAGACAATAAGAACAGATGTTAGGTGTGTAGTTTGGTTAGACAAGGTCAGATGTTAGGTATATAGTTTCGTGAATCATTTATTTGGACTGTAAGATCTGATCATAAGTGAGTATGTTAGCTAAAGAAAGTTCTAAACTTAGGTGAATTTTATAGTTGGGCAATAAGGCAATGTTATTCTCCAGCATTTAAGCAATACTGTTCTCTTGATTGTGATATCCCCAGCTCTCTGCTAACTTTTTTGTCATCTTACTCTCAGTTGTGCACAATTTTTACTTTCTCCATACGCACTATGTACATAGTGTATAGAGCAAGTATTGCACTCCACCCAAAAATCCGATACCGAGATTTTACCGGAAATATGTGTTTTAGGGTCCCTAATATATAAAAAAAAAAAAACATTTTCACAAAAAGGTCCGTGTGTGTGTGTGTCCGTGTGTCTGTGAACACGATAACTCAAAAACAAAAAGTCGGTAAAATACCAAACTTGGTATTTAAGTTTAGTATCTTCCAGGGATGCGACATGAAGATTTTGAGAAAAATCCCCCCACCCCCAACTACCCTTCACATGGAACTTTTTTCGAAAATGTTGATTAAAATTTCGGATATTAAACATATTTACCTGACAAATGAAATGTATATCTTGAATTTTCTGGGAATAGCTTCTGAAGAGTAGTTTATTCTGGATGAATTTTACTAAATTTTGAATGACTGCTAAACCGTAAGAGATGGACAAAAACTTACTACACAAAAAATGTAGAGCACTTTAAAACACACAATTTATGTTACATACATTTTTTTCGTGGAGTTTGTCGTTTTTGTGACATTCCTTATTTTTGGTTTCTGCTATGAAAAACGTATACTTTTCTCATACAGGAACTTGTCAACTCCTATCCATATAAACAAAGGAACTTCATTGACATAGCAACCAGCTTTTGACTATCACTTTAACCTACGGTTGTCTTTTATTTTGCTTCTACTTTCAAGGCAGCGAGTAATAAGACTATTTCTGCTAATTTTTTCTGATTAGCATAAAGTAAATAGAAGTATAAGGTTTTTAAGAATTATTGTTGCAGGGATATGGAGAAAGTCATGTGAATGGTACACATCAGATTTTTTTAATATGTTACAAATGTGCTCTGTTGTGAAAGTCAGCATTTAAGCTATGAAATCTTTTCATAGGTACTTAAAGTGGGGGAGTTTATTTATTGAAGGATTATATACTACTCTCTATCTCATTCATAAAACTATGAAATAATTATTTTCAACGGGCGGAGCCATATGGAGAGGTAGTTAAAACATGACATTTATTGATACTGTCAAAGCTATTCTGCCCTATAAAATAATTAAGGCACCCCAATGATGTTACCGACCCTTCTTGATAATGATTTATGAGTTAAACTGTGAAGATCACTCTAATGTTATATAAATTACTTGTGACACTGTACACACCTATGATCTTATTGATCCTTCTTGATAATGTTTTATGAGTTAAACTGTGAAGCCCACTCTAATTTTACATCAACTACTTGTGACACTGCACACACCTACGATCTTATTGATAATGATTTATGAGTTAAACTGTGAAGCTTACTATATGCTACATCAACTAATTTGTGACACTGTGCACACCTATATCACATCACTTAAGTTCTCTTGTGTGCACACTTTGTCTAGGAAGTGAAGTGATAGCTGCAGGCAGCACATAACATTTACAAGTTTAGTACAGCACACTACTGCCAAACTGTTCTTCCAAAGAGATATTAGCTGTCAATAAGCAGTTAGCAACAAGTGCTCGTTATTAGTTTTGCCTCACTGCAGAAAGCTCAGTAGCCATAGCAGATGCATTGCAACAAGTTTCCCTGCTAAAGAAAGCAATCTCACCAATGATACAAAAAAAAAAAAAAAAAAAAAAAGGCAAATTTGCAGACATTCCTGAAATGCTTAGGAAATGCAATTGTAATATGTAGTCATACCTTTAAGTTCACAAATTCCTTAAATTCCATTTCCACATCATTCTTATATCACTGCTGAAAAACTTACCTTGTACCTTTTAAAATATTGTTTCAGTTGCCATAATGAATTAAAAAAAAAGAGATACCAAGGTACAAAGCTGTATTGGATGTGCTTTGAATTCTTTTTGCTAACTAACACAGAGTTATATCTGATTACAATTGAAAAATGATTTGAAACTATGTAAGTCATACTTTCAATTTCTAATTCTAACATTTAGAACATGAGTATGTAATATACAGTATCAGTCTGTGGGAATGGAATTGTATATAAATGGACAGAAATCTGAATTAAGCTGATATATATTAGCCTTTCTATTTTCATTTTACCTCTGGAGTTCTGTAATATAATTATTATGGTTACAATATGCTGTCTTGACTTAACCTATAACTGAGTCACTCAGTTTTAAATCCTTTGTTAATATTCATCTCAGCTTGGAAAATAGTAATTAAAACAATGTAGATAATTACAGTGAAACTTCAATATTGCATTAGTTTATCTCCACAGAATACATCAGGAGTTATATTCACTTACTAAAATAGGATCTTTAAGTGTAACATCATTGTTGTAATATATATTTATATTATGTAAAAAAACTTGCCATTCTAATTACCTTTCTTCACTGTGTAAATGTACATGCAGACACCCTACCAAATAAATGTATGTCTATCTGCATACAGACACACCATCACATGTATGTCTATGTGCATACAGACACACCATCACATGTATATCTATGTTTATACAAACACACCATCACATGTATGTCTATGTGCATACAAACACACCATCACATGTATGTCTATGTGTGCACAAACACACCATCACATGTATGTCTATGTGCTTACAGACACACAATCACATGTATGCCTATGTGCATACAGACATACCATCACATATATGTCTATGTGTGTACAAACACACCATCACATGTATGCCTATGTGCGTACAGACACACCATCACATGTATGTCTATGTGTGTACAGACACACTATCACATGTATGTCCATGTGTGTACAGACACACCATCACATGTATGTCTATGTGCATACAGACACACCATCACATGTATATCTATCTGCGTACAGACACACCATCACATGTAGGTCTATGTGCATACAGACACACCATCCCATGTATGTCTATGTGCATACAGACACACCATCACATGTATGTCCATGTGTGTACAGACACACCATCACATGTATGTCCATGTGTGTACAGACACACCATCACATTTATGTCTATGTGCATACAGACACACCATCACATGTATGTCTATGTGTGTACAGATACACCACCACATGTATGTCCATGAGTGTACAGACCCACCATCATATGTATGTCTATGTGCATACGGACACACCATCACATGTATGTCCATGTGCATACAGACACACCATCACATGTATGTCCATGTGTGTACAGATACACCACAACATGTATGTCTGTGTGTGTGTACAGATACACCATCCCATGTATGTGTATGTGTGTACAGATACACCATCACATGTATGTCTATGTGTGTGCATATACACCATCACATGTATGTCTATGTGTGTACAGATACACCATCACATGTATGTCCATGTGTGTACAGATACACCACCACATTTATGTCCATGTGTGTACAGATACACCATCACATGTATGTGTGTACAGACACACCATCACATGTATGTCCATGTGTGTACAGACACACCATCACAAGTATGTGTGTACAGACACACCATCACATGTATGTCCATGTGTGTACAGATACACCACAACATGTATGTCTGTGTGTGTGTACAGATACACCATCCCATGTATGTGTGTACAGATACACCATCACATGTATGTCTATGTGTGTGCATATACACCATCACATGTATGTCTATGTGTGTACAGATACATCATCACATGTATGTCCATGTGTGTACAGATACACCACCACATTTATGTCCATGTGTGTACAGATACACCATCACATGTATGTCTATGTGCATACAGACACACCATCACATGTATGTCCATGTGTGTACAGACACACCATCACATGTATGTCCATGTGTGTACAGACACACCATCACATGTATGTCTATGTGCATACAGACACACCATCACATGTATGTCCATGTGTGTACAGACCCATTATCTATGTTTACAAACCCACCACCACATATATGTCTATGTGTGTACAGACCCATTATCTATGTTTACAAACACACCACCATATATATGTCTGTGTGTGTACAGACCCATTATCTATGTTTACAAACACATCACCACATGTATGTCTATGTGTGTACAGACCCCCATTGTCTAATGTACACAAACACACCACCACATATATGTCTATGTGTGTGCAGACCCATTGTCTATGTACACAAACACACCACTGCATATATGTCTATGTGTGTACAGACCCATTGTCTATGTTTACAAACACACCACCACATATATGTCTATGTGTGTAGACACACCACCACATATATGTCTATGTGTGTGCAGACCCCCACTGTCTATGTACACAAACAGATCACCTCATGTATGTCTATGTGTGTACAGACCCCCATTGTCTATGTACACAAACACACCACCACATGTATGTCTATGAGTTTGCAGCCCCCCATTGTCTATGTACACAAACAGATCACCACATGTATGTCTATGTGTGCACAGACCCCCATTGTCTATGTACACAAACACACCACCACATGTATGTCTATGAGTTTGCAGCCCCCCATTGTCTATGTACACAAACAGATCACCACATGTATGTCTATGTGTGCACAGACCCCCATTGTCTATGTTTACAAACACACCACCACATGTATGTCTATGTGTGTACAGACCCCCATTGTCTATGTACACAAACACATCACCACATGTATGTCTATGTGTGTACAGACCCCCATTGTCTATGTACACAAACACATCACCACATATATGTTTATGTGTGTACAGACCCCCATTGTCTATGTACACAAACACACCACCACATAGTCGCCCTCCGTGGTGTAATAGTTACCATGCTAACTTCATATACCTAAGGTCGCAGGTTCAAACCCGGCGGAGGACGATGGATTTTTTTGGGCGTAAAAATCCTTGGCATGGCGTCCTTTGGAAGGGAAGTAAAGCTGTGGGTCCCGTGTCATAGATTTACGGCACATAAAAGAACCTCAAGCCTGATAAGAGAGGCCTCTGAGCAAAATTAAGCGATCTTTCACGCCCAATATAGAATGGGACGCTGAGAACCAAAGCAGTTAAAGGTCGTCCATAAATAACAGGCCATTTCATTTCACACCACCACATATATGTCTATGTGTGTACAGACCCATTATCTATGTACAGAAACACATCACCACATATATGTCTATGTGTGTACAGACCCATTATCTATGTACACAAACGCACCACCACATATATGTCTGTGTGTGTACAGACCCATTGTCTATGAACACAAACACACCACCGCATATATGTCTATGTGTGTACAGACTCATTGTCTATGTAAACAAACACACCACTACATATATGTCTATGTGTGTACAGACCCATTGTCTATGTACACAAACACACCACCACATATATGTCTATGTGAATACAGACCCATTGTCTATGTTTACAAACACACCACTGTATATGTCTATGTGTGTACAGACCCATTGTCTATGTACACAAACACACCACTACATATATGTCTATGTGTGTGCAGACCCATTGTCTATGAACACAAACACACCACCGCATGTATGTCTATGTGTATACAGACCCATTGTCTATGAACACAAACACACCACCACATATATGTCTATGTGTGTACAGACCCATTGTCTATGTACACAAACACACCACCACATGTATGTCTATATGTATACAGACCCATTGTCTATGAACACAAACACACCACCGCATATATGTCTATGTGTGTACAGACCCATTGTCTATGTACACAAACACACCACCACATGTATGTCTATATGTATACAGACCCATTGTCTATGTTTACAAAAACATACCACTGTATATATGTCTATGTGTGTACAGACCCATTGTCTATGTACACAAACACACCACCACATGTATGTCTATATGTATACAGACCCATTGTCTATGTTTACAAAAACACACCACTGTATATATGTCTATGTGTATACAGACCCATTGTCTATGAACACAAACACACCACCGCATATATGTCTATGTGTGTACAGACCCATTGTCTATGAACACAAACACACCACTGTATATATGTCTATGTGTGTACAGACCCATTGTCTATGTACAGAAACACATCACCACATATATGTCTATGTGTGTACAGACCCATTGTCTATGTACACAAACACACCACCGCATATATGTCTATGTGTGTACAGACCCATTGTCTATGTACACAAACACACCACCGCATATATGTCTATGTGTGTACAGACCCATTGTCTATGTACACAAACACACCACCGCATATATGTCTATGTGTGTACAGACCCATTGTCTATGTACACAAACACACCACCACATATATGTCTATGTGTGTACAGACCCATTGTCTATGTACACAAACACACCACCACATATATGTCTATGTGTATACAGACCCATTGTCTATGTACACAAACACACCACCACATGTATGTCTATATGTATACAGACCCATTGTCTATGTTTACAAACACATCACCACATGTATGTCTATATGTATACAGACCCATTGTCTATGAACACAAACACACCACCGCATATATGTCTATGTGTGTACAGACCCATTGTCTATGCACACAAACACACCACCGCATATATGTCTATGTGTATACAGACCCATTGTCTATGTACACAAACACCCCACCACATGTATGTCTATATGTATACAGACCCATTGTCTATGTTTACAAACACATCACCACATGTATGTCTATGTGTGTACAGACCCCCATTGTCTATGTACACAAACACACCACCACATATATGTCTATGTGTGTGCAGACCCATTGTCTATGTACACAAACACACCACCACATATTTGTCTATGTGTATACAGACCCATTGTCTATGTTTACAAAAACACACCACTGTATATATGTCTATGTGTGTGCAGACCCATTGTCTATGAACACAAACACACCATCGCATATATGTCTATGTGTGTACAGACCCATTGTCTATGTACACAAACACACCACCACATATTGTCTATGTGTATACAGACCCATTGTCTATGTTTACAAAAACACACCACTGTATATATGTCTATGTGTGTGCAGACCCATTGTCTATGAACACAAACACACCACCGCATGTATGTCTTTGTGTATACAGTCACACCATCAAATGTGTAATGTAAAAAACATTTTTCAGAATCATTTTAAGGTATTTAAATTTTTGCAAGTCTTGATTATATTGGAAGTGAATTATAAAGTTTTATCCCTATGTAACCAGGCATCTTTTCATACATATGCATTCTATGTCCTGGGGAGCAAAATTGTATTTTCCTGTAGTGTCATGATTGCAAATAGCTAAGTTGGTTTGCATAAGAAATTTGTGATTAACTAAATGGAGAATATTTCTATAGATAAATAAGCTTGGAAGTGTAAGTATCTTTATTAGCTTAAACATATCTCTTCAATAATGTTAATGACTTAAATCCCTGTGTATCTGATTGCTCATTTTTGAAGTATGAATATTTTTTTTAAAATTTGCCAGTATTGCCCCAAATTTCTATACCATAGGATAAGGTCAAGTAAATAGGTGGAAAGTATACTTTTTTGCTGTTGAACGTGGGATATAATTGTTTAAAGATCTCAAAACAAATAAGATTTTACGAACATTTATCACCAGTTTATCAATATAATTGCTCAAAATTAGTGTTCTCTCTATGTTCAGCCATAATAAGTTTACATTGTTTACACTTTTAATAGTGTTATTAGTTTTGGCAGTTAGTTATGTTCCTGCAACCAGAATTTATAATTTCACATTTAGAAGGTTTAACACATAGATTTGATTCACTGAAATAGTTTGTTATGAATTAATTATAGTATTCATGTTTTCTGCAAGTGCTTGTGTATCTTTATAACTGACAGCAATTGTTGTATCATCTACTTACTGTAAGATATTCATGTTTTCTGCAAATGCTTCTGTATCATTATAACTGACAGCAATGGTTGTATCATCTACTTGCTGTAAGATATTCATGTTTTCTGCAAATGCTTCTGTACCTTTATAACTGACAGCAATTGTTGTATCATCTACTTACTGTAAGATATTCATGTTTTCTGCAAATGCTTCTGTATCTTTAAAACTGACAATTTTTGTATCATCTGCTTACTGTAAGATATTCATGTTTTCTGCAAATGCTTCTGTATCATTATAACTGACAATTTTTGTATCATCTGCTTACTGTAAGATATTCATGTTTTCTGCAAATGCTTCTGTATCTTTATAACTGACAATTTTTGTATCATCTGCTTACTGTAAGATATTCATGTTTTCTGCAAATGCTTCTGTATCTTTATAACTGACAATTTTTGTATCATCTGCTTACTGTAAGATATTCATGTTTTCTGCAAATGCTTCTGTATCATTATAACTGACAGCAATGGTTGTATCATCTACTTACTGTAAGATATTCATGTTTTCTGCAAATGCTTCTGTATCATTATAACTGACAGCAATGGTTGTATCATCTACTTACTGTAAGATATTCATGTTTTCTGCAAATGCTTCTGTATCATTATAACTGACAGCAATTGTCGTATCATCTACTTACTGTAAGATATTCATGTTTTCTGCAAGTGCTTGTGTATCTTTATAACTGACAGCAATTGTTGTATCATCTACTTACTGTAAGATATTCATGTTTTCTGCAAGTGCTTCTGTATCGTTATAACTGACAATTTTTGTATCATCTGCTTACTGTAAGATATTCATGTTTTCTGCAAGTGCTTCTGTATCTTTATAATTGACAACAATTGTATCGTTTGATTACTGTAAGATATTAGCATTAGTAAACTATCTTTTATGTCATGCATGTATAGGCCGAATAACAAAGGACCCAGTATTGAACATTGAGCATGCCATATGGCAGATCTTCTCAACTATTGTACTAATAGTTTCCTGTTAGTCACATTTGAGTACATCCCAATCCTCTAAAAGTTAACATAGAAAATTTGTTCATTAATCTATTGGCCTCTATGCAGTCAAAAGCTGTAGTAAGAACAAGACATATACCAGATTCAACTTCATCTATAAACCTTTCAATACAGTCTGGTGTTAGCAGATCTTTTATTTACAAAACTGGTTTGTTCTTTGGGTTGGAGTTTATATTTAGTTATGTATTTCATCATTCTGTTATAAAGTACATTTTCAAAAAAAAAAAAAAAAAAATGTTGTTTTTGTTTTTTTTATAATTCTTTAAGCGACTGTTCATTTACAAAGTGGGTTTTTACAGAATAAACTTAAACAAATAATACAATAATAATTACATCAGGATTATTAACAATAAACAAGCAACAAGATAGGATCTTAAAGGTATGAACTATAAATAATAACAAAGTCATGATTACAGCAGAATTTATAACTATGAGAGTAAACCATGGTAGGTTTAAACAATATAACAAAATGTGGTCAATTAATAACAATAAGTGAGTGCCAAGATAAGATTTAAACAAAATGAACATTAAGTACTATAACATAATCATAGTTAAAACAACATTTGTAACAATATTGTCTTATTAATCAATAGATTAATATGTTCCAATTAACACAATTATTGTTTATATTAATAGTTTATGAATTTTTTTTTTATAAAAGTTTGTACAAAGAGCTATCTTTTAAAAATTGTAAGATTTGTGGAATCATGTTGGTTACATTGAGAGCAGCAGGATCTTCTGGAATTTGATTCTTCAGTCTCCATCTGTGATATAGGCTACATTTTGAGATGGTAGTTAAACTTGTTTGGCATCTATCACATTTCGGAGGATGTTCTTTAGAGAGCAGGAAGGTGTGTGTGAGATTGCTGTGGCCAATTCTAACCCCGGTGATGACAATCTGATCTTGACATTTTAAATTATTAAGAGTGATTTTCTTTTCAGGCTTGGGTAAAATAACCTGAAGTTTACTGGTGGGATTGTTTGACCAATGATGGAACCATTTGGATTTTATTTTCCTGTGCATGTATTTAATGTAATCTTGATGTGTTGTCGGTATTGAACTATTTTGAGGGTGTTTAGTGGCTTCACATGCTTCGCAATCAGCTTTCTCGTTACCTTCGATTTGTTTGTGTGAAGGCACCCATTTTGGAATTATTTGTGTTCCTTTGTTTGATGCTTTTAAGTATGTTAATATTACTTCTTGCACTAGAACATTTGCATTTGTTTTCCTTTGTATGGCTAAATGTGCACTCAGTGAATCGGTAAATATTATAAATTTATTTGATTCTGTTTCTTCAGCAATGTAGTGAAGACTTTGTTTTATAGCAAATAATTCACACGAGAAGATGGAGTAATAGTTAGGTAATGTGTGTCCTGAAAGTACTATTGCACAACCTCTGTTTGTATCTATTGCTGAACCATCAGTGTAAATGTTTTCGTATTCCGAGTGTTTTTCTTGGATCTTCTTGAACATTTTTTGAAAGACTATGTTGTTGGTTTCAGATTTACTGTTCTTAAGCATTTGTAAATTAACAACTGGTATGGAAGTTTTCAGGGAGCCACGTCTAGTACATCTCGTCTTACAGTTGTTTGGGGAGGTTCCAGGGCATATTCTTGTAGGTAACTTGCTATTCTTGCAAAGAAGGCGGGGTAACAATGTTTCTTTTCATTTATTTCTTTTAGTTTTGGGAATCCAAACTTATACATGTAGGAAGTTGGGTTTGCAGCAATCTTCATAGCATAAGATAAACTTAGATATTTCCTCCTATTTTCAACTGGTAATTAATCCGCTTCTATTTGTAGAATGGTAGAAGGACTTGTTCGAAAGGCTCCAAGTCCTATTCTAAGACCTGTTTTTCTCAAAAAGTTTTGAGATAGCGGGTAGTATCAATATAAGTCTATAATTATTAACATTGTTTCTGTCACCCTTTTTAAATACTGGAATTATTTTTTTAATTTATTAGCGAAAACTCCTGTTTGTAGGCAGATATTTATAATGGAAGCAAATGGTTTTGTTACCTCATTATTACATGCCTTTATGGGTATGCCATCAGTACCAATGCAGTTTTTTTTATTTTAGTGACTTTATTATATTTATTATTTTGGCAGTATCTGTAGGACAGAGATAAAAGCTTCATGGATTCTTCGACTTGTTCATTGTATATACATTCACACTCTTGCTTTCATTTATATTTTCTTCTACAGAAACAAAGCAGGTATTGAAGGTTTCTGCTACTTTTATAGGTTCAGATATTATGTTATTATCTACTTTTAGGTTTATGGTATTTTGAGTAGGAACGTTTGAAGATTTTTGAAATTCATTTACTATTTGCCAACTAGTTTTGCTTATATTTGAAGAAAATTGGGTCCTTTCTTTAATACTGCTTGATCATATGTTTTTTTAAAGATCTTATGTTCCTATTTGTGATGCCGAGATTGTTGTTACTACTTATCTATTCTGTAGCTAACTTTAACAAAATACAAAGTTTCTTTATTTGTCGAGTTTCCATCGAGTTGCCTTTACTTTATGGTTTTGCTTTTATATCAGAATTGAGGTGTGAGGACAGTGTTAATATCTCATATGTTGAAGGTGTTTAATTTTAAGTTTGGGTCTTGTTCAACATAAACTCTTTCCCAAGTTAGCAAGAGCATTTTTGAGCTCATTTAGATTTGCTGCTATGAATGAGCAATATCTTTTGTGCCATTATGGTTTTGATATGTTGATTTGGGTGATTTGTTTATATTATAGAAAGTGATATATTGAGCAGTGTGATCCGAGATTTGCAAGACATAAGTATAAGTTAAGTGTTCAATATATGAACAATGTTATCAATGGCTGTTTTAAATGTAGTAGAAAATTTTGAGGGGTCATAAATAAGAGATTTTAGATTACATTCTTTTAAGAGAAGAATAAATTTGTTCCTTTTTTGTTAAGGTTTTTAAAAAATTGATGTTAATATCACCCATAAGAATAACAGTTTGGTAACTATGTTTAAGAACATCCTCTAAAAAAAATGACATTTTGACAAAAAATATGTTAATGTCCCCTTTTGGAGGTCTGTAGCTACCTATAACTACTGTATGGATTTTTTTCAGAATTATATCCATACTTGCTAACTAAATGTGATTTTCAATACAGTAGCTTTGAAAGTTGATTGCACTAGAGTTACTAAGTAAGTCCTATTTTACAAAAACCAAAACTCCACTCCAAGATTTTGCCTTCTGACAGAATCTAGCCATTAAATTAATGGGCATTTGGAATGAAATTATGTGAGGATTCATAATCCCTTTGCCCATGTCTGATTACTATAAGCACAACCAGCATTTCAAGAGTGAGAATTTCATTTAATTAGTTAATTTTCTTTACTAATGTTTGTACATTTTGGAGCCCATGTATATACGGACACACCACCAAATGTATGCCCATGTGCATACAGACACAACACCAAATAAATCACCCAGTGCATACAGACACACCACCAAATGTAGAACCACGTATATACTGACACAACACCAAATGTATAACCATGTACATACTGTCACACCACCAAATGTATGACCATGTACATACTGACATACCACCAAATGTATGACCATGTACATACAGACAAACCACCAAATGTATGACCTTGTACATAAACACACTACACCAAATTTATGACCATGTACATACTGACACAATGCCATATGTATGACCATGTACATACTGATACACCACCACCTGTATGACCATGTACATACCGATACACCACAAAATGTATGACCATGTACATACTGACACACCACCATATGTATGACCATGTACACACTGATACACCACCAAATGTATAATCATGTACATACTGACACACCCCCAAATGTATGACCATGTACATACAGACAAAACTCCAAATGTATGGCCTTGTACCTACTGACACACCACCATATTTATGACCATGTGCATACAGACACACAACCACATGTATGACCATGTCTATACTGACACACCACCACATTTATGACCAAGTACATACAAACATACCACCAAATGTGTGACCATGTACATACAGCCACACACATAATGTATGCCCATGTGCATACAGACACACCACAAATGTATGCCCATGTGCATACATACACTCCACCAAACATATCACCATATGCATAAAGACACACCAGCATATGTATGACCATGTACATACTGACACACCATCAAATGCATGACCAATACAAAACAGACACACCACCAAATATATCAACTTGAACATACAGATACACCACCAAATGTATGACCATGTACATACATACACACCACAAAATGTATGAATATGTACATACAGGCACACCACCAAATGTATCACCATGTGCATACAGGCACACCACCAAATGTATGCCCATGTACATACTGACACACAACCAAATGTATGCCCATGTACATACTGACACACCACCAAATGTCTGATCATCTACATCCAGACACACCACCAAATGAATCATCTTGTACATACAGATACATCATAAACTGTATGACCATGTACATTCTAACACACCACCATATGTATGAGCATGTACATACTGACATACCACCAAATGTATGACCTGGTACATACAGACACACCCCCAAATGTTTGACCATGTAAATACAGACACACCACAAATGTATGACTATGTACATACAGACACTCCACAAAATGTATGACCATGTGCATACAGACACACCACCAAATGTTTGACCATGTGAAAGACACACAACCAAATGTATGAGCATGTGTATACAGACACACCACCAAATGTATGACCATGTGCAAACAGACACACCACCAAATGCATGACCATGTGCACACACACCACCAAATGCATGACCATGTGCACACACACCACCAAATGCATGACCATGTACATACAGACACACCACCAAATGCATGACTATGTGCACACACACACCACCAAATGCATGACCAGGTACATACAGATACACCACTAAATGCATGACCATGTACAAACTGACAGACCAAATGTATGACCAATTACATAATTTCACACTGCTAAATGTATGACCGTATACATACAGGCATCCCACCAAATGTATGCCCATGTACATACTGACACAACAACAAATGTATGTCCATGTACATAAAGACACATCACCAAATGTATGCCCATGAACATACTGATACACCTCCAAATGTATGACCGTGTGCATACAGACACATCACCAAATATAGGACATGTATGTGCATACAGACACAACACCAAATGTTTCACCATGTGCATACACATACACCAACAAATTTATGAACATGAGCATACAGACACACAACCAAATGTATGACCATGTACATACTGACACACCACCACATGTATGACCATGTACATACTGACACACCACCACATGTATGACCATGTACATACTGACACACCACCAAATGTATGGCCATGTACATACAGAGATACTACTAAATGTATGACCTTGTGCATACAGAGAAACCACCAAATGTATGACCATGTGCATACAGATACACCACTAAATGTATGACCATGTGCATACAGACACACCACCAAATGTATGACCATGTATATACAGACACACCACCAAATGTATGACCATGTACATACAGACACACCACAAAATATATGACCATGTACTTACAGACACACCACCAAATGTATGACCATGTACATAGACACACCACCAAATGTATGAAAATGTAAGTACAGATACACCTCCTAATGTATGCCCATGTACATACTGACACACCACCAAATGAATGCCCATGTACATTTGACAACATGTATGATCATGTACATACACACACACCACCAAATGTATGACCATGTACTTACTGACGCACCACCAAAATTTATGTCTATGTACATACATTCACAACAACAAATGTAATTCTATGTACAGCCCGACACAACACCAAATGTATGACCATGTATATAGAGACACACCACCAAATGTATGTCTATGTACATACACACATAACACCAAAAGTATGAGCATGTACATACAGACACAACACCAAATGTATGACCATGTACATATAGACACACCACCAAATGTATGCCCATGAACATACTGATACACCTCCAAATGTATGACTGTGTGCATACAGACACATCACCAAATATAGGACATGTATGTACATACAGACAAAACACCAAATGTATGACCATGTACATACTGACACACCACCACATGTATGACCATGTACATACTGACACACCACCACATGTATGGCCATGTACATACAGACACACTACTAAATGTATGACCTTGTGCATACAGAGAAACCACCAAATGTATGACAATGTGCATACAGATACACCACTATATGTATGACCATGTGCATACAGTCACACCACCAAATGTATGACCATGTATATACAGACACACCACCAAATGTATGACCATGTACATACAGACACACCACCAAATGTATGACCATGTACTTACAGACACACCACCAAATGTATGACCATGTACATAGACACACCACCAAATGTATGACAATGTAAGTACAGATACACCTCCTAATGTATGCCCAGTATATACTGATACACCACCAAATGAATGCCCATGTACATTTGACAACATGTATGATCATGTACATACACCCACACCACCAAATGTATAACCATGTACACACTGACACACCACCAAATGTATGTCTATGCACATACATACACAACAACAAATGTAATTCTATGTACAGCCTGACACAACACCAAATGTATGACCATGTATATAGAGACACACCACCAAATGTATGCCTATGTACATACAGACATAACACCAAAAGTATGACCATGTACATACAGACACAACACCAAAAGTATGACCATGTACATACAGACACAACACCAAATGTATGACCATGTACATACAGACACAGCACCAAATGTATCACCTACTACATATAGACACACCACCAAATGTATTACCATGTACATAGAGACACACCACCAAATGTATGTCTATGTACATACAGGCACAAAGCCAAATGTATGACCATGTACATACTGACACAACACCAAATGTATGACCATGTACATATAGACATGCCACCATATGTATGACCATGTACATATAGACATACCACCAAATGTATGACGAAGTACACACAGACGCCGCTAAATATATGACCATGTGCATACAGACACACCACCAAATGTATGTCTATGTACATAGAGACAGGCCACCAAATGTATGACCATGTGCATACAGACACACCACCAAATGTATGGTCATGTATATACAGACACACCACCAAATGTATAACCATGTGCATACAGACACATCAAATGTATGCCCGAGTACATACTGACACACTACTTAATGTATGCCCATGTACATACTGACACCCCACCAAATGTATGATGCGGTATATACTGACACACCAGCCAAATGTATGACCATGTACATAATAACACACCGCCAAATTATGACCATGTACATACTGACACACCACCAAATGTATGACCTTGTACATACAGACACACCACCAAATGTATGACCATGTTCCTAGAGGCACACCACCAAATGTATGACCATGTGCATACAGACACACCACCACATGTGTGACCATGTGCATACACACACCACCAAATGTATGACCATATGCATACAGACACACCACCAAATGTATACCCTAGTAGATACTGACACACCACCAAATGTATGCCAATGTACATACTGACACACCACCAATTGTATGATGCGGTATATACTGACAGACCATCCTAATTTACGAGGGGCATACTGAAAGTCACGAGCAACCCATTTAAAAATTTAAATTTCAAAATGTAACGAAACGAATTGCAGGATCGTAATGTACAGACTTTAAGCCACATGTTGACATATTGTGACATCATTAGCTTGTATCACGTGACCACTGACAGTGTTTAAAAAATGGCTGGTGTTGATGTTTCGTTTCGACAGCGTGCTGTCATTGAATTCCTTGTGAAAGAAGGAAAATCTGCTCCTGAAATTCATCTCAGACTTCAACGTGCGTATGTAGGTGTCTGCATGGGTGCCAGCAGTGTTAGAAGATGGGTGAAACATTTCAAAGATGGAAACACGAGGCTGCAAAATGCACCTCGTAGCGGACGTCCTCGAACTGCCTCTACAGAACGCAATAAGGAAAGAGTTGTTGAGCTCATTACAGGAGATAGGCGTTTCACTGTGAATGAAATTGCTGCAAAACTTAGAGTAGGACATAGTGCAGTGCAAGAAATGATCCACAGCTGTGTTATCGAAAGGTCTGTACCCGTTGGGTCCCCCGTTTATTGACTGAAGGCCACAAACTTCAGAGAAGAACCATTGCACCAAACCTTCTTCAGAGATTCCATAATGAAGGTGATGAATTTTTGACGTAAATTGTGGCTGGAGATGAGAGCTGGTTCCATCACTATGAGCCAGAAACGAAACGTCAGAGTATGGAATGGCACCACTTGAACTCACCATTGAAGAAGAAAGCGAAGACAGTGCAGTCTGTAGGGAAAGTTATGGGAAGTGTCTTTTGGGATGCACAAGGTTGCATTCTGGTTGACTTTCTTGAACCTGCACAAACCATAAATTCTGCCTGCTACATCAAGACACTTCTAAAGCTCCATCGGGTTTTGCATGATAAACGCCCTGGAAAGAGGATGATCCTTAAACAGGATAATGCGCATTCGCATACTACCCGTGCCACTATGGAGAAGATCAGGGCATTAGGGTGGGAAACTCTTCCACATCCTCCCTACAGTCCCAACTTGGCACCCTCCGACTGCCATCTTTTCAGTTCTGTGAAGGAGCAGATGCGTGGTCAACGTTACGAGACGCTGGAGGATATTTGGAGAGCAGTGCATCAGGGTCTGCGAGCAGCTGGAACGGAGTTCTATCACAAGGCGAAATTCAAACTTGTAGAACGATGGGAAAAATGTGTGCAAAACAATTGAGACTATGTCGAAAAGTGAAAGAAAGTCTGTAGATTATGATGATGTATTTGGTTTGGCTTAAAAATAAATATTAAGACTGTAAAACAGTGTTGCTCATGACATTCAGTATGCCCCTCGTATGACCATGTACATAATAACACACCACCAAATGTATGACCATGTACATACTTTCACACCACCAAATGTATGACAATGTACATACAGATGCACCACCAAATGTAAGCCCATGTACATACTGACACACCACCAAATGTACGACCAAGTACATACTGACACACAACATAAATTATGACCATGTGCATACAAACACACCACCAAATGTATGACCATGTATGTACATACAGACACACCACCAAATGTATGACCATGTGCACACATACACACCACCAGGTATATAACTTTGTGCACACAGATATACCACACAAATATATGACCATGTGCATACAGATACACCACCAAATGTATGACCATGTGCATACAGACACACCACCACATGTATGACCATGTAGATACAAACACCACTAATTGTAAGACCCTGTGCATACAGACACACCACAAAATGTATGCCCATGTACAAATAGACACACCACCAAATGTATGACCATGTACAAACTGACACACTCAAATGTATGACCATGTACATACTTTCACCCCACCAAATGTATGACCATGTACATACAGATACACCACCAAATGTATGCCCATGTACATACTGACACACCAACAAATGTATGCCCATGTTCATATTGATACACAACCAAATGTATGCCCATGTACATACTGACACACCACCAAATGTATGACCATGTACATACAGACACACCATCAAATGTATGACCATGTACATACAAACAGAACACCAGATGTATGATCATGTACATACAGACACACCACCAAATGTACATACAGACACACTACCAAATGTATGACCATGTACATTCTGACACACCACCAAATGTATGACCATGTACTTACAGACCCACCACCAAATGCATGAGCTTGTACGTACAGACATACCACCAAATGTATGACCATGTACATATAGACACACCACCAAATGTATGACCATGTACATACAGACACACCACCAAATGTATGACCATGTACATATAGACACACCACCAAATGTATGCCCATGTACATACTGGCACACCACCAAATGTATGACCATGTGCATACAGACACATCACCAAATGTATGACCATGTGCATACAGACACACCACCAAATGTATGTCTATGTACATAGAGAAATGCCACCAAATGTATGACCATATGCATACATACACACCACCAAATGTATGTCTATGTACATAGAGACATGCTACCAAATGTATGACCATGTGCATACAGACACACCACGAAATGTATGTCTATGTATAAAGAGACATGCCACCAAATTTATGACCATGTGCATACACACACACCACGAAATGTATGGCCATGTACATACTGACACACCTCCAAATGTATGATCATGTACTTATTGGATCACCACCAAAGGTATGATCATTTACTTATATACATGCCACCAAATGATCATGGGTGTTTGTGTGTACATACAGACACCACCAAATATATGCCTATGTGCATACCGACATGCCACTAAATGTATGTCCATGTACACACAGACACACCACCAAATGTATGTCTATGTGCATACAGACACACCACCAACTGTATGTCAATGTACATACTGACACACCACCAAGTGAATGTCTATGCACATACAGACACACCACCAAATGTATGTATATGTACATACAGACACACCACCAAATGAATATCTATGTACATATAGACACACCACCAAATGCATGTCTATGTACATACAGACACGCCACCAAGTGAATGTCTATGTACATATAGACATACCACCAAATGTACGATCATGTGCATACTGTTACACCACCAAATGAATGTCTATGTACACACAGACACCCCACTACATTTATGATCATTACTTACTGACACACCACCAAAGGCATGATCATATACTTACTTACATGCCACCAAATGATCTTAATTATTTGTGTGTGTATGCAGACACCACCAAATGTATGCCTAAGTGCATACTGACGTGCCACCAAATGTATGTCCATGTACATACACACACACCACCAAATGTATATCCATGTACATACTGACACACCACTTAATGTATGATGCTGTGCATTCAGACACACCACCAAAAGTATGACCATGTATATACAGACACACCACCAAATGAATGACCATGTGCATACTGACATACCATCAAATGTATGACCTTGTACCTACAGACACACCACCAAATGTATGACCATGTTCATACAGACACACCACCAAATGTATGACCATATACATACATACACACCACCAAATGCATGACCATGTGCATACACACCACCAAATGTATGACCATAAACATTATGACACACCACCAAAGTTATGACCATTTGCATACAGATACACCACCAAATGTATGACCATGTATGTACTTACAGACCCACCACCAAATGTATGAGCATCTACATACAGACGCACTACCAAATGAATGTCTATATGCATACAGACACACCACCAAATGAATGGCTATGTACATACAGACACACCACCAAATGAATGTTTAAATGCATACAGACACATCACCAAATGAATGTCTATGTGCATAGAGACACACCACCAAATGAATGTCTATGTACATACAGACACGCCACCAAATGAATGTCTATGTGCATACAGACACAGCATCAAATGAATGTCTCTGTACATACAGACACACCACCAAATGAATGTCTATGTGCATAGAGACACGTCACCAAATGAATGTCTATGTGCATACAGACACAGCATCAAATGAATGTCTCTGTACATACAGACACACCACCAAATGAATGTCTATGTGCATAGAGACACGCCACTAACATACAGGTTACCACCAAGCACATGTCTTGAGACACATTCAGCCATCTACAACAGCCTATACGAACATAGATCATATCATCAAATGCAAGGCTATATGGACTCAGTCAGACCTTCAAAAGTATGCATATGGCTTAGTCAGAGAATCAACTTCATGTTTATATTACCGAGTCATATCATCAAATGCATGTCTATCTCCACCCAGTCAGATCACAAACACACAACTCTATGCACACAATCAAATCATCAAATGCATGTGTATATGCATGATCAAATCATCAACTATATGTTTATATGTATCTAGTCATATCATCAAATGCATGTCTATCTGCATCCAGTCAGGTCACAAATACACATCTCTATGCACACAATCAAATCATCAATTGCATGTGAATATGTATCTAGTCGTATCATCAAATGCATTTCTATATGCATCCAATCAGATCACAAATACCATCTCTATGCACAAGTCAAATCATCAATTGCATGTGTATATGTACAATCAGATCTTCAACCGCATGTTTATATTTATCTAGTGATATCATTAAATGCATGTGTATATGCACAATCAATCATTATATGTATCTAGTCATTTCATCAAGTGCATGTCCATTTGCATCCAGTCAGATCACAAATACACATCCTTATGCACACAGTCAAATCATCAACCGCATGTTTATATGTATCTAGTCATATCATCAAATGCAAGTCTATCTGCATCCAGTCAGATCACGAATACACATCTCTATGCACACAGCCAGATCATTAAGTACATATCTTTATGGCCAGAGCCGATCAAGTTGGTCTGGGTGGCCGGTTGGTTAGGTGCTGGCCTACTGGTCCCAAGGCCATGGGTTCAAATCCGACCAGACTGATGGTTTTTAAGTGTGCTTAAATTTCAGTTTATTGTCCATAGAAATGACATATATCAGTTTGTATCTATATACAATAGAAATATAAATACAAACAGAATTTGTGACAAATCAATTAAAAAATAGAAATATAAGAACTTCATCAGTTACTACAAAATTTTTCAGTTGAATAGAATGCCTTATTTACTAAATATTTACACTGTTCTTTTTTTAATTTATTTACAGTGTCAATTGTCTTTATTTTATTAGGAAGTTCATTATACAAAATCTTTATACTTGGGCTCTGTTCAAATATTGTTAGTCTATGGTATACCACACTGTAGTCGGTAGTTTAGTGATATTTTTATGATTTTTCAGTCTATTTTATTATAATTTGTCTTAGTATACAGTACAGTTTGGAGAATTATTAAGCTGGGATAGGTAAGTAATTTCATTTTTATAAATTCTCGTTTTACACTTTCTCTAATATTTCACTTAATCTTAGTGTGAACTACTTTCTTTTGAAGGATAAAAATGTCTATAGAAGCTGCTCCCCATATTTTTACACGTATCTCATAAACAAACCATGGTAAGCATTTAATATGCTACAAAAGGCTGCCATATATCTTAACAAATAAATAGCTATTCGGTTTACTGCAACATGAAGGAGCAAGTTATTATTATTATTATTATTATTATTATTATTTTCTAACATGATTCCAAGATATCTTATGGTTTCAATTTCTGCTAAGGATTTTCCATCAATATTTTTATCAGGGTTGATCTCAGCTTCTCGATTAGAAATATGCACTTAGTTTTATTAATAACACAACAGCCCCATGTCAGTATATTTACTGACATGTTAAAGAACTCCTATGGGACAAAATTCTGGCACATTGTGGGTGAGGATATTGTCCTGGCAATTGACAGCATTGTTAACAAATGCATTTTTTTTTCATATCACCAAATGTATGTCTATAAGGACACAGATCATCAAATGCATGCCTGTATGTACATAGTCAATATATCTATATCCATGCCTAGGATCATCAAATATATTAGGTATATTCCAAAACTAAGGTCCGGTGAACAATATGTCACAGATGATAGGCTTGAATGACGTTTTAAGCCTGCAGAGCTGTCTACCAACTCCTGAGGAACATACAACTGAGTTTGTGCCGCAGTAGGCGCTTGCCTGTTGATGCGAGCAGATTGAAATGGCCACAACAATTGTAGTTCCTGCCAATTGTGAAGTGTGCAGTGTGATTAGATTTTTGCTGCCAAAAGGATCGTCAACTGTGGACATCCATCGTGAGTTATGTCTGGTGTATGGACTGGACATAAGTTTGACACTGGTGTCAAGAATTTCGAAATGACCATACAAATATGCATGATGAACAGCTGAGTGGCAGGCTCAGTGTTCGAACCGATGACATTGTTGATCAAGTGAACCAGAAACTTCAAAGTGATCGACATTTAATGATTAGTGGTTTGGCTATGGAGTTTCCAAATGCTCTCGAACCAGACCACGATTGTCACTGAAGAGCTTGGATATCGGAGGTGGGTGCCAAAACTGCTCACCAGTCACCACAAAGAGCAATGAATGCATAGTGCACAACAGTTTTTGGAGTGCTGTAGACAAGATGGAGAGGGTTTGTTTTCCCACCTTGTTATGGGAGACGGGACATGGATAGCGTACACCAACGCAGAATCAAAACAACAGTCAATGCAGTGGTGCCATTCCGGTTCACCCAAAGAAATCATCATACACAAATTGCAAAATGATGGCTACCTTGTTTTGGGACCACAACCATTACAGTTGCTGTACACTGTGCAATGCTCTCTAAACTGAGACACCGCAGGAAACTGTCATCATCCTCCAGTACAACACATACCACTGCCCAAACCAAAGAGAAGATTCAAGAGTTTTGTTGGCAACTCTTCGTGCACCAAGTGACTCTTTCCTCTTCCTGCATTTGAAATGGTGGACAACGATGAACTCAAGACGAGTGTTACCAACTGGTTAAGGTCCTAAGTGACAAATTTCTATGCCAAGGGGTTGAAATGAAATGCAATGTTTTATTTATGGATGCTCTTTAACTACTGTGGTTCTCAGTGCCCCATTCTATGTTGGGTGTGAAAGACTGCTTAATTTTGGTCAGAGGCCTCTTTATCAGGCTTGAGGTTCTTTTACATACCATAAATCTGCGACTTGGAACCAACGGCTTTACTTCCCTTCCAAAGGAAGCCATGCCCCAAAAAATAAATTGTCCTCTGACGGGTTTGAGCCTGCGACCTTGGGTATATGAGGTCACCATGGAGGGCATTGCCAAGGGGTTAAAGAAGCTGGTGAAGCATTACTGAAAGTGCATAGATGTGAATGGCGATTATGTGGCAAAGTGAATTAGATACGCAGTCACATATTACCATCAATAAAAGCCTTGTCTCATGAACGATGTTTCTGTTATGACCAAACAGATCTTACCTTCGGAATATGCCTTGAATAATTATGTGTACATAGTCAGATCATCAAATGTATGACTATATGTACAGAGCCAATTCATCAAATGCATGCCTATATGCACAGTCAGATCATCAAATGCATGCCTATATGCAGGGTTAGATTATTGAATAATGTCTTTGTATTCAGTCAGATCATCGAATGTGTATCTGTATGCTTTAGCAAATCACAAAATAAGCATAGAAGGCAGAGCAATATGAAAACATTTCAGAAAGTGTTAAAATTGTTGTATCTTATTTTTTATAAACAGCTAACTGTTCCTTCTAATCACAAGCAAGCAAAGTATTGAAGAAATGTCAGTTTTCATTTTAAAACTTAAAATAAATATTATCAAGTAGACTTTTTTTATTAATTGAACCTAGATCTTTATAATTAAAAGCCTGAATAACTTATTTTTTTCAGAATTCTAAGCTTTAAAACTTTGCAATTAAAATAATGGAGTTTTAATATGAGATGTGATGTATGAAACTCAGTTAAACAAATAACAAATCAAATGACTCATCTCAAAGAGGAACTTATAGCCACAATTGAGGCTTCACTGTATCTCAAGCAATGTAAACACTCTTATTCTTGCAATGGGCAATATATCAGCTATATTCTTAAAGTACCACAAATAGTCCAAAATCATGCAAAAATCTTCATGCATAATATTTAGAAAAGAAGAAAGTCAGAGGAAATAGATGAAGAGAAAAGTATAATGATTAAATTAAAAAATACACGCAGACACAAACCATGGCATGAGAAACACAAAATATGAAGAAATCAACACACACGTGGTAAATTAATAGGAAATAACACAGGTAATATATAACTTTGATGAAAGGTGTATGTTTCATTGATAAATATGTACAATAATGTTTGTGATCTATAACCAGAAATGTTGGATTTGCTTCAACTGCTGTAAGCCACTCATCAATGCTACTATGTTCTTAAAAATGTTCTGAATAAGTGATGAGCTTTATCCTGTTTGCTGCTAATGAGAGTTCTAATGCTCACGTCATCTGCCTCATGTATCAATAGTAACAATTATGTCCTGTTAATAAAACACAAAATAAATGATAGTTATTCAGGTGTTTGAAGAATACAAAGCTTTAGGCTGTGTTTATTTCTGTAAACTTAAGCATATAGCTGTCCCTTCCAACAAATACAGAAGTACCTCTAGATCCATTACATGTTATAAGCATCATAGTTTTTCTTTGATAGAAAAGAAACAAACCATCACTTTGTTGGGATTTGGCTCTAAAATTTGTACTGCACATTTATTCAAAGTAATTAAATATTTCACTTCTTTCAGGTCATATGCAAAAGCTTATTTGTGTAAAACTTGTGCAGCCTTGAGGCCTTGAAAGTTGTGACTTCAGATCTTTTGAATATGCCAGCCTATGATTTCAAAATGTTCTCTAAAACTCACATAGATATGTAAGCGCTCATCTTATGAAATTTGATCTGTGTAAGCTCTGATAATTAGAAAGTTGATCTAGCTATGTAAGCTATAATCATTTGAAAGTTAACCTTTCTATGTAAGCTCTTATCATCTGAATGTTGACATAGCAATGTCAGCTCTGATCTTGAAAACTAACCTAACTACGAAAGCTCTGATCTTAAAAGTTAATCTAGCTATGTAGGCTCTGACCATTTGAAAGTTGATCTAGCTATGTAGGCTCTGATCTTAAAAGTTAATCTAGCTATGTAGGCTCTGATCTTAAAAGTTAATCTAGCTATGTAGACTCTGACCATTAGAGTAGGCAAACTTTGATAATTTACAGCTGATAATAGAGTGTGTAAGCTTTGATCATTTGTAAGCTGATATTAGATTATGTTGGCTCTGATCATAGTAAGCTAATAATAAAGTAAGTTGTGATAATTTCACAACTCATAATAGAATATGTAAGCTCTAATTATTTGACAGGTGATACTAAAGTATGTAAGGTCTGATCAATTCAAAGCTGATATTAAGGTGCTAAGCTCTGATCATTTGAGTGGTGACATTAGAGTATACAAACTCAACCATTTGAGAGCTGTTATTAGAGTATACAGGCTCTGATCATTTGAAAGCTGATATTAGAGTATACAGGCATTGATCATTTTAGAGCTGTTATTAAACTATTCCAGCCTTGAACATTGTATATTAGAGTGTACAGGCTCTGATCATTTGAGAGCTGTTATTAGAGTATACAGGCTTTGATCATTTGAAAGCTGATATTAAGAGTATACAGGCATTGATCATTTTAGAGCTGTTATTAAACTATTCCAGCCTTGAACATTGTATACTAGAGTGTACAGGCTCTGATCATTTGAGAGCTGTTATTAGAGTATTCCAGCCTTGAACATTGTATACTAGAATATACAGGCTCTGATCATTTGAGAGCTGTTATTAGAGTATTCCAGCCTTGAACATTGTATACTAGAGTATACAGGCTCTGATCATTTGAGAGCTGTTAGAGTATTCCAGCCTTGAACATTGTATATTAAAGTATACAGGCTCTGATCATTTGAAAGCTGATATTAGAGTATACAGGCTCTGATCATTTGAAAGCTGATATTAAAGTATACAGGCTCTGATCATTTGAAAGCTGGTATTAGAGTATACAGGCTCTGATCATTTGAAAGCTGATATTAGAGTATACAGGCTCTGATCATTTGAGAGCTGATATTAGAGTATTTAAGCTCTGATAACTTGACAGCTGATATTATAGTATGTAAGCTCTAATATTTGACAGCTGATATTAGAGTATGTAAGCTCTGATATTTGACCGCTGATATTATAGTATGTAAGCTCTGATAACTTGACAGCTGATATTATAGTATGTAAGCTCTAATATTTGACAGCTGATATTATAGTATGTAAGCTCTGATATTTGACAGCTGATATTAGAGTATTTAAGCTCTGATAACTTGACAGCTGATATTAGAGTATGTAAGCTCTGATATTTGACAGCTACTATTATAGTATGTAAGCTCTAATATTTGACAGCTGATATTAAGAGTATGTAAGCTCTGATATTTGACAGCTGATATTAAGAGTATGTAAGCTCTAATATTTGACAGATGATATTAAGAGTATGTAAGCTCTGATATTTGACAGCTGATATTAGAGTATGTAAGCTCTGATATTTGACAGCTGATATTAAGAGTATGTAAGCTCTAATATTTGACAGCTGATATTAGAGTATTTAAGCTCTGATAATTTACAACTTATATAAGAGCACACATTCTGACAAATTGAAGCTGATATAAGAGAAGGAAAGGCGATAATTTGAAAGCTGATATTAGAGTCATGTGCTCTGATAGTTTGAAAGCTGATATTAGAGCTGTATGCTCTAATATTTTGTAAGCTCATATTAGAGTTGTATATCTGTTAATTTGAAAGCTGATATTAGAGTGTGAGATCCGATCTTTTGAAATCTAATATTATAGTATGTAAGCCCTGAAGATTAGAACACTGATATAAGAGTATGGAATTTGATAATTTGATAGCTGATGTTAGAGTATATAAGCTCTGATCATTTGAAAAGTAAGTTGTTAAGGTTCTGAATATTTCAATGGCAATAATAGAGCAGGTAAGTTCTGATTATCCAGAGCTGATAGAGTATGTAAGCTGTATTAATTTGAAAGCTAATAGATAGATAATTTATTTCATCTTATCAAGTTACAAACAGCATACATATATAGTTACTTTCCTGGAGTTACAGAATTTGTATCATATACAGTTAACACCCTGTAAGTTATTTATGTGCATGCTTTCCCTCTATTTGTACATTTTTATACCCTACCAACTTAATCTATTTACCTTTTCTATAAATTACAGCCTCGTCAGCTCTATTATTAAAATCCACTCTTTCTTTTTCAATTTTCCTCCCCCATTTCCCTCTTACTTTCCCTGTATAGTTACCTAGTTGTTTCAGAAATTCTTTCCTATTGTTTCCAATAAGTTTTAAGTACAATATTTCTGCTGGTAATTTTTCCCAGTTTTTATTCCATATTATCTCTCTCCAAATTTTGGTTTCATCACACTCAATTATGCAGTATAAATTGTTATTGACATTGCAACATAGTGGGCATAGAACTTTATCAACGTTTAAACATTTTAATAATATTGTTCCTGTTCTTGCCCATGCCAGACTCTCTCTGTCCATTTTTTCGCAGATATCAATGTATTTTTCTCTTCCCCATTCTTTCTTAATACTCCTATATAATATTAAGTACTATTATTCCTTTAGCTACCTATTATTTCTTGCTTCTCTATGTTGTGTATTCTAGCTTTCAGTTTATTCTATAGTTTTTGCCCCCTCCCCCCCTATTGTTTGTTGATGGCTAGCTCCCCAATCCAACTTCTCTTACACTTTCCTTTAATTGACCTAGCCAACTTCTTTCATATTTTGCGGATTCTTGCACCCTAAAACAATTTTTGACAATATTTTATTTTTCTATTAATTGGATACTGTTCCAATATTTCATTATCCATTTGACTACTGATCCCTTCCTCCCAGCTCTCCCCAATTCAACTTGTGCTACCCCATTTGGAGCTATTCTTGGTAATCCCAATATCATTTTGATCTATACATTACCCCAAATCTCTATTCCATGCATCATTCTTGATTACATTGTTGTTGCATATATTTTATCTAGCCAGTTTACTCTCATATTTGGTATTTTCTTTAAACATGTTGTAGGCTATTAGGTTATAGCTAATTTCCCCTTACATAGCACATTTTCCCTTTGCTCTGTCATTTTCCATTGTTATTTAGCTTTACTCCTAAGTAATGAAACTTTTACAGCTTTGAATTCACTCCCCTCTAACCCTCATTGCTCTTTGCTGCTGAGTTTATTTTCATTCTTACAAACCATAATTTTGGATTTTTTTTCTGCAGTATTTCTCTGTTGCGTCTATTGCTTTCTTTGAAACTCCACTTGTGATTGCTACTGCTACTAGATCATCTGCAAAGAGCAAACCTGGAATATCTTTACTTTTGATTGCTGGGCATTGTGAATTTTCTTGGAATATGTCATTGATAAACAAATTAAATAAAACGGGACTTTATTAACAGCCTTGTCTTAAACCAATTGTACTTATTTGGTGCCCAATCTGTTGCTTTGTTGTTGGCAAACCTAATGCAGGATTTGCTAACTGAATACAGCTTCTCTAATAGTGATACAAATTTCTCGCTTACCCCCTTTGTTCTCAACTTATACCAAAGTGCATCCCTTTGAATAGTATCAAAGGCCTACTCTAGATCTGCAAAAGATAAATACACCTTACCTCTGTTTTTACTTATATATTTATCTATTATTGTTATTACACACATTTTGTCTACTGTCGATTTTCTTTTTGTAAAACCTTCCTTGTAGATCAGAAAATTTACCTTTTCTCTCTGCCCAGTCCTGCAGCTGCTTTGCTAGCACCTCACCTATCACTGATAGCACATTAATGCATCTGTCGTTCCTTGGGTTATTCACCTCCCTTTTTCCTTTAAAAATTGGCACTATCACTCCCCATTTCTAATTTTGTGGAAACCCTCCTCCTTCAAGAAGCATGCTACACACATTGCACTGTTTTCTAACTCTTTGGTATCATATCACATCCTTCAGAATTCCCCGCTATTCCATCTATTCTATTAGCTTTCTTAATTTTTTAACCAGTTCTATTATCTTGTTCCCCAATATTTTCTGGTCTAGTGTTTGAAAACTAATATTAGAGTATGTGAGCTATTATAATTTGAAAGCTGATATTCGAGTATGTTCACTCTGATTAATTGAAAGCTGATAGTAGAGTATCCACACTTTGAATATTTGAAAGCTGATATTAGATATGTAAGCTCTGATAATTTGAAAGCTGATACAAGAATATGTAAGCTCTTAATTTGAAATCTAATAGAGTAAGTAAGCTTGGATCAAATCAGTATGTTAGCTGATAATTTGACAGCTGATAGTAGAGCATATCAGCTCTGATATTAGAAAGGTGTTAGTAGAGTATGTAAGCTCTGCACATCAGAGAGTACATTATAAGAATATGTAGACAGATAATTTGAAAATTGATACTAGAGTATGTAAACTCTGATGATTAGAAAGATGCTATGAGTATGAAAGCTAATATTAGAGATTGAAAGGTCTGATCATTTGAAAGCTGATATTAAGGTGTTTAAGCTCTGATCATTTAAAGCTTATATTGGAGTATGTAAGCTGTGATCATTTGAAAGTTCTAAAGAGTACATAAGCTATGTTAATTTTAAAGCTGACATTAGAGTATGTACTCATGATATTTTGAAAGCTGACATTAGAGTATGTAGTCATGATATTTTGAAAGCTGATATTAAACGACATAAGCTGTGACATTTTAAAGGCTGATATGAATGTAAGCTATGATAATTTGAAAGCTGGAATTAGAGTATGTAAGCTTTAATAATTTGACAGATGATATTAAGGTATGCAAGCTGATAATCTGATAGCTGAAGTTAAGAGTATGTAAGCTCTGATAATAATTTGACAGCTAATATTACAGTATGTAAGCTCTAATCATTTCACAAGTGATATTAGAGTATGTAAGCTGTGATAATTTAAATAGTGATATTAGAGTAAGTGGGTTCTTAAAAAATAACAGCTGTTATTGGAGTATGTAAGTTCTCATTGTTTAATAGCTAATGTTAGAGTATGTAAGCTTGGATAATTTGACAGCTGATATTAGAGTATATAGGCTGTGATAATTTGCAAGCTGATTATAGAATATGTAGGTTCTGTTAATTTGACATCTCATATTGGAGTATGGAAGCTCCAATAATTTGACAACTAATATTAGAATATGTAAGCTCCAATTTTTTGACTGCTGATATTAAGAGTTTGACATCTAATATTAGAGTATGTAAGTTCCAATAATTTGACACCTGATGCTGGAGTATGTGAGCTCCAATAATTTAACAGCTGATATTAATGCATGCAATCAATGATAATTTAAATGTGGATACTAGAGTACATAAGCTCTGAAAAAATGACATCTGATATGGGAGTATGTAAGCTCCAATAATTTGACATCTGATATTAGAGTATATAAGCTCTGAAAAAATGACATCTGATATTGGAGTATGTAAGCTCCATTAATTTTACTGCTCATAATTGAATATGCAGCCTCCAATAATTTGACAGCTATTTGAGATTGTAAGCTCCAATAGTTTGACAGCTATTTGAGATTGTAAGCTCCAATAGTTTGACAGCTGATATTAGAGAATGTAAGCTCCAATAATTTGACAGCTCATATTAGAGTAGGAAAGCTCCAATAGTTTGACAGCTCATATTTGAGTATGTAAGCTCCAATAATTTGACAGCTGATATTTGAGTATGTTAGCTCTTACAGTTTGACAGCTCATATTTGAGTATGTAAACTCTAATAGTTTGACAGCTGATATTTGAGTATGTAAGTTCCAATAGTTTTACAGCTCATATTTGAGCATGTAAGCTCTAATAGTTTGACAGCTGATATATGAGTATGTAAACTCTAATAGTTTGACAGCTGATATTTGAGTGTGTAAGCTCTTACAGTTTGACAGCTCATATTTGAGCATGTAAGCTCTAATAGTTTGACAGCTCATATTTGAGTATGTAAGCTCTTAGTTTGACAGCTGATATTTGAGTATGTAAGCTCTTACAGTTTGACAGCTGATATTTGAGTATGTAAGCTCTTACAGTTTGACAGCTGATATTTGAGTATGTAAGCTCTTGCAGTTTGACAGCTCATATTTGAGCATGTAAGCTCTTACAGTTTGACAGCTCATATTTGAGCATGTAAGCTCTAATAGTTTGACAGCTGATATTTGAGTATGTAAGCTCTTACAGTTTGACAGCTGATATTTGAGTATGTAAGCTCTTACAGTTTGACAGCTCATATTTGAGTAAGTAAGCTCTTACAGTTTGACAGCTCATATTTGAGCATGTAAGCTCTTACAGTTTGACAGCTCATATTTGAGTATGTAAGCTCTTACAGTTTGACAGCTCATATTTGAGCATGTAAGCTCTTAGTTTGACAGCTGATATTTGAGTAAGTAAGCTCTTACAGTTTGACAGTTGATATTTGAGTATGTAAGCTCTTACAGTTTGACAGCTGATATTTGAGTATGTAAGCTCTTACAGTTTGACAGCTGATATTTGAGCATGTAAGCTCTTACAGTTTGACAGCTGATATTTGAGCATGTAAGCTCTTACAGTTTGACAGCTGATATTTGAGCATGTAAGCTCTTACAGTTTGACAGCTGATATTTGAGTATGTAAGCTCTTACAGTTTGACAGCTGATATTTGAGCATGTAAGCTCTTACAGTTTGACAGCTCATATTTGAGCTTGTAAGCTCTTACAGTTTGACAGCTCATATTTGAGCATGTAAGCTCTTACAGTTTGACAGCTCATATTTGAGCATGTAAGCTCTTACAGTTTGACAGCTCATATTTGAGTATGTAAGCTCTTACAGTTTGACAGCTCATATTTGAGCATGTAAGCTCTTACAGTTTGACAGCTGATATTTGAGTATGTAAGCTCTTACAGTTTGACATCTCATATTTGAGCATGTAAGCTCTTACAGTTTGACAGCTCATATTTGAGCATGTAAGCTCTTACAGTTTGACAGCTCATATTTGAGTATGTAAGCTCTTACAGTTTGACAGCTCATATTTGAGTAAGTAAGCTCTTACAGTTTGACAGCTGATATTTGAGTATGTAAGCTCTTACAGTTTGACATCTCATATTTGAGCATGTAAGCTCTTACAGTTTGACAGCTCATATTTGAGTACATAAGCTCCAATAGTTTTACAGCTCATATTTGAGTATGTAAGTTCCAATAGTTTAACAGCTTAAATTTGAGTATGTAAGTTCCAGTAATTTGACATCTCATATTTGAGTATGTAAGTTCCAATAGTTTTACAGCTCATATTTTAGTATGTAAATTCCAGTAATTTGGCAGCTCATATTTGAGTATGTAAGTTCCAATAGTTTTACAGCTCATATTTGAGTATGTAAATTCCAGTAATTGGACAGCTGATATTTGAATATGTAAGCTCTAACAGTTTGACAATTTGTATTTGAATATGTAAGCTCTAACAATTTGACAACTCATATTTGAATATGAAAGCTCTAACAGTTTGACAGTTCATATTTGAATATGAAAGCTCTAACAGTTTGACAGTTCATATTTGAATATATAAGCTCTAATAGTTTGACAGTTCACATTTCAATATGTAAGCTCTAATAGTTTGACAGCTCATATTTGAATATGAAAGCTCTAATAGTTTGACAGTTCATATTTGAGTATGTAAGCTCTAACAGTTTGACAGCTCATATTTGAATATGTAAGCTCTAATAGTTTGACAGCTCATATTTGAGTATGTAAGCTCTAATAGTTTGACAGCTCATATTTGAGTATGTAAACTCTAATAGTTTGACAGCTCATATTTGAGTATTTAAGCTCTAATAGTTTGACAGTTCATATTTGAATATGTAAGCTCTAACAGTTTGCCAGCTGATATTTATATGTAAGCTCTAATAGTTTGACAATTCATGTTTGAGTATGTAAGCTGTAATAGTTTTACAGCTCATATTTTAGTATGTAAATTCCAGTAATTTGACAGCTCATATTTGAGTATGTAAGCTCCAATATTTTTACAGCTCATATTTGAGCATGTAAGCTCTAATAGTTTCCCAGCTCATATTTGAGTATTTAAGCTCCAATTATTTGACAGCTCATATTCGAGTACCTATGTAAACTCTGATCATTTGAAGGCTGATATTATTGTAGGCAAGATCTGATAATTTAAATGCTGATGTTGCAGCAGGCAAATTTTGATAATTGAAGTGCTCATATTAGAGTATATAAGCTCTGATAATTTGAAAACTTGTAAACTAAGAGATTTGAGTGTATCTGTAAATGGTGAAAAATGCATGTTGTGTGCCAAATTTGTGAAATATTAATGGAAAAACAGAATTCATTTAGCTCATTTGTTTATAGTTTTATTTAATTTAAAAAAAAAACTGAATTTGCTCTTAACTGCACTGGATATGGTTTTCACCTTAAAATTATTTTTGTTACTAACTAGTAATTATAAAGGCTTTGTGAAAGGAAGTCCCCAACGAAATGATAGTTTATTTAATCTTTTCAGGAATATTACATGGTATAGGGTTTAAGTTAAGTATGCTGTGTGAAACTATCACCTTGATACTTTCAGAATTTCAGTGGAATTAATTATTGTTTTAAACAGAACTATTTAGTTAACTGTATTATATACATGACATAAAGTTGTAGGTGATATTTACAGTTTAAATTAAACATACATGTACAGTATGTACTTGCTACTTACCTGATCATTGCAATAGATTGTTCCATCCCTTTAGCCTTGAGGGTGGTTTATTTACCATGTTGCAGAGCAGGTTGATGAATCAATAGTTTATAGTCTATTGGAGTATTCAAATGTGGTATGCCAAATTACTGTTAATTCAAAGTTTGGAAATTTAAAATGTGATGTATTAAAGATTAATTTGTTATTGATAAAAAAGCTGAAGCAGTAAATCCTCATATCTGTAAGCCATTCTACATAACTTGCACATATCTCATAATTATGACAAGTTTGCATACTAGAATATGTTTCTAAAAATAGGTTTGATTTAAAAACAGAAACCCAGAAACCCGTAACAACATTCCTACTCCTTTCATTTTGTCTCTGAAGACTATTCTACAATTTTGTTAATTTTAAGAATAACATTGTTGAGATCCTAGGAGCTGGTATATGTCAAACTGAAACTAGCTTCTTACAAAATGATGGATTTTAGCAAAGGCCTGCAACATATACTTTATGCATATGACAATTCTCTTTTTTATTTTTTAAATTTTAAAAGCTAATGTAAAAATTTGAACTTGGTTCTAATAATGACTCCACACTTTAGTAAAACAATAGAATCAATACTGTAAAAAATATTAGCAATCCCTTCCCTTAGTAAGAAAATAAGGTGGAGCCAGTGGGTGCTTGCTTCCAGAGACATATGTAGTGGGTACCTACCTGTGTAACTGGATTTTCTCCCGGCCTATAGACCACGTTGTGAAGTGGCCTCTTGCGACCCACGTAGTTGACACACACAAACTCTAGAAGACTCGCGTATATGAAGCACATACATACGCCGTCCCACACATTCATTGCTGTTAAGTTTGATACTACTGGCAGAGTGCCTCGGAAACTGTTTGATGTAGTGAAGAAGTTGAGCATCGTTGTCACACCTTCAAACATAGTCAAATCATCATCAGTATAACACCCTAACTGTTGCCCATTTTTTAATTCTCTTAAATGTATTGTATATGCAGTAGTTTAAACCTGCCCTAAACTAGCACATCTCAACTTGTGCACATTTTGGGGAGCTCACTACCACTAGGTTACTGTCACTTAGCAATAGCACAGTTTACATCAAGGTTGCCAAATGGTTAATCCTGCCATCTAGTGACTTTGCTTTACATTAAAGTATTCTGTACTTGGTGTTATATATATATATATATATATATATATATATATATATATATATATATATATATATATTAGGGTTGCTACATTGATCACAAGTAAACATAAGTCCTGGCAAGCAGGTAATATGCATAATCTCAACTAGGTACTATTTAATTTACACATTAGATACTTAGCATTATTATTATTATTATTATTATTGTTGTTGTTGTTGCTGGGATCGGCTGCAGTTGTAATCATAACTGTCTTAACTATAACTTGGTGAAAACCTAAAATGAGCTGCCACTGATTATTGTTGTTGGGTATCTGCAGCTCTTGTGGTGTGCTGTGAGCATAACTCTAAACTATTTCTGATTGAAAACTGTTCTGCATGCATAACTTGGATTGTTAAACAACACATCATATACTTTGAGAAGCTAATATGTCTACTCCTTACAATAGGAGGTAGAGGAAATAACTTGTTTTGCACAGACTAAGATTGATGGGAAATACACCTCTTTTGAGATGCATGTGTTTTATCTGTAAAAATAACTCAAAAACAAAAAAAATTGGTTAGATACCAAATTTGGTATTAAAGTTAAGCAACTCCCAAAGATTTTCTAAAGCAGTTTTTGCAACCTAAACTACCTACACATGGAAAAACTGTTCTTATGTTTTATTTTCTTGAAGATAGTTCTAATATGTGTTTATTAAAATATCATAGATTTAATCTATTCCTATGACAAATACAATTTACTTATAGCCTCTGAAGTGGTCTTCATTCCAGATGATTTTTGCACAACTGGTAACCACATGAGATACACAAAATCTTACTAGATAAAAAATGTAGTTCTTGTTAATGGGCATAATTTAAGTCAAATAACATGTTTTGTGGTGTTAACTATTACAGAAGTATTCTTTGTTCACTTAAATTTTCAAAAGCCTAATACTTTTTTCTGTTGAAAATAAGTATTAATTTTGCTCTATTTTTTTCCTCTCCATGTTTGTGGTTATACAAAGAGAAGTCACTTTCAAAGTCTTCAAAGGTGACTCACTTAAAAAAGATTTGCTATCACTTTTGTTTATTGCATTCTTCTTATACCTACAACAATATGTAATTAAGATTTAAAAAAATAGAATAAGATTATGTTAGTATAGGAAAGACCAGAGTAGGATTTTAACCTAGCATTTGGAATATGGGATTGACTTTTTCAGTCTCTGATTCTGCCCTACTTGTGTCAAAGATTATAGAGAATATTATTGAAATTGTGGTGCAAAGTTGCCTGGCCATCTGGATGGGCCTAAACTCAACATACACTGCCCACTACAGTTTTAGTAATGTCTGCTCCAGAAGGTTTCTTTGGGAAAATAAGTAGCTTCCCCTTGGAGAGTTTTTTTGATTTAATATAAGCACTTGGTTGTACAGTGCTCATTGTCCTCCTTTGCCAGTCCCTGGTTAAGGGCCTAAACACCCTAGCTTGGGACATTCAAGCCTGATAAAGAGGCCTCTTAGCAAAATTAAGTAATCTGGTATAGACTGGTTAAAGACCATCCATAATTAAAAATCAAATTAATTTTTTTTTGAGTATGGCAACATTATCTCAAGTATAAAATGTTATGCTACACTCTGAGTTATGTTTTGTTTGTGACAACAGTGTCTCAAGTATAACATGTTATGCTACGTGACTCAGTTATTCAGCTCTTTATGCCACAGTGGTCTCAAAAACATATTACACTACATTTGAGTTGTTAGTTATTGTCTTGTCATTTAGTTTTCCTTAGTCAACTGTTTCTGCAATATAAATGAATTTTGAAATAGGGATAGTCAAGATTGCTGAATGAAGAAGTGAGCATGGTAAACACCCGACCTAGGACAACGCCAGGTGATGTTCAGATTGGCACACAAAGAAAACTGATGAACTGTGGTAAAATGAAAGTATTCCTATAAATGTAAAGTCAATGTTTATACATCCCACTTCTCTCGATGAAATTAACATGGTTCCTAAAAAGCTAAAAAACAAGTATTTACTTGGAATAGATGCCATACCTGATTATATCATTAAAATATGTGGGCAGTCTTTGTTAGATTCCCTTTGTTTTTAGTTATTATTTTCAACAGGTATATTCATAAACTGTCTTAAAACAGCAGAAATCACACCTATCCTCATAAAGGAAGGTAAGGATCAAGTTGAAAATTATAGACCAGTAGCACTCTTATCCTCCATTTCAAAAGTACTAGAGAGGTTAATGTATAACAGACTGGAAAACTTAATCTTAAAATTTGGACTGTTAACTTCTGCATAACATGGGTTCACAAAAGGAAAATCAATAGAAACAGCAATATTTAGCTTTATTGCTAAGGTATTGACTCTATGGACAGAATCTTTCTAGACCTATCTAAAGCATTTGACCTTGTTAACATGATATACTTTTAAGAAAACTGTGTAGACTGTTATGGCATATCTTAGCCCAGTACATATGTAAAAGAATGGGAGCAAGAAGCTGAATTAATGCAAAATAATGATAAGACAAATACCGATCACACAGGACATGTATACTATGTGGGGTGCCATAAGGCTCAGTTCTTGGACCTTAATTATTCCTGCTATACATTAACAATTTACCAACTCACTCTTGCCCACATACTATCACTTTGTTCGCTGATGATACAATTGATATCAGAGGCTATAATAAAGCAGATGTAGACAGGAACATTAAAATAATAACAAATAAAACTGCAAGAATGGTTCATAAAAATAAATTACTTATTAACATAAATAAAACTGTAGCTATATCATTTTTCTGCAAACAGGAACCTAACTCTTACAAGGAACAGATAATATTAGATAATATCATTGAATACAAAAGTTCCACAAAGTTTCTTGGTATATTCATGGATGAGTACTTGAAATGGAACACACACATTGAAAACTTAGCCGATAAACTAAGTGCAATAAACTTTTCCTTTAGAGTAATAAGTAAGGCAGTAAGCCATAACATAATGAGCAACCTGTACGTTGCATATTTCCATAGTTGTGGTATAATATTCTGCGGACATTCTGCTACAGGAAATAATCATTAAATTACAGAAAAGAGTGGTCAGAACAATATTGAATTTAAAGGAGACAGACTCTATAAACCAGGATTTACACAATTAGGCATACAACCATTTCCATATATATATATATATATATATATATATATATATATATATATATATATATATATATATATTAGAGGTGGTATTATATGTAAAAAAACACATAAAAGATTTTGAAACATATGGCAATAAGCATAATTACAATACAAGGTACCAGGATTGTTTAAGCATCATTACACATAGAAATATGCTTTTCAAAAAATGCCACCTCAGAAACCAAATTCAAGCACAAACTCAAAAATGTATTAATGGAAGCAAATCTGAAGAAAAGATTATAACACTTATTGTGAGACATGTATCCAACACTTACCAATCATAACTCGGGCTGGGACGGCATTCCATTCTAGCCAGAATGTAATGAACGATGATGTGACCAAGATGATGCCTGGGATGAAGACTGTAGTGAAGTAGAAAGCACGATCACGTGTGAATATCAGGTCCACCTTAAGGCAACTGTAGTTCCCTGTTCAAATACATATCAGCGACATTATCTCAAACAACTTCTAACTCACCAATTTCTATTATTCATCATAAGAAATTACAATGTTAGAGGTAATTACAATGTTAGCAAAATGTACTGCATTATATTTTATGGACAAACATTTAACAAACTACTAATAACATTTCAAAAGTGCAACTTGTTTACTTCAGTGATTCAAAGAGTAGAGGTGGTTAGCAAAATAAACAAGCATTAAAATAATAATGATAAAAAGCCTCCAACACTAGTTTAATGTGCTGTTACATTTGCTAGCAACATACAAATTAAAAATATTAACTTCAGTGGAGGATAAAGGTTCCTTCATTAAAATAAATGAAAATATAAAATTAAGCTGCCATTGTTGTATTTCATGCTACCACCATTAGTTTGAGAATAATAAACATATTTTCTCTTGTTGCAATGGTATATAAGCATGATCAGGCAGAAACACAACTTTCTAACGCTGCATTCTCTTGTCCCTGACCAAAGCTATTCAACTGTTTTTGGGATGCTCAGCGAGTTTCACTACCTACAAGGAAAAGCAGGCTGAAAGCACCATCTTAGTTCTCAAGTTTAACTGTTATAAGCTGCTATTGTTATAAAAACTTGTAACCATTAATCATCAAATGAGAAGCAGATCACAAATAAAAGCAATAACATTGCATTAGTGTAGATCTTCCAGATAACCATATCTATAATGATAATCTGCTACACCAAGTAAAAAAAACTTCTTTTCACAACTTTTCACTTTCCATTATTGTGAGTTTATTAATGCAAATAAGAATTTGTTTCTCATGTACCAGTAAAATTCTGGAAACTCATTAGGTTATCCACATATAACATTTGTAACATGGTGAATTTCAAAAAGATCTCTCTCAGAGGGCTTTGTTCATATAACTTATTTTCCTTTCCTTTTCTTTCTTGTTTTCTCCTTTTGAGCATATTTAGATATAGGGTAACAAGGGTATATGAGTTATAAACATTTAAAAATTTTGATGTATTCCATTCACATGAGTTTATCTATCAGTTCTGCAAACAAACCATTGTTAAAAATATGGAATGTTTTTATTCAATTTTTTGTAACCGTTTAAAATTAGGCACCATAAATGGCAGTTACATCAGCTAAGTGAAGAAAGTTATGGACAGGAAATGATCCTCTAGGCCTTGAATACTCTAATAACATCATCGGGGTCGAAGAAAACAAGAGTTGAGTGAAGATAGGAAAAGGTAAAAGAGGGGATCTGATATCAGAGCAGTCCTTCCCTTTGGTTCATTTTCAATCGGCTCCTTCAAGTCTTTATATTCTAGAAGCAATTAAAGGGTCTCCTTTCTGTTATAACAAACTGATATGTCATTACCAACAGCTGCACCACATGAAGACATTAGGCTTTTGTCCAGGTCGGTCCCTTTAAGTCTTCAGTTGATTATTAAAGGCTCTGCTTTCTGTTATAACAAACTGATATGTGATAACTAACAGCTGCACAATCGGTCCCTTTAAGTCTCCAGTTGATTATTAAAGGCTCTCCTTTCTGTTATAACAAACTGATATGTGATAACTAACAGCTGCACAGTTGGTCCCTTTAAGTCTTTAGTTGATTATTAAAGGGTCTGCTTTCTGTTATAACAAACTGATATGTGATTACTAACAGCTGCATAGGCAGTCCCTTTAAGTCTCCAGTTGATTATTAAAGGGTCTGCTTTCTGTTATAACAAACTGATATGTCGTTACTAACAGCTGACTGTCGGTCCCTTTAAGTTTTCAGTTGATTATTAAATGCTCTCCTTTCTGTTATAACAAACTGATATGTCATTACTAACAGCTGCACAGTCGGTCCCTTTAAGTCTTCAGTTGATTATTAAAGGGTTTGCTTTCTGTTATAACAAACTGATATATCATTACTAACAGCTGCAGAGTCAGTCCCTTTAAGTCTCCAGTTGATTAATAAAGGGTCTGCTTTCTGTTATAACAAACTAATATGTCATTACTAACAGCTGCACAGTCAGTCCCTTTAAGTCTCCAGTTGATTATTAAAGGGTCTGCTTTCTGTTATAACAAACTGATATGTCATTACTAACAGCTGCACAGTCGGTCCCTTTAAGTCTCCAGTTGATTATTAAAGGCTCTCCTTTCTGTTATAACAAACTGATATGTGATAACTAACAGCTGCACAGTCGGTTCCTTTAAGTCTCCAATTGATTATTAAAGGCTCTCCTTTCTGTTATAACAAACTGATATGTGATAACTAACAGCTGCACAGTCGGTTCCTTTAAGTCTCCAGCTGATTATTAAAGGCTCTCCTTTCTGTTATAACAAACTGATATGTGATTACTAACAGCTGCACCACATGAAGACATTAGGCTTTTGTCCAGGTCGGTCCCTTTAAGTCTCCAGTTGATTATTAAAGGCTCTCCTTTCTGTTATAACAAACTGATATGTCATTACTAACAGCTGACAGTCAGTCCCTTTAAGTCTCCAGTTGATTATTAAAGGCTCTCCTTTCTGTTATAACAAACTGATATGTGATTACTAACAGCTGCACAGTCGGTCCCTTTAAGTCTCCAGTTGATTATTAAAAGCTCTCCTTTCTGTTATAACAAACTGATATGTCATTACTAACAGCTGACAGTCGGTTCCTGTAAGTCTCCAGTTGATTATTAAAGGCTCTCCTTTCTGTTATAACAAACTGATATGTCATTACTAACAGCTGCACAGTTGGTCCCTTTAAGTCTCCAGTTGATTATTTAAGGCTCTCCTTTCTGTTATAACAAACTGATATGTGATAACTAACAGCTGCACAGTTGGTCCCTTTAAGTCTCCAGTTGATTATTAAAGGGTCTCCTTTCTGTTATAACAAACTGATATGTCATTACTAACAGCTGCACAGTCGGTCCCTTTAAGTCTCCAGTTGATTATTAGAGGGTCTCCTTTCTGTTATAACAAACTGATATGTGATAACTAACAGCTGCACAGTCGGTCCCTTTAAGTCTCCATTTGATTATTAAAGGCTCTCCTTTCTGTTATAACAAACTGATATGTCATTACTAACAGCTGCACCACCTGAAGACACTAGGCTTTTGTCCAGGTCTGTCCCTTTAAGTCTCCAGTTAATTATTAAAGGGTCTCCTCCCTGTTAGTAACAAAAGTCTTTCCACATTAAAATTACATCAAATTCATCTGATCCAATAAGTTTTCATTATATCAACATATAATAAAGAAGATAATGTATTACAAATTTATGTAATAACATGACCAGAATCACTACATTACCAAGAAAATGCTGTGTAGCAACTTTTAGACTCCTAACAGGCCATGATTGGTATAGTGAGATCTCCATTCTGTACACTTAAACAAGATATGGATGGAAACCAACAACAGCACTGCATCAAAATACTGGAGTGCAAGAGAGCGAATGGCTTCACTGCCAACTGCTCAGCAATAGATACCAAGCAACCACTATTGTTACAAAGTATTGTTCTTTTATAAACATAATGCTAATCAAACTGACATTACACTCGTTATAAGTGGAAGGGAAATAAGAGAATACACTGCTAAAGTGAGTCATAGCTTCTAAAAGCTATCGCTATGTGATTGTATGGCCAGGAGACTTGCTCTTTCAGGAAAGTTTTAAAATTGAAAACAATAACAGGGAATAGCTCCACAAAAACACTCTATATCTATGACATAAATTGTGTTTTTTATTAAGATCTTCATTTTTTTTGAAGTTATGTATTTGTGGAATTCAAGGGCCCTTCTACAGAAATTCAGGATATACATTCCATTACAGCATTTTTCAAAAATCAATAATTTTGAAAAATGTTCTATGTAAAGGGTAGTTTCGGGTGGCAAATTTCCTGAAAATCTTTGTATTATACTCTAGGAAGATACTAAACTTTAACATCAAGTTTGGTAGTTGACCAACTTTTTATTTTGGAGTCACACACACACTCACACCCACCCACACACATGGACCGTTTTCTATTTTTTTTTATTTAGGGATCCTCAAAACATGAATTTCCAGTGAAATCTCAGTGTTGAATGTTTGAGTGGAATACAATATCTTCTCTATGATGTACGTTTTACAGAAAGTAAACCAATTTTTCAACACAAACATTTTTACACTGTCCTATAATATATGAAGGAAATTTGTGTTCTTCTAGCAGAAGAAAGACAATTTATAGCCACAATAATGTGCGACCCAAAAACATCCAAACCACTGCACAGTGTTTTTCCATGCGCATAATAAAACACACTTGCTGCATACAAGATCATGATGCTGACTTGTTTTTCTCTGCTGTGGTATCATGTGCTTTATTATTTTGTCCTGTACTTAGTCAAAAGTGTATTATGGCTCAGCATTTTTTTTCTACTGCACAGTGTGTGTTTATTTTTAATGTGTATATGTTAACACATTTTATGAGTGGTCTCTACCCACATTTAATATTTTTCACGGACGAGGCTTGGTTCCACCTTCATGTTATTGGAGCTGGGAGAAACCTAATACTGTTCATGAAATAGCTCTTCACGATGAAAAAATTTGTGTATGGTGCACCATTAGCGGAGAAATAGTTATAGGCCCAATTTTTTTCAAGTCAACAGTTGACACCTGTACATACATCAAAACAATTATGCCCCATTTTATTAGAAAATTAACCAACAGGGAGCATGATTTTACCTTTTTTTCAATAAGATGCTGCAGCAGCTCGTACAGCCAATCTTTGAAAGTGTGTTTCAGCACAGAATTATTTGTCGACCTAGTCCCCTGCAATTTCTCTCTCTGGGGTAACCGAAAACATAAAGTGTGCAAGACGAACCCTCTCACTCAAAATATTTGGCAGCATTTCTCAACATGAACTATGGCGATTGATGGATACTTTCCTAACGAGATGCCAAAAATGTACGTGGCCCTCTCCTTTAATAGCATAGTTTTAAAAAGGTTGCATGGTTTCTGTGATAGTGCCGAGGGCACGGAGAGGCAAAACACCATGCAGCTGCTTCAGAATCTCCTGCTACTTTACCGTACACCACCAACATGAAAATAAATCCTCACCCACAGTATTGTTACTGTACACCACCAACATGAAAATAAATCCACACCCACAGTATTGTTACTGTACACCACCAACATGAAAATAAATCCTCACCCACAGTATTGTTACTGTACACTACCAACATAAGAAAATAAATCCACACCCACAGTACTGTTACTGTACACCACCATCATGAAAATAAATCCTCACCCACAGTATTGTTACTGTACACCACCAACATGAAAATAAATCCTCACCCACAGTATTGTTACTGTACACTACCAACATAAGAAAATAAATCCTCACCCACAGTATTGTTACTGTACACTACCAACATGAAAATAAATCCTCACCCACAGTATTGTTACTGTACACCACCAACATGAAAATAAATCCTCACCCACAGTATTGTTACTGTACACCACCAACATGAAAATAAATCCTCACCCACAGTATTGTTACTGTACACCACCAACATGAAAATAAATCCTCACCCACAGTATTGTTACTGTACACCACCAACATGAAAATAAATCCACACCCACAGTATTGTTACTGTACACCACCAACATGAAAATAAATCCTCACCCACAGTATTGTTACTGTACACCACCAACATGAAAATAAATCCACACCCACAGTATTGTTACTGTACACCACCAACATAAGAAAATAAATCCTCACCCACAGTATTGTTACTGTACACTACCAACATAAGAAAATAAATCCTCACCCACAGTATTGTTACTGTACACTACCAACATAAGAAAATAAATCCTCACCCACAGTATTGTTACTGTACACCACCAACATGAAAATAAATCCTCACCCACAGTATTGTTACTGTACACCACCAACATGAAAATAAATCCACACCCACAGTATTGTTACTGTACACTACCAACATGAAAATAAATCCTCACCCACAGTATTGTTACTGTACACTACCAACATGAAAATAAATCCTCACCCACAGTATTGTTACTGTACACTACCAACATAAGAAAATAAATCCTCACCCACAGTATTGTTACTGTACACCACCAACATGAAAATAAATCCACACCCACAGTATTGTTACTGTACACCACCAACATGAAAATAAATCCTCACCCACAGTATTGTTACTGTACACTACCAACATGAAAATAAATCCACACCCACAGTATTGTTACTGTACACTACCAACATAAGAAAATAAATCCTCACCCACAGTATTGTTACTGTACACTACCAACATAAGAAAATCAATCCTCACCCACAGTATTGTTACTGTACACCACCAACATGAAAATAAATCCTCACCCACAGTATTGTTACTGTACACCACCAACATGAAAATAAATCCACACCCACAGTATTGTTACTGTACACTACCAACATGAAAATAAATCCTCACCCACAGTATTGTTACTGTACACTACCAACATGAAAATAAATCCTCACCCACAGTATTGTTACTGTACACTACCAACATAAGAAAATAAATCCTCACCCACAGTATTGTTACTGTACACTACCAACATAAGAAAATAAATCCTCACCCACAATACTGGATACCGTACACTACCAACATATGAAAATAAACCCACACCTGGATATGCTGCCCCAACTTAAGATGTTTGGAGTAAAACAATGCGTAATCTCAAAATGCTACAGGGCAACAAAACAGATACAGTTTATGGTTACAGGAAGGATATCTTATATTACTTATTGCTTCACTTGTGCACTTTTACAACTATGGCACTGCAGACAATGACATTGATGGCAGGGGAAACTGGAGCACCATCCTGCACCATAACTCTCACATGCATTTGCCTAGGATTGAACTTGGTGAGAGGAGAGTGGTCTAACCACTTGTGTAATTTATAGCATTTATTCACAAAGTTAATAGTGATATTTGTAATTATTTCAATTTAGTTTATATACCTATATTATTGACATTGTTTACAAAAATCACAAATGCTCAATGCTGTACAAGTTGATAAAAGGTTGTACTTCTTTATAATTTAATAATTTACCAATTATCTATATTTGGTGATTTATTATAGATTCATTAGAATTGGATTTCAATTGACAATTTTTTGCTGAGGATTATAAGGTCTATTCATGTTTTGGTAGTTTGAGAAAACAATGTACACATTTTTTAATATGTGTTTCTCCTGATCACCCTTATTATAGAGATGACATACAACAACTATGACAAGCCAAACAATTGAAAGCTGATGAATATGACTCCATAATAACTTTATAATATGCTGAATGCTGCATTGCAAACAATCATCTTTATCAGATACATTACACTTTACTTTTCAAGTACTGGAACTCGCTTCTCTTGTTTCATGTTTCAATTTTATGTCCTTTAACCACATTTTCTGTGTGCAATTTAGATGTGACATAATGTTTAGAGAACTAGCAATAATCCACTTTCTGTGATGTTATTAAGAATGAAAACAACACTAAAGTGTTTAGTGTCACAAACTTGTGTCTTTGGTTAGGCTACTGGAACTATAGTGTTTTTCATAGTAACTGGTTTACATACACAAATAATAGTAATGGAAAACTTACAATTTCAATAGTAAAATTGTTGAAAGTTTTTCACAATAAAAGTTGTCAGAAATATATTGTGTATAAACTTTATGTTTCATTTTTCAAAAAGAGTGGATAACAAGCAACATATTTGTGTATTTTGGTATTGTGCCCCATTAAAAGTTTTCTTGAGTGGGATATAAAGTATGTTAATATGAAGGTTTATAATATTTGGTAATTTTTTCTGTGGAAGTGTGACACTTTGTTGCAACGCTCAAGCACACACCATATTATGAAGCCACCGACACAGACATGCACATGCACTGGTCTTGTGATAGAATGACTTACGTGTTGAGCCGGCTGCTTCTCGACTCCAATCGGATCCGCCTTGTCATGTGTGTGTGTCAGAGGTGGTAGGAAACATACGCACGCGCAACAAGGAACATCATGAGCTCTCATATCATGTTCTCATATATCACCATGCATGTTCTACAACAGCTAACATGTTACCTGCTTGCAAATGTGGTAAACTGTTGTCTGTACAAATAAACTAATTAATGATCAATAAGTTTTATATTGAATGTATGTCCTTCCTGTGGTACATGTATCCTTGTCTCCAAATACTCATATGTAGGTTTTCAAATTAACATAAATGTCTATTTTATTTGACTTCCATCCAGCTTTATATCAGCTACTGAAATAGAACCATGAATTGTAAAAGCACTAAGAAATAAATGTCCATATAGGCAACAGTTAAGGATGGATTGATGAGTTAGCAGTTTTAATATGAGCTGTGCAAGGAATTCATCCACACATTCTTGGATGAGTAGTTAATGACTTTGAACTAGGTAGGTCATATGACAGAGAATGAATGAGATCGTTGAAATGACTGACACTCAAATGGACCTAGGGTCGTTAAGAGCTGAGAGAAGTAAAACCTTAACCAGGAAACTCACCCTAACCACGTTTGGAATGTGAGACAGAAACATGAGGGCTGTTCAATTAAGGGTAACCATAATTTGTTGCTCTGGAATTTAATCTTATGATATATGTTAGCGTAATGTACAACAAACATGCCACTGTTAGCATTCTGTTTGGAAGGAGCGCAGAGAAGTTAGCAATTTTACATAGAATTTGCTCTTCCCTGTAAACATGGTTTCGATTGTTTAAATAGAGCAGACAATATCACAGTAAGGTGGATCTGTTCTTACAGAAAACATTGAGTGAGAGAGAGAGAGAAAAATCAACATCAAAGGAAGGTGGACTGGTACTGTAGTTACTGCTTTTACAGAAGAAAACATCAACTCTTGTCATTGGATCAACAAATAACCTTACCAACACTTTGAAAATTCCACCGCATGTTGGTGATTGCGTACAGTTGAATTTGAATTCTCCCTGCCCTTACTACACTGCACACTTAGCCCCATATTATGACTGACTGAGCCCAGTGATGGTCTTCTCAGAATAAACATGTTACCCCCACACTTCCTTCTAGTCCCTAAACTGAAGAAACGCCTTCCATCATCACAAGCAGCAGTCAAAGCCACATAGGCGATTCTCAAGGACCTTTCAAAAAAATCTCATGTGTTCCATTCACATGACTTTCTCTACCATTCTGTAACAAACTATTCTTAAAAAGCAAAATTATTGTTACTTTGTCTAAGAGAACCAACATCACTAGTTGCCTTAATGGAAACAGACTTCTTAAAGCTGGTTTGTTTCCTTCTAGGCATTATGAAAATTAAAAATAAAAAACAAAAATTAAGAACATACACTAAGAGAAGAAAAATTTGAAAACAGTTTCTACTGTAACAAATATTATTAAACTTTAAATGAAACAGTCTTACAAAATGTGTTCAGTGAGCACTCATCTGGGGAGAAGTTCACAACATACCATACATGTTTTCATTAGTTCATTAAATCACACAGCAGTAACTAGATTTCTCTGCGTAAAAATTATGTGACGACAGTGTGCGAGTTATGCGTAACCAATTTGACCAATTCAAAGAGCTCTCATTAATATATGTTGTCTCTTGATGAAGAGTATAATTTCCCAAAAATCTATCAAAGCTGAATGAGGAGAATTTTTCTAACCCCTGTTTCATGTAATTCATGATATTGTAGGGTACCTAATACAGTTATTTTCAATAAATTATATTTCATTCAGCAAGATGTCAAGCAGTGTTCTCATAAAGCGATACTGGTATACGCATTAGTTTTATTATAAAAACTTTAGTAACTAGGTCACAAGAGCCTGCTAACGTTGTAGGGCCCTGGTTAACAATGAGTTTGGGTTCTCTCACCACTAACCATAGCTTATCTCTTGATAGTAAAAGTCCTGTGACTCCTTGCACTCTTGCATATTCTTTTAAGGCTCCTGATCTCTCTACCCTCCTGCACCTTAACACTGAAGCCACCTGCCACCTGCTTCCCTTTCGCATGTACAAACTGCACAGTGGAGCACAGTGTAGGGGTGAAATCTACCCAACACTGGATATGGCACAATATACTGCACATTTCTTAATAGAAAGGTTTGTTTAAAAGCAACAAGCCAGTATAGTTGGTTCAAAATATGAACATAGCATTCATAGCTATGTAAAATTGAAAAAGGGAGAAAAAAGAGGGAATTGCTAACTTATATAACATACCTGTTAGATAACCCTGAGGAAAGGGCAACACTTACAATACAGAATACCTTCAAAATGACTAATTCTATGAGAAAGTTTGACACAAGTATTTCAATGATCTCTTAAGCAATTTCTGAAGTAAGAGTTTGTGTATTTCTTATGGTTTATTGGTTATGCAAAACTTATTGAGAATGAACAGGAGTTAGGGGCTACTCCTTCAAAATTCAAGATGTATAGCTTATTTCTCACGGAAATATGTTTGATGTATGCTATTTTAATCAAAATCGTTTGAACCATTTTCGAAAAAAATAAGATTTTCGAAAAATGTTCCACATAAAGAATAGTTTGGGGTTGGGAAATTTTCTTGATAATTTTCATGTCACACTCTTGGAAGATGCTGAACTGAACATCAAGTTCGGTATATAAACTACTTCTTATTTAAGAGTTAAGATATTTAAAGACACACACACAGACAGGCCTTTTTCTAAAAATGCATTCATTGGATTCAGGGGACCCAAAAAACAAACACTGTCAGTGAAATCTTGACATCAAATTTTTTGATAGAATGAAATACCTTCTCTATAACTATGTTCATAGAGAAAGAGAAAGTAAAAACCTGATGTGTACCATTCACATTACTTTCTCTATATCCCTGCAACAAATTATTCTTAAAAAGCTTATACTTCTATTAACTTCATACTAATCAGTAAAACATTAGCAGAAATAGCCATATTACTTGCTTCCTTGTAAGTAGAGGTGAAATAAAGGAGTACCATAGGTTAAAGTGATAATCAAAAGCTGGTTGCTATGTCACTGAAGTTCCTTTGTTTGTATGGACAGCAGTTGACAAATTCCTGTATGAGAAATGTATAAGTTTCTCATAGCAGAAAAAAAAAATAAGGAATGTTACAAAAACGACGAACTCCACAAAAAAATGTATATAACATAAATTGTGTGTTTTAACATGCTCTACATTTTTTTGTGTAGTAAGTTTTTGTCCATCTCTTACGGCTTAGCAGTTATTCAAAATTTAGTAAAATTCATCCCGAATAAACTACTCTTCAGAGGCTATTCCCAGAAAATTCAAGATATACATTTTATTTGTCAGGTAAATATCTTTAATATACGAACTTTTAATCAAAATCGTTAGAGCCATTTTTGAGAAAATCAAAATTTTTGAAAAAAGTTCCATGTAAAGGGTAGTTGCAGGTGGGGGGATTTTTCTCAAAATCTTCGTGTTGCATCCCTGGAAGATACTAAACTTAAATACCAAGTTTGGTATTTTACCTACTTTTCGTTTTTGAGTTATTGTGTTTACAGACACACGGACACACACACACACACACACACAGACCTTTTTCCGAAAAAGCTTTTTTAGATAAAGGGGACCCTAAAACATATATTTCCGGTGAAACCTCGGTATCGAATTTTTTGTGGAGTGCAATACATTCTCTATACACTATGTACATAGTACCTATAGAGAAAGCAAAAATAGTTTCCAGCATAGGTTTGCTGACTGACAGAAATTCTGTGGCAGGTGCTTAACATCCAAAGCAGATCATTTGGATCGGACCATTATCAAAATTACGAACATGAGTAAAAGTATGTCAATAAAAAAATAATTCCATTCTTTAATGAACATCCCTCTTGCATACCTTTTTGAAAAAATTCTGAAGTAATGGTCTATCTAACTAAATGTTTTAAACCTAAAATTGTGCAACAAAAGAGACAAAGTACATACACAGATTGTACATACAGATTGATTGTAAAAGGCCTACTTGTACCAGCAAAGAATCATTTACTAAATACTTTTAATATAGTGATGACACATAATTTCAATTAAAAAAGAAAAAGGCAACTTTGAAATGGACATTTTTTATGAGAAAGGACATCACCCGCTTGGACCATCTTATTTGTAACAAGGTTCAGGTTGAGAAAGGACATCACTGGCCTGGATCATCTCATTTATAACAAGATTTGGGCTGAGAAAGGACATCACTGGCCTGGATCAACTTATTTATAACCAGATTTAGGTTCAGAAAGGACATCACTGGCCTGGATCATCTCATTTATAACAAGATTCAGGTTGAGAAAGGACATCACTGGCCTGGATCAACTTATTTATAACCAGATTTAGGTTCAGAAAGGACATCACTGGCCTGGATCATCTTACTTATAACCAGATTCAGGTTGAGAAAGGACATCACTGGCCTGGATCATCTTATTTATAACCAGATTCAGGTTCAGAAAGGACATCACTGGCCTGGATCAACTTATTTATAACAAGATTCAGGTTGAGAAAGGACAGCACTGACCTGGATCATCTTATTTATAACATGATTCAGGTTCAGAAAGGACATCACTGGCCTGGATCATCTTATTTATAACCAGATTCAGGTTGAGAAAGGACATCACTGGCCTGGATCATCTTATTTATAACCAGATTCAGGTTCAGAAAGGACATCACTGGCCTGGATCAAATTATTTATAACAAGATCCAGGTTGAGAAAGGACATCACTGGCCTGGATCATCTTATTTATAACAAGATTCAGGTTCAGAAAGGACAGCACTGGCCTGGATCATCTTATTTATAACCAGATTCAGGTTGAGAAAGGACATCACTGGCCTGGATCATCTTATTTATAACAAGGTTCAGGTTAGAAAGGACATCACTGGCCTGGTCATCTTATTTATAACAAGATTCAGGTTGAGAAAGGACAGCACTGACCTGGATCATCTTATTTATTACAAGATTCAGGTTGAGAAAGGGCAGCACTGGCCTCTTTCATCTTATTTATAACCAGATTCAGGTTGAGAAAGGGCAGCACTGGTGTGGATCATCTTATTTATAACCAGATTCAGGTTGAGAAACAGCACTGACCTGGATCATATTATTTATAACAAGATTCAGGTTGAGAAAGGAGAGCACTGTCCTGGATCATCTTATTTAGAACAAGATTCAGGTTGAGAAAGGGCAGCACTGGTGTGGATCATCTTATTTATAACATGATTCAGGTTGAGAAAGGACAGCACAAGACTGGATCATCTTATTTATAACAAGAATCAGGCTGAGAAAGGAGAGCACTGGCCTGGATCATCTTATTTATAACCAGATTCAGTTCAGAAAGGACAGAAAAAGACTGGATCATCTTATTTATAACCAGATTCAGGTTGAGAAAAGACAGCACTGGCCTGGATCATCTTATTTATAACAAGATTCAGGTTGAGAAAGGACAGCACTGGCCTGGATCATCTTATTTATAACAAGATTCAGGTTGAGAAAGGACAGCACTGGCCTGGATCATCTTATTTATAACCAGATTCAGGTTCAGAAAGGACAGCACTGGCCTGGATCATCTTATTTATAACCAGATTCAGGTTGAGAAAGGACATCACTGGCCTGGATCATCTTATTTATAACAAGGTTCAGGTTAGAAAGGACATCACTGGCCTGGTCATCTTATTTATAACAAGATTCAGGTTGAGAAAGGACAGCACTGACCTGGATCATCTTATTTATTACAAGATTCAGGTTGAGAAAGGGCAGCACTGGCCTCTTTCATCTTATTTATAACCAGATTCAGGTTGAGAAAGGGCAGCACTGGTGTGGATCATCTTATTTATAACCAGATTCAGGTTGAGAAACAGCACTGACCTGGATCATATTATTTATAACAAGATTCAGGTTGAGAAAGGAGAGCACTGTCCTGGATCATCTTATTTAGAACAAGATTCAGGTTGAGAAAGGGCAGCACTGGTGTGGATCATCTTATTTATAACATGATTCAGGTTGAGAAAGGACAGCACAAGACTGGATCATCTTATTTATAACAAGAATCAGGCTGAGAAAGGAGAGCACTGGCCTGGATCATCTTATTTATAACAAGATTCAGGTTGAGAAAGGACAGCACTGGCCTGGATCATTTTATTTATAACAAGATTCAGGTTGAGAAAGGACAGCACTGGCCTGGATCATCTTATTTATAACCAGATTCAGGTTGAGAAAGGACAGCACTGGCCTGGATCATTTTATTTATAACAAGATTCAGGTTGAGAAAGGAGAGGACTCGCCTGGATCATTTTATTTATAACCAGATTCAGGTTCAGAAAGGACAGCACTGGCCTGGATCATCTTATTTATAACCAGATTCAGGTTGAGAAAGGACAGCACTGGCCTGGATCATTTTATTTATAACAAGATTCAGGTTGAGAAAGGACAGCACTGGCCTGGATCATTTTATTTATAACAAGATTCAGGTTGAGAAAGGACAGCATTGGCCTGGATCATCTTGTTTTATAACAAGATTTAGGTTGAGAAAGGACAGCACAAGACTGGATCATCTTATTTATAACAAGATTCAGGTTGAGAAAGGAGAGCACTGTTGTGGATGATCTTATTTATAATAGGATTAAAAAATGATCAGTTTTAAGGAAGAGGTTAGTGAATGGAATTTACAAAGCATAGCAATGTAAAGTTTTGGGTTGATACTGCAAAAACACACCACATAGAGGAGATTATATCAGTTTGTTGTTTGTCATCTGCACATTGAGAAAATATACATCAGTTCCTTGCATTTTTCGTTTTTCTACGAATGAAATTGAAATTGTAATTTTGCATGTGAACATTTTAAACACAAAGTTAAAATAAGAAATACTACACAAATGGCTTAGCATTGCATCAACTTGCTGGTTCATACAACCAGCCCTAGATGTGCACTTCTTAGGTCTGAATTAAGTACATATATGACATTTTAAAGCAATGATCTAAATTCTGATTAGACTAAAATTGCAACGAGCACTATCCAATCTACTGAATAGATATTTATTTGAAATTCAAAAAGAACATAGTCAACATTCATATTGTGGCTCTTCTTTATATCAAATAGAAAAAAATACACACTTATGATCTAATCTGCCAATGTATGCATTTAGTATCAAATCTAATTTATTGATTTTATATATGAATAAACAGACACATTTATACTTTCATTAAATCAATGAATTTTTAGTCAGGTCATTCAACAACACATCACTAGGCTGTGTCTATAAGGTGCAATTTAAATATCTGAGAGTGTATGGTGTGAGATTGCATTCCCCCATTTTCTCACTTCAGCCATAAAATATGATGTTCATTTTGAGTTTCTTCTTTGGTTCTTTTATGCATTTACAAGTACATTGTTACTGTAAAATTAATTACATTATAATGAAATCTTGGTTAAATTTGAAATACTGTTATTATGTATGTCATTTTTAAGATGGATGGAATATCTCTAATTTTGAAATGTTTAATCTGTAATTTTATGCATGTTTATATCTGTTAGTTAAGTCATGCTGGAAAATATGTAGAACATGATACTAGCAGTGGCTCATGAAAGTTTCAAATTTGCTAGGGAGGAAAGGATGAAAGCCAGCAAGCATGTTCTAGGGCAAGTAAAACCAACATAACTGGGTTAATAAAAAATCAAAATAAAAGATTACTAATGGAGCCTAAGCCATCACAAAATGAGTCATTAACACAGTATTCAGAAACCTTTACCTTGTTTGTGATGCCATCTAAGAGTCAGATGTTGTATAAACTGCACCAAACATTGATCTGAACTTTCTCTATTAATATTGTTTATTTTCTCTCTTTTCCATTCTGATCGATCTTTCCAGAAATAGTTGGACTATTCACTTTGTTGAAGGTAATACAAGGGGAATATAATAGTCTAAATCTTTAAAAGTTGAGTTGCTAAATGTTACCGTTGAAACCTTTTTGACATCTTCAAAGTATTGGCAAATTTAAACCAATATCTTAGACATGACTAGTACCACTAAAATGTTTTATGTAAATTCTGTGTTTTAATTGTTTCATTTCTATAGCCCCCTTTAATGTTGGTGTCATATGCTGAACAGCATTTAATAAAAGAACTGTTGTTCAAAACATACATGCTGCTCAATAAGATTAATAGAGTAGAAAGATATAGGGATGTGTAGTACATCACCCAAATCCATTGTCGCTATGTCCTGGTATACACTGATATTCTGAGTACCTATTCAATGGATTATTTCAAGTAATTTCAACTAACATTTATTTCTGACATCATATTGAAAGTTTTATGGATTAATTACACCAGAGCCATTTTGTTAACATTGCTATAGTCTACAAATAAATGTATTATCAGAATTATCGATTATCAAGTTGTATGTGCATTCCCAAATACAGTTTGAATGATGTCACATGTTTACCAGAGTTTTCAGTCTCAATTCAGAGACCAAAGACCTGTAAACTATTTCCACTAGCTGCAACAACCTGATATCTGCTTTAGTCTAGATTATCAATTCCCTCCATTGTTCTACTCTTCCACTTCCTAGTACCTGTCACTTTCCTTCCTTTATCAATTCCCTCCATTGTCCTGTTCTTCCACTTCCCTTTACCTGACGGACATCCAGTGGAAGTGACTTCCTCCAAAATTATTGACAAAATCCAGGATATGGTTTTGAGTGATCGACGAATCAAAGTTCGTGAAATAATAGAGGCCACAGGCATATCATATTGTACAGTGTTCTCATTTTTAAACCAAATATTAGGTCTGACATGGTCTCCGCAAGATGGGCACATTGCTCTCAATGGAGAATATATGCAATGGTGTGATGGATTAGGAAGCTGGTTTGGCACTTTTCCATTGTAATTCTGTATCACTACATAGCCTATGGATAAAATATAGATACACTACACTCCAGAGAAAATATTAAAGTCGAAACAGCAGGTTTTTAAGCACGAACCAGCTACGAAAAAGGCAAAGATGGTGAAATCTGCAGACACAGTGATGCACGTTAATTACTGGTAGAAAAGAAGAATGATAAATGGAGAGTATTATGCATCGTTATTGCACCGGTTGAACGGAGAAATCCAGAAGAAATAACCCCCTCATCTGGCAAAGTATAAAATTGACTTCCATCAAGATAATGTAAGGGTGATTACCTACACAGTTTCAATGGTGAAGATTGTAGAATTAAGGTTCAAATTACTACAACATCCACCATATTCACCAGATTTGGCCCCCAGTGAGTGGTTGTCAGTCAGGTTTATCTTCATCACCAAGGTTTGATATTTGGTTTTGAGACAAAGTGAGAGGTTATCAGTCAGGTTTATCTTCACTATTATCTGGTTTTGAGACAAAGTTAGTGGTTGTCAGTCAGGTTTATCTTCACTATTATCTGGTTTTGAGATAAAGTGAGTGGTTGTCAGTCAGGTTTATCTTCACTATTATCTGGTTTTGAGACAAAGTGAGTGGTTATCAGTCAGGTTTATCTTCACTATTATCTGGTTTTGAGACAAAGTTAGTGGTTGTCAGTCAGGTTTATCTTCACTATTATCTGGTTTTGAGACAAAGTTAGTGGTTGTCAGTCAGGTTTATCTTCACTATTATCTGGTTTTGAGACAAAGTGAGAGGTTATCAGTCAGGTTTATCTTCACTATTATCTGGTTTTGAGACAAAGTGAGTGGTTGTCAGTCAGGTTTATCTTCACTATTATCTGGTTTTGAGACAAAGTGAGAGGTTGTCAGTCAGGTTTATCTTCATCATTTTGAGACAAAGTGAGTGTTTTTATTTATAATTCTAAAGCTGGTTATGAAGTTTGCTTTTTTGGAATTGGGTGTATAATAATCAATTTTGATGAGTTGTCCATCATGGTCTGAAAGTCCATTAACATAGGATTGTATTTCATAGTACTCCTTTTTAGACATATCTATAAAAATATTGTCGATAGCCATTTTGGAATTATTATTTTGAATTCTAGTTGCAAAATTGACTGTATGCATAAGATTGTATGATCTTAATAGTGAACACATTTGCATCTTTTGATTGCTGTCTATCAAGAAATCTATGTTCAAGTCACCACACAAAATAAATTGAATCTTTGGCTTGAAGAGTATTTTTAGAATAATGTCTAAGTTATGTGGAAAGTTGTCAAGATTGCCTGTGGGTGCTCTATATGCCACTAATATAATTAGTTGGTTTACTGTGTTAATATGAACAGCGCAACATTCAAAGGTTTGTTCCATACAGTATTTATCAATATCAATTACATTGAAGCTTATATTATTCTTAACAAAGATACTCACACCTCCTTTAGAGAGTTTTTGTCTACAGTGCCAAGCAGCTATTTTATAACCATCCATTGAAAAATGTAATATACACTGTTTTTCTAAATGATGTTCTGTAATACATAAAATATCTGGACTTAACTTTTCAGATTTGAAATTAATTAACAATTCATTTACTTTATATCTTAAACTTTGAATGTTTTGATGAAACACTGTGAATAAGTTATGTCTTCTCCCCCTATTTTAAAAAATGTCCATAGGTATGTTATCCAGTCCTCTCGATTTTTCATTCCGTAGCATCTTGATCCTTTTGCGTAATTTGGATGCCATTATTTGAAAAAGTGATTCTCCACCATCCCTAATTTCCTGTTCAGAACTATCATCCAATTTATGAAAAATTATATAAAATATTCATTTAATATGTTGGCTTTGACCTTATCATTTACTACAGCAATTCCATTATCTTTAAAGTCTGGTATGCCCTCTTTATTACCCTTGCATCTTCTCACGTAATTGTAAAAAGCTTGCCAACCATTATTTTCCCTGTTAAGGATTTGTTCTAAGAACTATTCCTGTGCTTGCAATACTTTGTCTTGTAATTGCTTAGTTAATTCTTTAAGTTTATTAAAATGCCATTCTGTTTTTCCTCTGTTATGATATACATGCCTAGACCCTTTTGAGTGACCTAATACATTTTGTATAAAGTTCTCGGTCCGTGTTATTTTTCAAAACTTTAAAGGGTGCATGTTTAATAATTGCTTCCAAGGCAAGTGTTTTGAAATTAACCCAGGCTTCATTTACACTAGAGGCAGATTGCACAAATGCTCCATAAAAAATCTGATGTGTTCCATTCACATGACTTTCTCTATATCTCTGCAACAAATTATTGTTAAAAAGCCTATGCTACTTACTTCATGCTAATCGAGAAACAATTAGTAGAAATAGTCTTATTACTTGCTTCCTTGTAAATAGAAGCAAAATAAGGGAGTACCATAGGTTAAAGTGATAGTCAAAAGCTGGTTGCTATGTGACTGAAGTTCCTTTGTTTGTATGGACAGGGATTGTTAAATTCCAGTATGTGAAAAGTATGTTTTTGAAAACTGAAACCAAAAACAAGGTATATCTCAAAAACAATCAACTCCATGAAAAAAATGTATATAACATAAATTGTGTGTTTTAAAGTGCTTTGCATTTGTTGTGTGGTAAGTTTTTGTCTGTCTCTTACAGTTTAGCAATTATGCAAAATGCCGTAAAATTTACCCAGAATAAAGTAGTCTTCAGAGGCTATTTCCAGAAAATTCAAAATATACATTTTATTTGTCAGGTAAATATCTTTAATATATGAAATTTTAGTCAAAATCGTTAGAGCCATTTTTGAGAAAATCAAAATTTTCAAAAAAAGTTCCATGTAAAGGGTAGATTGGTATGGGGGGATTTTTCTCAAAATCTTTGTGTCGCATCCCTGGAGAATACTAAACTTAAATACCAAGTTTGGTATTTTACCAACTTTTCGTTTTTGAGTTATCGTGTTCACAGACACATGGACACACACACGAACCTTTTTCTGAAAATACTTTTTTTTTTGGATACAGGGGACCTTAATACATATATTTACAGTGAAATCGCGGTATCAAATTTTTTGGTGGAGTGCAATATCTTCTCTATACACAATGTACATAATATGTATAGAGAAAGTAAAAAGACTATTTGTAATCAGTTTTCAAGCCTTTTGCTTTTGTTATTTTATGCTTGAATTAGAATTTATTTTCCCTTTCTAACCCATGTAAACCACCATATTCTTGTTAACTAGTTTCCACATACAACATTACATTTATAAGTCGCCCTCCATGGTGTAATGGTTACCATGCTAACTTCATATACCCAAGGTCGGGGGTTCAAACCCGGCGGAGGACGATGGATTTTTTTGGGTGTAAAAATCCTTAGCATGGCTTCCTTCAGAAGGGAAGTAAAGCAGTGGGTCCTGTGTCATAGATTTACGGCACGTAAAAGAACCTCAAGCCTGATAGAGAGGCCTCTGAGCAAAATTAAATGGTCTTTCACGCCCAGTATAGAATGGGACACTGAGGACCACAGCAGTTAAAGAGCGTCTATAAATAAAAAACACCATTACATTTATAAAGTTTAAGTTTTATTGATAATCAGTACCTATCTATATATATAAAAAATGAATCCCTGAAATTGAATGTATGCGCATCATTTTTGAATGATTGCATCAAATTCAACAATTCTTATTTTTGTTATGTTCGTTATTGCCATGACAAGGTTTGTGTAACAGAAAATGCTTAAAAATTATATGGGAAAGTTTTTAAAGTCTCATAATAGGAATCAGCATACAGGGCCAAGGGAACGCAATTGGTTAATAGCTGCCAGATGGCAGTGGTTCCACGGTTATTTGTTGCTAAATGGCAGTAGTACTCACTTATCCTCCCCATTCATTGTTTTAAGGTAAAGCACCAGTTTATTAAACAATGAGGCAATGCAGCAGTGCAATTCAAATACATTTTTATGTATTAACTGTCCTTTCCTTACTGCTAACGTTTAAAATAAAGAAGCTTTCCTGGCAACGAACACTTAGAGTATAGATTTATTTATTTGTCGCTAGATGGCCATAGTACTGTTCTATTTTTCATCCCACTGAATGCTAAGGGAATGGATGCAATATAACGGTGAAAATCAAATATATTTCTTATGTATTAACTATCGTTCCCTTGGTTACATTGTTTAAATAAAGAAATAAAAATAAACTTTTTTCATGTATAAAGTATATTTATTGTAATTCTTTAAACTGATCAGATTATAAACTATGCACATAACCAATAATCTTTCTTGGAATCTGAAAATGGCAGAGAAACGACGGGGCCCGGATAGTAAACCTATTGCAGATGGTTATTTGAGGTTATGTGGTATGTGAGCTAGCTAAAGAACATGAAGATACCCCTGTCACCATCACACTGCAATTGCAGGGCTTTTAATATGTTTGATCAAGTAATATTTTGGGTTAAATGGAGAACAAAGCTATCATCAAATCAAAACCTATCAATTGCCCAATCAGATCTACTTGCGCTTTAGTTACAACATTGTTAGCCTTAAAAATGGCTATTTTGACATAGAAGAAAATGGTGGAAAACAGGAGTAAAGGAAGAAAGGGATTTGGAAGAAGCATGAATGTTACTTTATGACTTTCTCCTTCATGTAATCCACTGCCTATTTCAGCGTTTACCTGCCCCACTAAGGAAGTGCTGCCTTTACTGTTATTATGCCAAAGGTACGCTTTTCACACTATCTTATGGGTGTGCTGATTTCCTCCTTTTTGCAATACCAACTAATATACTACATAACGCAGAATATAACACATCATTGTGCTTTTCAGATGCAAAGCTATTATTAGACATTGGCAATGGGAAAATTTCTTTTGACACTTCTACTGGTCTCATTTCATTTCCAACAAATTTTTGTCACTTCACAACGTCAAAGGAAGAATTACTATCAAAAGTGTTCCCAAATATTGATGCAAATTACAAAAATCATGCTTGGTTGAGTGAAAAAGCCAGTTTATCAGCAACTAATAAGAATGTAGATGATTTGAATGTAAAAGTTCAGAGTAAAACTGATGGAGAAATGTATTCATTTAAGTTGATTGATTCCATTACCAATCTAAATGAAGTCGTCAATTAACTAACTGAATTCCTAAATTCATTGGATTTGCCATGATTACCGCCACACAATTTGCAGCTCAAGGTTGACTCGATGATAATGTGCTACGCAATATGAATCAGCTGAAATTATGCAACAGAATAAGACCTGCTGTTAAAAAAAGTTATGAAAATTTTGATATAAGCTGCTATAACCATAGGAAAGGATATGCTTATTCAGAGAATACCGCTAATGCCAACCAACTTTCCTTTTAAAATTAAATGTGTTCAGTTTCTGATACACCTTGCATTCGTGATGACAATAAATCCCAAAGCCAATCATTAGAAGTGTGTGGAATAAACCGTGCTTTTTTGCATTGGCAGCTGTATGCTGCATGCTCAAGAGTTGGTAAACCATTGGCACTATTTGTTTTCTTTCCAGAAGGAGAAACGAAAACTATTGTATACTACAAAGCATTACAATAACGTACTGTCAAATTATTTCATAGTAATTGTATTTCATTGCATGGTCATATTGTAAACGGAAGATTTTGTCTCCATTTTTTCATTAGGTACACCACCTGTGTGAAGCCAGGGCAGGCAGCTAGTTTACATATAAAAAATCTGATATGTTCCATTCACATGAGTTTCTTTAGCTGTTACTCATACACACTGTTCTGACAAAAGGTTATTCTTTTATCTACATCATGCTAATCTATATAAACATTAATAGAATTGGTCTTATTTGCTTCCTTGTAATAAGTAGAAGGGAAATAAGGGAATATGCTAGACTAAAGTGATAGTCAAATCTTTTAAAAGCTGGTTTCCATGTGAAACAATTGAAGTTCTGTTTGTTTCGCATGGCAAACAGTAAAACAAGAGGTGAAACAATGGGTGACCTCCTATCTGAGAAAAGTATATGGTTGAAAACTGAAACCAATAACAAGGAATATCTCAGAAATGGTCAACACTACAAAAAAAAATGTATATGACAAATTATGTTTAATGAGATGTATATTTTTCATGCAGTTTGTTTTTGTCTATCCCTTATGGTTCACTGATTGTGCAAAATTCAGAAAAATTAATACAGGATAAAGAGGTCTTCAGAAGCTATTTCCAGAAAATTCAAAATACACATTTTATTTGTGATGTAAATGTCTTTGATGTACGATATTTAAATCAAAATCATTATAGCCACTTTTGAGAAAATCAACATTTTCAAAAAGTTTTCCATGATAAGCGTAGTTTGGGGTAAGGGGATTTTCTTGGAAATCTTGTGTCACATCCTTGGAAGATGATAAACATAAATACCAAATTTGGTATTTAACAGTCTTTTTTTTTTTTTGAGCTATGGTGTCCTCAGACACACACAAACATATACACCTTTATTAATGTTGTTTTTGACTTAGTGTCCTCAAAACTATATTTCTGATGAAATCTCGACATTAAATATTTGGGTGGAATACAATACCTTTTCTAGCTAATATGTACATTGTATATACATACATGCTAGGGAAAGGAATAAAGTTGATCTTCAATGAACTAAAAAAAAAAAAAAAACCAAGGCAGATTAATTATGAAAGTGCTACAAATATTAAGAGAAGATTTAAAACCTAAAAGAGATAATTGTCACATTGATCAAAAATCTGATGTGTTCCACTCACATGATTTTCTCTATATCTCTTCCACAAACTATTGTTAAAAAGCTAATGCTTCTATTTACTTCATACTAATTGAGAAAAAATTAGCAGAAATAGTCTTATTTCTTGCTTCCTTGTAAGCAGAAGCAAAATAAGGGAGTAGCATAGGTTAAAGTGGTAGTCAAAAGCTGGTTGCTATGTGACTGCAGTTTGTATGGACAGCAGTTGACAAATTCCAGTGTGAGAAAAGTATAAGTTTTTCAAGGATGAAACCAATAACACGGAATATCTCAAAAACGATCAACTCCACAAAAAGAAAATATATATAACATAAATTGTGTGTTTTAACATGCCCTACATTTTTTGTGTGGTAAGTTTTTGTCTATCTCTTACGGTTTAGCAGTTATGCAAAATGCCTTAAAATTCATCCAGAATAAAGTAGTCTTCAGAGCGTATTCCCAGAAAATTCAAGATATACATTTTATTTGTCAAGTAAACATCTTAAATATACAAGATTTTAATCAAAATCGTTAGAGCAATTTTTAAGAAAATCAAAATTTTCAAAATTTTTTCCATGTAAAGGGTATTTTGGGGTGGGGGGATTTTCTTGATAATCTTCGTGTCGCATCCTTGGAAGATACCAAACTTAAATCCCAAGTTTGGTTTTTAACGGTCTTTTCATTTTTGAGCTATGCTGCCCAAAGACAGACAGACACAGACACACACACACACACAGACACACACACACATACATACAGACCTTTATCTAAAAATGCTTTCTTTTGGATTCAGGGGTCTCAAAACATATATTTCCAGTGAAATCTCGGTATTGAATTTTTGGGTGCAATATAATACCTTCTCTATACATTATGTACAGTCTGTGCAGAGAAAAATATAAATACCCATGTCTCTTGCCTTTCTCTCCCATAGGTCTAAGTTCAGCAAGCAAAAAGCTATTTATAAATTAAAATGATTCACCAATATTTAATTTTTTGCACATGAGGATGATTAAAAAGTGTTAAAGGAGATTACTTCGAGGGTTTTTTTCTTGGAGGTGCCCATCATGGGAAAAAATGTTGTGTTTCATTCACATGACTTTCCCTAGTTATTCTGCATCATGCAGAATTGATGTTATTGCTTGCTTAAGTACAAGGGAAATATACTACGCTAAAGCAATAGTCAAATCTTTTAAAAGCTGGTTGCTATGTCAAACAATTGAAATTTAGTTTTCTTTGCTTACTAGGAGTAAAGAAGAAAGATGTCTTCCCGTTTGAGAAAAGTAGCTTAAAACTGAAACCAATAACATGGAATTACTCGGTAACAAAAGTGAATGTGACATAAATTGTGTGTTTTAACGAGATGTACAGTTTTTGTCTGCCTCTTACAGTTTATCAGTGATATAAAAGTTACACAAAAGTTATCCAGAATGAAGAGGTCCTCAAAGGCTATTCCCAGAAAATTCTAGAAGTACAGTTTGTTTGTCATAAAAAGATATTAAGCATATGACATTTTAACCAAAATCATTAGAGTCATTTTTGAAAAAAATAAAATTTTTTGAAAAATGGTCCATGCCAAGGGTAGTTGGGGGTAGGGGGATTTTCCTGAAAATCTTTGTATCGCATCCTTGAAAGATACTGAACTTTGAATTTAAACAATATTTTGCTTTTGAGTTATGTTGTCCACAGACACATGAACCTTTTTCTAAAAATTCTTTTGGATTCAGAAGACACTAAAACATGTTTTTCTGGTGAAATCTCGGTATCAAATGTTTGGTGTAATACAATATCTTCTCTATCCACTATGTACATTGCACAAACATGGTAGAGAAAGTAAAAAGTGGCCAAATGAGCTCTTGATTGTAATTGATTTTTGGTGGAGTCTTGTAGGTTCATTATAAGTGCCTGCCATAGTAGGAGACAGAAGACAGACTATGCAAGAGAAAGCCAGGATAGGTTTCTGATGTATTTTCACAGCAATTATCAGTCATTTGTCAGGATGACATTTCCTGCAAATGCAAGGACTTAAACTTTAGATGACAATGTCTTACATGGGAAAAGCAATATCTTTAATTTTTGTAGCAATTTGTCATTGTACTATTTTGTTACTCATTGCAATCATCCACATTATTTAATAAATACTACTCTTTGGCTACTGTGTGTTAAGAGCGTCAACTGAAATAATCCCAAATGAAGTGAGGATTAACAGCCTTAGGATTAAGACAGTAATATTAATATAATAATAATTGTAACAAATCTTCACTTATCCAAGGGCTAGTTTCACAATAAATTGGTCTATTGCATCACCAGCCCATTTTCTTTTTGACCTTGTTTACTTGCATTGTTACGTGGATTGTGTACTAAGGCATTGCTAGCTACTGGAATCAAAACAAATTTGGTGAGAGAATCAATTGGAGGTATATCAAAATTCATTGCATCATTTTTATACTTTAATATAAATATTTTCTCCCAAACCATTAAATCTATGGGTCCATTTAAGTGTTTTAAAAATTTAACATTTGGATTTATTTCATTATTAAATTTCCTATAAATCTTCTGCCACAGCTGATTTATCAATTTGTTTGTATTTAATATTCCTAAAGTGTTCTTTAACTCTGGTCTTGCTTTTAGTCTTACCAATAACGTCATTTAGAAACAGAGTAAAAGAACACTTTCGGAATATTAAATACAAACAAATTGATAAATCAGCTGTGGCAGAAGATTTTTGGAAATTTAATCATGAAATATATAAACCCAATGTTAAATTATTAAAATACTTAAATGGACCCATAGATTTAATGGTTTAGGAGAAAATATTTATATTAAAGAATAAAAATCATGCAATGAATTTTGATATACCACCAATTGACTCTCTCACCAAATTTGTTTTGATTCCAGTAGCTAGCAATGCCTTAGTACACAATCCACCAAGTAGCAGTAACCATAACAATGTAAATAAACAAGATCAAAAAGAAAGTGAGACCAAAAAGAAACTGAGCTGACAATGCAATAGACCGATTTATTGCAAAACTAGTCCTTGGATTCCAAAAGATAAGTGAAGATTTGTTACAATTAGTAATTATTATATTAATATTTGTGTTACCAGCTTCTTTTTACATTTAAGACAGTAAGTTTAAGCAATTTATGAAGCCTGGTTTCAGAGATCTCGTCATGTCTCAAACCAACATTAGATGTACACAATAACCATAACAATTGCAGGAACAATTGCAGACGCATATAAAGTCACTTTCCCAGTCTAAGTAACTATTCACTAAATTTGATTGAAACACCACTATGATGTCCACTTGGTTAACTGCATTTTGTGTTTCACCCTTGGCATCTCTCTCCCTCTTTCAATTTTCATATTACATCCCCATATTTTAATACTTATGAAGGAACACTTTTTGTTAGCATGTCTCATTTAGTCTTATATTGTTTTGGTAATCTGGAATTATTAGAATTTGGAAAAACATTGGTTTATTTTCTCAATTAATTGAATGTATTAAATTATGTGTTGTATGAGCAAGGTACAAGAAGAGAATACTGTGTGAATGACAGAGGGTAAACTAAAAGGATCACTGAACTTAATGAAAGTATAAATGAAGAGATGCAGGAAGGTTGGGACGAGGATATTTTGCCATTACCTTGTTCCTCGAAGCGTCTCTGGCAGAGAGAACACTTGCAGTCCTCTGAAGACTCGTCTTCTTGGTCAGCATCGTCATAGCTGACTGCAAGAGAACAGGGACGGCTCTCTCGTGTTTGTCAAACATCACTCACACACACAGGACATTCTTTTGTTAGAACCAGGATAAGGTCAACACTTTTGCAGCTGGTCCTCAGCATGCAAGCATTTTCTTCGGATCATCATTGACACGCCATTTTCACAATTATGTTTACTTTTTATTTGAATAAGAGATTTCATTGTCAAGAATTCCATACTGCTACTAAATTGGGTCCACCTACATCTGTATGAAATTATAACTTTCTCTGCAATGCTTCAATAAGTTTATGGAAAAATCAATTGAACCTTTCCCACGCAGCCCTCTACAGATATGAAATAATGTTAATATAATTTTTGTTTAGTGCTCCACAATAACTAATGGTATATTATATTCTAACTAAAAGCTGAGCAGAAGTACTTCATTAAGCTTGGAAATGTAGAGGTTCTTTGTCAAATTGTTTTAGAGCCATGGGAACTCAGATGAACAAACTTTTATTGCAAGTCCAAGCCATGGACCCCACCACAATGTTCCATCAACAATGAAGATTGTAGCAATTGCTTATCTGGTTTCAAGCAACATGTCCCAATCAGGGAATGAATCCAAGAGTTTCAACTGACAGGGATACGAGGGCACTTCAATAAGTATCCATGCTGCAATGACAAGTTGGTGTTACCATTGTGTATTGTGATTTACTACATGTTGTCAAAACAAATTTGGTACCAACTCATATGTTAGTTTAACATTTTACTAAAATGGAAAAAAGTGCAGTATCGTTCAATGAATTGCTTTTTACTTGTGAATGGGAAAACTTGTGAGGAGATAAAAGCAAAATTGGATGTTGTTTATGACAACAGTTAGATATTGGTTCCAAGACTTTAAACGTGGTTGAACATCTGTTTTTGATGAGCAAACAGATGTCTGGCAGATGTGGTTACCAAGAAAATCATTGAAAAAGTCCATGATAAGATTCTTGCTGATTGTCAAAAGAAAGTTCATGAAGTGGAAGAGGCCATAGGTGTGTCAACGAGAATAGTAATTTATATTTTGCATGACAAGTTGGAAATTAAAATGTTTTTGGCCTGATGGGTGCTGTGACAACAAGCAGGTGCAACTTTCAACTTTGAAGCAGTATTTGGAGCTATTTAATCTCAAGAACTTTTCATATAGAGTTGTCACCATGAATGAGACCTCCTGAAACCAAGCAGCAATCAGAATATGGGCTGCTTGCAGTAAATCTGCTCCAAAGAATGGTCATATTGGCCAGAAAAGGGTGACTATTTAGAAAAAGGAAAAACAATTTCTTGACAACATTGTGGTGAGCTGTTGGCTCGATTTGACAAGGAAGAAAGTGCTGTTGGTTGCCACACCCCTCCATATTCACCTGACTTGGCTCCCTTCGAGTTCTTGTTCTCAAACATGAGCAAATGTTTGAACATCAAATGGAGGCAGAGGCACATATTGCAGAACTTGACAATGTCTATTTTTGGAGGGATTTAAAAAAGAAGAAGAAGAAGAAGAAGAAGAAGAAGAAGAAGAAGAAGAAGAAGAAGAAGAAGAAGAAGGAAGTTTGGGAGAAGTATATCTCCCTAAAAGGGGACTATTGAGAAATGAATATGTGTTAAAAAAAAAGTGTTTTCATTCCTAACAGGAGTACTTATTGAGCCACCCTGGGTAATGGAGCAGGTAATGTTTAAATTAGGTTAAACTGTTAGTTAATGATAGCTTAATATTGGTACTGAAGAAATTAATGTTTTCAGTAAATTATTTATATTGGCTTATTAATATTTTAATTTAAAAGATAACAATGCTTAGAAAGAGAAATATGATCTGCCCTAAACAGTAAATAGAGAATAATGTGGAAAAAATGCTTCCTTGTATATCACACAAAATTGATAGTGTTGAAAAATAGAGAAGAAGTTGCGCCTCAAGTTTTCCAAACTTAATGACAAGGAAGGAAGGCCAATTGCTAGCAATGTACATTAGTGACCCAAACTTGAAATACACCTCTGAGCAATCATTTTCAAAATGTTTTATAGTGACGATGCATGTTGTCCAGACTGAAACCTTGTGTCACTAGCATACATTGCTTAATCATTAGTCAAATTTACAAGTTACATACCTGCACATGTGGGGAGCAAGACCAAGCATGCATCTGTGTGGCTTCTAACGCAAACTCAAGCAATTGTCAACCTACCAGTGTTTTCAGTTTGTTTACAAATGAGAGAGCTTTGGTTCCTTCATTAAACTGAATCAAGCTCATGCAGTGTATATGCTTTGTTTTGGCCACAGGAAAACACACACTCACATGCTATTATTGTCCTGGCATTTGAGAAGAATATAGTGAATTTATCTGCTTGTAACTTTACTTAATGCTAATAATTAAAAGTGTCACATGCTTTGTTTTGGCCACAGGAAAACACACACTCACATGCTGTTATTGTCTTGGCATTTGAGAAGAATACAGTGAGTTTTTCTGCCTGTTACCTTACTTAATGCTAATAATTAAAAGTGTCACAGAGAGACTTTTGCTGTTGGAACTGAATAGTGCACTTTTAGGAAATGGAAAACAATGTGTCTTTTTGGTCGTTTAATGTCTTGTAACTAGATAATCAATTATCATTAATGTTAATCACAATAATTATTGGGGACCGTCAAATTTGAAATTGAAAGGCTTTTTTGAAGTAAAGTGTGAGCAAAAAGTTGCACTGTAAATAACAATCCGTGTATACTGGGGCTCAGGATTGAGATGTGTGGGAGTACACACAGAGTTCTCTTGATACAAATCACTCTTTATTCAAAACATTAACACTTTGGGTTACATTTTGAAAATCATGTAATAAAATCACTTCATAATAAATACGTGAATTAATGCAAACAGGGTTTATTTTGAAACTATTATAAAATTTAATGCTTCTCCTGCTGATATTAAATAAAAAATCTGATGTGTCTCATTCACATAACTTTCTCTACATCTCTGCAACAAATTATTGTTAAAAGACTTATGCTTCTATTTACTTCATTCTAAGTGAGAAAAAATTAGCACAAATAGTCTTATTACTTGCTTCCTTGTAAGTAGAAGCAAAATAAAGGAGTAGCATAGGTTAAAGTTCCTTTGTTTATATGGACATAAGTTGACAAAATCCTGTGTGAGAAAAGTATAAGTTTTTCATAGCTGAAACCAAAAAACAAGGAATATATCAAAATCGATCATCTCCATGAACAAAATGTATATACGAGGTACGTCCAGAAAGTAAGTTCCGTTTCAATTTATCTCCGCTGCAGCGCTGCGATCGCAGTTCTGCACATGTGCGGTAGACGCTCTGTATCAAGGAGAAGAAACGTGCGCCATTTTGAGATTGCTGTCAGCCACCTACGCTTTGTTGTGCTTGTTTACAATGTCGGTATTGATTGAAAATCCCGCCGCTTGTGGAATCAGATCTGTGATTCGTTTTCTGAATGCTAGGAAAGTGAAACTAATTGAAATTTGTCGGCAAATTTGCGAAGTTTACGGACAAAATGCGATGAGTGATTCAATGGCGAGAAGATGGGTCAGACAGTTCAATGAAGGGCGTAGTGAAGTGCACGATGAAGAACGAAGTGGGCGTCCATCTTTGGTTACAGAAGAACTAGTTCACACCATTGATGACAAGATCCATGAAAACCGCAATTAGAGCTCTTGCTATGGAATTTTCCCAAAGCTCACGATCACTAATTCATGAAATTGTTACCGAAAAACTGGAAATTTCATAAACTTTGCTCACGTTGGGTACCAAAGATTCTTACTGAGCAACACAAAACAAAACGGATGGGTAGTGCACTTCAGTTTTTAACCCGTTATGATGAAGATGGCAAAGAATTTCTGACACAGATAGTCACAAGAGATGAGACTTGGGTTTCTTACAACACCCCTGAAAGTAAGCGGCATCAATGGAATGGAGGCACACTTCATCCCCAGCAAAGGTTAAGCCGAAACAAATCTTTACACCTCAAAAAATGATGTGCACAGTGTATTGGGACTGGAAAGGCATCTTACTCATTGATTTCTTACCGCGTAGTCAAACAATCAAAGCAGATGTTTATTGCGAGACACTTAGGAAATTGCGCCGCACAATACAGAATAAGCGCCGTGGATTGCTGTCAAAAGGTGTTGTTTTTCTTCATGACAACACACGACCACGCACTGCAAATGTGACGAAAAACCTCCTACAGGGATTTGGCTGGGACGTGTTTGACCATCCTCTGTACAGCCCTGACCTCGCTCCTAGCGACTTTCATCTGTTCTTACTTCTCAAGTCTTTCCTTGGCGGGCAACGCTTCAACAATGACGAAGAGCTGAAAGAAAATGTTTGCAACTTTTTGAAGACACAGGCGGCAAACTTCTATGAAGAAGGTATACAAAAACTTGTGCCACACTATGAGGAATGCCTGCAACATTTCGGCAGTTATTTGGAAAAGTAGTTTAAGAGTTGTAGCATTTTGTGCAATAAATAATTATTCTGTATCTGTACACAATTTAATTTTATTACCAAATGGAACTTACTTTCTGGACGTACCTCGTATTTTAAAGTGCTCAACATTTTTTTTGTGGTAAGTTTTTCTCCGTCTCTTACGGTTTAGCACTTATGCAAAATTCTGTAAAATTCATCCTGAATAAAGTAATGTTCAGAAGCTATTCCCAGAAAATTCAGGATATATTTTCTTTGTCAGGTAATTAATATATGATATTTGAATCAAAAAAGTTACAGCTATTTTTGAGAAAATAAAAATTTAAAAAAAAAGTTCCATGTAAAAGGTAGTTTGGGGTGGGGGAACTTTTTACAAAATCTTTGTGTCGCATTCCTGGAAGATACTAAACTTAAATATCAAGTTTGGTATTTACTGACTTTTCATTTTTGAGTTACCATGTTCACACACACACACACATATGGACCTTTTTGTGAAAATGCTTTTTCTGGATACAGGGGACCCTAAAATATATATTTCCGGTGAAATCTCGGTATCAAATATTTGGGTGGAGCGAAATACCTTCTCTATACACTATATACATAATACACATAGAGAAAGTAAAAACTGATGACTATTTCAAACTATTAAAAAAATGATCTTCCTAATAGATTATTTTACTTTGTTGAATAATATTTAGAAACAGACAAAGTTTATAACAACCACATTTTATAGACTTGTCAGGGATCATTTCATTCCAATGAGTATTTAATTGCTGGCAAATTTTTGTATTGATTACGCTTTAAAGTTATTACATACAAGTACTACATAGGTATCCACGTACACTGCATATGATCCCTAGGTGCAATAGCTATTATTAACTGTTTTCAAGCAGGATTAAAAATAAAGTTAAAGTTTGATGAAGCAGAACACAATAGGTTCCAACAGCACAAGTACTTTCCTGGCTATTTATTTCTGAGATAAACGACTCAACACCTGTGTATTAAAACATGCACCACTTCAATACACAACTAACATTATATGAGCATTAAAACAAACTTTTGGGGCTCACTTTATTCTTTAATACATCCCCTTACATTTACTCTTATTCTTTATACTTCATTTTCAACCCCCATAATCCTCTGTAGATTATGACCGTAGCAGGAGAGATAAGTAACATTTTTGGTATAAGTTGCAGGGGTAAATAGATTTGTAACCCTAACTTAAAGACCATTTGAGCTATTGTAAGTATAATTTTGACAAGTTTTAATGATAAATTAAAAAAAAAAAAAAAAAAAAAAAAAAACTCTCCTAAAATTTATGAAAGAGACACCCAATACCAGAGACATTGCATTTGTAAAAAACTTAATCTGCTTGATGCCCTTCAAATTCATAAAACTATTTACGATTAATTATATCTTAATTTTGGTGCAGTAATATAATGCAGAAACTGAGTGAAGCTGGCCAATACGAGGATTCCCCTCTTACAGGTGTGTATTGGCACACATCCAGTAACATGTTCCTCTCTTACAAGTGTGTATTGTCACCCATCCAGTAACATATTCCTCTCTTACAAGTGTGTATTGTCACCCATCCAGTAACATGTTCCTCTCTTACAAGTGTGTATTGGCACACATCCAGTAACACATTCCTCTCTTAAGAGTGTGTATTGTCACACATCCAGTAACATATTCCTCTCTTACAAGTGTGTATTGTCACACATCCAGTAACATATTCCTCTCTTACAAGTGTGTATTGTCACACATCCAGTAACATATTCCTCTCTTAAGAGTGTGTATTGTCACACATCCAGTAACATGTTCCTCACTTACAAGTGTGTATTGTCACACATCCAGTAACATATTCCTCTCTTACAAGAGTGTATTGTCACACATCCAGTAACATATTCCTGTCTTACAAGTGTGTATTGTCACACATCCAGTAACATGTTCCTCTCTTACAAGTATGTATTGTCATACATCCAGTAACATATTCCTCTCTTAAGAGTGTGTATTGTCACACATCCAGTAACATATTCCTGTCTTAAGAGTGTGTATTGTCACACATCCAGTTACATGTTTCTGTCTTACAAGTGTGTATTGTGAGACTTCCAGTAACATGTTCCTGTCTTACAAGTATGTATTGTCACACATCCAGTAACATGTTCCTGTCTTACGTGTGTGTATTATAACATATACAGTAACATGTTCCTGTCTTACTAGTGTGAATTGTCACACATCCAAAACATGTCCCTCTCTTACAAGTGTGTATTGTCACATATCCAGTAACATGTTCCTCTCTTACAAGAGTGTATTGTCACACATCCAGTAACATGATCCCGTCTTAAAAGTGTGTATTTTCACACATCCAGTAACATGTTCCTCTCTTACAAGTGTGTATTGTCACACATCCAGTAACATGTTCCTCTCTTACAAGAGTGTATTGTCACACATCCAGTAACATGTTCCTCTCTTACAAGTGTGTATTGTCACACATCCAGTAACATGATCCTCTCTTACAAGTGTGTATTGTCACACATCCAGTAACATGTTCCTCTCTTACAAGAGTGTATTGTCACACATCCAGTAACATGTTCCTGTCTTAAAAGTGTGTATTTTCACACATCCAGTAACACGTTCCTCTCTTACAAGTGTGTATTGTCACACATCCAGTAACATGTTCCTCTCTTACAAGTGTGTATTGTCATACATCCAGTAACACGTTCCTCTCTTACAAGTATGTATTGTCATACATCCAGTAACACATTCCTCTCTTACGAGTGTGTATAGTCACATATCCAGTTACATGTTCCTCTCTTACAAGTGTGTATTGTCACACATCCAGTAACATCCTCCTGTCTTACAAGTGTGTATTGTCACACATCCAGTAACATGTTCCTGTCTTACAAGTGTGTATTGTCACACATCCAGTAACATGTTCCTGTCTTACTAGTGTGTATTGTCACACATCCAATAACATGTTCCTCTCTTACAAGTGTGTATTGTCACACATCCAGTATAACATGCTCCTGTCTTACAAGTGTGTATTGTCACACATCCAGTAACATGTTCCTGTCTTACTAGTGTGTACTGTCACACATCCAGTAACATGCTCCTGTCTTACAAGTGTGTATTGTCACACATCCAGTAACATGTTCCTGTCTTACTAGTGTGTACTGTCACACATCCAGTAACATGCTCCTGTCTTACAAGTGTGTATTGTCACACATCCAGTAACATGTTCCTGTCTTACAAGTGTGTATTGTCACACATCCAGTAACATGTTCCTGTCTTACAAGTGTGTATTGTCACACATCCAGTAACATATTCCTGTCTTACAAGTGTGTATTGTCACACATCCAGTAACATGTTCCTGTCTTACAAGAGTGTATTGTCACACATCCAGTAACATATTCCTGTCTTACAAGTGTGTATTGTCACACATCCAGTAACATGTTCCTCTCTTACAAGTATGTATTGTCATACATCCAGTAACATATTCCTCTCTTAAGAGTGTGTATTGTCACACATCCAGTAACATATTCCTGTCTTAAGAGTGTGTATTGTCACACATCCAGTTACATGTTTCTGTCTTACAAGTGTGTATTGTGAGACTTCCAGTAACATGTTCCTGTCTTACAAGTATGTATTGTCACACATCCAGTAACATGTTCCTGTCTTACGTGTGTGTATTATAACATATACAGTAACATGTTCCTGTCTTACTAGTGTGAATTGTCACACATCCAAAACATGTCCCTCTCTTACAAGTGTGTATTGTCACATATCCAGTAACATGTTCCTCTCTTACAAGAGTGTATTGTCACACATCCAGTAACATGATCCCGTCTTAAAAGTGTGTATTTTCACACATCCAGTAACATGTTCCTCTCTTACAAGTGTGTATTGTCACACATCCAGTAACATGTTCCTCTCTTACAAGAGTGTATTGTCACACATCCAGTAACATGTTCCTCTCTTACAAGTGTGTATTGTCACACATCCAGTAACATGTTCCTCTCTTACAAGTGTGTATTGTCACACATCCAGTAACATGTTCCTCTCTTACAAGTATGTATTGTCATACATCCAGTAACATATTCCTCTCTTAAGAGTGTGTATTGTCACACATCCAGTAACATATTCCTGTCTTAAGAGTGTGTATTGTCACACATCCAGTTACATGTTTCTGTCTTACAAGTGTGTATTGTGAGACTTCCAGTAACATGTTCCTGTCTTACAAGTATGTATTGTCACACATCCAGTAACATGTTCCTGTCTTACGTGTGTGTATTATAACATATACAGTAACATGTTCCTGTCTTACTAGTGTGAATTGTCACACATCCAAAACATGTCCCTCTCTTACAAGTGTGTATTGTCACATATCCAGTAACATGTTCCTCTCTTACAAGAGTGTATTGTCACACATCCAGTAACATGATCCCGTCTTAAAAGTGTGTATTTTCACACATCCAGTAACATGTTCCTCTCTTACAAGTGTGTATTGTCACACATCCAGTAACATGTTCCTCTCTTACAAGAGTGTATTGTCACACATCCAGTAACATGTTCCTCTCTTACAAGTGTGTATTGTCACACATCCAGTAACATGTTCCTCTCTTACAAGTGTGTATTGTCACACATCCAGTAACATGTTCCTCTCTTACAAGAGTGTATTGTCACACATCCAGTAACATGTTCCTGTCTTAAAAGTGTGTATTTTCACACATCCAGTAACACGTTCCTCTCTTACAAGTGTGTATTGTCACACATCCAGTAACATGTTCCTCTCTTACAAGTGTGTATTGTCATACATCCAGTAACACGTTCCTCTCTTACAAGTATGTATTGTCATACATCCAGTAACACATTCCTCTCTTACGAGTGTGTATAGTCACATATCCAGTTACATGTTCCTCTCTTACAAGTGTGTATTGTCACACATCCAGTAACATCCTCCTGTCTTACAAGTGTGTATTGTCACACATCCAGTAACATGTTCCTGTCTTACAAGTGTGTATTGTCACACATCCAGTAACATGTTCCTGTCTTACTAGTGTGTATTGTCACACATCCAATAACATGTTCCTCTCTTACAAGTGTGTATTGTCACACATCCAGTATAACATGCTCCTGTCTTACAAGTGTGTATTGTCACACATCCAGTAACATGTTCCTGTCTTACTAGTGTGTACTGTCACACATCCAGTAACATGCTCCTGTCTTACAAGTGTGTATTGTCACACATCCAGTAACATGTTCCTGTCTTACTAGTGTGTACTGTCACACATCCAGTAACATGCTCCTGTCTTACAAGTGTGTATTGTCACACATCCAGTAACATGTTCCTGTCTTACAAGTGTGTATTGTCACACATCCAGTAACATGTTCCTGTCTTACAAGTGTGTATTGTCACACATCCAGTAACATATTCCTGTCTTACAAGTGTGTATTGTCACACATCCAGTAACATGTTCCTGTCTTACAAGAGTGTATTGTCACACATCCAGTAACATATTCCTGTCTTACAAGTGTGTATTGTCACACATCCAGTAACATGTTCCTCTCTTACAAGTATGTATTGTCATACATCCAGTAACATATTCCTCTCTTAAGAGTGTGTATTGTCACACATCCAGTAACATATTCCTGTCTTAAGAGTGTGTATTGTCACACATCCAGTTACATGTTTCTGTCTTACAAGTGTGTATTGTGAGACTTCCAGTAACATGTTCCTGTCTTACAAGTATGTATTGTCACACATCCAGTAACATGTTCCTGTCTTACGTGTGTGTATTATAACATATACAGTAACATGTTCCTGTCTTACTAGTGTGAATTGTCACACATCCAAAACATGTCCCTCTCTTACAAGTGTGTATTGTCACATATCCAGTAACATGTTCCTCTCTTACAAGAGTGTATTGTCACACATCCAGTAACATGATCCCGTCTTAAAAGTGTGTATTTTCACACATCCAGTAACATGTTCCTCTCTTACAAGTGTGTATTGTCACACATCCAGTAACATGTTCCTCTCTTACAAGAGTGTATTGTCACACATCCAGTAACATGTTCCTCTCTTACAAGTGTGTATTGTCACACATCCAGTAACATGTTCCTCTCTTACAAGTGTGTATTGTCACACATCCAGTAACATGTTCCTCTCTTACAAGAGTGTATTGTCACACATCCAGTAACATGTTCCTGTCTTAAAAGTGTGTATTTTCACACATCCAGTAACACGTTCCTCTCTTACAAGTGTGTATTGTCACACATCCAGTAACATGTTCCTCTCTTACAAGTGTGTATTGTCATACATCCAGTAACACGTTCCTCTCTTACAAGTATGTATTGTCATACATCCAGTAACACATTCCTCTCTTACGAGTGTGTATAGTCACATATCCAGCTACATGTTCCTCTCTTACAAGTGTGTATTGTCACACATCCAGTAACATCCTCCTGTCTTACAAGTGTGTATTGTCACACATCCAGTAACATGTTCCTGTCTTACAAGTGTGTATTGTCACACATCCAGTAACATGTTCCTGTCTTACTAGTGTGTATTGTCACACATCCAATAACATGTTCCTCTCTTACAAGTGTGTATTGTCACACATCCAGTATAACATGCTCCTGTCTTACAAGTGTGTATTGTCACACATCCAGTAACATGTTCCTGTCTTACTAGTGTGTACTGTCACACATCCAGTAACATGCTCCTGTCTTACAAGTGTGTATTGTCACACATCCAGTAACATGTTCCTGTCTTACTAGTGTGTACTGTCACACATCCAGTAACATGCTCCTGTCTTACAAGTGTGTATTGTCACACATCCAGTAACATGCTCCTGTCTTACTAGTGTGTACTGTCCCACATCCAGTAACATGCTCCTGTCTTACTAGTGTGTATTGTCACTTATCCAGTAACATGTTCCTGTCTTACTAGTGTGTACTGTCACACATCCAGTAACATGTTACTGTCTTACAAGTGTGTATTGTCACACATCCAGTAACATGTTCCTGTCTTACTAGTGTGTATTGTCACACATCCAGTTACATGTTCCTGTCTTACAAGTGTGTATTGTCACACATCCAGTAACATGTTCCTGTCTTACAAGTGTGTACTGTCACACATCCAGTAACATGTTCCTCTCTTACAAGTGTGTATTGTCACACATCCAGTAACATATTCCTGTCTTACAAGTGTGTACTGTCACACATCCAGTAACATGAATCTCTCTTACAAGTGTGTATTGTCACATATCCATAACATGTTCCTCTCTTACAAGTGTGTATTGTCACATATCCAGTTACATGTTCCTGTCTTACAAGTGTGTATTGTCACACATCCAGTAACATCTTCCTCTCTTACGAGTGTGAATTGTCACACATTCAGTAACATGTTCCTGTTTTACTAGTGTGTATTGACACACATTCAGTAACATCTTCCTCTCTTACGAGTGTGAATTGTCACACATCCAGTAACATGCTCCTGTCTTACTAGTGTGTACTGTCGCACATCCAGTAACATGTTCCTGTCTTACAAGTGTGTATTGTCGCACATCCAGTAACATGTTCCTGTCTTACTAATGTGTACTGTCACACATCCAGTAACATGCTCCTGTCTTACTAGTGTGTACTGTCGCACATCCAGTAACATGTTCCTGTCTTACTAGTGTGTACTGTCACACATCCAGTAACATGTTCCTGTGTTACTAGTGTGTACTGTCACACATCCAGTAACATGCTCCTGTCTCTCGAGTATGTATTGTCACACATCCAGTAACATGTTCCTGTATTACGAGTGTGCATTGTCACACATCCAGTTACATGTTCCTCTGTTACAAGTGTGTATTGTCACTCATCCAGTAACATATTCCTCTCTTAGAAGGGTTTATTCTGACTTCAATGTCACTGATGTAGATTTAATCTTTTTAGTGAAAGTAGATCAAAACTAAAAATACGTGTCTTCTACAGGCACAAGTTTGACAAGAAATAGCATTCTTGTGTTGAGATACCTGTAACATCAGTGTGAGCATAGCTCATTATCAGCATCTGGTATAGTGCTGAAGACCAACCTAAAGTCACATATTACAACATAAAAATTTAATTTTTTTTTCAATCCAATATATGTAATGGGAGAGAAGGGTGTTTTTGTTTTCAAAGTTTTTTGCTGTAAAAAATTGCTGCTAAGTATGACAAAGGCCCCTTGTTAAACTTTTTGGAAATGGCAAACGATCTGTAATCATTGATAAAAATAGATTCAGTGAAGCAATTTTTGATGTTATATTGATGCAATTTTCTATCTTTATATAATCTTTTCACATACTTTACAGTTTTAAACAATTCATGTTTTGTTTTTGCAGCTGATAAATTGTGACCATCTATTGCACATCTTGCTTGGCTTCAAATGTCTGTCTGTGACTCTATCCATCTCTGTATCATTTTCAATAAAAGGTCAAAGCCTTGTTCACTGTTTTTACTTTGGTCTTGAATTTCTTTGTATTCTAATACCCAGGCAATGCAAATCCTATTTAATATTTCATTCAAATTCAAGTTAGATTTCTTATAGCACATGTCCATTGGGAAGAACAGTGCTTTTCAATGGTAACATGGTTATCAAAATTGGCTGCAGATACGCACAAACACAAACAAATGCACACATTATTTTCTGAGCTACACCAGCATAATGATATTGTACAATAGTTTTCTCATAATCAGCTATGATTCCATAAGCACTGTTCATTTGGTTGTCAAATCAAGAAGACCAATCATTGAATACAACAGGCAGTAAGTATTGAGTGTCCAAGTCATGAGCAGCATTCCTCTTATGCTGAACAGGTCCATATATGTTTCCAGTGAATGTTCAGTACACAATAAGAAGTCAGCATAACACAACGTATTTGCATGTGGTAAAGTTTGTTGCTTTGTTAAGTTTCAAGTGTTAGAAAACACATTTTCTTGTATGTGCATTAAATTAATTATTTAGATAGCTAAAATCCCGGCTGAAAAAGGAATATTTATGCACAATACCTACATGAAAACAGACCCATGCAGACAGCTCAAGGGCACTGATTTGAATAACTGTAATGACTATGTGAAACTTTAATATGTTACCTTACATCCTGCTCGAGGCATGATGTGTACTCTCTGTATATTGTTGTGATGCAAGGGATAATGCGCACCACCTGATGTGCAAATTCCATTAAAACGACATAAATAGTTTGCACCTAATGCTCAGTGTTAGAGTGTGTATTTTTTGTGCAAGGAAGAAAGCAATACATTCCAAAATGGCAGCAGTATATGTGGTTGGGAATTCATCTTGGAAGAAAAAAAAAGAGAAACAATTTAAGATAGATAAATGATAGATGGACCAAATTTAGTAACATCTTCAGCTCCAAAAGTAGAGCTTCATGCTTTTCCAGTAACAAACACTGCATGTGCCAGGAGATAACATCATTGAGAAAGGCAAAAATAAGTCAAAATAATGTATATACAAACTAAGTTTTCAGAAGAAAAGCTTTAAAAAGTGTAAAAATTATAAATATTTTTCAAATATTAAAGCAAATAAAATCTCTACATTCATCCACACTCTAATAATAATACTACTACAGTGTATCTAATAACTTAGTATGACCTTCTCTGCTCTAATAGGTTAACAAGTAAATACTGAATATATTCTTGTTGCTCTTGCCAGTCTGCAATTAATTTTTTAAACTTTTAGCTTTCACTTAGAACCAACACTTCTTCAAAATAAACATGATATTTACATTATCAATTATTTTTATCTCTGTATAAATGTTCTCCTAATGGCATTTCTTTATTAATTTTGGTTTGATTAAGTTCAACTCCATTGTTCTGTTGCAGACTTCTGCTTGGGATCATACTCATTGTTACAAATCTGATCATTGCTGAACCTCTTTCTTGTCTCTCACATTCTCATTTACAATCAACTTTAATGCTTACAAATTTATATAAAATAACATTCATCCCTCCCATGGTATTCTTTTATCAAGTAGTTATAATTTTCTCAAATGCAAAGTCACTATTTAGTTTATTTTCACTGTGCAAAGAGCAAGGAATTTCAAAAGCCATCACATAGTGAAATTCTCTTTAAAACTCAAACTGTTGCTTTATTTACTATATCAATGAAGTTTGTAAATGTGAATTGAAACTTTATCTGGATTAACAAGAAATACATAGAATAATGAGAAACAATTGAATGGTGACAGCTCTTCAAAAAGTGATAAAGTATTTATCTTTTGTATCTAAGTAAGCTTTTGTAATAATGACACAAAAGCCATTCAGAATAAAGAGGTCTTCAGAGGCCATTGCTAGAAAATTCAAGATATAGATTTAATTTGTGAGGTAAATACGAGAATCACTATTTATACTTTGAGCCTTGGCAACACTGATTGCTGTAAATGCCATTGGAAAGTTTCACATTGTTGATCTTAACCTGCTTCAGATATTTTGTAACACAGCATTATTTGTGTTGTTTACAGTGACTTTAAAATTGTGTCTCAGTGAAAAGATGGAATTAACTCATGAAAATGTCTGTGTAGTGATTTATTATGATTATCAAGACTTAGTACACCATTTGGCAATGAAGCTCCATGTTTTGCTACTGGTATCACGAGTTTAATTGTGGCACCAGTTGCTCACTGACAAAATCATTTGTTGTGCCAGAAAACATTAATGCTGTGCAAGATCGTCATGTCATATAGTGGCAACCCTAAGCATTAGTTCCACCAGCATATAGAAAATATTGCAGGATGAACCAAATCCAACAAAAGTTGTTTATACTTGAAACACTTCAGAAAAAGCTGGTCATGTGGCAACAGTGCCTTAGAGGAATGTAAAACAGTCAATTCTGATTGCTGGGAGTCTTCAGTGCAATAAATGTTGTCAGATCATTCTTCTTCAAGAGAATCTCATCTAACAACCAATTATTTGAACACTCAAAAAAGCAAATTGATGACTCATCTGCTTTACAGTCCTGATTTGGCACCCATTTGTGCCTGAGCATCAAGAATAAAATGTGTGGACAAGGATTTTCGTCGGCAGAAGAAGCTGTTGATGCATTCAAAAACTATATTTTGGATGTGTCTCAAGCATAATGGGAAAAATGCCAACAAATGGTTTGAATACATGCAAAAGTGTATTCACCATAAAGAAGAATATTTCGAGAAACCTAAAGCAATTATCAATGACACATTACTGTTTCTATTATATTATGCTCAAAATATAAATAGTGTCCCTCATATCTTTAATATATAGTATGTTAATCGAAATCATTAGAGTCATTAATGACAATTTTTCTATTTAAGAGTAGGGGATTGCACTCACACCCTTGGATTTGAATTGAAATACAGGTTTTTTATATACCTTCTTTTTCTTGACATGGATTAGGGCTTTAGATACTTTGAGGTTAATCAAACTGTTCTCTCTACTCATGGGAGGTTGAACCCCCATTCTCAGCTCAGAATTCTGCAACTCTATCGAAATGTGCGCTTTATGACCATTGTCACACTGAAGTAGCAGTTTTAGCTGCAAAATTATGCCGAAAACAAAAGCACCCATGTTTCAGCTTTCTCTCCCATAGCATCCCTAACCAGCAGAAAAAAATAATAAAGTGTTATTAAGATGTAATGTCTGTCTTCCACCCAATGATCAGCTGCCATGTAGTATGCAAGGTCTGATGATTGAAATGAATTATGTTTCCACCGAGGCTCTGCAAAGTACTTACAATCAGTGACTGGCACCTCTAAGAAAAACAAAATTGCACATTTACATAAACTATGCATTTAATAATTATTAAACAAGAAATTAGATGTTATTATTTATCTCACTCACATGTGGCAGTAAGTTCTGGTAATAATGATCCAAGTTTGTGATATAACATCAAATATCTTCACTGTCTAAATGTGACAATGGCCTCTTTTGGTGCTTCTTGCCTCACTCATTAAACCCAAACATTTGTTCATATTCATCCAAGAGCGTGTATGTAGCCTGTTATACTACCAACATTACTATTTAAATGGCTTTTTACTGACTTCAATTAAGAAAATATAAATACACATGCTTGTGATGCCCCATTTTGACTATTGTGACTCTCTTTTTACTAACTTAAGTGACAATTTGACTTTAAGACTTCAACGGGCTCAGAATACATGTGTATGCAATCTCTGTCATGTTATACCATCGCTCAAAACACTTAAACGACTCCAGCTTAGGGATAGAAGAAAATTGTATTCTTTATCATTTCTCTGTCAACTCCTTCATTCTTGCATTCCAAACTATCTAGATGTTTGCTTCAAATATCTTTCTGACTGTCATAATGGAGAAACTTGCTCACAACGCTCTTTCCTTCTTGCTGTACCTGCTCATTATCATTTAGCTTGTCTTTGGAACTTGCTGCCTGAAGAAGTAAGGAACTGCTGGAACACTATACTGTTCAAGCAGACAATTAGGGCATACATTTGTAAACAAACCTAATCTACTGCTGTATTAATACCCACTACTTTCATTTATGTTATTAACATTGTATGTAAGTAATATGCATTTCAATTGCAAATATCACTAATATGTGTTTTGACCTACATGAATATTTCACTTTAAATAATTTTGTTTACAGTTTTTCTTTTCTTTTCATTTCAGTATATTTGTTGCACCTTTTTATATATATTTTTATTAAGCTGTATAGAATTGAATTTTTGTTCTTTATTCTTTTATTCATTGTATCTTCGCTGTGTTGCATTTAATGTATTGCCTCGTAGAGTGGAAGAGAAGGCCTCAACTCCAACCAAGAGAAATAAATAAATATATACATAAATGTATATCATACCATAGCCTCACTTGTGAAGCCCTAACATTTCTTCATATTCATCCTGGAGCATCATCCTATTATACTACCAACATTACAAATTCATTAAAACAGATTAGTCATGATGTTTTAAATGCTTTGTTAGTTAGTGCACTACACTTTCTACCTTCATATCCAAAATAAGCCAGGAGGTTCCCAAACTTATCATTGAGAATTAATGTACAAACATTTCTACATTTTTTCCATTCCTCTTGCAGTTGAGAGGAACAACTTGCACTTTACACTCCAAATGTCAGCAATTTACTTTTCAAAACGAATGTTCTTTGTAACCATTTAAATAATTCACTTGACCCAGCAGTTTCATATAAAAGACAATGATTGGTCTGCCTAACCACTGTAAAAATGTAGTTAATACTTAATGTGATGTGTACATTCATGTGACTTTCTCTAACCATTCAAGAAACCATTCTTAAATAAGGATTTTCTAAGTATTTCACATTAATCCAGCTAAACATTTGCATAAATGCTTTTACACACATTTCCTTGTAAATGTAAAGGAATAAGGGAATAAATTAGGCTTAAGTGATAGTCAAATGTTTAAAGAGCTGATTGCTAAGTGATGGCTCTTAAATTCTCTCTCTTTGCTTGACCCGGAGAAGAAAACTGAATAACAAATTATGATTTGAGAAGCCCTAAGAAGGATATCTTGGGAACAGTTAAGTCCATAAAAGAATTGCATTTTACATAAATTTTAGGTAAGATGCACATTTTGTTTGTGTAACTCGTATGGTTTACAAGTTATACAAAAATCATTCAGAGTGGAGAGAACATCAGAGGCTATTCCCATAAAAATATCTTAAAACGCATACTTTAACCAAATCATTAGAGTCATTTTGGATTAATCAAAATGTTTACAAATTTTTACAAGTAAAAGGTTGTTTGGGGTGGAGGAAGTTTTTTAATTTTGCTTCCTTGGAGCATGCTAAATTTAAATATCAAGTTCAGTATTTAACCAACTTTTTTTTGTAAAAATTTGTTGGATTCAGGGGTGACAAAACACACATTTGTGGTGAAAGCTGCAGGTGTATATACAGCCTTAGCTTGCAAAGCACTGCTACGCTGCTCTTATAAAGAAATAATGCCAAAATATAGGGGAAAATAACAACTGCACCACATTCTCTTCATTTACCATTACAATGACCAAGTACTTCATCTTCTTTTTTTTCCCTTAAATTTTGACATTATTTAACCTTACCAGGACTTTCCATTTACCGTATTCTTAATGAAATGGAATTTACAATTAACAACACATACTTGATGGCTTCAGTCATTATAAATTACAGATACACTGTAGATAAATTAGAATCAAATACTTTTGGAACAACTTTAATCTAATCTTATCTGACATTATAATGCTTTCAGCACTCATATTTAACATTAAAACATTTAAATTTGTGTGAAATTTGAACATGACTCAAGTGTTTATTCGTGAAGGGATTGCCTTACCTCTCCAGCTGGACTTTGTTGGACAAGCAATGGTCCGATTTGAGATGAGATACGCATTCAGAGTGGTGAGACTCGGAGACTTGCGTAGCGTGTCCTCGTCATTCTTCCACACGTATGTGATAGCCGACTGCTCATAAGAAACTGCAACACACAACATGCTTAACTTGCACACTCTTCTCACCTACCATTTTGTTGCTTATTCGCTAATAATGTAAGCATCTTTGGTATTTTCACCAATGCATTTTTGTATTGGTTTTATATAACCTTTCCACTGGAAAAGAAATGCATTAAATCCCAAAGAAAGAAAGGGTGGATAACTAAGGGAATAATTATATTTAGCAATAGGCTATGGATTTTATCCAGGCTAGAAAAACAGGGACTTGTAAATAAAGACATAAAATGATATATCAATAGGTACAGAAAGATTTATAAAATAGTCATAACTGAAGCCAAAAGAAAGGAAAACAAACACTTTTTATTGAACTCTAGCAACAAAAGAAGATCCTTTGGTCACTAGTTAACCAAGAAACAGGAAAATCCTCTCTGAAAAGATGCATTAATGAATTAAACATCAATAAAAAAATTATAATCCCAGAGGAGGTTGCAGAGTATTTTAATTCTTTCTTTACAGATATTGCAGTAAGTTAGTAGCAGGGTGTAATGATAAAACGAATGGCAGTAAAACAATTTTATATCACCAGTTACAGAAATGGAATTAGAGATATGGTCTGGGGTATGAAGAGTAAATATTCATGTAGTATCAGATGTATATTCGTTAGAAAATTATACACTTCATTGTAAAGCCCCTTGTTAATATTTGTAACGCTTCCTTACGATAAGGTATATTTCCAGATAAATTAAAAGTTTATAAAATTATGCCACTTCATGAAAAAAAGGAAAAGAGTAAAAGAGAGAATTGTAGACTATTATCAATATTATCCGTATTTTCAAAAATATTTGAAAAATTATTCATAAAAGGGTGATATCCTTTATTTCAAAATACAATAACCATTCTAATGCCCAAAATGGGATTAAAGAAAACAGATTTATTACAACAGCCATGGGTAGTTTAATAAATAAAATTCAAGAAGCTATTGACAAGAAATTAACAGTTGTGGGTTTATTTTTAGATTTGACTAAAGCATAAAATATTTTAGATCATTAAATACTACTTACTAAATTAAATAAATATTGTTTTAGGGGTATTATAATAATTGGATTAGGTCCTACATAAGTGATAGAAAACAGTTTGTGGAACTTTAATTTGAAAACTCAATCCAAAAGAAGCGAAGTTAAATGAGGAGGTCCACAAGAATCAGCTTTGGGCCCCTTGTTTTTGTTGTATATGCAAACTTTAGGAGCTGATAGATAGCATTATTTTAAACACTTTTTATTTATTTATTGTAACTTAATGTCCTTTAACCTGGTTGGTCATGTTGGACGATGAGTGAAATTGGTGAAATGATGCTCAAATGATCTCAGGGTCCATGCAGCTTAAAGGTACTTGACATTCGTCTTCTCAGGATAAGGGAAAACCCCAGGAAAAAAAACCTTATCTCGGTAACTCACCCTAAGCGAGATTCAAACTCACGACCTGTTAAATGTGAGGCAGACATGCTACCACCACACTACCCAGGAGGGCATTAAACACTTTTTGTTAAGGAACGTTTTGCTCCGTTTAAGCACTAGATGAATTTATGTCAATACTGCCTCCCATCCTGTTTAAGTATTTACGGCAAAGTCAACAATGAAAATTAGTATTGCATTTATCTTAATAAGGCACATAATCTTAATCCAAGAAACAAAAACAGAACACATAAACAAAACACAAACACAGCGTGCCATATTCTGCCATACTCTCACAAAGGCACCAGCTGCGCAGGTTATTCATGCTAGAAAGTCCTCTTCAGATTCTACAGGTATTTCATACATTACAGTGTTCATGTGCCCGCAGGAGTAAGGTCAGGGGAGCGTGCTGGCCAGGCAATGCCTATCCAGCTGTAAGATGATCATGTGCCCCATCCTGTCTGACATGAAGGGGAACTGTTTCCATTAGATCAGGCAGAAATAATAAGTAATTGTAAGCATTGAATTGAGCCAACAAAATGTATGGTTATCCACAATACCGCCCCACACATTAACTCCAAATCTCAGTTCATGTGACCTCTGAAATGTAGCATGGGGATTCTTGAAGGCCCAAAATGTACAATTAATAATTGTAACAATTCTCTACTTATCTTTTTGAAATCCAAGGACTAGTTTTGCAATAAATTGGTCTATTGCATCGTCAGCTCATTTTCTTTTTGATCTTGTTTATTTACACTGTTTATGGTTACTGCTACTAGGTGGATTGTGTACTAAGGCATTGCTAACTACTGGAATCAAAACAAATTTGGTGAGAGAGTCAATTGGTGGTATATCAAAATTCATTGGATAATTTTTAATCTTTAATATAAATATCTTCTCCCAAACTATTGCATCTATGGATCCATTTAAGTGTTTTAATAATTTAACATCTAGATTTATTTCATGATTAAATTTCCAAAAATGTTCTGCCACAGCTGATTTATCAATTTAATTCATTGCATTTATAAGTTTAAGATGCAAATTATATAATTTCAATTCAATGTTATTTAAGTTTTAAGTTTTTAAAATGTAAACTTCTTTCAACTGCAATTACTTCTTTCTCTGCTGCATTTTGATGAACACTATTATTGTAAAATTTAACAGTTGTTCTAACAACAACAACAACAACAACAACAAAAGAAGTTACTTTACCTTTAAACAAAAAATTTAAGAAATGGATATCTTCAAGGATATGTCTTTTTTCTTGAACTTTTAAATATAGATTAATTTCATGTTTAGTGTTGCTAAAATTCAGATTAAACCAATAATTATTAATGTTTGTATTGTTATATTTATAAGTTAAATAACTGCTCACATGTGAACATGATATTTTGTCCAGATACCTCTTCAGGCCTCAGAGTGCAACACTTTCTTCCCACAGTGCTACAACGGGGCTGGATTGTTCTCAATGCACCACATTCTCCAGGAAACACACCAACGAGCTCAGGAACTATACATATGCTAAATGGATTGAAGCATCTTTGTTTTGTTTCTTTTGTGTGTTTCCTTTAAAAGAAACATTCACAAATGTAATTACATATCTAAACCAACTGGGTGGGAGGCAGTAATGACACTAACTCGCCTAGCGCTTAAACGAAGCACCGCAGCAAAAAACTTTCCTTCACAAAAAGTGTTTAAAACAATGTTATCTATCAGCTCCCACAGCTTGTTGGTCTAGTTTTGGCACACCTGTATATGACTTGCCAAGTGCCATTTAGTCCACAAATGTTGTTTTATCTGCAGATGATACTAATACTTTAGAAAAAGGAGATAATCAAAAGAGCATACAAACCAAGCTCAATGATATACACGTGCCTTCAGGCTAATGAACTAATATTCAATATGGATAAGGCTAATGCTATTTCATTCCATGTTTACCAAAAAAAAAAAAAAAGACATTGTTAAACCTCAAATTGTATATGAAAGAAGAGCTATAAACTACAATAACAACACAAAATTTCTAGGGCTGCATATAAATGAAAATATAAAATGCACCACTCATATTTAAGGATTAATAAATAGACTTAGTTCCATATGCTATTTGCTTGAAGATCTTAAGAAACTTACCTGCATTATGAACTGTATATTTTGGTATTTTCAGTCAGGTACAAAATGGGCAAAGGCAGACAGAGCCATAGGATATTAAGTGGGACAGATAAAAGCATATTCTGTATGCTTATAGCCAGAAATTATAACATATTACCTTTAGCTTGCATGTTTATTTTAGTAGCAGTTATTTATTTAAAACCAAATCCTTTCCAGATACAAAATGAGAACAACACAGATATTCAAAAATATAATACCCATCAAAGGATGATTTTCACATTCAAAATTGGAACCGAAATGTTTAAGTCTAGTGCACTCCATAAAAGTATACAATTCTATAACACACACACACAGGAAATATTAAACTAAAGAACCTAGTATACTTTAAAAAGCCAGTAAAAGTTCTTCTGCAAAATTAATTTTATACCGTAAATCAGTTTATTAGTTTGCATCCTATTGTAAAATACACTTTAAACTGATCATATACAATATATATATATATATATATATATATATATATATATATAAAAGTAATAATTTACACCTTGATGGGTCTGACATGAGGGTATAATATAAAGGATAAAATAAATTGAATTTAGCCACAGAGATTGTCGAGGATATATGAAGAGCAAACACCAATGTATTGTGATATAGCTGAGGATATATGAAGAGGAAACACCAAACTTCATGACATAGATCAAAATATGTGAGGAGCAAACAACAATGTATCACATAGCTTGGGATATGAGAAGAGCAAATATCAATGTATCATCACATAGCTGAGGATATGTGAAGAGCAAACACCAATGTATCAACACATAGCTGAGGATAAATGAAGAGCAAACACCAATGTATCAGCACATTGCTGTGGATACATGAACACCAATCACCAATGTATCATTACATAGCTGAGGATACATGAAGAGAAAACACCAAACTTCATGACAAAGATCAAAATATGTGAGGAGCAAACAACAATGTATCACATAGCTTGGGATATGAGAAGTGCAAATATCAATGTATCTACCCATAGCTGAGGATACATGAAGAACAAACAAAACAGTATCATAACATAGCTGAGGATACATGAAGAGCAAACACCAATGTATCAACACATAGCTGAGGATACATGAAGGGCAAACTGCTATGTATCAGCACATAGCTGAAGATACATGAAGACCAAACACCAATGTATCATCACATAGCTGAAAAGACATGAAGAACAAACACCAATGTATCACCCCACAACTGAAAATACCTGAAGAGAAAACACCAATCTATCATCACATAGCTGAGGTTATGTGAGGAGCAAACACCAATGTATCATGACATAGCTGATGATATGTGAAGAGCAAACACCAATGTATCATGACATAACTGAGGATACGTGAAGAACAAACACCAATGTATCATGACATAGCTGAGGATATGTGAGGAGCAAACACCAATGTATCATGACATAGCTGAGGATACGTGAAGAGTAAACACCAATGTATTATCCCATAGCTGAGGATATGTGAAGAGCAAACACCAATGTATCGTGACATAGCTGAGGATACGTGAAGAGCAAACACCAATGTATCGTGACATAGCTGAGGATATGTGAAGAGCAAACACCAATGTATCATGACATAGCTGAGTATACGTGAGGAGCAAACACCAATGTATCATGCCATAGCTGAGAATATGTGATGAACAAACACCAATACATCAAGACATAGCTGAGGATAAGTGAAGAGCAAACACCAATATATCATGACATAGCTGAGGATACGCGAAGAGCAAACACCAATGTATGATAACATAGCTGAGGATACGTGAAGAGCAAACACCAAAGTATGATGACATAGCTGAAGATACATGAAGAGCAAACACCAATGTATCATGACATAGCTGAGGCTATGTGAAGAGCAAACACCAATGTATCATGACATAGCTGAGGATAAGTGAAGAGCAAACAATAATATATCATGACATAGCTGAGGATACATGAATAACAAACACCAATGTATCATGACATAGCTGAGGATACGTGAGGAGCAAACACCAATGTATCATGACATAGCTGAGTATACGTGAGGAGCAAACACCAATGTATCATGACATAGCTAAGGATACGTGAAGACCAAACACCAATATATGATGACATAGCTGAGGATACGTGAAGAGCAAACTCCAATGTATCGTGACATAGCTGAGGATATGTGAAGAGCAAACACCAATGTATCATGAATTAGCTGAGGATATGTGAAGAGCAAACACCAATGTATCGAGACATAGCTGAAGATATGTGAAGAGCAAACACCAATGTATCATGACATAGCTGAAGATACGTGAGGAGCAAACACCAATGTATCATGACATAGCTAAGGATACGTGAAGACCAAACACCAATGTATGATGACATAGCTGAGGATATGTGAGGAGCAAACACCAATGTATCATGACATAGCTGAGGATACGTGAAGAGTAAACACCAATGTATTATCCCATAGCTGAGGATATGTGAAGACCAAACACCAATGTATCGTGACATAGCTGAGGATATGTGAAGAGCAAACACCAATGTATCGTGACATAGCTGAGGATATGTGAAGAGCAAAAACCAATGTATCGTGACATAGCTGAGGATATGTGAAGAGCAAAAACCAATGTATCAGGAATTAGCTGAGGATATATGAACAACAAACACCAAAGTATCATGACATAGCTGAGGATACGTGAAGAGTAAACATCAATGTATCATGACATAGCTGAGAATTTGTGAAGAGCCAACACCAATGTATCATGACATAGCTGAGGATACGTGAAGAACCAGCACCAATGTATCATGACATAGCTGAGAATTTGTGAAGAGCAAACACCAGTGTATCATCACATAGCTGAGGATACGTAAACAACAAACACCAATGTATCATAACATAGCTGTGAATAGGAGAATAGCAAACACCAATGTATCATGACATAGCTGAGGTTACGTGAAGAGCAAATACCACAGTATCATAACATAACAGAGGATATGTGAAGATCAAACACCAATGTATCATGACATAGCTGAGGATACGTGAAGAGCAAACACCAATGTATCATGACAGCTGAGGATACGTGAGGAGCAAAGACCAATGTATGATGCCATAGCTGAGGATACGTGAAGAACAAACACCAATGTATCATGACATATCTGAAGATACGTGAAGAGCAAACACCAATGTATCATGATATAGCTGAGGATATGTGAAGAGCAAACACCAATGTATCAAGACATAGCTGAGAATATGTGAAGATCAAACACCAATGTATCATGACATAGCTGAGAATATGTGAAGAGCTAACACCAATGTATCATGACATAGCTGAGGATATGTACAGATCAAACACCAATATATCATCACATAGCTGAGGATATGTGAAGAGCAAACACCAATGTATCATGAAATAGCTAAGAATGCGTGCAGAGCAAACACCAATGTATCAGCACATAGATGATGATACGCGAAGAGCAAACACCAATGTATCATGACATAGCTGAGGATATGTGAAGAGCAAAATCCAATATATCATGGCACAGCTGAAGATACGTGAAGAGCAAACACCAATGTATCATGACATAGCTGAGAATATGTGAAGAACAAACACCAATGTATCATGACATAGCTGAGGATATGTGAAGAACAAACACCGAAGTATCATGAATTAGCTGAGGATATGTGAAGAGCAAACACCAATGTATCTTGACATAGCTGAGGATACGTGAAGAGCAAACACCAATGTATTATCACTTAGCTGAGAATATCTGAAGAGCAAACACCAATTTATCATGACATAGCTGAGGATATGTGAAGAATAAACACCAATGTATCATGACATAACTGAGGATAAGTGAAGAAGAAAAACCAATGTATCATGACATAGCTGAGGATAAGTGAAAAGCTAACACCAATGTATCATGACATAGCTGAGAATAGGTGAAGAGCTAATACCAATGTATCATGACGTAGCCGAGGATATGTGAAGAGCAAACACTAATGTATCATGACATAGCTGAGAATATGTGAAGAGCAAACACCAATGTATCATGACGTAGCTGAGGATACGTGAAGAACAAGCACCAATGTATCATGACATAGCTGAGAATATGTGAATAGCAAACACAAATGTATCATGACATAGCTGAGGATACGTGAAGAGCAAATACCAATGTATCATGACATAGCTGAGGATATGTGAAGAACAAACACCAATATATCATGACATAACTGAGGATACGTGAGGAGCAAACACCAATGTATCATGACATAACTGAGGATATGTGAAGATTCAATACCAATATATCATGACATAGCTGAGAATATGTGAAGAGCAAACACCAATGTATCATGCTATAGCTGAGAATATGTGATGAACAAACACCAATACATCAAGACATAGCTGAGGATAAGTGAAGAGCAAACACCAATATATCATGACATAGCTGAGGATACGTGAAGAGCAAACACCAAAGTATGATGACATAGCTGAAGATACGTGAAGAGCAAACACCAATGTATCATGACATAGCTGAGGATATGTGAAGAGCAAACACCGATGTATCATGACATAGCTGAGGATAAGTAAAGAGCAAACAATAATATATCATGACATAGCTGAGGATACATGAAGAACAAACACCAATGTATCATGACATAGCTGAGAATACGTGAGGAAAAAACACCAATGTATCATGACATAGCTGAGGATATGTGAAGAACATACACCAATGTATCATTACATAGCTGAGGATACATGAAGAACATATACCAATGTATCATGACATAGCTCAGAATATGTGAAGAGCAAACACCAATGTATCATGACATAGCTGAGGATACGTGAAGAACAAACACCAATGTATCATGACACAGCTGAGAATATGTGAAGAGCAAACACCAATGTATCATCACATAGATAAGGATACGTGAAGAACAAACACCAATGTATCATGGCATAGCTGAGAATATGTGAATAGCAAACACCAATGTATCATGACATAGCTGAGGATACGTGAAGAGCAAATACCAATGTATCATGACATAGCTGAGGATATGTGAAGAACAAACACCAATGTATCATGACATAGCTGAGGATAAGTGAAGAGCAAACACCATTGTATCATGAATTAGCTGAGGATACGTGAAGAGCAAATACCAACGTATCACATAGCTGAGGATACCTGAAGAGCAAAAACCAATGTATAATGAGATAGCTGAGGATAGGTGAAGAACAAACACCAATGTATCATGACATATCTGAGGATACGTGAAGAGTAAACACCAATGTATCATGACATAGCTGAGGATATGTGAAGAGCAAACACCAATGTATCAAGACATAGCTGAAAATATGTGAAGATCAAACACCAATGTTAATGACATAGCTGAGAATGTGTGAAGAGCTAACACCAATGTATCATGACATAGCTGAGGATATGTGAAGATCAAACACCAATATATCATCACATAGCTGAGGATATGTGAAGAGCAAACACCAATGTATCATGACATAGCTGAGGTTATGTGAAGAGCAAAATCCAATATATCATGGCACAGCTGAAGATACGTGAAGGGCAAACACCGATGTATCATGACATAGCTTAGAATATGTGAAGAACAAACACCAATGTATCATGACATAGCTGAGGATATGTGAAGAGCATACACCAATGTATCGTGACATAGCTGAGGATACGTGAAGAGCAAACATTAATGTATCATCACTTAGCTGAGTATATCTGAAGAGCAAACACCAATTTATCATGACATGGCTGAGGATATGTGAAGATAAAACCAATGTATCATGACATAGCTGAGGATAAGTGAAGAGCTAACACCAATGTATCATGACATAGCTGAGAATAGGTGAAGAGCTAACACCAATGTATCATGACATAGCCGAGGATATGTGAAGAGCAAACACCAATGTATCATGACATAGCTGAGAATATGTGAAGAGCAACACCAATGTATCATGACGTAGCTGAGGATACGTGAAGAACAAGCACCAATATATCATGACATAGCTGAGAATATGTGAAGAACAAACACCAATGTATCATGACATAGCTGAGGATACGTGAAGAACAAACACCAATGTATCATGACATAGCTGAGAATATGTGAATAGCAAACACCAATGTATCATGACATAGCTGAGGATACGTGAAGAGCAAATACCAATGTATCATGACATAGCTGAGGATATGTGAAGAACAAACACCAATATATCATGACATAACTGAGGATACGTGAGGAGCAAACACCAATGTATCATGACATAACTGAGGATATGTGAAGATTCAACACCAATATATCATGACATAGCTGAGAATATGTGAAGAGCAAACACCAATGTATCATGCCATAGCTGAGAATATGTGATGAACAAACACCAATACATCAAGACATAGCTGAGGATAAGTGAAGAGCAAACACCAATATATCATGACATAGCTGAGGATACGCGAAGAGCAAACACCAATGTATGATAACATAGCTGAGGATACGTGAAGAGCAAACACCAAAGTATGATGACATAGCTGAAGATACGTGAAGAGCAAACACCAATGTATCATGACATAGCTGAGGCTATGTGAAGAGCAAACACCAATGTATCATGACATAGCTGAGGATAAGTGAAGAGCAAACAATAATATATCATGACATAGCTGAGGATACATGAATAACAAACACCAATGTATCATGACATAGCTGAGGATACGTGAGGAGCAAACACCAATGTATCATGACATAGCTGAGAATATGTGAAGAGCAAACACCAATGTATCATGACATAGCTGAGGATATGTGAAGAACAAACACCAATGTATCATGACATAGCTGAGGATATGTGAAGAGCAAACACCAATGTATCAAGACATAGCTGAAAATATGTGAAGATCAAACACCAATGTTAATGACATAGCTGAGAATATGTGAAGAGCTAACACCAATGTATCATGACATAGCTGAGGATACATGAAGAACATATACCAATGTATCATGACATAGCTGAGAATATGTGAAGAGCAAACACCAATGTATCATGACATAGCTGAGGATACGTGAAGAACAAGCACCAATGTATCATAACATAGCTGAGAATATGTGAAGACCAAACACCAATGTATCATCACATAGCTGAGGATACGTGAAGAACAAACACCAATGTATCATGGCATAGCTGAGAATATGTGAATAGCAAACACCAATGTATCATGACATAGCTGAGGATACATGAAGAGCAATTACCAATGTATCATGACATAGCTGAGGATAAGTGAAGAGCAAACACCATTGTATCATGAATTAGCTGAGGATACGTGAAGAGCAAAACCAATGTATCACATAGCTGAGGATATGTGAAGAACAAGCACCAATGTATCATGACATAGCTGAGGATACATGAAGAGCAAGCATCAATGTATCATGACATAGCTGAGGATACCTGAAGAGCAAAAACCAATGTATAATGAGATAGCTGAGGATAGGTGAAGAACAAACACCAATGTATCATGACATAGCTGAAAATACGTGAAGAGGAAACACCAATGTATCATGACATAGCTGAGGATATGTGAAGAGCAAACACCAATGTATCATGACATAGCTGAGGATAGGTGAAGAACAAACACCAATGCATCATGACATAGCTGAGGATATGTGTTGAGCAAACACCAATGTATCATGACATAGCTGAGGATAGGTGAAGAACAAACACCAATGTATCATGACATAGCTGAGGATATGTGAAGAGCAAACACCAATGTATCATGACATAGCTGAGGATATGTGAAGAGCATACACCAATGTATCATGACATAGTTGAGGATATGTGAAGAGCAAACATCAATGTATCATGACTTAGCTAAGGATATGTGTTGAGCAAACACCAATGTATCATGACATAGCTGAGGATACCTGTTGAGCAAACACCAATGTATCATGACATAGCTGAGGATATGTGAAGAACAAACATTAATGTATCATGACATAGCTGAGAATATGTGAAGAGCAAACACCAATGTATCATGACATAGCTGAGGATATGTGAAGACAAACACCAATGTATCGTGATTTAGCTGAGAATATGTGTTGAGCAAACACCAATGTATCATGACATAGCCGAGGATACGTGAAGAACAAACACCATTGTATCGTGATATAGCTGAGAATATGTGTTGAGCAAACACCAATGTATCGTGACATAGCTGAGGCATGTGTGTATTAAATACCAATGTCTAAGTATTTATTTGCCTATAGACCTACAGTCTGTGGTTTCAAGCATTTTCATTAACTAATACAATAGTCCTTATATATGGTGGACTTTGTTACAGTGATGTGTTTTAACAATTGAAATTTAGTTGCGTGAATTTTGTAACACTTCCACACTTACTTTTTATTTCGGAAAACATGTTTTCGAAGCCATGTGCTTCCATTGTCAATTCCTTTGGTCGACTGCCGGCATCGCTTGCTGTGGAGTCTCTGTCCCTGGTGGTGGTTTGATGAACCTCTGAATGAGTAGATTGCCTGGCAGGATTTCAAAATTGAAAATACGGTTCTAGTATTAGTGCATCCTAAATATGCAAGAAAAGTCTATAAAGTTCACAATGGAGAAGGAATGTGATGGACAACTACCATTCCTCTACCTAAAAATCATCAAAACTAATAATCACCTTACATTTGGCATCTACAGAAAACCTACCCACACCAACAGCTATATAAAACAAAAGAGCTACAATCCCATTCCCCATCAGCATGCTTTACTCAACAGCCTTATACACAGATTGGTAAATGTACCAATGGGAAAAACAGAATACCAATGTGAACTTACTAAAATATTGGACATAGCTACAGAGAATGGATTCCGGGCAGAACTGGTGTACAAAAATATTAATAAGGCCAAAAATAGAAAGAGAATTAAAGAAGTCAGCACACTCACTCAAAACCAGAAAGAAAACAAGATCTACAAGAAGTTTACATACCACCATACAACTTTCTACAAATTCCAGAGGATCTTCAAACGTCATAACATCATTCTAGCCCCTAAAAACAATTACTCTATAAAAAACCTTTTAAATCCTAAATTAAAAGATGATATCCCACAAGAAAACAAACCAGGAATATATCAGTTCAGCTGTAATGACTGTGAAAAAATCTACATCGGCCAAACAAAAAGAAATATGAAAACAAGGGCAAAAGAACACCACAGAAATATTAAACTCAAACAAGAAGACAAATCTGCAGTAGCTTGGCATTTTTGGAAAGAGAAACACACCATATATAGAAGCCCAAAAATCCTTAAAAACATCACAAGGAAGACAGAATTAAAAGTTTGGGAAAACATATATATTTGGAAAAACAAGAACCATGTTTTCAATTTTGAAATCCCGCCAGGCGATCTACTCATTCAGAGGTTCATCAAACCACCACCAGGGACAGAGACAACCACCAATGCAAGCGATGCCGGCAGTCGACCAAAGGAATTGACAATGGAAGCACATGGCTTCTGAAACATGTTTTCCGAAATAAAAAGTTAAGTGATGTACTGTTACAAAATCGACTCAACTAAATTTCAATTAATACAATAGTTTTACAAAAATGAATCACACAAAAAGATTGTTCATTACAATTCATCAATTCTATATATACATTTCTCAATTAAATAATTTAGTTCATTCTTAAATATATTTCCTTTTAAAAGTTATAAACAGGTTGGTAATTTATTATAAAATATAATGCCTTTCAATAAAGGATCTTTTTCAGTTGACTTATTACTTATTGAGTTTCTGTGAAAGCCATCACATCCTCTAGTATTATAATCATAAAATGTACTATTTCTATTTACACTATTTACATTGAATTCATTTTTTTGTACGAGTAATATCAATTTATATATATACAATGAAATTACAGTTAAAATCCTTTCTTTTATAAAAGTAGGTCTACATGATGTTCTCTGTCCTATTTTAAACATTGCTCTTACACACATCTGTAATTTTAAGATTTTATTCATATTATTGATGCCACTGCAGCCCCAAATCTCTATACCATACCTAAGAAGGCTATGTAATAATTCATAATAAACCATTTTTAGTATTTCCTTATTCATATATTTAGACAAATTTCTAAAGAATCAATTTCTATTGATTTTATTGCACACACATTCAATATGCTTATGAAATTTTAAAATATTTGTCTAGTTCTATACCCAAAAAATTTGTAGATTAATCCTGCACTATGTTTTGACCATTTAATACTATATTATCTAATTTTAAACTTGTTCGGTATTCAAAAATGATTATATTTCTTGTTCATATTAACACTTAATTTATTATGTTTTACGTAATTCAGTATTATTGGAGCTTGATTTAGTAAATTATGTTTTAATTGATCTTCTGATTTATTCCAAAACATTATCGACGTGTCATTAGCATATTTGATTGTTTTATAATTAATAGAATCTGGTAGGTCATTTACATAAACCTAATATAATAGGTGTAAGAATACATCCTTGCGGCACTCCTACCTTAACAGTATCATATTTTGAAACTACATTTCCAGTTTTAAAGTTTATTACAGTACATTGTTTCCGATTTGTCAAGTATGATTTTATTATGTCAAGTAAGTTTTCTTGAATACCATATTTTTCTAATTTACAAATCAGAAGAGAGTGATCTACTGAATCAAAAGCCTTAGATAAGTCTAGAAATAATCCAGCTACCTACTTTTTCACCTTTCTCAAGGTGTGTGATTATTTTATGAATAAGTTCTGTCATTGCAGTTGTAGTTGATAAGTTTTTTCTAAAGCCATGCTGCATAGGTACCAAAATGTTATTTTTATTAAAAAATGTAACCATTTGATTAGATATTATTTTTCCATTTAGTTTAGCAAAAATAGTGGTAAGTGTTATAGGCCTATAATTACTTTTATCACATTTGTCGCCTTTTTTATAAAAGGGTCTTACAATACTATTCTTCAAACAGCGAGGAAAAATACCCTCAGATATAGAACTATTTATAGGATGTTCGAGAACACTGTCAATCATAACTACACATTTTTTAAAAAGATCGGAAGATATACCATCCCACCCTGAGGATTTTTTAGTTTTAAAGCTCTTAGCTATACTTCTTATTTCTTCCTTTGTTGTAGGCATAACATATATTGAATTGAATTTATGCTTTTTTGGGAATACACTTGACTATGGGGTATACCAATAAAATGCATATTTAATATTTTACAAATTTTGTGTGAATCTTCAACAACATTTTCATCATCTTTTATAATAATATTATCATATTTAATCTTATTTTTTGTCTTATTATTTATTATATTCCAAGCCGTTTTAGCTTATTTGCTGACTGCATAATTTCTTTGTCATATTTTTTGGGATTTCAATAGAGAGAGAGAGAGAGAGAGAGAGAGAGAGAGAGATAGGGATAGGGATAGGGATAGAGATAGAGACAGAGAGAGAGAGGGGGGGGGAATACTGTTTTTTTAAACTCTTATATCTATCCTTATAGAACTCACAGCCTGTCATTTTATAAAACTCATACATACTTTTTACTTGTTCCCTCAATACCTTATACTCATAAGGCAATTTAATCCTTTTATCTTTTTCACTATTCTTAACTAATTTTAGTGGAAAATTGGTGATAAATATATAATTCAATTTTTCATAAAAGGCATTCCATTTATCATTAGTACTTAACACAGCATAGACAGTACTCCAATTTTCTTGTGACAAGGTTTCTATGAAGTTTAATTCCCTGCTATTTATAACAAATATATTATCACCGTTTTTATTGAATCATAACATAGCTGAGGATATGTGAAGAGCAAATGCCATTGAGCTATAGTGTAGCTGAGAATCTCTGAATGGCATCCCCATTGAGCCACAGTGAATTGTGAAGAGCAAATCTCAATAAACCATGACATAGTGGAGTGTTTTGAGAAGAGCAACCATGGCATATTCAAGGGATGTGTGATGAGTGAACCCTAACGAGCAGGAGTGAGGGGGTGAGGTGAGAGGAGACACTGGATGGCTGGAAGACACAGATTTTACAGAGTCTGTAAAGTTACAAGACTGAAATGTCCCAACAGTCAGATCAGAGAGGTGTGAGGAGACACTGGATGGCTGGAAGACACAGATTTTACAGAGTCTGTAAAGTTACAAGACTGAAATGCCCCAACAGTCAGATCAGGGAGGTGTGAGGGGACACTGGGTGGCCGGATGACACAGATTTTACAGAGTCTGTAAAGTTACAAGACTGAAATGTCCCAACAGTCAGATCAGGGAGGGAGGAATGAGGAGACACTGGGTGGCCGGATGGTTACAAGACTGAAATGTCCCAACAGTCAGATCAGGGAGGGAGGAACGAGGAGACACTGGGTGGCCGGATGGCCTATATTTTACAGAGTCCCTGAAATTGCCCAACGGTAAGGCAGGCAGTTGAGATGCCTCTGAAGGGCATTCCTTATATCTTGGCAACCAACTGAATCGTGATATACAGTGGGAAGGGAACACTTGTTTTACCTGCTACACTTCACCAAAGTACCATTATCTACACATTTAACCATGAAACAGACCAATGGTGTAGAATGAAAGAAATGATGTACAGAGTGATATACAGGGGTCCCACATTTCTAATGCAGTGCTGCCTTGTTGATAAGCAAGCTGTGCAGAATGTAATAATAGCAAAGTTGATATACAAGTTTAGTATCTTTCAAGAAAAATGCAACAAGATTTTAGAGAACATCCCTACACCTCAAAACACACTTTAGATGGAATCTTTTTCATTATTTTTAAAGATATACATTCTAATAAATGGTATATGTTGAATTTTCTGGGAATATCCTCTGAATCCTTCTTCATTTTTATTATCTTTGTATAACTGGTACACCTTAAGAGATAGATAATAATTTAATGCACACCAATAACTTTTGATATTACAGATTGTACCCACAGCTACCCTACATATATATATATACTTACTACTCTCCATGGCAAAGGAACATTGTGGATCATCAAATGGAAAGACATGCAGGCGTCCCTGGCAGGATAGAATTAAATGTCGGCTGAAACATAGAAGTGATCATTTCACATTTCCAACCCTCAACAAAACTTAAATGTTTTAAAATTCTGCTACAAAAAAATCTATTTAATTGGTATATTCATAATCACTTATATGTACATATAGAGTGTTCAAATACATTCAGGTTCTTCTGGTTGTCTCGTACAGAAAACACTAGCACTCCTGTATTTACAAATGTATATACTTATCAAGTTTAAGCAAAAGAAAACCTTATTTGGCAAAGTAATGACTCTTTTAAATTTACATTAGATAAAGACAGGTGAGTCTGTCTAAAGTCTACCTTCTGCTAAACTTACTGTGACTGTCCAGTTCTGTCACTGGAACTTCACTTATACAGTTCACATTGCACTTTACTAATGTTAACTACGAGGGGTATTCAATAAGTCCTTAAAACAACCAAGCATCAAAAAGTTGTATTTAGTAATTGTCATATCTTACTAGATGGCAGTTAAAGTTTCAGCTATATCCATCATGTGGTTTCGTTGCCATAGGCAATTGCATGAACAATCTTGTGCTTATTTAGAAAGATAGAAAAAAAATTAGTTTCGTGTGGTAATTAAACACTCCTATTTAAAAAGCTTAAGACTGAAAGAGATAAAAGCCAAGATGGATGAAGTTCATGGCCCATCGTTTCCTGTGTTTGCAACAATTTACAATTGGATAAATGAATTCATATGTGGCTGTACATCCACAAATGATGAACATCATTCCTGGATATCCAGTAGCAGGGACTTCCTCCAATATTATTGACAAAATCCTGGATATGGTTTTGAGTGATCGAGGAATCAAAGTTCGCGAAATAGTAGAGGCCAAAGGCATATCACAAGGTATAGTATTCTCAATTTTGCACCAAAAATTAGGTCTGACAAAGGTCTTGGCAAGATGGGTACCACGTTTGCTCTCAATGGAGAACAACCGTAATCGTGTGATCAATTTGGAAGCTGGTTTGGCACTTCTCCAACACAATCCTGAGGACACATAACTGTGGATGAAACACGGATACACTACTACATTCCAGAGACAAAAGTACAGTCAAAACAGTTGATTTTTAAAGGCTTCAAAGAAGACAAATGTGATGGCCTTGGTGTTTTGGGAAGCCCACAGAATCATCTACATTGATTACTTGCAGAAAGGAAGAAAAAAATCTGATGTGTTCCATTCACATGACTTTCTCTACATCTCTGCAACAAATTATTGTTAAAAAGCTTAGGCTTATGTTTACTTCATGCTAACAGAGAAAACATTAGCAGAAATAGTGTTATTACTTGCTTCCTTGTAAGTAGAAGCAAAATAAAGGAGTACCATAGGTTAAAGTGACAGTCAAAAGCTGGTTGCTATGTGACTGAAGTTCCTTTGTTTGTATGGACAGGAGTTGACTAATTCCTGTATGAGAAAAGTATGTTTTTCATAGCAGAAACTAAAACCTAGGAATATCTTAAGAATGATCAACTCCACGAAAAAAATGTATATAACATAAATTGTGTGTTTTAATGTGCTCTACATTTTTTGTGTGGTAAGTTTTTGTCCATCTCTTACGGTTTAGCAGTTATGCAAAAATCCATAAAATTCATCCAGAATAAAGAAGTCTTCAGAGGTTATTCCCAGAAAATTCAAGATATACATTTTATTTGTCAAATAAATATCTTAACTATACAAGATTTTAATCAAAATCGTTAGAGCCAGTTTGAAGAAAATCACAATTTTTGAAAAAAAGTTCCATGTAAAGGGTAGTTGGGGTGGGGGGATTTTCTTAAAAATCTTCATGTCGCATCCTTGGAAGATACCAAACTTAAATAATACCAAGTTTGATTTTTAACAGTCTTTTTGTTTTTGAGCTATGCTGCCCACAGACACACACACACAGGCAGATACACACACGGACATTTTCCTAAAAATGCTTTTTTTGGATTCAGGGGGTCTCAAAACATATATTTCTGGTGAAGACCGCTATCGAATTTTTGGGTGCAATACAATACCTTCTCTTTACACTATGTACATAATACGTATAGAGAAAGTAATAAATGGAGAGTATTATGTGTCCTTATTGCACCGGTTGATTGAAAAAATGCTCTCATCTGGCAAAGAAAAAAATTCTCTCTCATCTGGCAAAGAAAAAAATTCTCTCTCATAAGTTTCAAAGACAAAAATTATAGAATTAAGGTTCAAATTACTACAACAATCACCTTATTCACCATATGTGCCCCCCAGTGGCTTCTTTTTATTTCCAAACTTGAAAAAGAGGCTTGATGGAAAACAATTCACATCTGACAAAGAGGTCATCTCTCAAACAGATGCCTACTTTGAGGATATTCCAAAATCCTAGTTTATGGAAGGCTTAAAACAGTAGGAGGAATACTGGGAAAAGTATATCAAGCTCAAAAAAGATTAACCAAAACAATTTGTTTTTCTATCTTTTACTAAGGACTTATTGAATTTCCTTGAGATAAGAACAAGTATCCACCACATCAGTATTACTAACAATGTGGCAATACACCATGTGTGCACCTTTTCTTGAGGGAAGTGAGGTTTGGAGCAAAAAAGAGAGATGGTGCTTGTCTGTCTTTCTGCAAGTTTCTTTATTTGAGGCCCTCAGAATAGGTTATCCAATTTACCATAAAACAGCTGAATTGTTAAATGAAACGCAGCACAGGTGCATGTCATGATCTACATACCGATTCCAATGTTATGGTGTATTGCATACTTTGTGAGTCAATGTTTGCTCCACTAAATAAAGACCTGAGAGTGGAAAGGTACTCACCGCATTAGATATGACACTGTGCCATTGCGATAGATGCGAAGAGCAAAGTGTACAGGAATGAGTGGATCCTTGAAGTCCCCATGCATGATGAAATATGTGTCTGGTAACCAGATGTCTTCATGATGATGAATTGCATTCAAGAATTCATACTGGCTCCTGTTTGAGTATTTGAGGCGAGGATCAAACCACTGCTGCTGAAGAAGAAATTCAACCTCGTATTTCTGCAAACAAATAAACACAATGTTTGTAACTAAGTTTACATAGTGTAATCTCATAGTTTTTTGGTAATTTAATAACAACTAATGTGGCACAATACAACACTTTAGATACAGGAGGTACTGCGATGCCATCAACTTTATTTTCATCCAGTGCCATGATAACCTCTGGTGGCTCATGACACGCTAAAGGTCCTCAAGTCTGATAGAGCAACATTTCCAGGGTTTCATGCCCAATATTAGAATGAGACTCTAAGAAACATGATGATTAAGGAGTGCCCACAAATAAGACACAGAAAATTAAACTAAGTTTTAATTACAAATGTTGTTAGCATTCCATTCTATGCTGGGTATGAAATAACCAGAAATTTTGATCAGAGACCACTTATATGTATATGATGTTTTAGTTTATATTAAAGAAAATGTAGATATGCACACAATACATGCATATCAAACAAGAAATAATAAAATAGAAATGTCTTTTCAGAGACTCCAGAAAACAGCCAAATTTTATAAAATCAATGGAATTCAACTATATAACAGCTTGCCCAATGAAATTAAAAATTATGTTTAAACAGAATTAAAGGCAGAATGTCTAAATGCCTGACAGAATATCCATGCTACATGAATGTCACATGTCTTGTACATAATCTAGAAGTATATAATTTCTAAGCTCTATTTAGAACATAGGATCAAGTCTATTGTAATGATTGTTAATAAATTATTATTATTATTATTATTATTATTATTATTTATCAGAACTGAAAAAAAATCCATTGCTCTCCGCTGGGTTTGAGCCCATGACCTTGGGAACTAGAGGATTGCAAGGACCACTAAACCATGGAGGACGACCTACAGGAACACATTTCTATCCTTTGAGTGTTTACTTATATATTTATTTGCTAGCCATTGTTACAATACTGATGAAAAAAAAACAAAAAAACTTATATTCTAGCACCAGCCCTAAATGAGACAATATGTTAAGAGGCTGGGGGTTGTGATTCCAATTAAGCACGTGTATAATACAACATACTAGTGTGTAAATAAAAGTAAAATACTACAATTCTTTACCAGTAAACAAATTAGCAGAGATGTATAGTAACAAACACTATATGGAATAAAAGGTATTTTAAATTATTAAAACAAATATTTGCTTTTCAAATTCTTAAACACACAACGTTGGAAAATAATTATAACACTTAAAACTAAAAATGGAATATGCAAAACATAATTTTCATTGAATAAATTTCTTCTCAGTTAGGGTGAGTTACCCATATGAGGTTTTTCCTTATCCTGAGATGACAAGTATTTGAATCGTTCCTTCAAACACTACAATATCATGTGAAACTAAATGCTATTTACATTAACTTTCAAGAAGAATAAGCAGATTTTAAGTAAAGCAGTGAGAGAAGGACATATACAGACTCATCAGTACAGCAAGTAACAAAACAAAAATAATTGGGATGTAATGAAAAAGGACAGGGCAACTAACGAAGTATTTGAGAACAATACAAACTGCTAATAAACTCTAAAAAAAATCTGATGTGTTCCATTCACATGGCTTTCTCTACATCTCTGTAACAAATTATTGTTAAAAAGCTTATGCTTCTATTTACTTCATGCTAACTGAGAAAAAATTAGCAAAAATAGTCTTATTACTTGCTTCCTTGTAAGTAGAAGCGAAATAAGGGAGTAGCATAGGTTAAAGTGATAGTCAAAAGCTGGTTGCTATGTGACTGAAGTTCCTTTGTTTGTATGGACAAGAGTTGATAAATTCATGCCAACTCATCCCAAACAGGTACGATTTGAACTATAATTCATGTGTCAACAAAGAAATATGAAAAACAAATGAAAGGTTGAAATTAGTGTGTTCAGTGTACCCAAATGTAAATGTAGTCGATATTAGTAACCTTAAACGTGAGTACCATACAAGGCATGGTTTACATCCAAACAATAAAGGAAAGATGCACTTAAGCTCATTACTCTCAGAGAAAATAAAAAATCTTGTCAGCAAAAAGCCCCTTGTACTTAACTCAGATGGAAATGTAGAAAATGCCCAATGACAGATTGTAAATTTGTGTTCATCCTATAATAAAAGTAGCATGCATAATTCTACCCTAAGAGTATACCACCAAAATACGCAGTATGTCTCCAATAAAGTTGAAATTTTAGAAACAGTTTTAAACAACACAAATCCTCAGATAGTAGCACTTTCGGAACACGGCTTAAGGAGGGAGCAATTACGCTCTGTGAATTTAATAAATTATGAACTAGTTTCCCAATATTGCCGTAAGAAACACAGAAGTGGTGGAGTCTTAATATACGCTACTGTAAACAGGGTAGAATTGGTAGAAGACATAAACATGGAAAATTAGGCCAAATACTCATTATTGGTATCTAACATGAGTTACTGAATGTACTAGTGTGTCTAATAAATTACAAGAAGGCATATTCCCAGAAATATTAAAGATAAGTGTAGTACGACCAATTTATAAAAAAGGTTTGAACACAAAAGTTAGCAATTACAGACCAATAACACTGACATCGGTATTCAGCAAAGTATACGAGAAAGTGCTTATAGTTAGAATAGTTTCTTAAAATCAAACAATATTCTGAGCCAGTTTCTACACGGATTTAGAAATAAACTGTCAACCATTACGGCTATAGTGGAATTTATACATAAACTGTCAGAATTGAAGGATACCCATATAAATGCAGCAGGAATCTATGTAGATCTCCCTAAAGCTTTTGATTCTCTGAATCATGATCACCTAAACAAAAAATTAGAGAACTAGGGCTTAGAGGACAAATAAATAAACTATTAGCCACATATCTTAAAAACCGTGTGCAATATACAGAAATAAACTGAAAAAAGGTGACACTATATACAACATAAAATCAGAGTTTAACTTAGTAAAATCAGGGGTTCCACAGGGATCAGTAATGGGACCAGCACTCTTTTTGCTATACATAAATGATTTACTGGAACCAGAAACTAGCAAGGTGATTTCTTATGCAGAGGACACATCTATATATTATGTGTTGGAATGAAGACAGAGAAAACTTAGAAGAGAAAACAACAAATGCAGTTTCCGAAATATCACAGTACTTTCTAATCAATGGACTGAAGTTAATTATAGGAAAAACAAAATTCATGACACTTCAAAATGATAATCTAAATATAAACATTGATAATATTCCTCTAGAACAGATAAGAGACTTCAAATTTTTGGGCATTCACATTGAAGAAAACTTAACTTACAACAGACACGTAGAAATGGTGTGCAACAAAATGAATTCAGGATTGTATCAACTAAGACAATAGGCAAAATATGGGAACATTAATATACTTAAAACAGCATATTATGGCATTATATACCCACATCTAATGTATGGCATAGAAATTTGGGGGGGAACAAGTAAAACCAATATGAACAGATTGCTAAAAATACAAAAAAAGTGTATAAGAAGTATGTACAACTTTCGGTTTCGACAATCTTGTCGGGAAACATTTGTAACCCAAAATATCCTAACCGTAGTCTCGATATATGTGTTTAAAAATATTATGCTTGTTAAAGAAAAGAAGCAATTTAACATACTTAATAAAGACTTATTCATATCATACAAGGAGAGCAAATAATTATCATAGGGTGAGCACAAATAAAACTCAAACTGATAAAGACACATATAAAAAGGAGCTGTACTGTACAGTAGATTAGCAATTAAGAACACAAATGAATCAAAATTTAAATCTGTATTAAAATCATTCTTAATATGTAAATGTTTTTATGACATCAATGAATTATAGATACATGTAATGTAAATATTTTATGTATTCAGATTCTAAATTCTGTTAGAAAAAATTGACAATGTCAGATGCTTGTAAGGGTCCATTGACTACAATAAAGCTATTATTATTATTATTATTATTATTATTATTATTATTATTATTGTTGTTGTTGTTGTCACCATGTATGAGAAAATTATATCTTTTTTAAAGCTGAAACCAGAAACAAGGAATAACTCAAAAACGATCAACTCCATGAGAAAAAAATTATATAACATAAATTGTCTGTTTTAACATGCTCTACATTTTTTGTGTGGTAAGTTTTGTCAATCTTTTATGATTTAGCAGTTATGCAAAATTCCGTAAAATTCATCTGGAATAAAGTAGTCTTCAGTGGCTATTCCCAGAAAATTCAAGATATACATTTTGTTTGTCAAGTAAATATCTTTAATATACACTATTTTAATCAAAATCGTTAGAGCCATTTTCGAGAAAATCAAAATTTTTGAAAAAAGTTCAATGTAAAGGGTAGTTTGGGGTGGGGGGATTTTTCTCAAAATCTTGTGTCGCATCCCTGGAAGATAGTAAACTTAAATACCAAGTTTGGTATTTTACTGACTTTTGGTTTTTGAGTTAGTGTGTTCACAGACACACACACAGACCTTTTTCTAAAAATGCTTTTTTTGGATACAGGGAACCCTAAAACATATATTTCCAGTGAAATCTCGGTATTGAATTTTTGGGCGAAGTGCAATACCTTCTCTATACACTGTGTGCATTGTATGTATAGAGAAAGTAAAAACTGGTGGATCCAACTGAGCTAGCAGAAACTTTGGCACATATTTTGTTAATATAGTGGAGAATCTTATAAAACAAGCTTCAATAAATAACTCTCCCTCTACATTGAATATTCACAATACATGAATCAATATACCTTACACCAACAAATTATAAAGGAACATAAGCCAAAATACACTGCTGGTATTGATGGGACATCAAAAATCTGCACATGTAATCATGAACCCAATAACCTACTTTGTAATGCGTCTAAGTACAGGTAATTTTCCTACTTGCTTAAAAACAGCCATCATCAAACCATTACACAAAAACAGGAACAATTATATGTAGAGCTGATAACAGTATTAAGAAAATTGTTTCTTAAGCGACTATCTAACTTTTTGAAAAAAACACATTAATATTGACGAAGTCACGGAATCTATTGCAATTTAGAAGGTGAATAAAAGTATTTATTTATTTATTTGATTTTCAGAATGATTTCAAGAAAAATCAGATGTGTTCCATTCACATGAATTTCTCTACATCAAATTATTGTTAAAAAGCTTATGCTTCTATTTACTTCATGCTAATCGAGAAAAAATTAGCAGAAATAGTCTTATTACTTGCTTCCTTGAAAATAGAAGGTAAATAAGGGAATATCATAGGTTAAAGTGATAGTCAAAAGCTGGTTGCTATGTGACTGAAGTTCCTTTGTTTGTATGGATATGAGTTAACAAATTCCTGAATGAGAAAAATATAAGTTTTTTAAAGCTGAAACCAAAAACAAAGAATAGAATATCTCAAAATCAATCAACTCCACGAAAAAAATGTATATAACATAAATTGTGTGTTTTAATGTGCTCTGCATTTTTTGTGTGGTAAGTTTTTATTCATCTTTTACGGTTTAGCAGTTATGCAAAATTCTGTAAAATTCATCCAAAATAAAGTAGTCTTCAGAGGCTATTCCCAGAAAATTCAAGATATACATTTTATTTGTTTGGTAAATATCTTTAATATATGATATTCTAATCCAAATCGTTAGAGCCATTTTTGAGAAAATAAAAAATTTCAAAAGAAGTTCCATGTAAAGGGTAGTTGGGGGTGGGAGGATTTTCTTAAAAATCTTGGTGTTGCATCCTTGGAAGATACCAAACTTAAATACCAAGTTTGGTATTCAACGGTCTTTTCGTTTTTCAGCTATGCTGCCCACAGACACACACACACACACACACATACAGACATACAGACAGACAGACAGACAGACAGACAGACGCACACATGGACATTTTTCTAAAAATGTTTTTTTGGATTCAGGGAGTCTCAAAACATTTATTTCTGGTGAAATCTTGATATTGAACTTTTGGGTGCACATAGTACGTGTAGAGAAAGTAAAAAGTAGAATCAATCAAATTCCGTGGAATCCGTGTACAAAGAAATCTAAAATATAAACTTAATTATGTTTAATATTAATACAATTAATATTAACTTAATAAAAAATCTGATTTGCTCCATTCACATGACTTTCTCTACATCTCTGTAAAAAATTGTTAATAAGCTTATTCTTCTGTCTATTTCATGCTAAAACGTTAGCAGAAACAGTTTTATCGCTTAGTTCCTTATAAGCAGAAGGGAAATAAGGGATTACACTAGGCTAAATTGACAGGCAAATATTTTAAAATGTGGTACTATGGGAATGAAATGTTTCTTTGAATGGCCAGAAGTTGATGACTTCCCATATGAAAAATGTTTTAAAACTGAAATCAATATCAAGAAATATCTCGAAAATGGCCAACTCCAAGAAAAAAATGTATGACATAAATTGTGCGTTTTATTGAGATCTATGTCTTCTGTTATTAATTTTTGTCTATCTCTTATGGTTTACTAGTTATGCAAAATTCAATAAAAATCATCCAGAATGAAGAGGTCTTCAGAGGCTATTCCCGGAAAATCCCAGTTATGCATTTCATTTGACATAAAAGTATCTTAAACATACAGTAGTTTGATCAAAAATTTTAGAGCCAGTTTTGAGGAAATAAAAGTTTTCAAAAAATGTTCCATGTAAAGGGTAGTTGGGAGTGGGGGGATTTTTTTTTAAAATCTTTGTGTCGCATCCTTGGAAGATACCAAGTTTGGTATTAAACAGTCTTTTTGTTTTTGAGCTATGCTGCCCACCAGTCACACACACATACACATTTTTCTAAAAATTCATTTTTTTTATTCAGGTGGTCTCAAAACATGTATTTCCAGTGAAATATCAGTATTGAATTTTTGGGTACACTACAAAACACCTTATACATAGTGCAACTCAAGTGTCACTTTGTTATATGCTAGGAATAGTTTGGTATGTTTTGTGGGGTGAATCGCCAGCAAGCAAGAAATAAACTATTAGAACCATGGAAGATATGTTTAAGCCCCTTATTCTTGCACTCCCCTGTATGTGTAAACAGCTGCAAAGCCTCTGTCTACTAAAACATTATTTTGTACTCTGACATTAAACTTTATAATAACTTATTAATGCAATTCAAAATATAGACCATTTAAATCAAGTCTAATTCACCTCTCCTTTTTTTCCATCTTAAATATAAAAGTGTACCATGAATCATAGTATATAGCAATGTAAACATATATTGTACATAATGTAAAACCTATTGCGTTTGTGTCTATAATTCCATATGTCCAATAGTGAATATACATTGTACAAAACAACTTTAACACATCAATAAATTATTATTGCAGTTGAACTTGATTAATTTGAACATTTTTAATTCAAAATTGTGAATAATTTGAGCTTTTAGCATGGTCCCTCCACATTCCTATACAAAGCAATGTTAAAAATCTGATATGTTACACTCACATGACTTTCTCTAGCTACCCCTTACAAAAAATAACTCTTCTTTCAATAATCGAGATAAATATTAGCAGAATTTTATCCCTTTGTTCCTTATAAGTAGAATGGAACTAAAGGAATGCACTAGGCTAAACAGATAGTCAAATGTTTTAAAAGCTGTCGATATGCAATTGTCATTACAAATCGCTTCTTTACTTGGTCAGCAGTAGAGCAAAGGAAAAACGAACAGTTCCAACTGAGAAAAGTGTAAGTACTTCACAATTGAAGTTAATAACAGGGAATACCTCGAAAACGGTAGTTGCATGAAAAAATCTATATGCCATAACTTGTGTATTTTAATGAGATCTACATTTTTGTATTGTAAGTTTATGTCTATCTCTTATGGTTTACTAGTTATTCAAAATTAAGCAAAATTCATCCAGAATAAAAAGGTCTTTAGAAGCTATTCCCAGAAAATTCAAGATATACATTTCATTACCAGGTAAATCTCATTAATAATTGATATTTTATCAAGATCATTAGCCATTTTTTATAAAATCAAAAATGTTGAAAAAAGTTACATGTAAAGGGTAGTTGGGAATGGGGGGATTTACTTGAAAATCTTTGTGTTGCATCCTTGCAAGATACCAAACCTATATACCAAGTTTGGTATTTAACATCTTTACATTTTTGAGCTATGCTGTCCACAGACACACACACACACACACACACTCACACACATGGACCTTTTTATAAAGATGCTTTTTTTTTTTAATTTAGGGGGTCCTAAAACATATATTTCTGGTGAAATCTCAGTATCAAATTTTTGGGTGGAATACAATACTTCCTCTATACACTATGTACATGGTACATGTAGAGAAAGTAAAAAGTCTTCTGTAAATCAATATTTTTTTGGATAATTCGATATAATATTTAACGAATGAGTGAAAAAATTATAGGTTAGTCAAACTTGCCAGATAAATTCCAGGAATTATGCCGTACTATGGTCCCATTCGCTTCCCTTGCTTAATTCCAGAAAATGCATCATATTGTAATTGCAATTCCTTCTCCTGGAATGTGGGTTACTCAGGCTTCTTTGTGCAATTCTAGGAACTTGTTGACACTGTGAACACTGCACCCCTTTCCATTCTGTCACATGTTGGCCTACGTTTGTAGCAAATAACTTTCCATGCAGTAAAGTGAGCATTTTTAAACAGTGAATACAGTTACATCAAAGTCATCAGTGTGCATTGCTGACAATGGCTCTCTCCAAACCTAAACATGTAAATTACAAAACTCTTACTTTAGCTGAAAAGGCAGCAGCCATTTGCGAAGTGGAAAAAGGTTTAAAAAAAAGTGTGACATCGCAAGAGACTTTGGAATTCCCCAGAATGTGTATCTACATACCTCAAAAATAATGGTAAAATTTTGAAGAGTAATTACAAACAGTGGCAAAGGTAAAAAAAGAGCAAAAGGGCCTAAAAATCCTGACGTTGATGAATGCATTAAAAAGTGGTTCAACAGGTACAGGATAAAAAAATTCCAGAAAGTGGACCCGTTATAACAGCAAGAGCAGCGAAATTTGCACAGCAATTTTAAGGCAAGTAGTGGATGGATGGATGGATGGATGGATGGATGGATGGATGGATGGATGGATGGATGGATGGGATGGATGGGATGGATGGATGGATGGATGGATGGATGGATGGAGGGATGGATGGAGGGATGGAGGGAGGGATGGATGGAGGGATGGAGGGAGGGATGGATGGATGGATGGTTTAAAAAAGCGAAACAGCATTTCCTTTAAAACTGTTGACCAGCAAGCAGCCAGTTTGGTAGAGTGGATATGAGACAGAATGCCTGAATTTAAAGGAGAATGATGTAGTTGGGCAAAACTTAGCAAACAACTCCTGATTGGTGCATATGTGAACTAAGTCTCAACAGATAATAAGTACTTAACAAGAATGTGACACAAAGATTTTCAAGAATTTTTTAATTTTCTGGAAATGCCCTGAGACCTCTTTCTCCTGGATGAATTCTGCTGAATTTTGCATAATTGGTGAACTGTAATCATAGACAGAATCCAACTGCACAAAATATGTAGATCTCGTAAACACAAACAATTTATGCCATATATGTTTTTTTGTAGAACTGACCATTTGGGATATTACTTGTTATAGGTACTTCTCTCAAATGGACCATACAAAGAAACTGAATATCAATTGTTTCACATAGAGACGAACATTTAAAGGATTTGACTATTGCCTTAACCTAATATACTCCCTTATTTCCCTCCTCATGTGTAGAGAAAGTAAACATCTGTACCAGCTTTAACTTTGAAAGTGTTTGAAGCTATTTAAGCAAAATCTGAAACACTTTTATGGCATTGAGTTGTCACCTTCAATGAGCTCTGCATTCATCATTACACTCTGGAAAGCACACAACAATCAAAAAAATGAGTTACTTCCAGTAAATCTGCTGGAAAAGTGATGGTGAGAACTCTTTGACCTGGTAGAAAAGCAATTACTGGACAGGATTCTATAAGAAATTGGAGACATAACCCCACTGGTGAAGGAGAAACTGCTGTTTTACCACCACAACACACCATATATACTCTCGAGTTGTCAAGAATTACTCGACAAAACAACAAATATGCCAAACATCTTTCACCTTTCACTTCCTGTACACTCACTGCAATCATGTTATAATGAAGGCAAAGTGTTATTTAACGTCAGACGTGAAGATGATATATGTCAACTGAGAAGACTAAAAGAAAGTGCTGATGATTATATCTGTCAGAATAGATAGCAATGATAAGCAATCTGTAAGGCATCTCTTAGTGGCAGGACACTGTTGATCAAATTATTCACATTTTTATTTTGCCATTTGAAATTATTCCAGACGTACAGATTGATCAACTCCAGAAAATTAATTATATTATCATACACTACCTACAGAAATTATTTTATAAAACGCAGTTAGAAAGGTGAGATCTGATGACTTCCATCCATTGAGTTGGAGAATTAGTTCCATGCCAGCATGTAGCCATGGTAACCAAGTGGTCAGATCAGGAGACCCTTGGTTCAGATCCCAGTTATGTCATTTAATATTTCAACCTAACTCTATCCCTCCAACTTTTGTCTTACACATGACTGGGGTGGATGAAACAATTAACTCACAAGAATGCAGTTAATAATTTAGTTTGTTTTCTTTCTCTCTGTTTACTTTCTCTACCAAGTACATGGCAGATAGATAAGGTATTTGCATTCCCCCAAAAATTTGATACCAAGATTTCACTGAAATACAGGTTTTGACCCCCTGAATTAAAAGAAAAGTATTTTTAGAAACAAATTTCATGTTTGCATATGTGTTAACAACATAACTTTGGATTGTTATGTAGGTACTTGTTGACAAAGTGAATGGCCTATTGGAATATATATTTATTTTCTTTACATGTACTATGTACATAGTGTATAGAGAAGATATTGTATTGCATACAAAAATACAATGTCAAGATTTCAATTGAAATATGTTTTGAGATCTCCCGAGTCCAAAAAAAGTATTTTTAGAAAAAGGTCCATGTGTGTTTGAACTTCATAGCTAAAATCTAAAAGACGTTAAAACCAAAGCTAGTATTTAAATTTGATATCTTCCAAAGAAACGAACAAAAAGTTTCAAGAAAATCGCCCCATCCCAAACTTTTATGTCAAACATTTTTTTTAAATTTTGATTTTCTCAAAAATGACTCTAATGATTTTGATTAAAATACCATATGTTAAAGCTATTTATATCACATATAAAAATGTATCAGAAATGTATGTATATTACTGTTATAGAATTCCAATAAATAATGTTACAAGCTAGATATAATTATTAATTTAATGTGTAAATATTGTATTCAAAGATTATCAAATTTCTTATTGTTACATAATGTTGTCGCTATAAGACCTCTGTAGTTAGGCAACCTTAAATAAAATTATAAATAAAAAAAAATGTATATCTTGAATTTTTTGGGAGTAGCTTCTGAAGACCTGTTCACTCTGAATGAATTATTTTGAATTTTGCATAACTGTAAACCGTAAGAGATAGACAAGAATGTACTATACAAAAAATTTGTTTTCCATTCACATGACTTTCCCTACATCTCTGCAACAGATTATTGTTAAAAAGCTTATGATTCTATTTACTTCATGCTACTTGAGAAAAAAATATCAGATATAGTCTTATTACTTGCTTCCTTGTAAGTAGAAGCGAAATAAGGGAGTAGCATAGGTTAAAGTGATAGTCAAAAGCTGGTGGCTATGACACTGAAGTTCCTTTGTTTTTATGAACAGGAGTTGACAAATTCCCATATGAGAAAAGTATTTTAAACCTGAAACCCATAACAAGGAATATCTCAAAAACCATCAACTCCATGAAAAAAATGTATATAACATAAATTGTGTGTTTTAACAATGTTTACATTTTCTATTCAAGAAGTTCTGTCTGTTTCTTACAGTGTACCAGTTGTGCAAACTTCCATAAAATTCATCCAGAATAAAGATGTCATTACAGACTATTCCCAGAAAATTTAAGATACACATTTTATTTGTAAATTATCTTTAATATGATACATTAATCAAAATTGTTAGAGCCATTTTTGAGAAAATCAAATTTTCAAAAATGTTTCCATGTAAAGGGTAGTTTGGGGTGGGGGGATTTTCTTGAAAATCTTTGTCACATCCTCGGAAGATACTGAACTTAAATACCAGGTTTGGTATTTAATGGACTTTTCGTTTTTGAGCTATGCTGCCCACAGACACATGCACAGACAGTCACACACACACATGAACATTTTTCTAAAAAAGCTTTTTTTGGATTTAGAGGGTCTCAAAACATATACTTGTAGTGAAATCTTGGTATCGAATTTTTTGGTGCAATGCAATATCTTCTCTATATACTATGTGCTTAGTACGTGAAGAGAAAGTAAAAATGAAGATCTTATTAAAATACACAATTTATGTCATATACATTTATGTTGTAGAGTTGACCATTTCCAAGATATTCCTTCTTATTGGTTTCAATTTTAAAGTAGATATCTAGACGGGATCACTTATGTTTTTCTGGAAATAAACTTCAACTATTCACATACGACAGATATGACTGTCACTTTAGCCTAGTGTATTACCTTCTACTTACAAGGAAAAAGTAATAAGACAGTTTTGTTAATGTTTATCTCGATTAGCATGATGCAGATAAATGAATAATATTTTGTAAGAATTGCTTTTTGCACAACAGGTAGAGAAAGTCAGATGTTTAGTTTCTCTGCACATACTATGTATATAGTGTACAGAGAAGTCATTGTACTCCACCCAAAAATTTGATACTGAGATTTCACTTGAAATACATGTTTTGGATCCCGCTGAATCCAAAAATAATCTGATGTGTTATACTCACATGACTTTCTCTATATCCCTGCAACAAATTATTGTTAAAAAGCTCACGCTTCTATTTACTTCATGCTAATCGAGAAAAAATTAACAGAAATAGTCTTATTACTTGCTTTCTTGTAAGTAGAAATGGAATAAGGGAGTAGCATAGGTTAAAGTGATAGTCAAAAGCTGGTTGCTATGTGACTGAAGTTCCTTTGTTTGTATGGACAGCAGTTGACAAATTCCTGTATGAGAAAAGTATAAGTTTTTAAAGCTGAAACTAATAAATAGGAATATCAGAAAAATAATCAACTCCACGAAAAAAAATGTATATGAAATAAATTGTATGTTTTATCATGATCTATATTTTTTGTGTCATAAGTTTTTGTCTATCTCTTACGGTTTACCAGTTATGCAAAATTCAATAAAAATCATCCAGAATAAGGATATCTTTAGAGGCTATTACCAGAAAATGCATGATACCCATTTTATTTGGCATGTAAATATCTTAAATATATGAGATTTTAAGCAAAATCATTAGCCATTCTTGAGAAAATCAAGATTTTAAAACATTTTTCCATGTATGTAAAGGGTAGTTTGGGGTGGGGGAGTTTTCTTGAAAATCTTTGTGTCGCATTCTTGGAAGATACCAAACTTAAATACCAAGTTTGGTATTTAACGGTCTTTTCATTTTTGAGCTATGCACACACACACACACGGAAATGACATTTCCTCATAGATAGAAACAAAAGAGCTACATATCTCTGCTGTATGTAGTAGAGAAGAAACTTGGTTTAGGACACGTTACGCTGTACATAAATGTTGGCAGGAAGTAACCAATTGCAGGCTGTGTATTCACCAGCGTCATATTGTCATACATGCATGTCTTTTACTTCAAATATATGATAAAAGACAACCACTGGACATCATGAGATAAACAATGATAATTTTATACAGAAATGTGTGCTGATCCAGCTGATAATGGACATTGCAACCTATCATAATAAAACAATGATGATTCAGCAGTGGTTAACCATAAACAATGTTCCAAGAACAATTAATCTCCTTTAACTTGTGAAATAAAATCGCCTCAAAGAGGCAATTGTCAATGAGACTCAAGGCATGTTACTCACAGTAAAGATTCCTTCTTAGCTGATATTGAATATAGCTAAACAAAACCTTGCAGAAAAGAACATGGGAAGAACGTGATTGGAAGAAGACAATTGAGATGTCCTCCATTTCTGTAGGAATAAACAGCAATTGCATCCTTCTGTGGCAGTTCAACAGACATTGCTGATGAAATGGTGCACATTATGCCTTTGCCACTTAAGTAAATCACCTTACAAATTATCCCAGGTATATAATTATAATTGTGTTACCATTCACTCTCCTGTTACTTAATCACAGAACTGCAATGACTAATTTAGCACATTACTTACTTTCTTTCTATTACATGGCATGGAAGTTGCTAAGTCTCATTTAACAATTTCTCTTGAAAATACTAAAATAATGCATTTACCAATATTAAAGCTATTAGTTCCTATTGGGTATTTATGCGATTACATTTGCTGATAATTAAACACGTAACCCTCATATCGAAATACCATCAACCCCCGTGCACTTCATTTGTGTTTTATTACGAACTGTGCGCTAATGTTACTAGAACATTTAACAAGTGAATATAGCACTACTGGCTCATGGCTTTGCAATAATATAGTACACATATTTGAGCAACCTGAAACCCAAACATGAACCAGAGGCTCACTGCAATACATTTTAAAACCAATAAGATCATCAACAACACAAAGCCCTATGACAATTCCTATGTTGTGCAATAGTAAGAAATGTCAGGAATATTGGCAGAAGCATATAAGCTACAAAATTAGAAAATAATTTCTCTTTGATTAAGATAGGGTCATCAATACCAACACGAATACTTATTTATCCATTCCCATAGGTTGAAACAAACCTTACATATTTAGTAAACATTGTGTATCATATTAACAAGAATGGTGGTACAACTTGCACAAACTTGTGCACAGTCATTCAGTATCCTTAGCTGTTCACACTGTAGTCTGGATGGCACTGTCATATTGTATCCTTAGCTGTTCACACTATAGTCTGGATGGCACTTCCATACTGTATCCTTAGCTGTTCACACTGTAGTCTGGATGGTACTGTCATACATTAGCCTAGCTGTTCACACTGTAGTCTGGATAGTACTGTCATACATTAGCCTAGCTGTTCACACTGTAGTCTGGATGGAACTGTTATATGTTAGCCTAGCTGTTCACACTGTACTCTGGATGGTCCTGTCATACATTAGCCTAGCTGTTCACACTGTAGGTTCGATGGTACAGTCATTCGTTAGCCTACTTGTTCACACTGTAGTCTGGATGGTACTGTCATATGTTAGCCTAACTGTTCAACCTGTAGTCTGGATGGTACTGTCATACGCTAGCCTAGCTGTTCACACTTTAGTCTGGATGGTGCTGTCATATGTTAGCCTAGCTGTTCACAATGTAGTCTGAAAGGTGCTGTCATACGTTAGCCTAGCTGTTCACACTGTAGTCTGGATGGTGCTGTCATACGTTAGCCTAGCTGTTCACACTGTAGTCTGGATGGTGCTGTCATACGTTAGCCTAGCTGTTCACACTGTAGTCTGGATGGTGCTGTCATACGTTAGCCTAGCTGTTCACACTGTAGTCTGGATGGTGCTGTCATACGTTAGCCTAGCTGTTCACACTGTAGTCTGAAAGGTGCTGTCATACGTTAGCCTAGCTGTTCACAATGTAGTCTGAAAGGTGCTGTCATACGTTAGCCTAGCTGTTCACAATGTAGTCTGAAAGGTGCTGTCATACGTTAGCCTAGCTGTTCACAATGTAGTCTGAAAGGTGCTGTCATACGTTAGCCCAGCTGTTCACACAGTAGTCTGGATGATACTGTCATATGTTAGCCTAGCTGTTCACACAGTAGTCTGGATGATACTGTCATACGTTAGCCCAGCTGTTCACACAGTAGTCTGGATGATACTGTCATACGTTAGCCCAGCTGTTCACACAGTAGTCTGGATGATACTGTCATACGTTAGCCCAGCTGTTCACACAGTAGTCTGGATGATACTGTCATATGTTAGCCTAGCTGTTCACACAGTAGTCTGGATGATACTGTCATATGTTAGCCTAGCTGTTCACACTGTAGTCTGGATGATACTGTCATATGTTAGCCTACCTGTTCTCAGAGTAGTCTGGATGGTGCTGTCATACGTTAGCCTAGCTGTTCACACAGTAGTCTGGATGATACTGTCATACGTTAGCCTAGCTGTTCACACAGTAGTCTGGATGATACTGTCATATGTTAGCCTACCTGTTCACACAGTAGTCTGGATGGTGCTGTCATACGTTAGCCTAGCTGTTCACACAGTAGTCTGGATGGTGCTGTCATACGTTAGCCTAGCTGTTCACACAGTAGTCTGGATGATACTGTCATATGTTAGCCTACCTGTTCACACAGTAGTCTGGATGGTGCTGTCATACGTTAGCCTAGCTGTTCACACAGTAGTCTGGATGATACTGTCATATGTTAGCCTACCTGTTCACACAGTAGTCTGGATGGTGCTGTCATATGTTAGCCTAGCTGTTCACACAGTAGTCTGGATGATACTGTCATACGTTAGCCTAGCTGTTCACACAGTAGTCTGGATGATACTGTCATATGTTAGCCTAGCTGTTCACACAGTAGTCTGGATGATACTGTCATACGTTAGCCTAGCTGTTCACACAGTAGTCTGGATGATACTGTCATATGTTAGCCTAGCTGTTCACACAGTAGTCTGGATGATACTGTCATATGTTAGCCTACCTGTTCACACAGTAGTCTGGATGGTGCTGTCATACGTTAGCCTAGCTGTTCACACAGTAGTCTGGATGGTGCTGTCATACGTTAGCCTACCTGTTCACACAGTAGTCTGGATGGTGCTGTCATACGTTAGCCTAGCTGTTCACACAGTAGTCTGGATGATACTGTCATATGTTAGCCTACCTGTTCACACAGTAGTCTGGATGGTGCTGTCATACGTTAGCCTAGCTGTTCACACAGTAGTCTGGATGGTGCTGTCATACGTTAGCCTAGCTGTTCACACAGTAGTCTGGATGATACTGTCATATGTTAGCCTACCTGTTCACACAGTAGTCTGGATGGTGCTGTCATACGTTAGCCTAACTGTTCACAGTGATGTCTGCATGGCATTGTCATTCGTTAGCCTAGCTGTTCACACTGTAATCTGGAGGGCACTGTCATACGATAGCCCAGCATTTCACACTGTAGCCTGGATGGCAATGTCATACGTTAGCCTAGCCGTTCACACTGTTGTCTGGATGGCACTGTCACATGTTAACCTAGCTGTTCACACTGTAGTCTGGATGGCACTGTCATACGTTAGCCTGGGCTATTCACACCGTACTCTGGATGGCACTGCCATACAATAGCCTAGCTGTTCACACTGCAGTCTGGATAGCACTCTCATTCGTTAGCCTAGCTGTTCACACTGTAGTCTGGATGGAACTGTCATGCGTTAGCCTAGGTGTTCAGACTGTAGTCTGGATGGTCCTGTCATACTGTATCCTTAGCTGATCACACTGTAGTTTGGATGGTACTGTCATACATTAGCCTAGCTGTTCCTCTGTAGTCTGGATGGTAATATCATACTGTACCCTTAGCTGTTCACATTGTAGTTTGGATGGTACTGTCCTACTATATTCTTAGCTGTCCACACTGTAGTCTGGATGGTACTGTCATTCTGTTACCTTAGCTGTCGACACTGTAGTCTGGATGGTACCGTCATACTGTATCCTTAGCTGTGCATCCTGTAGTCTGGATTGTTTCGTCATACATTAGCCTAGCTGTTCACACTGTAGTCTGGATGGTACTGTTCTACATTAGCCTAGCTGTTCACACTGTAGTCTGGATGGTACTGTCGTCATACGTTAGCCTAGCGCTTCACACTGTAGTCTGGATTTTACTCTCATACGTTAGCCTATCTGTTAAGATTGTAGTCCGGTTCGTACTGTACGTTAGCCAAGCTGTTCACCCCGTAGTCTGGATGGCACTATCATACTGTATTCTTAGCTGTTCACTCTGTAGTCTGGATGGCACTGTCATACGTTAGCCTAGCTGTTCACACTGTAGTCTGAATGCCACTGTCATACTGTATTCTTAGCTGTTCACACTCTAGTCTGGATAGTTCTTTCATACGTTAACCTAGCTTATCACACTGTAGTCTGGATGGTAGTCATACGTTAGCCTAGCTGTTCACACTGTAGTCTTATTGGAACTGTCATATGTTAGCCTAGCTGTTCGCATTGAAGCCTGGATGGCACAGTCATACGGTAACCTAGCTGTTCACACTGTAGTCTGGATGGCACTGTCATACTGTATCCTTAGTTGTTCACACTGTAGTCTCGATGGTACTGTTATTCTGTATCCTTAGTTGTTCACACTGTGGTCTGGATGGTACTGTCATACTGTATCCTTAGCTGTCCACACTGTAGTCTGGATGGCACTGTTATACTGTATCCTTAGCTGTTCACTCTGTAGTGTGGATGGCACTGTCATACTGCATCCTTAGCTGTTCACTCTGCAGTGTGGATGGTACAGTTATAAATAAGCCTAGCTGTTCACACTGTAGTCTGGATGGTACTGTGATACATTCGTCTAGCTGTTCACACTGTAGTCTGGACGAGACTGTTATACATTAGACTTGCTGTTCACACTGTAGTCTGGATGGAACTGCCATATGTTAGCCTAGCTGTTCACACTGTAGTCTGGATGATACTGTTATATGTTAGTCTAGCTGTTCACACTGTAGTCTGGGTGTTACTGTTATAAATGAGCTTAGCTGTTCAGACTGTAGTCTGGATGCTACTGTTATACATTAGCCTAGCCTTTCACACTGTAGTCTGGATGGCACGGCCATACATTAGCCTAGCTGGTCACACTTTAGTCTAGATGGCACTGTCATATGTTAGCCTAGCTGTTCACACCATAGTCTGGATGGCACCGTCATATATTAGCCTAGGTGTTCACACTGTAGGTAGGATGGTACTGTAATACATTAACCTAGCTGTTCGCACTGTAATCTGCATGGTACTGTCATATATTAGCCTATATTTTCACACCGTAGTCTAGATGAAACTGTCATTCAATAGCCTACCTGTTCACACTTTAGTCTGGATGGTACTGTCATATGTTAGCCTAGCTGTACACACTGTAGTCTGCATGGTGCTGTCATAAATTAGCCTAGCTGTTCACACTGTAGTCTGGATGGCAATGTCATACGTTAGCCTAGCTGTTCACACGTAGTCTGGATGACATTGCCATACTGTATCCTCAGCTGTTCACACTGTAGTCTGGCTAGCTTTCATACATTAGCCTAGCTGTTCACACTGTAGTCGGGATGCAACTGTTATACTGTATCCTTAGCTGTTCACACTGTAGTCTGGATGGTACTGTCATACGTTGGCCTAGCTGTACACACCATATTCTGGATGGTGCTGTAATACATTAGCCTAGCTGTTCTCACTGTAGTCTGGATGGTACTTTTCTACATTAGCCTGCTGTTCACACTGTAGTCTTGATGGCACTGTCATACGTTAGCCTAACTGTTCACACTGTAGCCTGCATTTCACTAACATTTGTTAGCCTAGCTATTCACACTGTAGTCTGGATGGTACTGACATTCGTTACCATAGCTGTTCACACTGTTGGTTGGATGGTACTGTCATACGTTAGCCTAGCTGTTCACACTGTAGTCTGGATGGTACTGTAATAAGTTAGCCTTGCTGTTCACACTGTATTCTGGAAGGTACTGTCATAAATTAGCGTACCTGTTCACAGCGAAGTCTGGATGGTACTGTCATACGTTAGCCTAGCTGTTCACACTGTAGTCTGGATGGAACTGTCGTCATACGTTAGCCTAGCTCTTCAAACTGTATTCTGGATGGCACTCTCATACGTTAGGCTATCTGTTCAGACAGTAGTCTGGTTTGTACTGTATGTTAGCCTAGCTGTTCACACTATAGTCTGCATGGCAGTGTCATACATTAGCCTAGCTGTTCACACTGTAGTCCGGATGGCACTGCCATACGGTATCCTTAGCTGTTCACATTGATGTCTGTTAAACACCGTCATACGTTAGCCTAGCTGTTCACACTGTAGTCCGGATGGCACTATTATACAATATCTTTAGCTGTTCACACTAGTCTGGATGCTACTGTAATATGTTAGATTAGCTGTTCACACTGTAGTCTGGATGGCACTGTCATTCATTAGCCTAGCTGTAAAACTTTGTCGCGATGGCACTCATACGTTAGCCTAGCTGTTCAAGATGTAGTATGGATAGTACTGTCCTACATTAGCCTAGCTGTTCACACTGTAGTCAGGATGGTACACCCTTAGCTGTTCACACTGTACTCTGGATGGTACTGTCATACTATATTCTTAGCTGTCCACATTGTAGTCCAGATGTTACTGTCATACTGTATCCTTAGCTGTCCACAGCGAAGTCTGGATGGTACTGTCATACTGTATCATTAGCTGTCCACAGCGAAGTCTGGATGGTACTGTCATACTGTATCCTAAGCTGTTCATACTGTAGGCTGGATGGTATTGTCATTCTGTATCCTCACCTGCTCACACTGTAGTCTGGATGGTACTGTCATACTGTATCCTTAGCTGTTCACGCTGTAGTCTGGATGGTACTGACATACTGTATCCTTAGCTGTTCACGCTGTAGTCTGGATGGTACTGTCATACTGTATCCTTAGCTGTTCACGCTGTAGTCTGGATGGTACTGACATACTGTATCCTTAGCTGTTCACGCTGTAGTCTGGATGGTACTGTCATACTGTATCCTTAGCTGTTCACGCTGTAGTCTGGATGGTACTGTCATACTGTATCCTTAGCTGTTCACGCTGTAGTCTGGATGGTACTGACATACTGTATCCTTAGCTGTTCACGCTGTAGTCTGGATGGTACTGTCATACTGTATCCTTAGCTGTTCACGCTGTAGTCTGGATGGTACTGTCATACTGTATCCTTAGCTGTTCACACTGTAGTCTGGATGGTACTGTCATACTGTATCCTTAGCTGTTCACACTGTAGTCTGGATGGTACTGTCATACTGTATCCTTAGCTGTTCACACTGTAGTCTGGATGGTACTGTCATACTGTATCCTTAGCTGTTCACGCTGTAGTCTGGATGGTACTGTCATACTGTATCCTTAGCTGTTCACACTGTAGTCTGGATGGTACTGTCATACTGTATCCTTAGCTGTTCACACTGTAGTCTGGATGGTACTGTCATACTGTATCCTTAGCTGTTCACGCTGTAGTCTGGATGGTACTGACATACTGTATCCTTAGCTGTTCACGCTGTAGTCTGGATGGTACTGTCATACTGTATCCTTAGCTGTTCACGCTGTAGTCTGGATGGTACTGTCATACTGTATCCTTAGCTGTTCACACTAGTCTGGATGGTACTGTTATACGTTAACCTGAGCTATTCAAACTGTAGTCTGGATGGCACTGTTATACGATAGCCTAGCTGTTCACTCTGAAGTCTGGATGGCACTCTTATATGTTAGTCTAGCTGTTCACACTGTAGTCTGGATGGTACTGTCATTCGTTAGGCTTGGTGTTCAGACTGTAGTCTGGAAGGTACTGTCATACGTTACCCTAGGTGTTCAGACTGTAGTCTGGAAGGTACTGTCATACGTTACCCTAGGTGTTCAGACTGTAGTCTGGATGGTACTGTCATTCGTTAGGCTTGGTGTTCAGACTGTAGTCTGGATGGTACTATCATACGTTAGCCTAGCAGTTCACAGTGTAGTCTGGATGGTACTGTCATAAGTTAGTCTAGGTGTTCAGACTGTAGTCTGGATGGTACTATCATACGTTAGCCTAGCAGTTCACAGTGTAGTCTGGATGGTACTGTCATAAGTTAGTCTAGGTGTTCACACTATAGGTTGGATGGTACTGTCATACGGTAGCCTAGCTGCTCAGACTGTAGTCTGGATGGTACTATCATACGTTAGCCTAGCAGTTCACAGTGTAGTCTGGATGGTACTGTCATAAGTTAGTCTAGGTGTTCACACTATAGGTTGGATGGTACTGTCATACGGTAGCCTAGCTGCTCAGACTGTAGTCTGGATGGAACTGCCATACATCACCATAGCTGTTCACACTGTAGTCTGGATGGTACTGTCATACTGTATCCTTAGCTGTTCACACTACAGTATAGATGGCACTGTAATACTGTATCCTTAGTTGTTCACACTGTAGTCTGGATGGTACTGTCATACTCTATTCCTTAGATGTCCACACTGTAGTCTGAATGACACTGTGATACATTAGCCTAGCTGTTTACAGTGTAGTCTGGATGGTACTGTCATACTGAATCCTTAGCTGATCACACTGTAGGCTGGATGACACTGTCATACGTTAGCTTAGCTGTTCACACTGTAGTCTGGATTGTACTGTCATACTGTATCCTTAGCTGTTTCACACTGAAGCCTGAATGGTACCGTCATACGTTATCCTGGCTGTTCACACTGTAGTCTGGATGGTACTGTCATATGTTAGCCTAGCTGTTCACATTTTAGTCTGGATGGTACTGTCATATGTTAGCCTAGCTGTTCACATTTTAGTCTGGATGGTACTGTCATATGTTAGCCTAGCTGTTCACATTTTAGTCTGGATGGTACTGTCATATGTTAGCCTAGCTGTTCACATTTTAGTCTGGATGGTACTGTCATATGTTAGCCTAGCTGTTCACATTTTAGTCTGGATGGTACTGTCATATGTTAGCCTAGCTGTTCACATTTTAGTCTGGATGGTACTGTCATATGTTAGCCTAGCTGTTGACACTTTAGTCTGGATGGCACTGTCATATGTTAGCCTAGCTGTTCACAGTGTAGTCTTGATGGCTCTGTCATACATTAGCCTAGCTGTTACTTCATGGGCATATTTTTACACACATTCTCTGTGGTTTAACCTCAACTTGAAAACTCATCTTATATAGTGAATTAAACATATACATAAAGCAAATTCTATGTTTTTAATACTTTAATCAATTGGGAATTGAAATTAGATTGTATGGTTATATGTCAGGAAGAAGAGAAGGGTATATGTAATATTAGTACAAGACTTACCAGACTTGATTCATCAGGTGATGCAAGGCTGAGTAACAACACACTCACATTGACGGTCAAAGGACCTCCTGCAACAAAAGAAATCATATGAAACACACCTCTGCGTCTATCCTACCTGCCATTTCAATGAGTAACTTGTACATTTGAAAAACATCTTCAGTATGACATTTTATGAAATCTTAATCTCACTTAAATACAAACCAACATTATCAAGCATAATAATAAAACTGTGCTTCTTCAATTACCTCTTTGCTTTCTTGACTACATATAGTAAGCAGGGGAAGCATTGTAATCACACAAAAATTTGGTTCATGATCTCATTCATACTATATATTTTGGGGCACCTTATTCCTAAAAAAGCATTTTTAGAAAAAGTCCCATATGTATATTAGATTGAACAGCTTAACTCTAAAATCCAAGTTTGGATGATGGGAGATGTGTCATTAATAGAAGCTTTGGAATACCTGAGAGCCTCCCAAAGTACATAGATAGATAGCCATGAGAACAGCTATATATTGGATATGTGGTTCCAAATAACCAGGTCCCTATTGGGATCTGAGACCTTTTGAAGCTATAGCACAAGTTGGATTTTCAAAAGAGCGAACTCCATCCTCGCAGCCAACTATGGAGGTGAGGTCTCCAATTTCCTAGATTAGCTTAGAAAGCTTTCTGTAGGTTCGTTTAGGCCAGGAAGCCACTGAACTTAGAACTTGTCAAGGGATATACATCTATACATATGTTTATATTTTACAGAAAAAAAAACAACAAAAATAAAAAAACAATGTATAAATCTCTAGTGCTAAAAGCACGGGTTACAAAAATAGCAGAATAGGCATATAATCACATCATTTGCTTTTGAGGCCTGTACGCCAATGCACTATACTTAATGTGCTCCATAAAAGCATATGTACTTCCTGTTTTGCATGCACATATAAACAAAGAGTATCAAATTAGTGTTAAAATGTATAAATAAATATAATTTCATTATGTAGCACTGGTGTAATATCGGATGATAGTTTTCTAAATATTGACATAATAGTTACCTCTAGTAATTATATAAAACTAAAATATGATTATTGTATTGTGTACTCTCTATAAATGTAAACAAATTAAAACATATTTACAAATATGTTATAAAATTTACAATTATGTACTAGAGTGTAAACTATCAAAGCATCAGGCTTTACAGACCTTGTGTCATTGCCAAATCCTAAAACATTCATTTGACACATTCATGGAAGTCAAAGTATACATCAGTTTAATTTGAATATAAAACACACAAAATGCAATACATTATAATACTTATAAGTACAATTGAGATAGAGTAGGCTATGACTCTGGTAAAAGTTAAGGTTATAAAAGGTGTTCAGTTTTAAGTATTTATAACAAAATAAGCTTACCAGCAGCTTTCAAAATATCTTCAGGTGTTCTTAAACCATATATTTAATTCATCTGGTAATTATTCATATGTTATTTCGTGCTAAACAGTGTAAATAACTTTAAATTTAATTAGCCTGTGAGTAGAGGTTAGAAGCCTACATTATTGGTCAAATAACCAACACAAGAAACGAAGATGGAAAACTACAGAAGAATTAACACCATTAAAATTCAGTTTCTACAAACTGCACCAAGACCATCGGCACAGGAAATACATCAATGGATCGTAAAGGAAATGGAAATCAATGCAGATCAAGTACACACATTGCAGCTTCATACCAGGGAACAAGCCATATATTTGAAGGTAAACACACCAGTATTATATAATACATTACTAGATAAGCATCGGGGGGAATCAGAATTTTTATATGATTCGGGAAATAACTAAAGTGGGAATAGAAGCAGCAGATGCACGAATAGTAACAGTACGTGAGTTCGATGTTCCTCCTGAAATCCCTAATTCAGTTGTAAGAGCAGCTCTCAGTAAATACGGCACTATACAGGATGTGAGAAATGAAACTTGGAGCACACAACAGATGCTTCCAGGTGTAAACAATGGCATTAAAGCAGTACGCATGGACCTGAAAACTGATATCCCTGTTGCAATTCAAATAGCTTATAGTACAGCAGTAGTAACATACCCTGGTCAGCCGCAGAGCTATTTTGTGTGTGGAGATACAAGTCACATAAAACAGAACTGCCCACGGCGAGCTTCAACACTAAAATTGCAGCCCCACCATACCTCTAGACTGCTAAGTGATGTAGTAAAAGGCAACGAAGACAACCAAATAAACGCCCCCCTAGGAAATGCAATACAGGAAAACATTAATGAACAAAATGAAAATGAAGTTGAAACCAATTCACAGGTCACCATGGAAACAAACACACACACTCCATCTAAAAGCAAACCAACAGGGAATAAAAGACCAATTCCAAGTGAATCCTCCAGCAGTACTTGTACTGTGTCTGAGGATAATCACTCTGAAACCTCAGCTTACAATACTGAGGATGAAACTCCTGTAATCTCTAATGATTGCAAAAAGAAAAATCCTCCAGCAAAGAAGTCCAAAAAAGAGCCATCTTACACCTTAGACAAGCAAATGGAGCCAGTTAAGCATCTGCTAGAGGAATCTCCATCCGACTTTCCACTGAACTACATACAACTTAAAAGCTTGTATGAAAATTCAGTAGGCACATCTGATATACTGAAAGTAGCGTATACACATACAGACAACATTCAGGGCCTTGCTGAAATACTTAGAAAGCTTCAGCCCCACTATAAGAATAAATCAATTAAGAACAGAACCACCAGAATTGAAAAAGCTTTAGTCCATAAGTCTAATATAGAACATAGCACTAAACTAACATGATTCAATAGGCAACACTCAAATTCAAATTGTTTTCTAAATTTATGGGATCTATTTTACTTCAGTGGAATCTAAATGGATTTAAAACCCAGTATGAATTTCTACAGAAGTTAATTTCTATACACCATCCTAAAATAATCTGCTTGCAGGAAACAAATTTTAAAAATAATTCTGCAATAAATATAAGACAATATTCTGTATACAATAAGAACCGAAACACTCCTCTCCGTGCTAGTGGAGGGGTAGCTACCTATGTTTGGAATAATATAGCTAGCAAAGAAGTACCAATTACAACAAAATTCGAAGCAGTAGCAGTTACAGTTTTACTGTGAATTACAATATGTATTTGTAATATCTACTTACCAAACAGCTAACCCATTGACCACCAACATTTGAAGGAATTAACTGATCAGTTACCTAAGCCTTATATTTTGTTAGGCGACTTTAATGCCCACAGTAGCTTATGGGGATGCCGGAATACCGACTCAAGGGGGAAAATTATTGAATCTTTCTTAGAAACAGAAGATGTAGTACTTCTAAATTCAAAGATGCCTACACATTACAGTATATCCCATAACACCTTCAGCAGCATTGGCCTCTGTATATGCTCTCCAGATATAGCTCCAATAATTAATTGGTCAGTTAGTGACGCTCCTTCTGGAAGCGATCACTTTACAATTCAAATTGAAATTGCAACAGGAAGCCTAAACAATTCACATAAAAACAAATGGAACTTGAAACACGCTAACTGGACAGCTTTCAGAGAAACTATCGATGATCATATAACTACACTTATACCTGCAAACCAATTTCATAGCACTTCTATTAACAGTATCATTAATAATTTCACTTCATTAATAATCAACTCTGCAGAAAATAATGTCACCAGAACCGCAATACAACATGATAATAAATCTGTTCCTTGGTGGAATAACACCTGCAAACTAGCAATTAAAAACAAAAATAAGGCTTTCTACCAATATAAAAGATGACCCACCTTAGAAAATAAATTAGTATTTCAGCGACTTAGGGCAACAGCTAGGAAGATTATTAAAGAGAGCAAAAAAACATCTTGGTTAACATATCTGTCGTACATGACACACCAAACACCACAGCAGATTATATGGGATCGCATAAGAAAGATTAGAGGCGTTTATAAGAATAAGGAAATAACAGCGTTATGTCAAGGTACCACCATTTTAACCGAGTCTCGAGCCATCGCAGATTCACTAGCTGACACTTTTTCACAAATATCAAGTGACAGCAACTACGAACAGGAATTCATAACATTCAGAAACAACGTTCCTAGCTTAGATTTTAACAAAATAGATTACCATGCAAAACATAGATATAACGACAAAATTACTCTAAAAGAAGTACAAGAAACATTAAAATACTGCAAAACAATAGCCCTGGGCCAGATAATATTCCATATGAATTCTTAAAACAACTTTCATCTGATGGAATTTTATATCTATGCGAAATATACAATTATATCTGGTGTGAACAAGTATTCCCAGACCAGTGGCGAAATTCTATAGTAATACCAATCCACAAACCTGATACTGACAGAAATAAACCAGAAAACTACTGACCGATTGCTTTAATCTGTACAATGTGTAAACTGCTTGAAAAAACAATAAACAAACGACTAAGGTGGATCCTTGAACAACAAAAATTATTCAGTGCTGAGCAAAGTGGTTTCAGGCAATTTCACTCGACAAATGACACCTTGATCACACTAGAAACAGAAATATCAGACGCATTCCACAACGGGCAGCATCTACTGGCTGTTAGCTTAGACATTCATAAAGCCTATGACATGATATGGCGAATGGGCGTTATAAAAACACTAGCAGAACATGGCATCACAGGAAACATGATTCATTTTATCCACAACCTTTTAAAGACGCGAACAATACAAGTGCAAGTAAATAATATAATATCAAAAATAATGAAAACAGAGAATGGAGTCCCCCAAGGTTCTGCTATCAGCGTTACTCTCTTCCTGATAGTAATTAATAGCATTACCTGCCATGTAAAAGCACCAGCTAAATGTTGTCTCTTCGCAGATGATCTCATTATATTTTGCAAAGGTAAAAATATATTAACTACACAAGCTATTATTCAGTCTAGTATACAACAACTACAGCATTGGACCAAGGAAACCGGATTTAAATTCTCAACTTCTAAAAGTAAATGCATATTATTTTCAAAGCAAAGGAAACTCAATTTTCAGCCAAAAATTTACTTAAGTGGTAACATTTTTAACAGTAGTAAAAACAATGAAGGTTTTGGGCGCTATATTCGACCAGAAGTTAACATGGGCTCCTCAAATAACTGCCCTCAAACAAAATTGCATAAGATGAATAGCGATCTTGAAAACACTTGCAGCAAAGAACTGGGGAGCAGATTTTAAAATCTTACTAAATACTTACAGAAGCATTATTCGATATAAACTGGATTATGGCAGTATAATATTTAATTCGGCAAAGCCATCTGTATTAAATAAACTCAACACAATTCAGACAACAGCACTTCGAATTATTTTAGGAGCATATTGAACTAGCCCGAGTGCTAGTTTACAAATAGAGGCAATTGAACCGCCCCTTAGTATACGAAGAAAACAGCTGAGTACGTCTTATGCACTTAATATAGCAGCCTCGCCTAGTTCAAAAATGAAAGCCTGTATATTTCCGAAAGAGCATTTACAGAAGAAAAATCCAATGCCTTTTGCACTGAGACAGAAACAGTTCTTTCAAGAAATACATTTACCATTTTCTAACATTGCCACAATTAATCAAACCACAGACATCCCTCCTTGGAGAATTACACTTCCTGAAATTAATATGGAAATATCCTACCTTGTTAAAAGTCAAACAAATAAACTGATATACCAGCAACTACTGAAAGAACAATGGCAGCAATACCCAAATTATATTCACATATATACCGATGGATCGCAGACTGGAAACGGGTGTGGTTGTGCTGTGGTTTATCCTGATCACACTATGCTGTACACATTACCACATTTCTACTCTATATTTAGTTGTGAGTTATATGCCATCAAGAAAGCATTACTGTACTTATTCGAGACAAACAAAACTGAAGCTTACCTAATACACACTGATTCTAAATCCAGCATACAGGCGCTACAAGATCTATTCTCTACAATTACATTAGTCCAAAAAATTAAAAAATTATCTACACTTCTAATGAAACAAGGAAGGAAAATAGCCATAATGTGGATACCCTCACATCAGAGCATTTTAGGTAATGAGCAGGCAGACTCTGCAGCAAAGGAAGCCACAAGGCTCCCAATACATGAAGAGACACCTTTACCCCACAACGATGTTGCAAAATATGCATCCAGAAAATTTTACAACCTCTGGCAAACAACATGGGCACAATCACCTCCTAGCAAACTGCACGAAATTAAACAGAACTCCAGAACATTATATCCACTGCAGAAACTGAGACGGAAAGATCAAGCTGTCATCACCAGGCTACGTATCGGACACACCAAATTAACCCATTCCCATCTACTGAATAAAACAGACCAACCTAAATGCAACATTTGTCACGCTACCATTACTGTACGCCACCTTCTCTCAGAGTGTCCTCAGTATCAACAGCAGCGAGCAGAATGCAAACTACCAGACATCCAAGAAGCACTCAACAATTCATCACACAGCAAAATACTACTTAAATACTTAAAACTAACAAATGTGTATAATGAAATATAATATTATTCATGAAATTGTATTTACCAATATAAAATTTTTGTAATTGTTACCATTAAAACATGTCGTGATATGACTACTTTGTAAGTTAAAGTGACATAAAATAGATAAATTAAAAAAAAAGTACAATTATTATTACAGTATTATAGACAGATTTGTCACTTAAATATTCATCTATAGAGTAAAATGATTTATTGCAAAGGTACTCCTTAAGAGAAGCCTTAAAAGCCTTGAAATTCCAACATTTTCTTTGAGATTACTGGGGAGAGCATTAAATATCTTGATTGTTTCATAATATACACCTTTCTGAAAGCAACGAAGATTGGCATTGGGACGATGAATATTTCCCTTTTGTCTAGTATTAATGTTATGAATTTCCATGTTTGTTATAAAACTATGTTGATTAACTGCATAGAATTTTAAAATGGATAGTACATAAACACAAGATAAAGTGAGTATGCCCAATTTTTTAAATAGTTCTTTGCATGACTGCTATAAGCATTACTGATTATTCGTATAGCTTTTTCTGTATCCGGAATATGCATTTATTATCCACTGAATTACCCCAGAATATTATCCCATACTCGATGATGGAGTTAAAGTAGGCAAAATGCACCAATTGAAATTTAGTTGAGTCGATTTTGTAACACTACATCACTTACTTTTTATTTCGGAAAACATGTTTCAGAAGCCATGTTTTCCAAAATAAAAAGTAAGTGATGTAGTGTTACAAAATCGACACAACTAAATTTCAATTGTTAAAACACATCACTGTCACAAAGTCCACCATATATCAGGAAAATACACCAATTTAAGTGTAGCAATTGAGTGAAATTTAACCAGTGCTTGGAGAGCATAACATGCTGAGCTAAGTTTAGGTGTGATATGCTAATATGTGACTTCCAGTCCAAATGCTTTATCTACTTGAAGACCAAGAAATTGAACTTTATTTAGCTGTTCTAACAATGTATCATCAATTCCTATTTTTTCTATGTGTGTTTTTGGTGAGGGAGTAATTATAAATTTAATTGTTTTTGTTTTTTCAAGGTTTATGGGAGTTTGTTTGCTTTAAACCAATTTGACATATAATTTAGAACATAGTTTAATTTTACTACACAGTCCTTTAAGTCTTTACTTGTTACTAGAACACTAGTGTCATCTGCAAATAAATAAATAAATAAATACTTGCAATACTGTTAATGTACAATGGGAGGTCATTTATGTAAACCCTATGCTAAAGATATGGTCAGTTAGGGGTAAATGACTTTAGTATTCAGTAGCCTAAAACTGGAGAAGGTAAGAAAGGTCTGTGAAATCTCCTGTGTTTGCATGTCCAGAACAGGCCTTGCTACAGAAGGTGTTTATTTATGATTACTTTCATTCAGGCTAACCTCCAACATAGTATTACTGCCTCAAGGGTGGCATAACAAGACAGAATCTGGAGCTTGCTATAACACAGAAACCTTAACTTAGGCAAGGTCGTATTTTGGAATTAACACATTGAAGCCCAAGCCCAAGTATAGCTCGGGCCATGCGAAAAGTATAACTCAGGCAGGTATTTCTATTGCTTTTAATGCACGACCTTAACTCGGTCTTGGGCTATGTGGCAAAGAACATACATCAGTTATTGTTTAATTGTCTGATTTGTGCTGCCATCTGTCCTTGCTTTAGTCAACTATTAGGAAATTTAGGAGAATTAGTAATATTGACTGCTCTCAGGTAGCCGCGCCATTTTCCTTGAAGGTGTTAAAATGCTGTATTTTCCTCGATTTCTGTGAACTGAAGCTGAAATTCAGTATACAAATGAAGTTGTGGAAAATACCGATTCCGAGGTAGAATTTTTCAAACTTTCAATAAATGCGGTGTAAGCAGCTTTATGCAGATCTTTTCAAACTCATATTTGATACCTGTTGTAAATTTAAAATAAAATATTAATAAGGAAGTTATGACTACTTTCTTACTTGTTGAGATATTCTTGAATACCATACTGTTAGATTGTCCCAATACTTTTCGGCAGATATGATTGATGTACTGTATATAATAACTCACAGTAGGCGTAAAATCCCTGGGTTTCTTGGCCCTCCAACTAAAGAAATGCCCGGGCTTTAATGTGTTAAACCTAAAGGTATTTCTATTTTCAGTGCTTTAGGCAATGACAGCATATGTCTTGACCAGACATCAGAATGCATGGGCTCTGCAAGGTACCTGATGAAACATGAGGCGTGAAGACTACCATGAAGTTTACAGATCTGGAGATCATAAATCAGGGCAGAGGGCAGAGGTCCTACATTTGACATTTGGGATCCTAAAGGATTGGAACACAGACATGTCACTTTGATCTTGAGGGAAAAGGAAAGGACCACCTTTACAGGAATTCTAAGAGGATTCCCAATTGGGATTCCTTTTGGGCAGACCTGGAGGGCTGGCTTGAGAATGACCCAAGATCAGGTTGAGGAATGTGGAGGACCTGGAGTTTTTTAACTAACACTTTGGTCTCTGCTTATAAAAATACTCCCTCTCCTGCAGGCGGTACAGGCAAAAGACAGGTTTAGATGGAACTCCTTTTTACTTTCTCTATACGTACTATGTACATAATGTATAAAGAAGGTATTGCACTCCACCCAAAAATTCAATACCGAGATTTCACCGGAAATATACGTTTTAGGGTCCCCTGTATCCAAAAAAAAGCATTTGCACAAAAAGGTCCAAGTGTGTGTGTGTCAGTGAGTCCGTGAACACAATAACTCAAAAATGAAAAGTTGGTAAAATACTAAACTTGGTATTTAAGTTTAGTATTTTCCAGGGATGTGACACAAAGATTTTGAGAAAAATTCCCCCACCCCAAACTACCTTTTACATGGAACTTTTTTCAAAAAGTTTTATTTTCTCAAAAATGGCTCTAATGATTTTGATTAAAATATCACATATTAAAGATATTCACTTGACATATAAAATGTATGTCTTGAATTTTCTGGGAATAGCATCTGAGGACTACTTTATTCTGGATGAATTTTACGGAATTTTACAAAACTGTTAAACCATAAGAGATGGAAAAAACTTACCTCACAAAAAATTTAGATCACTTTAAAACTCACAATTTGTTATATGCATTTTTTTCGTGGAGTTGTTCGTTTTTGAGATATTCCTTGTTTTTGGTTTCAGCTTTGAAAAACTTATACTTTTCTCATACAGGAATTTGCCAACTCCTGTCCATACAAACAAAGGAACTGCAGTGACATAGCAACCAGCTTTTTACTATCACTTTAACCTATGGTACTCCCTTATTTCACTTCTACTTACAAGGAAGCAAGTAATAAAACTATTTCTACTATTTTTTTCTCAATTAGCACGAAGTAAATAGAAGCATAAGCTTTTTAACAATAATTTGTTGCAGAGATGTAGAGAAAGACATGTGAATGGAACTCATCAGATTTTTAAGGGCCATCAAAATAGAGACAAGCAGATTTTATAATGAATATAAAGCCAATAAGTGTCAGACAAATCCCAGAGCTGGTGTAAGAGAGAGATCAGGGAAATTCCATGAAATCTTGGAGGGACTTCTGTAGGATTATAGAAAAACAATTGAGTGCTGCTCAATTACAGAAATGTCTGGTCTCCTAGGTAGGATTAAACTGGCCTCTAAGGATGATCCCTCTGGTACTAAGATGCAATTGGAGGAAGGTACCCAGAGGCTGTTGCTTGAAACTATCTCTCTGGACAACTGCATTCTGGATCAAAAAATAAGTTTGTTGGAGACATGCAGGCCTTTGTAGGAAAGCTGGTCTGTGACCTCTGAGATAGAGACTTTTAAGAAGGCTAAATGGACTGTCTTTACTCTTCAGTCCTATAAAAGTGTGGATGAGGACAAGATCTTACCAGCTCTCATGCAAGAGGGCTGGGAGATTGTTTCTTCTCACCTAGTGAGAATTTTTAGGTCCTGCCTTGTTTGTTTCTAGCCCCAGAGGACAGGCAAGCCTAAGAATTGTTGTCCCATTAGTCTGAGATCCTTCATGTTCATGGTTTGGAAAGACTAGTGGTTAGATATTTGAGAAATGGGATACTGGTTGACAGATCCATACATCCTCAGCAGTATGCCTACTCCACCAGCCCCGCCTGCGGTGCCATTAGTAGTTAAAGCGGGCGTTAAACACTACCAAAAAAAAAAAATACTCCACCAGCTTGTGATTGGTGATTAAACTGGAGAGCTCGCTGGGCTGTGGAGAACTGTTTGTCAAATGACTCTGGGTTATCATTAGGAGATGCATGGAGAATAGAGGCATCAGTTTGATTATCTTGGACTAGATCATGACCTCCTTGGTAGTTCTGGGGAGCATTACTCTCAGAGCATCAGTACCTCAGGGAAGAGTCTTGTCACCAATTTTGTGGTGCCTGCTGAACTGGCTCAACAAAGGGGGAAGTCATGCTCAAGGAAATGCAGACAACATATGCCTTATAGCAAATGGAAAATTCCTTAGCACAGTCATGGTTTCCTTGCTTGCTATAGAAGAGTGGTGTGTGGAAATGGGCTTGTCTGTTAATCTGCTGTATAAGACTGAGATTATGGTCTTCATAAGAAAGAAGCCCCTGCCAGGATTGGTAGAGCCCCTCATGTTTGAGAAGAGATTGAAGCTATCTGATTTGATTAAGTATGTAGGAGTTATCTTGGATGCTGTACTGCGTTGGAAAATGTCAGAAAATTCAAAGTTAAGAAGGCTCAGAAGCTGTTGGCCTAAGACCAAAGATTCTCAGATGGCGCTACACCTCAGTCATAAGGCCATCATATGCAGCAGTGGTCTGGTGGCAGCTGCTAATAGGCTATATTTGCTGCAGAGATTGGGATATGTGATAAAGTAAGTTAGTAAGTTTATTTCCATCACTTTTACATATTGGTATACATTTCTTTATTTTATCACTACACTAAATTGCTGATGTGTGATGATAACCAGAGCGGTGCGGGCCTGTCTCTTAGAAATTTTGGTGAATCTTCTACCCCTGCATTTATTTGTGAAGGAGGTACAAGGATGAGCATGCATCATTTCTAGACATGAGGGGGTGGAGTTTCAAACTACCTCATGAAGGACATTCACTGATTTTAAGTACACTTCAGGAAAGGTGTCCTATCTCACTGATGGCAGCAGATTTGATGGGGCCAGATACAATATAAGCTCAGCATATACCAACCTGGAAGGAATGGGACCCCGAAGATCAGGTTTTCCCTGAGAGCCAGACATGGTACACTCACAGTGTGCACTTTGCGGGCAGGATGGGTACTGGGGCCTGGTACCAGGCTTGTCATTCTTCTTGGAAGGTTTGCTACTGTGTTCCAGGTTGAGATATATACCATCTTAGCCTGTCTCGTGCATATTTTAAACATGCCAGGCAGGCAAGCAGTTATTCATATCATCTTAGATAGTCAGATAGCTTTGAAAACCCTTACAGTGGTTAAAACAACATCCATATTGGTGTGGGAGTGCCAAGGGATGTGTTTGTGGAAAGGTTACTCTTGTCTGGACATTAGAAATGATCAGATGGCAGATGGGCAGGTGTTGTATTTGTAGAACCTGAGCCCTTTTGGAAGTGTCAAGCAGTAGATAACCCAGCTCACAGCTAGGGCTCACCTTGAGATTTGGAAAAAGCAAAGCACTGCCAGACAGGCCCATGATTTTATTCCTGGCCAGGAGCCAAACTAAGTGAGGCTATTTTGAACCTAACTAGAACCAGGCTTAGAGTGGTTGCTGCCTATGACACTGGACACAAAACTTGGAGAAGATGCTTTTCATAATGGGCTTATTGAGGATCCCATGTGTAGGAAATGCAGGATGGACTTTGTGAATGTGAGGCATTTGCTTTTCACAGATACAAAGGACACTCCAAAAGTTTTGACAATGGACAATAATGAGTTGTGTTAAGTCAAAGAAGCTTATCCTAACATAAGATTGAAGTTCAGACAGCAATATGTGCAAGCCTGGGCACGTACCAATAATGTGCATCAGCACTGCATGGGTATGAGTAGCAAATGTTGCTATGCCATATGTTAGTATGGATCTCAAGCTAGAGCATTTCCTTGCTATGATTTTCTATGACTTTAAGGGAGAACGAATGCTTTAAAAATTGCATTGTGCATTTGGAGGACTTTTACCTTCACAATCCACCATTTATCAAATGGTATGCAGAGTTTAGCAGAGGAAGGGATTCCCTTGAAGATGAAGATTGAGCAGGATGACCAGCTACAGCAACAATGAAAGAAAATACATGAGGATTTTGAGACAGTGAAGTAAACTATAAATTAAGCATTGAGTTTAGTTCATTGTAACAAATTTCCATCATATATTGTTTTAATAATTGTGAAAACAGCCACAATGAAATTTAAATGGGAAGTGTTGAGAAACAGCAAGCAGCTAAAAGGCACATGAATATTTATTGAACAGGATTTGGGCAAGAGCCAGCAGGAATTGAAATCAGCAGCAATAATGGAAATAAAGAAATCAGGAGATGCAGGAAATTTGTCAGTATTATGCACGAATGCAGGAGAATCTTGCTAAAGTGTGGTGGCCTTAGAAGAAATGGGCATTCAGCAGACTTTCAGGGAGGGGGAAGAGAGCAGGGAAGTTTTGTCATCAGTGGAAACCTGAGAGGGTCTAAGTATAGTGTCAATGCCAGTGGGAAGTATTTTGGAAGAGAAAGATTGTGTGTGTACCAGAATTTATAGAAGTTTGCATTTGAGAGGAAATGTTTGATATGTGGATTCGAGTTAACAGTAGTGCACTGGAATGTGGAGCGACTGTTACAGAAAATACAACAAATGCTAAGATGTGGCGATTAGGTAATGGTAATGGAGACATGGTTAGAAAGTAGAAAGAAGACATTCTACAGTATAAATGATGAAAAAAAAAACGGATCAGAGGTAGAGTTTCAGGTGGTCTGGGGTGTTTTGTGAGGAAAAATGAGTTCAAAGTGAAAGGAGAAAAAGAGCTGTACAATAAATCAGTGCTGTGGATTTCATTAAGCAGCATTTACCAAATAGATGGCCATGTTTGTATTGCTATTGTGTATAAGCTTCCCAACATATCAGAGTACAATAAGGCTACCTAATATATTTAGAAAAGTAAATTGGGGCATCGAAGAGTTGAAAAGTAAAAATAAAGTGGAAATAGTAGTCACAGGTGACCTAAATGCAAGGAGAGGGGAACAGCAGGTTAATATGAGCAACCAACTGATAATTATGATAAGGAGTTTGAAATAGAGAATAGGTACAGTAAAAACGAAGTTATCAACAATGAAGGGAGACAACTAATAGATTCTTGTGAAGAACATAATCTCATGATATGTAATGGGTTGAAGGGGGTCAGATTTATAAGGGGAATACACATTCACAAATAAGAATGGTCAGTGTGGTGGATTATATAATGGGCTCAGCAGATATTGTGAGTTGCATTTTGGACTTTGAGGCTATGAATACAGTAACATCAAGTTGCCATTTACCATGGAGACTAAAATTAGGGGAAGTAAGCAGCTGAACAGGAAGTGCACAGGGGCCTGTGTAGATTTATGTAAGTATATAATTGAAGGGAAGATAAATATTTTTAACATAATTAAATTCAGAAAATGGGAAAATATATTACAAGTGAGGGTAGAAAGCTTATTAAATTCAAATAAAATTGAGGAAATGGTAGAACCTTTGAGTACAGTGTAAAAAGAGTAGGAGGAGGAATGAAAGTTGATGCCTATAAAGATAATAGATGGCCAAATGCAAAAAAAAAAAAAAAAAAAAAAAAAAAAAAAATTTTGCAAGAGTTGAGAAACTGGAGGCAGTCAGGGGAAAAGAGGAGAGGGAACATTTCTTGACCCTTAGATAGGCTTACAAGTGTCTCATTCAAGACAAATGGCTATAAAAATATGCAGAAAATTAAAAGAGGCGGCAAAAATTCATGATATAAAGAAAATATGGTCAATAGTAAAAACTTTACACAGAAAGAAAACATACAAATCCAGATTAGTGATGCACACAGGTCAGGATAACCAAGCAAGAGCAAAGCAGATACTGTGTGGGGGACAGCAAGAATAAATGAATTAGATAGAGCAGGTCAAGAGGCTAAAAGCCAACAAGCAGCGATATAGATGGTATTCCAAGTGAATGTTGGAAGGAAATAGTGATAAAACTGTTCAACAAAAGAGATTCCCAAGAGCTGGAGGATAAGCAATCCAGGGAACTACAGCAATTCTAGCTAAGCAGTTACAGAAGGAGTTATCTGAGTTTGAAGCAGGTGGACAACACTTGAGCAACAAAAGGGAGAGGGTATACATGGAGAAGCTTTGTAGGTGAGATATTTCTCTTCCATAAATTTTCTCTGTTTACTTACTTGTATGCCTAGGTTGCTATGATACTTATTTATATGTAGTGTTGAGTTTAATAAAATCTTTCCAAAGGTGTAACATTGAGTTTTATTATACCAATTTATTAAACCCAACGAAAGAAGATGAACAAATTGCTACATTGATCCTAAATCAAGCAAGCGATACTGAGAAATTAGGTACATTGATAATACATGAACAATTTATGCACACATAAATGAGGCTAAAACTTATGACACCATTGGTATTCTAATTAGCATTTTCACAAAGCCTGTTAATGAGATACAAATTAGCAACTAGAAAACAGCAGTTTGGCATAAAGCTGCTGAATAAAGATTGTAAATTTAAAGCCCTGAAGCATGATGAGGAAACTGCCATGTTCACTGTAGAGGCTATGCTTGGAACCACCTCTCGTGTACTCTCAACCATTCTGAGCAATGAAAAACAAGCACAGGCTAAAACTGAAGCTGCAAAAATGTGATGTGTTCCGTTCACATCACTTTCTCTACATCTCTGTGACAAATTATTGTTAAAAAGCTTATGCTTCTATTTACTTCATGCTAATTGAGAAAAAATTAGCAGAAATAGTCTTATTACTTGCTTCCTTGTAAGTAGAAGCGAAATAAGGGAGTACCATAGGTTAAAGTGATAGACAAAAGCTGGTTGCTATGTGACTGAAGTTCCTTTGTTTGTATGGACATGAGTTGACAAATTCCTATATGAGAAAAGTATAAGTTTTTCAAAGCTGAAACAAAAAAATAAGGAATATCTTAAAAATGATCAACTCCATGAAAAAAATGTATATAACATAAATTATGTGTTTTAATGTGCTCTACATTTTTTTATGTACTAAATTTTTGTCTATCTCTTATGGTTTAGCAGTTGTGCAAAATTCCATAAAATTCATCAAGAATAAATTAGCCTTCAGAGGATATTCCCAGAAAAATCAAGATATATATTTTATTTGTCAGGTAAATAAATATCTTTAATATACAATATTTTAATCAAAATTGTTAAGAGCCATTTTTGAGAAAATCAAATTTTTTTTAAAAAAGTTCCATGCAAAGGGTAGTTTGGGGTTGGGGGATTTTCTTGAAAATCTTCATGTCGCATCCTTGGAAGATAACAAACCTAAATACCAAGTTTGGTTATTAACAGTCTTTTCGTTTTTGAGGTATGCTGCCCACAGACGCACATATATATAGACACACACACAGACAGAGAGACAGACAAACACACACACACACACACACATGAACATTTTTCTAATTTTTTTTGGATTCAGGGGGTCTCAAAGCATATATTTCCGGTGAAATCTTGGTATTGAATTTTTGGGTGCAATACAATACCTTCTCTATACACTATGTACATGGTACGTGTAGAGAAAGTAAAAAATTGGAGACATTATCTACTGGGAAGACATTTTCGACTCCTTACCGATCATGTTTAATAGCAAACATGTTGGAAAGGTTATGAATGAAAAGATACTGCGCTGGAGGCTGGAGCTTACATGTTTTGATTATGAAATAATCACAGTGAAGCTGCAGATGCCTTCTCCAGAATGTGCTCAACTACTTTGTGTAGGGGATCCATCAATCTTTATGTCATCCTGCAAACAACTTTTGAGGATTTGCTTCGAGGAGGGTTACTTCCTCCACAAGAGGCCCAGTGTGTTTCTGGAGTTAAAAGCCATGAGGGTGCTGAGTTTCTACTTAAACATGTGGCCTGATTGCATGACTTCATCCCTCTTCATTTCAAAGTGATTTCCACATGACTCCCACATTGCTTTGAGATTGTATGGAGCCGTCCTACTTGTTGTCATATGCATGAATCCACAGTCACGGTCAGAGTGAACATATGATGGTAGTCCAAAAGCTTAGAAATGACAGAAGAAGAAGGAATATCTGAGCAAGGAAATGCAAAAAAAAACGTGAAATATTCATCAAATAACATGAGAAGATAATGGTTTTTAGATTTGAATGGTAAAGGTCCCTTGTTGATGCATTCAAAGCTTAGATGAGATTACCTTTGTGTCTTGGTTTCAATTCAGCACAAACTTTACAAGCTGATACAACTTCCATTGAGTGTTTCTGTGTTTCCTGAGGCTTTGACTTTCTTTACTCGTATCAACTGCATCATTGCCATACACAACACACAAACATTTATGGATGTTCACTACAGTTTCTTTTTCTGCCCACAAGAATTCAATAACAGCATGCTGCTTGTAATGTGAGCTGTATGTAGATGCCTTTTTGACACTGTATTACGGCTCTGCCATCTGCCAGAACGGTTCAAAACTTCACTAGTGCACAGAAGAAACATCAAAAGTGAAGCACCTACAAGGACATTTGTCTATATACAGGGTGTACATAAATGAATATCGGGGTTTTAACTCTTTATAATATTTATTACATTCAACTTACAGTTATAAATGATATGTCAAATGAAAAAGCAACTCAAAACAGTTTTGTTTGTTGGCACAAGTGCATATGTGCGTGCAATGTTTCTGCCACAATCCACTGGACAGCGGTAGTAGCAAAGATGGCGACTAGTAAACAGAAAGCGTTTTGAGTTTTGCAGTTTGCAAAGACCATATCTGTAGTTACTGTGCAACGTGCGTTCTGTAGTAAGTTCGGTTGTGAACCTCCTAGTGATAAAAACATTCGTAGATGGTATAATCAGTTTGAAGATACCAGCTGCCTTTGTAAAGGGAAGAGCACAGGACGACCAGGAGTAAGTGAAGAGACTGTTGAGCGAGTGAGAGAGTCGTTTACTCGTATCCCAAAGAAATCAGTCTGGAAGGCTTGTCGTGAATTACAAGTTCCTGTGTCGACTGTTTGGAAAGTTGTAAGAAAACGCTTACAGCTACGTCCTTACTGTTTACAGTTATTACAGGATCTAAAGCCGACAGACCACGGATTATGTGCCAAATTTGCAAACGACATGCTGTTTCATGACAATTTTGTGGATCGTGTTGTCTTCAGTGATGAATCGATCTTTCACCTTAGTGGACATGTTAACACTCATAATGTGCGCATCTGGGGCTCAGAAAATCCTCACGAGATGGTACAAATGCAAAAATGCAACGAGATTCCCCTAAGTGAATGTTTTTTGTGCCGTATCCCGGCGAAAAGTTTATGGGCCTTTCGTTTTTGGTGAACCTACTGTAACTGGCACTTCTTACCTTGATACACTAGAGCAATGGCTCTTCCCTCAGTTGGAAGAAATTGAGCCAGAGAACTTTCATTTTCCAGCAGGATGGTGCGCCACCTCACTGGCATAACAAAGTATGCGATTGGTTGAACGTCACTGTACCTGAGCGCTGGATAGGCCGCAAGGGCCCCAATGACAGGGCTTGCTATTTATGCATGGCCTCCACATTCTCCTGTCCTAACGCCATGCGATTTTTACCTTTGGGGCTTCATCAAGGATCGTGTGTACGTGCCTCCGCTACCAGTTGACCTCCCTGAATTAAGAAACCAGATTGAAGCAGCTGTTGCTACAATTACTGAGTATACACTTATCAACGTTTGGGAAGAACTCGGCTATAGACTTGATGTGTGCCGTGTGACAAAGGGTAGTCACATTGAACATTTATAAGCTTCTTGGTAAAACTGTTTGAGTTGCTTTTTCATTTGACACATCATTCATATCTGTAAGTTGAATGTAATAAATATTATAAAGAGTTAAAACCCTGATATTCATTTATATACACCCTGTATGTTAATGGCTGTTTAAAAAATGTGGGGCATTATATATTGAACGAACCTTGTAGATAGAAGAATATGCTTTAGTTTGTATTTTTGTTGAAGAGTGGATAGAGAAACCCATGGGAATGTATCACATTTTTTTTTTAAATGATGGTCATTATATGTCTGTGGATGAACATGTTCCAAACATGTCAGAAATGTGAAACTTGGTAATTAATTTCTGTATTTTCTAAGGAAAGATTTTGAAAAAAACATTATCCTGCCACAAACTACCCTTTACTAGGAACATTTTTTATTATGTTTTATTATCTCAAAAAAGACTTTAATGATTTGGATTAAAATAAAATGTGTATATTTTGATGGCAAATGAGATGTATATCTGGAAATAGCCTGGGAAATTCTCTTCATTCTGTAGGACTTTTGTACAATTTGTAAACTGTAAGGGGTAGACAAAATCTTATTCCATAAAAATGTATATCTTGTCAAGCACATAAAATTGTTTCTGGGACATTGCTGTTTACTGGTTTCAATTTTCAGACACTTTATAATTTTTGAACCACAAATCACCATTTTTTTATTTTTCCTTTTCTTTGTGTGTGTGTGTGTGTGTGTGTGTGTGGGTGGGTGTGTGGGGGTGTGGGGGTGTGTGTGGGTGGGTGTGCGTGTGCGTGTGTGTGTGTGTGGGGGTGGGTGTGTGGGGGTATGTGTGGGTGTGTGTGTGGGTGGGGGTGTGGGGGTGTGGGTGGGGGTGTGGGGGTGTGGGTGGGGGTGTGGGGGTGTGTGTGTGGGTGGGTGTGCGTGTGCGTGTGTGGGTGTGGGGGGTGTGTGTGTGTGTGGGTGTGGGTGTGGGGGTGTGTGTGGGGGTGGGTGTGTGGGGGTATGTGTGGGTGTGTGTGGGTGTGGGTGGGGGTGTGGGGGTGTGGGGGTGTGTGTGTGTGGGTGGGTGGGTGTGCGTGTGCGTGTGCGTGTGTGTGTGTGTGTGTGGCAAAGAGAAGAGAATTTTGAAACAATTGACTATCTTTATGAATCTCTGATGGCTAATTTAAAATATGTAAATGAATAATGAATGTTTATCTATTTTAACAAACTATAGACAGGACATTTATAGCACAATGAGTAGGGATCATGTGACTGCAACATACCCAATAGTTTAGTTATGCTATGAACACACTCACACACAATGGACTCTTTTTTGTTTTAGTTTTTTATATAAATGTCTTCTTTTTTAAAGGCTGTAAAATATGCTTTTCCGGTGAAATCTTGAAATCAGTTTTTTGGGTAGAATATACGGTAGAGAATATTATGTATTGCATTCATATGACTTTCTCTTGCTATTTTGCAACAACTATTCTTTCAAAAGCTTATTCTTTTACTACTTGATTCTAATCGAGATAAAATAGCAGAAATGGACTTATTACTTATTTGAAAGGTCTAATTTTTAAGCTCCAACGAGATCTACCTGATTATCAAATACTGTTATTCTATATTGAAGAGAGATATTTCTGAGTTAAATGTGGAAATGAATACTCTGAATTAAAGAATATAGCTGCTGGAGTTCCTCAAGGAAGCATCTTGGGGCCAATATTACACCTTATATTTACTGGATGATACTGCTATGGCTACCTTCGCTGACGACACAGGAATAATGGCAGTAAAAGAATTTATACAGAAATTGCAGAAAGCTGTCAATAGGGTTAATGAGTGGTCGAAGAAATGGCATACTTTACGAATAAAAAAACTAAGAATAAATAAATAAACTGTTCCTCAAGCTCAATCAGTGAAGTACCTAGGAATGATACTAGACTCCAAACTAAATTGGAGAAAGCAAATAGAAACTAAAAGAAAAGAGTTAAATATCAAATATAAGAAACTTGACTGGCTTATTGGGAGAAATTCTGAATTTGACATATATAATAAGGTATTAATATACAAGCAGGTGTTAAAGCCAGTCTGGACCTATGGGATACAGCTTTAGGACTGTTCTAAATTGACCAATATAAAGTATATACAGACATTTCAAAATAGAGCTTTAAGAACTATAGCTAATGCACCTTGGTATGTGCACAATGATCACATACATGGAGATCTCAATATCGATACTGTTACAAAAAAAAAAAGAAAAAAAAAAAAAAAGAAAAGAAAGAAAAAAAAAACCCACAACGAAACATCATTTAAGAGTGCAGCTTCATGAAAATAGAGAGATGTTGAATGTGAAGTTAGAGGATTGAAAAGAATCAAACCAAATAACTTAATGTGTGACTGCAAGAATTAGTGTAAGCTTTGGGGGCCTTCAATGGCAGACTCACCTTTATTACTATATCTTGGTTCCACCGCTTAAACTACTACTAAAGCTATTTAGGTATTAGTTTTTTCACTTTTACTCACAGTAACATTGTATTATTAACTTTTAAAAATATATCTTGTTTATTTTTGGACTTTAAGTTTCAACAAAGTATGCAATTTACATTAAAATATACAAAAACTATTCATTTGCTTAGGTTTTTTATAACAATTTCTATTCTTTCACTAGCTATCAGACAGGTGGCATGTAAATCATTCATAGTTGATGTTCATGTTGCAAAATTCAGAACTATCAATATTTAAAAACTGCTATCACTAGCCATTAAAGGGTTGTGGAACCATCATTGGTGGTTTGTTATTAGATTACTAGAGTCGCTTTATATTTGATTTTAAGGCATGAATTGCCTTTTTTTACATCATGACGATGATTTGCAACATTGATACAAAAACTGTGATATGTCATCCTGCCGATTCTAAAAGTGATTCTGTGTTTTTAGAGTTCTGAATCCATTATTGTTGTGTAAATATGTGATTTTCGTGTAATTTGTATTTAGTACTTTTCAGTGGCTTCACCAAAGCATACAAGTGAAGTGAGCGTGCACTGTGTTAAGTTTAGGTTAGTGTGTAAAAAAACTGATTTTCCTGTACTTTTATTTCAATAATTTCCACTGGTTTCACCAAAGCATGCGAGCAAAGCGAGTGTGTGCTGTGTTAGGTTTAGGTTAGTGTGTGTGTGTGTGTGTAAATATACCGATTTTCATGTACTTTGGTTTTAATAATTGTCACTGGTGTCACCAAAGCATGCGAGCGAAGCATGCGAGCGCTGTGTTAGGTTTAGGTTAGTGTGTGTGTGTGTGTGTGTGTGTGTGTGTAAATATACTGATTTTCAATTAATTTGGTTTTAATAATTGTCACTGGTGTCACTGGTGCATGCGAGCGAAGCGAGCGTGCGCTGTGTTAGATTTAGGTTAGTGTGTGTGTGTGTGCAAATATACTGATTTTCAATTAATTTGGTTTTAATAATTTTCACTGGTGTCACCAAAGCATGCGAGCAAAGTGAGCGTGCGCTGTCTTAGGCTTAGGTCAGTGTATTAAATAAACTACTTAGTTTTCGTCTACTTTGGTTTTAATAATTTCAATCGTTTCCATCAAAGCATGTGAGCGAAGCAAGCATTAGATGTGTTAGGTTTAGATTAGTGTGTATCAATAAACTGACTTTTCTGTACTTTGGTTTTAATAATTTCCACAGCTGTATTATGTTCCAGCTACAGCCTTAGCACTCCATTGTTAATGTGTGAATGTTGGTGACTTTTGAGCTGTATTTTTTTTTCTTTCTTGTTTGGTGACTTTATCTACGTTGGTAGCATACACATTTCATTGTTTCTAGACTGTAAATACTTACTTCCCACCTAGCAACAGCTGTTAAATCTTCCCCTAGCATGAACATTTTCGTGAATTTTGCTATTTAAGAAAATGTATTTACAGGGTGGGAGAGGTGGGATATTCCAATTCTAGATAAAAACATATTAGTTTCTTGATGCTTTGAAGTGGATTATGAGGCTAGTTTTAATTCTTAAAGATATATTTATGTGGTGGTACTCTCGTATAGCTTTACCCACTCACCTATACATTACAAACTTATTTATGAAGGAAATATTACTAGAAAAGCTTTTGCTTAGTTGTAATTAAAAAACTATATATTTATTTCCCTGTAGGCACAAGGAGCACTAGGCTAAGGTCTTTTAATAGCTGTGATAGCATTCTCTTTACATGACCAGGATTTAAAACAGTGAATAATGTCTTCTTATTTGAGAGAAGTATAAGTGTATTGGGAACAAGGAACATTTTAGAAATGGTTAACTCCACTAAAAGAGTTTTTGATAAAATTGTGACTTTACATGAGATCTATATTTTGGCTATTTCTTATGGTTTGCCTGTTATTAAAAAGTCTTCCAGAATGAAGGGCACTTCAGAAGCTACTCCTAGTAAGTTCAGGAAGTATGTTTAATTTTTCATGAAAATAGCTTAAATATATGGCATTTTAATGAAAACCATTAGTGCCATTTGGAGAAAATCTCAATTTTGTAAAAGCAGTTCCATATAAAGAGTAATTTGGAATGGAGGGATTTTCTTAAATAATATTGTTTTGCATCCTTGGAGGATGCTGAACTAAAATATCAAGTATCCTATATAACAGACTCTGCTGTTCACACGCGTGCATCTGCAAACACACTCACACACACACACACACACACACACACACTCACTCACTCTCACACACTCACACTCACTCTCACACTCTCACACACACTCACTTTCACACACACACACTCACTCTACACACACACACACTCACTCTCTCACACACACACACACTCATTCTCACACACACATCTTTTTTGGTTTCAGGGAACATGAAAGTATATCTATCTTTCTGGTGAAGTCTTGACATCAAATACAGTAATTCTCCTACAAGAAATGTGATCGGCAACTGATGAGCAATAAAAGAGCCAATACTACAATCACAACATTTAGCACGTTTATCTAAAAGTTGCATGACAAATGCCTACCACATCAGAATCAATTCTATCTTTCAGGCAGCATATTCATTTGCACAATAACCTAAGTATTTTCTTGGAAATAGTTTACCTGTATATTGTGTCTTTACACATCCAAGCTTGGTAACACAATAAAGCATTTTGCCTTAGTTCATAGTTTGCTGCAGTATATGAAAAATATATTAACACTAATCTTAACAACTTTGTGCTTGAAACAATTAAATAACATCCATAAACAACACAACATATCCATGCCATTCACTTTTCCCAACATTACTATATTTCTATTTATAAAAAATATACAATTAACAACAAAGTGAAATATTTTAATCCTTTCTGCTTTTGTAAAGTGCAGGTGCTAATATTAGGCAAAGATAAGAAAAGCAAATGAGATGTAGTGCAGTGCAGTATCAGGTAAGTGGCAGGTTCCCAGTTGTGTTCATGTAAATACCACACACAAGAACAGCAAGAGAACAGGTTCCCAGTTGTGTTCATGTAAATACCAAACACAAGAACAGCAAGGGAACAGGTTCCCAGTTGTGTTCATGTAAATACCAAACACAAGAACAGCAAGGGAACAGGTTCCCAGTTGTGTTCATGTAAATACCAAACACAAGAACAGCAAGGGAACAGGTTCCCAGTTGTGTTCATGTAAATACCAAACACAAGAACAGCAAGGGAACAGGTTCCCAGTTGTGCTCATGTAAATACCACACACAAGAACAGCAAGGGAACAGGTTCTCAGTTGTGTTCATGTAAATACCAAACACAAGAACAGCAAGGGAACAGGTTCCCAGTTGTGTTCATGTAAATACCACACACAAGAACAGCAAGGGAACAGGTTCCCAGTTGTGCTCATGTAAATACCACACACAAGAACAGCAAGGGAACAGGTTCCCAGTTGTGTTCATGTAAATACCAAACACAAGAACAGCAAGGGAACAGGTTCCCAGTTGTGTTCATGTAAATACCAAACACAAGAACAGCAAGGGAACAGGTTCCCAGTTGTGTTCATGTAAATACCAAACACAAGAACAGCAAGGGAACAGGTTCCCAGTTGTGTTCATGTAAATACCAAACACAAGAACAGCAAGGGAAGAGGTTCCCAGTTGTGTTCATGTAAATACCAAACACAAGAACAGCAAGGGAAAGGTTCCCAGTTGTGTTCATGTAAATACCAAACACAAGAACAGCAAGGGAAAGGTTCCCAGTTGTGTTCATGTAAATACCAAACACAAGAACAGCAAGGGAACAGGTTCCCAGTTGTGTTCATGTAAATACCAAACACAAGAACAGCAAGGGAAAGGTTCCCAGTTGTGTTCATGTAAATACCAAACACAAGAACAGCAAGGGAAAGGTTCCCAGTTGTGTTCATGTAAATACCAAACACAAGAACAGCAAGGGAACAGGTTCCCAGTTGTGCTCATGTAAATACCAAACACAAGAACAGCAAGGGAACAGGTTCCCAGTTGTGTTCATGTAAATACCAAACACAAGAACAGCAAGGGAACAGGTTCCTAGTTGTGTTCATGTAAATACCAAACACAAGAACAGCAAGGGAAAGGTTCCCAGTTGTGTTCATGTAAATACCAAACACAAGAACAGCAAGGGAAAGGTTCCCAGTTGTGTTCATGTAAATACCAAACACAAGAACAGCAAGGGAAGAGATACGGTTGGCAACTGCAGAGTTTCAGCTAACTGCTACCTACAGTGCTGCTGCAAGGTAATGACAAGACAAATGGTGACTCGTTTGGAAAACTGATCTTACGAAGAAATGCACTCAGTTACACAATATTTATGAGCAAAACATCTAATCACAGCTGACATTCACCAAAAGCTGGTTGAGGTTTATGGAGAGACTGTAATGTCTTGCCAACCTGTTGCAGAATGGTGTCAACATTTGCAGCCAGTAGAGAAAATGTGAGCAACAAGAATTGCAGGGGCTGAACGACTCAGCATCTGCATATTTGAACACAGCTTCCATGGAAGAGCAGGATTATGCTACAACATATGGCAGTAGAACTGGTAATGCCTTTTGGAAGCATTCATCACATTGTTCACGATATTCTGCTTAAGTTTGTTCCCAATGAGTTCCTCAAAATCTGTCCAATCAACACACGGAGAAGTGCATGGGTGAAAGTCTGCAACTTCTGCAATGGTTTTCCATACGAGGGAACAGTTTTCTTCACAGCATTGTTGCAGGTGACAAAGCATGGATCTACTACTATACCCTTAGCAGTAAACGGTCATCAATGGAGTGGAAATACCCCTGTTCTCCAAAGATAAAGAAGTTTAAACCCGCCTGGGTAGTGTGTTGCCTAGCATGTCTACATCACTTGCACCAGGTCGTGAGTTTGAATCTTGCTTAGGGCGAGTAACCTGAATCAATTTTTTTCCAGGGTTTTCCCTTAACCTGGGAAGACAAATGTTGAGTAACTTTAAACTCTATGGACCCCAAGATCATTTCAGCATCATTTAACCAATTTCATTCATCACCCGATATGACCAACTAGGTTGAAGGATGTTAAGCTACAAAAAAGAGAAGAAGTTTAAGGGGTGCCATCTGCCAGGAAGGAGTGCAGGTATAAAACTTGTGGAGGTTTTGGAAAGAAGACACACCCAGTGACTTCAAGACCATGACACAATGTGCAAAGCAACCCGGATTACTCACCAAGGGTTCATCTTACTTCTCAACAATGTGCAACCTAATACAGCCCAGAAGCACTTTTGCTGGGATATCATCGGCCACCCTCCTTACAGCCCAGGTCTCGCTCTAAGTGACTTTCACCTTCTTCCTAGGAGGCTGACATGGAGGTGTAACACTTCACAACAATATGGTTGATCACGCAAGGACAGGATTTTTTCAATGCCTCAACCGATATGGAGACTATGTGGAGAAATAACCCAATGTATGTACTATCAGATGGCTGCATTAAAATCTACTTGTTTCGCTGCAGGCTTTGTAACCTTAGTTTCTGATTGTTACTCTTAAATGCCCAAAACAAGAAAAGCAAATGACAGCTTGGAGGGAGACAGGAATTTGATGCCAAAACTGTCCATTATTTAAAGATGAGTAAGCTAACGTATGATTGGATGATTTGGGTCCTCTTCTTGTCAGGGAAGGAGTTATCACTTACTAATGACTGGTTTAGATCTTATCTTATAACTAGAGCCCATTTAGTAGAAATTGTCGCGTCCCTTAAGGTTCCTTCTTTTTCTTATTTATATCAATAAACTTCTGTTATACTTAACTCCTATTTACTTGCTGATGATACAAACTTTGTCAAATTTCATTACAACTGACTATATATGATTCAATATTGAAATTGTACAATGGTTAAATTATGATACATTTTCCTAACTTCCCAGGAAATTACAAATGATGCCTCATTAACATGGAAACATATTTTAGTTCTTGTGTTTAACTTTAGCAATAAGAGTGTTAACAAAGTTTATAGTACGGAGGTAATGAGAGTGGTATGTTTTAGATATGAAACTTTGCAATTTCGCATGGAATATCCTTTTGAGGCAGTTCTCACAAAATGCAAAACAAAATGTTCAGATTAATGACAAGTATCACTAGGAGTAAAACTATTTTGATGAGTTTAATATACTTATATCCTATAAAATCAGTCTCCTTTATCCACAGCAATTTGCAATATTTTAAAAGAAATAAGGATTGTTGTACCTGTAATAATTCAACAACAGTGTCTCCAACTTAATAGAGCCCTCAACAGTGTATTCCATAAAGGAACAAATTTACAATATAATAAGATAATCACATTTTTAATTGTTGTGTCAGGAAAAGTTTTAAATCTAAAGTGCATAAATTATTATTAAAACACAAATTTTATAGCATTAATGATTTTCTTAACTCAGATATTTAGTACTTATATTAGGACAACTGTACTTTTAATACACCTACCTATGTACATGATAGAGAAATTCTTCAGCAAACTATCATTACAAAGTTTAATCTACTTCAAGTTAATCTAAATGAGAATTTAGAGATATGGTTTTAACATTATTTCCTTGTGGGTACATATTTGATGTAGACACAAGGATATTAAATAAATGTGGTAGGTTTTAAGCACTACTCAAATTTATTAAGAGCTGTGTGCTATGTGGTGACCTTGAAATTTCATTCTCTTTGCATGATCAGGAAGAAAAAAAGACAAAAAATTACCTCTCATATGAGAAAAGTACAAATATTTGAAAATTCAAATCAATAAAACAAAATATGATGGATAGATGTAAAAACCAATCTGATGTGTACCATTCATATAGCTTTCTCTAGCTGTTCCACAAACAATTATTGCTTTATCTATGTTATGTTAATCTAGATAAACATTAGCAGAACTAATTTAATTGCTTCCTTGTATGCAGAAAGGAAATAAAGGAATATATTAGACTAAAGCAATGGTCAAATCTTCTTAAAGTTGTTCATTATGTGAAACAATTGAGTTTCCCTTCACTTTGTATGATCCCGTATAAGAAAAATCTGATGTGTTACACTCACATGACTTTCTCTAGCCATTCTACAAAATTTTTACATAAGATTATTCTTCTTTCTGCACCTTGTTAATCGAGGTATTCAGCACAATGTTCTTATTACTTAGTTCCTTATAAGTAGGAAGAAAATAAGGGAATACACTAGGCTAAATCGACAGTCAAATGTTTTAAAAGCTTTTGTTATGCGATTGTCATTACAAATCACTTCTTTTCTTGGCCAGGAGTAGAACAAAAGAAAAATGGATACTCCCGTCTGAGAAAAGTATAAGTACTTCACAACTGAAACTAATAACAATGAATATCTCGAAAATGGTAAGCTCCACGAAAAAATGTATATGATGTAAATTGTGTATTTTAACAAGGCCTACATTCTTTGTGCAGTAAGTTTTTATCTATCTCTTACGGTTTATTAGTTATGCCAAATTAAGCAAAATTCATTCAGAATAGACAAGTCTTTAGAAGCTATTCCCAGAAAATTCAAGATATACATTTTATTTTTCAGGTAAATATCTTTAATAAACAATATTTTAATCAAAATTGTTAGAGCCATTTTTAAGAAAATCAAAATTTTCGAAATAAGTTCCAAGTAAAGGGTAGTTTGGGGTGGGGGGATTTTTCTCAAAATCTTCGTGTCGCATCCCTGGAAGATACTGAACTTAAATACCAAGTTTGGTATTTTAGCTACTTTTCGTTTTTGAGTTATCATGTTCACAGACACACGGACACACACACACAGACCTTTTTCTGGAAATACTTTTTTTGGATTCAGGGGGTCCTAAAACATATATTTCCGGTGAAATCTCGACATCGAATTTTTGGGTGGAATGCAATACTTCTCTATCCCTATGTACATTGTACATACGGGATAAGAGAAAGTAAAAATTAATTAGTTTAACATTGAAACCAATAATACTGAATATCTTGGAAATGGTCAACCCTACAAAAAAAAACTATATGATAGACATCTAAATTTTTTTGTTTAGTAAGTTTTTGTCTCTCTTACGGTTTAACCGTTATGCAAAATTCTGCAAAAAACAACCAGAATAAAGAGGTCTTCAGAGGCTATTCCCCAAAAATTCAAAATAAACAGTTTATTCATAATGTAAATAGCTGTAATATATGCAGTTTTATCAAAATCATTAGAATCATTTTTGAGAAAATCAAAATTTTCGAAAAATGTTTCACGTAAAGGGTAGTTGAGGTAGGGGGATTTTCTTGAAAATCTTCATGTCTTCCTTGGAAGATACTCAACTTCAATACTAAGTTTGGTATTTAACCGACTTTTCATGTTTGAGCTACGTTGTATACAGCAGACACAGATGGACCTTTTTCTAAAAATAGTTTTTTTGGACTCAGGGACCTCAAAACAAATATTTTTGGCAAAATCTTGGTATCAAATGTTTGGGTGAAATACAGGGCTCAGCTGATAAATCCTGGGCCTCAAACAGATTTAGCACCACCAGGCTAGTTAGATGGTAGTATCGTATAGTTTAACTCTAGACTAGCTTGTATCCATAGTTACAGGTCAATAGCTTGTTCAGTTTTAAACAACTTTAGAGTTTTCACGAAAATGGAGCATTTGGAAAAACGAGCACTGATTAAATACTTCCATTTGCAAGGCTTAACGCCTAAAGAAATCAAGGAGGAATTGGACAGTACATTAAAAGACTCTGCCCCTTCATATTCAATGATTAAAAGCTGGGTTGCAGAGTTTAAAATGGGACGTACAAGCACTAGTGATGAGACTCGCTCTGGATGCTCTGTTGAAGCAACAACTCCAGAGATCATTGAAAAAATTCATCGTTTAGTGCTGGAAGACTGCAGATTAAAGTTGTTTGAGATAGCACAGGCTGTAAACATATCAAAAGAACGTGCAGGTAATATTTTAAGTAATGTTTTGGGCTTTCACAAGGTCTGTGTAAGATGGGTGCTGCATTTGTTGACACCTGATCAAAAGTTGCAAAGAAAATTTGTTTCTGTTAAGAATGTGGAGCTCTACCGTAAAAATCCCAGTGAATTTTTGAGACAGATTATTACCATGGATGAAACAAGGATAAATCACTGCACTTCAGAAAGAAAATCAGTCAAAACAGTGGATTGTGCCAGGTGAACCAGCACCAAAAAAGGTAAAATCAATTTTGTCAGCTAACAAGGTTATGGCGAGTGTTTTCTGGGATGCACAGGGAATTATTTTTATTGATTACTTGGGAAAGAGTAAAAGTATCACTGGTGACTACTATGAAGATTTCTGCAACATTTGAGTGATGAGGTGAAAAGAAAAAGACCTCATTTGGAAAAAAAAAAAATCTTGTTTCATCATGACAATGCTCCGGGCCATCGTTCAGTCACTGCAATGGGAAAAATGTGCAAATTAAAGTTAGAAATACTTGAACATCCACTCTGTTTGCCAAATCTAGCACCCAGCAACTACCACCTGTTCCCAAACCTCAAAAAATTTCTTGGAAGACGAAGATTTCACAGCAACGAGGAGGTCATTGATGCGGTAAACAGCTATTGAGAACCTTGTAAAATTGCACTACAGAGATGGTTTAATTAAATTAGAACACTGATATGACAAATGTATTAGCCTTTCTGGAGATTATATTGAGAAATAAAGCAAAAAATAAATTTTAAATACTGTTTTCATTGAGAGGCCCAGGACTTATCAGCCAATCTTACCCATTATGTACATGCAGACTAATGATACAAAAACAAAAAATTGATGTATACCATTCACATAGCTTTCTCTATCTGTTCTGCAAGTAAACTATTATTACAAAAGAGTATATTCTTGTATCTACATAATGGTATTCAAGATAAACATTATCAGAAATGATTTTCTTACTTGGTTCCCTACAAGTAGAAGAGAAATAAGAGAATACACTTTGTCAAATCTTTTAAAAACTGTCACTGTATGGTTGTCATTGAAATTTGATTCTCCTTCCAGAGCAAGGAGTAAAACAAAAGAGAGATGAAGCAGAAGAGGACTTCCCATTTGTTTTAACAAGATCTACATTTTTGTGTATTAAATTTTTGTTTATCTCCTACAATGTGCCAGTTATGCAACAGTCATTTAGAACGAAGTGGTCTTCAAGGGGCTATTTCCACAAAATTTAGGATACGCATTTTATTTGCCTAATAAATATCTTCATATATATGGCATATTAATCAAAATTCATACAGCCAATTTTTAGAAAATAAAAAATTTCAAAAAGTATTCTATGTGAATGGTAGTTTGGGGTGGGAATATTTTTCTGATAATCTTTGTGTCACACATGATTTTTTTAACAGCGCATCTTGTTCCGTTTTCATAATTTCGGCTGATTGATATTGCGTAGCAGTAATTCTGACAAATCCAATGAATTTAGGAACTCAGATAATTGACAACTTCATTTGGCTAGGTAATGGAATTGATCAACTTAAATGAATGCAATTTGTCCATAAATTTTACTTTGAAATTTTGCATTCAAAACATCTACATTCTTATTAGTTGAAGCTAAAATGGCTCTTTCACTCAACCAAGCGTAGTTTTTGTAATTTACACTAATATTTGGGAAAACTTTTGATATTAATTCTTTCTTTGACATTGTGAAGTGACAAAAATTTGCTGGTAACGAAATGAGGTCAGTAGAAATATCAACAGGAATTTTCCCATTGCCAATGTCTAATAATGCCTTTGATCTGCAAAGCGTAATGAAGTGTAATAAAGTGTAATGTAGTATATATAGTTGGTATTGTAAAAAGGACAAAGTCAGCGCACCCACAAGATAGAGTGGAAAGGATAACAATGCAGTTAACGCGTGGGTAAGCAAGGATGTCATTGGCATAATAACAATAATGGTACTGCTTTCATAGTATGGCGGGTAAATGCTGAAATAGGTAATGAGTTACATTAAGGAGAAAGTCACAAAGTAACATTCATGCTTCTTCCAAATCTCTTTCTTTCCTTTACTCCTAATGTTTTCACCTTTTTCTTTATTTTTTCTATGTCAAAATAGCCATTTTAAGACTAACAATGACATAAAGAACAAGTTGATCTGGTTGGGCAAGTGATAAGTTTTTATTTGATGATAGCTTTGTGTATTAAATTTCTCCATTTAACCCAAAATATTACTTGATCAAATGTATTAAGAGCACCACAATTGCAGTGTGATGGTGATGTGGGTATCTTCATGTTCTTTAGCTAGCTCATTATCACATAACCTCAAATAGCCAACATCTGCAACAGGAAGTTAACCTAAAATGGTCTGTCATTTCTCTGCCATTTTCAGAGTCCAAGAAGGATTATTGGTTATGTGCATAGTTTATAACTTGTTCATTTTAAAGAATGACAACAAAAAATACTTATTTCTTAATTTAAACGATCTGACCAAGGGAATGATAGTACATAAGAAATATATTTGATTTTCACTGTTATCTTGTGTCATTGACTCCATAACCAGGTGCATTCCCTTAGCACTGAATGGGGAAGAAAAATTTATCAGTACTATGGCCATCTAGAGGCAAATAAATAAGTATGTACTTTAGGTGTTCGTCAGCAGGATAGCTTCTTTGCTTCTTTATTTTACACAATAGAAAGAAGGAAAGGACAGTTAATACATAAAAAAATATTTGAATTTCACTGCTGCATTGCGTCATTGTCTTGATAAGCTGTTGCATTAGCTTAACATTGAATAGGGAGGAAAAATAGAGCAGCACTACAACAAGCAATAGGAGTAAGGAATGGACAGTTAATACATAAAAATGTATTTGAATTTCACTGCTGTGTTGCATCATTGTCTCAATAAAGTGTTGCATTACCTTAACATTGAATGCGGAAAAAAAAATTGAGCAGCATTATGGCCATCTAGCAGTAAATAAATAAGTACTTACTCTAGGTGTTCATTGCTGGGAAAGCTTCTTTACTTCTTTATTTTAAACGATAGGAGTAAGGAAAGGACACAACATTTGGCACTCTTATTATTCATATTATGAGGCTTTAAAAACTTTCCTTTTGCACAAACCTTGCCGTCACAATGACGAATACAACAAAACAAAGAATTGTTCGGAAGTGATGCACATACATACATTTCGGCAATTCCTTTTTATATATATATATACATTTTGCCACAAATACTGATTATCTCACACGCACACAGAAAGTGTAGCGAGCAATTAGCAAACTGTTGTGATGTTCTCCTCTACAACATTTGGACAAAGTATTGCTCTGAGCATGACCTCATCTAATGCACCCAGGTCCGGGTGTTATGGTGTGGGGTATGCTCACTGGTCAGCATTATTATGATATTGTACACCTTCCCCATGTGTGACCTCATTTGTATGGATGGCAATGCGAGAGAAATTGATGATCTCTTGCCCTATATAAATCCCATTGTAGCATGTCCAGGATGTCCTATCACAACCTTGTGGCCAGCATGGGGACACGATGTCCATGGTGATCATACATCCTTATAAGCACCATGTTTCTATTTTTGTAAATCTAGAGGTACTGATTTTAGTGTAGATTCTTTTCTATGTCTCATTGCATATTTTGCTTATCTACTGTAGCAGTTCTCTCTATGTATGAGGGAATGTTACTTTCATCCTTAGATTTTTTACACCAGTGCATATGAATATTTAAAAACCCTTAAAAACCTTTTGTTACTATTATTGCATACATAAACCAGTCAGCATGAAAAGCAGTAAATAACAATAGATACCAGTTTGTGTACCATTAAATATTTTACTGCTGTTTCAATTTTTATTAATGCTCCAGAAAAGGAAATTTCATTGCAGGTTTTCTGACTACCATGACATACATTGCCCAGAGAGAAAAGGTGAAAGATGAATGAGGTTTAATTTCAATAATGCAATTTCTGCTAGTATTACAATTAATGAAAATGTTGGAACTTATATCTGGAAGTGACATGAAATGAACAGTTTGTCATAAAAATGTTACACAAATTTACGACCAAGTGTAAAATGCCCTGAAATGTATCCAGTTTATTAAAATTCTATGTTTTAAACTTTCTGCAGTTTGTGGTTGCCTAAAATAAAACAGAAAATACATTTTAAAAACCTGCATACATTGTAACAGTTTCCTTATTGAAAATAATCAAGTTATAATTGTAGGTAGCTTATAAGTGTGGAAGCAAGGTAAATTTTATTGCTATGAATATTTTGAGCAGACTTTGTGAATGCCAAGAGTCTGCAAAAACAGCCGTTGGGCCTGCGAAGCTTGAAAGGATTAAAATAAATACTCAGGCAAACAAAGAGCACATAGACAACCTCAAAGCCATTCACATATACATTACATGTACACAAACAGGCACTATGTGAGAAAGACGGACCAGGGATATGTTGCCGGGGTGGGCCCGGGATCCGAGGATCGGATGGTGACTTCATCCCGCAGCAGAAATCAGCATCTGCAACACAACAGCAATGATGCCAACTCTACTGCACATCTCCGGAGACTAATAAAACAAGCGGCACTTCACAGTATCTAACCCAATGTTTTATTCCCAGCAAATAATTACAAAGTTATGTACTAATCGTGCACCTTTTCTTGGGCGCTTGGCTCCCTACTCTTCATCCTGTAGGTTTCATACAATTTCAGAAGCAGCAAAGTGTCACCACATTGAGACATGAAGTATGCTATACACTTTGATATCTAGTACCTTTGCTCTGTCTATAGAATCTAGAGTTTGCACTGTGTTTCATTTAATAATTCAGCTAGTTGATAGCTTATCCATCATAATGGCTGAGGACCTCAAAGAAAGAAACTGCCTTTGGTTGACAATCTGCTGAAAGACAGATACTCCCTGGTCCTCCCCTCCTCGTAAAACTAGCACCCAAGAAAAGGTGCATGCAAAGTAAACATTTCTCCCTCAAGTCAAAGTCAGGATTAATATTTGCTTCAGTCAATTCTATTAATTTTTAAGTACTGGATTATAATTATATAGCAGCATCTCTGTGATATCATCTAGAGCACTTTCCTCTACCCCTGCCGGCCCCATGGTCTGCAAATGATGTAAGGTGCGTGAATGTATCTTCTCTTTAGCACTACCATATTTATTAAATAACATAAAGGCTACAGAAACCCAAACCTGGTGAATATAATTCTGTAACCATCCAGAAGAATAATATCTAATCAAAATTAATCCAATACCAATTGACTATAACAGTTGGCTACACTATGAATCCTGGGTCTAAAGTATTTGCAACATTGTAAGTCGCCATCATCTCAAAATAAGTTGAGATCACCTTGGGGTTTACCAGGAATCATGCAAGTCTGTTGAGAAATTCAGTGCTATGCTGGCATGTTGCCATGGTAGCTCAGTGGAAGAGCAACCGGCTAGAGATCAGGAGATTTGCAGTTCAAATCCCGGCTATGGCGTTGACATTTTTCAGTCTGACTCTACCTATCAAACTCCTTCCTACACATGGCTTGTGTGAAAAAAAAAAAATAATCCAATATCTAATCAGTTCTATAGGAGGCTTTCACTTTAGAAACAATTAATCAAAATGGTTGAACTGATGTACCATCAAACATTGGCATTCATTTCCAGACTCTGTAGAGAGTAACAGATTATTTTAGTTAAGAAAACTTCACACCCCTCAGCCAGGAGTCAAAGACACACATCTCTGAAGTTAGAACAAGAATGCTGAATTAGTGAATCTTTAATTCTCAATTATAAATACTGTTGATGTGCTAGACACATTTTCTTTCTTTATATGGTTACTAGCTAAAACCGAGGTTTAGCAGCTTAGCCCTAGGTTGCACTTACCCTAGCTGAAACAAGTGCAATACTGATATTTGGCATTAGCTTTGTTTTTTCTTTGGAATAATTTAAAACTTATTATACAAACACATAAAGAATTATTTAAAACTCTCTAGGGACGATAGAAAAGACATGAATACTATGCAGAAACACTGAACAGAGAATGCAGCTGAGGGACTCACATTCAAGCTATTTATAGAAAAAAATCACACTCCTCCTAAATGAAGGAGCAGAAGAAGTATTTATTCTGGGTTGGTGCTGATATCACTGTTAATACAGTTCAAAATTCTGTTAATTTTTCAACCAAGCAATTTAGCACACGAAAATTTGCACAGGCATCACTCATGTGGCATTGCTGAAGTGACTATTTTTTGAGTATTTATTACCCCATGATCAATATCAGGTGATTGTGAATATGTGAACTTTCGTTGTTTTCCTAGCTTAAGTGATTAATATTGTTATAGATAGTTTTGTTTTGTAGGCATAACATAAAATTATTAATTAAACTATAAGGTGGAGCAGAATTTTTAATTCTAAGCTAGACAGTAATACTGGCCTTGTGTTAAAGATTATCTGTGCTAATTTTGGTTGAAATCGGTGCAACTATATCAGATTATAGAGTATATATGAATATTTACGATAAGCTGATAGTCAGTTTGATTATAACATGCACAGGAATTGCCAACTGCTCTTTTTATCAATGGGATGGATGGATGGACGGACGACACTGCAGTGACCTTGTATGTTTGCTAACTAGCAGTGAATGACCTGCTCAAGGCCATGAATCTCAATTGTTAGTTGCTGTAAAGACTAGAGTTTATACATTGTGCATCTGAAAACTGAAAGCTTACTCAAACCTCTATGTTCCGATGAATAATTATTATTTATATCCATAAACTGGAATTATTGTATTACTCAACTTCTCCTAACCAATTAATCAGAACTTACTGGGACATGCTTCAGAGGCTGCTGTCTCCATCTTCAAGCTGGATTTGCTGTCATGCTTCTTCCTGTGACTAACGGAAGCCACATTTTGGCTGGACATACTGTACAATGAGATCTTTTGCACATGGGACTTCAAAGTTTAATAAGTTGTGTTTATTTTTCTGAAAGAATATTTTTTCCTTACTTTTCTAGTTCATATACAGTAAAACCTGGGACCCTTTATTAAATGGAAATCTGCCTTAAACAGAAACTGTCTGAAACTGAAAACAGAAATCCGAGTACACCTTTTAACGGAAAATCTCCAGTTCCAGAATTTAGTGTGTAGAAAAATTTCAGGCACACCGTGAAAGTCTGCATTGTGTACTCTACAGAGAGGGTGTTTAAAGCAAAAAATGAACATTTTGTTCCTACCTGACTGGTCTATGAGCGCTAATGAACACTGAGAAATCCTATTATAGTTGTCCTTCACTGCATACATAGTCTAGTAAAAGACTGATGTTAAGATAAGCACGGCTAATCACATTTTTATTATTTTCTGTGCTCTATACAATTTGCACTGTAATGTTCTGTAAATGGCACCTCTAAACTTACATACGTGATGATTTAGTTTGGCAGTAGTCACAATGACTTTGAAAACAAAGGTTGTGCCAGATCTTAACACAAGAGTAAAAGTGATTTATGCTCAGAACGTGATAAACTGAGTGTCAAGCAGATAATGAAGGTGTTCATTCTAGACAAAACTCAAGTTTATGAAATTCTAAAGAAGAAATCGTAAATTTTGAAGCGATGGAAAACTGTGCTGATAGAAAAATAAAGAGAGCTTAAGAAAACTGAAAACCAAGATAGCAATGTGGGAGTGGTTTGTTGGGCAACAAAAAAAACAACAAAACAAACAAACAAAAAAAAGTAAATATCGGGGTCTATAAATACATGAAAAGGTAGCTGAAAAACTGAGCAAGACTATTTCAAAGCAACTAATGGATGATTAGAGCTTCCGCAAAAGCACCAGATACTTTGACAACTGAAAAAATAAACAATTTGGTTTAAAGCTATTTTCAGTTCGTTAAAAGTTTTGGTGTGTATTATGCATAGCAGAAATTCATAAATATACAACTAAATAAGTTACATATATTTTTTATCCCAATATGTCTATGTATGATCATGATTTAATTTTGTTACATCTTCGTTAAACAAAAACCTGTCAATAATGAAACCCTTGAAAGTCCGGATGAATTCTACTAAAGACAGGTTTTACTGTATATAAATGTGGAATAGCTTCACTGTGATTCTCAAATAAGATTACTATTACTGTTGTTGTTGCTGCTGCTATGGTCTTGCTATTAGTCCATTGAAATACCAACTGAAAAATTCACGCTTGAACAAAGAATTTTTATGTACAATACGTATGTAAAATCTAAATCATATAGATAACTTCAGGAGACATTTCCTGATGTTTCAGTTGCAAATAGAGACTCTGTCAGATGTCTGGTGAATAAGTTCAGGATGACAGAAATGCTAAAGTCTTAACAGGAAAAGACTAGTCATGTTCTAATTGAGGAAAACATTGATAATCGCCTGGACCATCCAGTTTCATCTCTGTGACTCTCTGCACCAGCACCAGATGGAATTTTCATCCAAATCTTATATATCGCCCTCCATGGTGTAATGGTTACCATGCTAGCTTCATATATCCAAGGTCGCGGGTTCAAACCTGGCAGAGGATGATGGATTTTTTCGGGTGTAAAAATCCTTAGCATGGCTTCCTTCGGAAGGGAAGTCGTAGATTTATGGCACGTAAAAGAACCTCAAGCCTGATAAGAGAGGCCTCTGAGCAAAATTAAGTGGTCTTTCACGCCCATTATAGAATGGGACGCTGAGAATCACAGCAGTTAAAGAGCATCCATAAATAACTCGCCATTTCCATTTTTTATCCAAATCTTATAGCATCTCTCTCACAAAGGTAAGGCTTTGGGCTGATGCCACTTTGACACCATCATCATACCCATTTTGAAAGCTTCTGTCCAGCTACAATTCTATTTCCCTCACCAATTGTATTTGCAAGGTGATGGCTGGAAACTCAGTGCTTGGCAGTGCCCTTCAGCTGATGACCACCTTGCACCTATATCAACTCAAATCATTAATGAATTTATGAAGACCTGTCAAACTGTTGGAATATTTTCTGATATCAAGAAGGCAAGATATGTGTAGGTGTGCAGAGATATTGCATTCCCTACACGGTAGGGATAAAATTGGATCTTATTGTTCATTCAGGAGTTTATGGTTTTTCAAAAATTCAAGAGAACAGAGTGCTTCAGGGATTGATAACAAGACACAGTTGATAGGCTGCAAAATGAGGTTCGGAAATGTAGGAATAAATATAGACAATACCTAATTAAAACTAAAAAAGAAGCTACTAAAACATTGATTGATACTTCTGACAGCAAAATCAGAGCAGCATGGTTTGTAATTAATCATGCAACAGGCAAAAATAAACAAATACCATCAATGATAATATAGCTCCTGATGAATTCAATGCTTTTATTATTGAATCAGTAAAAAAACATATCTATTAAAACCAAGTATTGTGTTGAAATAGCCATAAAGTATGTGAATCAGTCATTTTTAATCTTAGAGCAGTAACATGTGATGACGTTAAAGATGTTTCTCGGAAATTAAAGAACTCCAAAACTAAAGATGTACCTATATGACATATCTAACAATCTTCTTAAAGATATATTATCATATTTTCTTGTACCTCTCACCTTCTGCATTAATAAATGCTTAAATGAAGGGAATTTTCCAAAATACTTAAAGTATTTGAGAGTGATTCCCATTTACAAAAAGGGTTGTAAAAATGAGTTAAGTAGCTACAGACCGATATAAAAAATTCCAACAGTAGCTAAAATTCTGAAATGTATTTTAAAAAACCAACTGCTACAATATTTTGCACAACATAACCTATTTGCAAACAATCAATTTAGGTACCTATCATAAAGGTAAATCAACTATTGATGCAGAATGTTCTGGAAGCGGTTGGAAAGGATAGTTCTGCACTCTTTATGACTTAACCAAGGCATTTGATTGTGTGCAACATGACATTCTCCTCAGGAACATCGGAAAAAACATGGAATAAAAAGAGTGTCCTTGAAAATATTTAAAGCATAATTAAATGATTAAAAGCAGAAGGTAAAGAGCCTCTGGTTGTTGAGTAGATATCAGAGTAACACAGGGTTCTGTGTTGGGGCCAGTGTTATTTCTGATAATGATGAATTCACTCAGAAATGCTCAATCTCTCATATGGTTGCTTATGCAGATGACAAAACTTTCCTCAACATAAACGAAGATTTGGATTTACTTGCCAGTCTGAAAAGTTAAACATGCAACAGGTGAAGTAATGGTTTGATCTAAATGGTTTTTACCTCAATGAAAACAAGACACAATATTATGTTCACACTAAAAAAATGTAAGGGTAAATTTAATACAGTTGAAAAGTGTAAAACTCTTGAGATAAATATTGACAATAATCTGTCTTGGAACACATACATTGACTTTGTTGGTAGTAAACTATCTCATACAGCATTTATGCTAGCTAACCTGAACAAATTAGTGCCAAAGAATATGTAAGGGCGGCCTATTTTTCTTTCTTCCAAAGTATATATGTAGATATGGTTTAATACTATGGGATAGCAGTTCTAAGATTTCTGAAGTACCTACTTATTATTCAAAAAATGTGAGAATGTTAACTGCTTCCTATAAAAACAGCATTGCAAACCTCTATTCAAGATGACCATAATTCCCACAATTGCTAACTTGTATGTATATGATGTTTTAGTTTATATTTAAGAAAATGTAGATATGCATACAATACATGCATATCAAACAAGAAATAATAAAATAGAAATGTCTTTTCAGAGACTCCAGAAAACAGCCAAATTTTATAAAATCATTGGAATTCAATTATATAACAGCTTGCCCAATGAAATAAAAAAGTTATGTTTAAATAGATTTAAAGACAGAATGTATAAATGCCTGATAGAAGAACATGAATATCAAATGTCTTTTTCATAGTCTATAAGTATATAATTTCTAAGCTCTATTTAGAATATAGGATAAGTCTATTGTAATTATTAAGCACTGTTTAGGTTATAGGACAAAGCCTATTGTAATTTATGTAATTACCTAATGACGGTTAATAAATTATTATCATCATCATCATCATCATCATACCATTTGCTATAGCAATTCATTCTGTCCTGATGCATCGTCCTACTTATTGGTAGATAACCTTGTCACCTATCGAACTTCTCAGCAAATGCTGTTTTTGGAACACCATCTGCAGCACTGTTTAGATAAACTTACAAAATGGAGTTCCAAAACTGGCTTTCATTTCTCAAATGATAATTCAATATGCGTTAACTTCTGGTGCCATATGATATGATTACTACCTTCACTCCATTTTGGACCATTTACTATCATTTGCAAATGAGAAGATTTCTGTGATTGAGCCTCAATAGGAAACTTAACTTGTCGTTGGATATAGCAGAGTTGAAAGTACAATGTGACCATTCTCTAAGTATTTTATGGATACTAAGTGCCAAATCTTGGGGAGCAGATTAGACAGTCTTGCTACATCTTTGTCCTGATCTAAGGTAGATTATGGATACATCATTTATTCTTCAGTGAGGCATCTGTGTGGCTGTAGAGCCTTTACGCCCCTCTGCAATATTGGTATGATGCCATCTCTTTTTCCTCATCATGTTTATGTTATATAACAGCTCATTTAGTCTAAGGCCTGCAGGTGTGTTTCCGAGAGCTTCTTTAGGAAGCACAAAACTGAAATGCCTAAGGAAGAGAAGTGACATATGACATCCTGTGAAGAGCATTTCTCTACAAACAATTGTTACAAAATATTAGTATTTTATCTGCATCATACTAGTCAAGATAAACATTAGCAGAAATTATCTTGTTACTTGTTTCCTTGCAAGTAGGAGGGAAAAGAGGGAATATACTAGCTTAAAATGATTATCAAATCTTTCAAAAGCTGGTCACTATGTGAAAATTTTAAATTTGGTTCTCTTTGCATGCCAGAGTAAAACAAAAGAGTTTGAAATGAAAGACAACTTCCTATTTTAGAAAAGTTTAAATAGTTTAAAACTGAAACCTAACAAGAATAGTTCAGAAACAGTTAACTCTGATATGACCATTCACTTGACTTTCTCTACATTTTTGTAACAAGTTATTGTTAAAAGGCTTGTTCTTTTATACACTTCATGCTAATTGATATAAAATTAACATAAATTGTCTTATTACTTACATCCTTGTAAATAGAAGGGAAACAAAAGAATACATTAGGCTAAAGTAAAATCAACTCAAAGCTAATTGCTATGAGATTGAAGTTCCTCTGTTTGTATGGTTACAATTGACAAATTCCTATATGAGAAAAGTAAATACACCAGAAATACTACAAACATTACAAAGTGTACACCGATGGATCTAAACAAGACTCAAAATCCACCACTTTTGATCTTCTCTGACTCCATGTCAACACTTACTGCTGTTGCTAACAGATTCTCTAAGAAAGGTTATATCATCACTACAATAACGACTACCAATTGCATTGATGAGGCTTCCATCACATAAAGGCATTACCAGAAATGAAAAGGCAGATGTGGCAGCTAAATATGCTACGAGGCTGCAACAAATTGAAGCTGGATTAAGCGGTACACTTCTGGATGTAAAAAAATCTGATGTGTTCCATTCACATGACATTCTCTGCAACAAATTACTGTTAAAAAGCTTATGCTTCTATTTACTTCATGCTAATCGAGAAAAAATTAGCAGAAAATTAGCAGAAAAAGTCTTATTACTTGCTTCCTTGTAAGTAGGAGCAAAATAAGGGAGTAGCATAGGTTAAAGTGATAGTCAAAAGCTGGTTGCTATGTGACTGAAGTTCCTTTGTTTGTATGGACATGAGTTGACAAATTCCTGTATGTGAAAAGTACAAGTTTTTTAAAGGTGAAACCAATAACAAGAAATATCTCAAAAACGATCAACTCTGCGAAAAAAATGTATATAACATTAATTGTGTGTTTTAATGTGCGGTAAATTTTTCTCAATCTCTTACGGTTTAACAGTTATGCAAAATTCTGTAAAAATCATTCAGAATAAAGTGGTCCTCAGAGGCTACTCCCAGAAAATTAAAGATATACATTTTATTTGTCAGGTAAATATCTTTAATATATGATATTTTAATCAAAATCGCTAGAGCCATTTTTGAGAACATAAAAATTGTTGAACATTTTCCCATGTAAAGTGTAGTTTGGAATGGGAGGATTTTCTTGAAAATCTTTGTGTTGCACCCCTGGGAGATACCAAACTTAAATACCAACTTACAGCCTTTTCTGCTTTTGACACGCGCACACACACACACACACCCAGCCACCTACACACATACACATTCTCTGACCTTTTTCTAAAAATGCTTTTTTTTGGATTCAGGTGATGTCAAAACATATATTTCCAGTGAAATCTCGGTATGGAATTTTTAAGTGCAATACAATACCTTCTCTATACACTATGTATGTAGTAGTACGTGTAGAGAAGGTAAAAAAAAAGGAGGGTATGTGACATAAATTGTGTTTTTTAACAAATCCGTGAGGCAAGTTTGTGTCTATTGCAAAAGTAATCGAGAATGTGGTCTTGAGAGGCTATCCCTAGAAAATTTCCAGGATCTCTCTCTCTCTCTCTCTCTCGCTCTCTCTCCTTCCCCCTTGCTCTCGCTCTCACTCCCCCTCCCCCTTGCTCTCGCTCTCTCTCCCTCCACCTTGCTCTCGCTCTCTCTCTTTCTGTGCGCATGGGTGTGTGCTCCTACACGATTGCATCAATTTTGACCAAACTTGGCACAGATATCTTTTGACACAAGGTGAGAAAGTCTCACTAGCTTAAAATTTGAAATGCTGTCTCATTTCACAAGATTAATTATTTAATTTCCTGTTATGCCTATCAAAGCTGTATCTTACTCTCCCTTGTTTGTTTGGGTAGCTCAGATGGTTAGATGCTGTCCATCTGAGTACAAGGTTGCAGGTTCGAACCCAAACCAGATCGCTGGTTTTAAGTGACAGCCCCATGTCAGTAGATCTACTCGCATGTAAACTAAATTCCAGCATTCTGGCAGCACAGATATTATCCTAGCAATTGATAATGTTAACAAAGAAAATAATTTATTATCGAAATTGTATCTTTCTTAACAATAATGGTGATAATTCGAATAACAATTTGTACATTAATTTTTTTCTTTCTTTTGTTTCCTTCTGTATGTTTTGTTAGTATTTCTATATGTATTTACTAAGAATAAACAAGGTTATTTGAACATTATAAACTTTATAATTTTTTGCCAACTGAGATGTTCTCTATAAATTGGGAGCTATAATAGAACAACCTGGAGGTACTCAATTGAATTCACGAGAAATCATTACAAACTGTTAAAGTGTTTTTGTATAAACAACAATTTACACAGCTGATATAACACAGTTCAGAAGCGGAAGTGATCTTATTATCCACTGATCCTTTCAAAACATTAAATACTTTAATAATAAGATATTAAATAGCATTTGGATAGGTAGAGTCAGACTAAATTGTAAGTCGCCATTAAAGTTGTCATCTCAAAATAATTTGAGATCGCCTTGTAGTTTACCAGGAAACATGCAAGTCAGTTGAGAAATTCAATGCTATGCCAGCATGTTGCCATGGTCGCTTAGTGGTAGAGCAACCGCCTAGAGACTGGGAGATTGGTGGTTCAAATTTGGTTATGGTATTGAATTTTTCAGTCTGACTCTACCTATCCAACTCCTGCCCTACACACGGTCAATAATAATTAAATAGCATATTTGTGTATGTAAAAGCCATAATGTTATGTTTTGGAATGGTGCAAGGAAAGGATAGATGCCTTATATAGCACATTTAGGAACTGACACAATAAATGTTATTATTCACTGAGAAGTGTCTAGAAGCTACAGTGCTATAACATGTATAATAATGCATTATTTTTAAGGTGCAAACAAAAGACAGTTTTGCACCTTGTTTTACATTTATTTGGTATTTAATGCCTTTCTATTACAGTAGCGTATAGCATATTTGCAACTCTACCAAATTGTTCAATGTTTTCTTTTGCCACAGCTTAATGGTTGGTAGCTGACATTGCTTACACCAGGATACCAATGTAAACTGGAGAGCAGTGCTCAGAGTTTTAATTAAGTCACTGTGTAGTAATGAAGTGTCGGAGGGAAAGTAACTTGTATTATCCGCTGCTTAATGCCATTCCCACTGTGATAAGGCACTTGCTTAGTTATCAAAATTTACGAAAGTTATGCCATTGCACAATTACAAATGTAATACGGCTAGGGAGACTCGCTAGACTGGCACCTGAATTGCGTCACCCTCAGTGGTGTAATGCTCACTTCATATACCCAAGGTCGCGGGTTCAAACCCGGATGTAAAAAATCCTTAGCATGGCTTCCTTCGGAAGAGAAGTAAAGCCATTGGTCCCATGTCATAGATTTACGGCATGTAAAAGAACCTCAAGTCTGATAGAGAGGCCTCTGAGCAAAATTAAGCGGTCTTTCACGCCCAATTTAGAATGGGACACTGAGAATCATAGCAGTTAAAGAGCGTCCATAAATAACACGCCATTTCATTTTTCACCTGAATTGCACAAAAATTATTGTAAACACATACTAACCTAAACCTAAAAAAGGGCTGGAATGACTTTGGAGAAATATGTTGGCAGCTCTGCAGTTATGATTCACATAGCACAATAAACCTACCAAAGCAAATGCAGCTCTTTTGGTGTTGCAGTGAACCTTGAGGAATTTCATAAGCACTGTAGTATCAGTCTAGAAATAATAGATTAATAAATTTGCAAGTGATACATTTAATTTTTTAATGTCTCTAAAGAAATAAGGTAGTAAAGGGTAGTTTGGTGTTAGGGATTTTTTTTTAAAATTTTAGCGGTGCATCCTTGATAGATGCTCAACTTAAATATGAAGTTTTTATTTAACTGACTTTCTTGTCAGACACACACACAGACCTTTTTCAGGGTCCCTAAAACGTGTAATATTGGTATCAATTTTTTGGCTGGATTGAATACATTGTCCATGTAGAGAAAGTAAAACCTGGCTTGTGGCACAAGAGAAAAAGTTAAAGCTTTGCTCTATTGGACACAGACATTTAAACTGTCTTATTAAAACAGAATGAAACATTCTCTTATTCTCGCATAGTACAGAAAATGAACATCATCCAAAAGTTTATTGGTATGCTCTACACCATATCTTTTAATATTATGAAGAGGAGAGATTTTTAGAGTACATGTTATATAAAAATTACTTTTTTGAAATACTTCATATGTAAGTTTATCATTTTGGTGTATTTGGTAATGTAAGCTAAATTTACAATTCATTTATTAATTGCCATGGCTACAAGCACTGTAAGAATTTGAGAAATTATTAATAGTTACTCGATGTGAACAAATAAAAGGCTTCATCTAAATTATATGGACAAAGCCTTCTTATACACTCTTTTGTTAATGAATGTTTACTTGAAGTAGCACAAGTCATTTGCTAATTGTATTGTAAGTATTAATGACCTCTCAAACTCTTACAGTGCTTGTTGCCATGCCAATTAATAAAAGATTTGTAAATTTAGCTTACATTACCAAATATGGGCACAGAATGATTAACTTACATATCAAGTATTTCAAAAAGTAAGTTAAGGTGGCAGAAATGGTGAAAAAAATCACAAAATATTTTATTTGCTTAATTGATAGTACATATAATTGCAATTATTATCTCAGATTTTTACTACAAGTGGTATATATTAATGATAACCTAAAACAATGTAATGAGCCACGCCCATTTTTTAAAGCTTCCAGTGGAAAAAACAATTTGTTGCTTAATTTTGCTTGTGAATCTTGAAGTTGTATCTTTAGAAGCCTTCAATATTTTTGTATTAAAGATCCTACTCCCAGCACTGACAGAACTACTGGACCTATGTCTGCAAACAGGCTACATCCCAACAACATACAAGTATTCAACAATCAAAGTACGCTATAAAGGCAAAGGAGACCCATGCAACCCCAACCAATATCGAGGGATCGCCTTAGAGAACCACCTAAATCTATTGACAAGACTCATCACCTAAAGAATCATCAATGAAATAGATAATATAATTCCCAAAGAAAAATTTGGCTTTAGATAGGGGAGAAATATGATCCAAGCCATCAAGAACCTACTAAACGATAGAGAAAATGACTTACGTTTCCATGCGGTATTTATCAAGCTCTCAAAAGCATTCGACAAACTAAACAGAAACATTACCATCTTGAAATTAGTCCATAGCCAGTACAAACAAGGATCTACAATAAACTACAGATCTCGAACAATGTAACCACATCCACAATTCTCACTCAGACAAATGGAGTTCCACAGCCCCCTACTATTCAACGTAGCCACATACGACAACATAGAAGCACCACAAGTTAGGATCTACATCTATGCCGAGACATGGTCTTGGGATGTCATGATAGAAAGGAACTACAGAAGCCAGTAACCGATGGACTGACAAAAACGAACTGCAAATAAATAAAGAGAAAACCGAACATATGATATTCAGGAAAGGAGGCAAGACATCTCAGGAGGACAAAATCTACTTGAAGAAAGAACCTCTGCAAACAATCAACCAAGTCAAATACCTCGGCTTAATCCCACAGACCACAACCACCTCATTCAGAACCAAAGAGCCACAAAAGCAGTACACAACATACGAGAACTAACAAAAGTATCCCTGGCACTGTTCAACACAAAAATAGTACAGACTAGACTTAACATGGGACAAACTCCACGGGAGTGTCCAAGCACACACTACCTGCTAGCAGGAGACAAGACTTGGACTTCCCTGGACCCCCAACTGGAACAAGGCAGACATCTGGCCAGAATTCTATTCAATGGAAACCAGCACCAACCTTCACGACATCGATGGCAGCACATGGAACATCCTGGACCCCTGTGTATGTGATACTTGTGACAGCTACCATGTCCTAATATGCTCAAAGCGGACCAAATCAGTGATAAACTTTTGCACCAAATATATGTACAACGGTTCCATGTAAAGGGTAGTTTGGGGTGGGGGGATTTTCTCAAAATTTTTGTGTCGCATCCCTGTAACATACTAAACTTAAATACCAAGTTTGGTATTTTACCAACTTTTCATTTTTTGAGTTATCATGTTCACACACACACACACACACGCATGCCCACCCGCAACCACTCATACCCACGCACACACCCTCACCCACAGACCTTTTTGTGAAAATGCTTTTTTTTGGATACAGGGAACCCTAAAACATATATTTCCAGTGAAATCTCAGTATCAAATTTTTGGGTGCAATACAATACCTTCTCTATACACTATGTACATAGTAAGTATAGAGAAAGTAATTAAACATTTTCTCACAGCATTAATAATTTATTAAACCTTCTGAAATTTTTATTTAGAACATGCTGGTTTCCTTTAGATAAGTGTAAAAAATTTCAGTGAGATTAAACAAAAAATATAGGAGATGTGAATTTACAAAGATATCAGTGCCAACTCTGCCACTATTTCATCCTTAAAAGTAACAGTAATATAATTGCTTTCATTTGAAAGAGGGGTACTTTAAAGCTAAGAATACACTTTACAATGTGGCAAGTATTTTAACAATATTGTGCACCACTACCACTGGAAGTTGAAATGAGGTCAGATAAGTGCAGTTGCAACAGCGCAGATCCCCACATTATAGCTTCACCCTGATCCTTTTTATCTAAAGCAAAATCACAACAAGAGTGTATTCATCATAACACAGAATCCTTTGAAACAGATTTGTGGCTGCTGCCAAACAGTTTGCATGAACTGACAGTTTATCTAGATAACAGATAAATAGAATAATACTTTTTTGGAAAAAGCAATTTTGTATAAGAGTGGATAGAGAAAGTTATCTGAATGCAAGGCATGAGAATGTTTTGTTTTATAAAAATCTGATTAGGTTCACATGCCTTTCTATACCTATTTTCATATGATTTACATAAAGTATTTGAGAACCCACCTCTGTAGTGTGGTGGTAGCATGTCTGCCTCACATTCAATAGGTCCAAGTTTGGTTGAGTTATCTAGATAAGGTTTTCTTCCCTTATCCTAAGGCTCATTTGAACATCATTTGACCCATTTTGTTCATTGTCCAATGTGACCTTTCAGATTAAAGCAAAAGCTTGTTTTTCATCTACTTTGTGTGAATTGAGATCAACTTCTACAGAAGTAGCTCCACATGTCAAATGTACACAAGGAGGTGACAGATGTTTAAAAGCTAGTTACTAAATGCTGACCTTGAAATTCCATGACATTATGAGAAACAACTGAGCAAAGTACTTTATATAAATAAATGACAAATTGTGGCATTCACCAATAACAGCTATCTCAGAAATACTGATGCCATAAAAACATATCTTGATCCAATTTCAGGTTTTAAATAAATCTACAATTATCTAAGTCTATTGCTTATAGACACAAGATTGTACAAAATTCATTCAGAATGAAGAGGACTTTAGAGGCTATTCCCAAAAATTGTTAGGTAAATATCTTTAATGTACTCAATTTGTTTGCTGTTTTAATGTTGTTAGTTTAGCTGCTGAACCTAAATGCCAAGCTTGACAAGTAAGCCATGCTTTGTTATGCACAAGAAAATGGTAGGGACAAGCCCAAGCACATCATGCAAACCTCTCTTTACAAAACTAGGCATTCTTCCACTCCCTTGCATTTATTTAAATGAAATAATAATGTTTATTTGTAAAAACAACAACAACACCCTTCATTAAGAATGAATGTGTGCATCAGTAGAATACAAATCTACATAACACCTCCCTATTTTAAAGAACCATATTACACTCCAGTATAAAATTATACAACTGCCCTCCAAAATTCTTAAAGGAAATGGATTTAAACTTTCCCTAATGGAACATCTAATTAACCACTGCTTTTATACCATTCAACACTTCCTAGCTAATAATTGCCTTTATATATGTAATTCTCAGAAAATACAAAGTATACATTTATTTTTCATGAAAATATGTTAAACACAAAATGTTTAGAAAGTCTTACCTTGTACTGTTGGTCGCAGTCTCTTGTCATAGCGGGTTGCTACCAGCAGCTTGTCCAGAATTTCCTTGTCAGACTTGCCTTCCTCAAAACTGCAACAACACACACAAGTCAAGTATTACTTCACTCACAGTTGCAGTTACCAGATTATTCTTTACAGTATTACCATCTACTGAAAGTGAAACATCACAATTTATGAAGTGATGTCTGTACTTCTGAATTTATTTCATGGTTTAATGGCCAAACTGATCTGCCACCTGTCTGAAATGCTCTTTAACTCTGGTTTCCTAATCATGTTTACGTTAAATATGTAATTTTGTATACCTAAGTTCTACTATTTAAATATGACTGGAGCACCTGTAATTCCATAGCTATACAGTTTATCATATAGAATGTCATGTTGGATGCAATCTAAGAATATACAGTTGTTACTACCGTGATTGTCTATTATGTATTCCGTAATGTCAGCTATAGCCTGAGCTGTTGATTTATTTCTCCTGAATCGGAATTGAGCCTCATCTATTTTTATTTTTATCTATAAAGAATATCATTTTATTTACAATAATTTTTTCAATTATATTTGATAGTGTATTAATAAGTGCTATTGGCTGATAATTTTCGGGTATTCCTTTGTCACCTTTTTTATAAAAGGGTTTATGATTGTTTTCTTTAGTACTTTTGGAAATATTCCATCTAATTTGACAGTGTTTATCATTTCTACCAATGGTTCTAGTAAATAAGGTGCACATTGTTTATGTAGCATTGTTCAATAAAGGCTAGCCTTCAAGCCTTTTCTCATATAGGAATTTGTCAACTGCTGTCCATACAAACAGTGACATAGCAAGCAGCTTTTGACTATCACTTTAACCTATGGAACTACCTTATTTCCCTTCTACTTACAAGGAAGCTAGTAATAAGACTACTTCTGCTAATTTTGTCTCAATTAGCATGAAGTAAAAATCTGATGTGTTACACTCCCATGACTTTCTCTAGCTACTCTACAAACAAACTTCTTACAAAAGATAATTCTTCTTTCAACACCATGCTAATCTAGATAAACATTAGCAGAATTTTATTACTTAGTTCCTTATAGGTAGAATGGAACTAAGAGAATGCATTAGGCTAAAGTGATAGTCAAATGTTTTAAAAGCTATCGTTCTGCAATTGATATTGCAAATCACTTCTTTACTTGGCCAGGAGTAGAACAAAAGAAAAACGGACACTTCCGTCTGAGAAAAGTATAAGCACCTTACAATTGAAACTAATAACAAGGAATATCTTGAAAACGGTAAGCTCCTCAAAGAAAATGTACATGACATAACTTGCATATTTTAACAGGATCTACATTTTCTGGGTAGTAAGTTTTTGTCTATCTCTTACAGTTTACTAGTTATGCCAAATTAAGCAAAATTCATCCATATAAACAAGTCTTTAGAAGATATTCCGAGAAAATTCAGGATATACATTTTATTTGTGATAGAAATGGCTTTAAAATGTGAAATTTTAATCAAAACTGTTAGATCCATTTTTAAGAAAAACAAAATTTTCGAAAAATATTCCATGTAAAGGGTAGTTTGGGGTAGGGGACTGTTCTCAAAATCTTCGAGTCACATTCTTAAGAGGATACTAAATTTAAATACCAAGTTTGGTATTTTACCAATCTTTTGTTTTTGAGTTTTGTTTTGTTCACACACACACGCTCGTGGACCTTTATCTAAGTTAGCTTTATATACACATATATACAAGAGACCCTAAAACTGTATTTTCGGTGAAATCTCGGTATTGAATTTTGGGGTGCAATACAATACCTTCTCTATACACTATGTACATAGTACGTGTAGAGAAAGTAAATATGTAGATCTTGTTAAAACACGCAGTTTATGTAATGTACATTTTTGTTTTAGAGTTAACCGTTTTTGAGATATGCCGAGTTATTGATTTCAATGTTAAACTACTTAAGCTTTTTTCAAACAGGAAGACATCTTTCTTTTCGACTGTTTTGTTTACTCCTAGCAAGCAGAGATCCGAATTTCAATCGTTTCACTTAGCAACCAGCTTTTAAAAGATTTGACTATCACTTTAGCCTTGTGTACTCAATCATTTCCCTTCTACTCACAAGGAGGTAACTAATAAGACCATTTCTGTTAATGTTTTATCATGATTAACATGATGTAGATAATACAATAATCTTTTATAAGGAAAGTTTGTTTGTAGAACAGTTAGAGAAAGTCATATGAATGAAACATCAGATTTTTTTTTATCCAGGGGACCTCAAAAGAAATTTCCAGTTAAATCTCGACATGGAATTTTTGAATAGTATATAATATGTACTTTCCCTACATACTATGCATAGTAGAGAAAATAATAACGAAAACGTTTCACATTATTTGTTGTTTGGAGTGGCGGATGTTCTTTAAAATCTTCAAGTCACATTGAAGATACTGAAGTTAAATATCAACTCTGGGATTTATCCAACATTTCATTTTTAAAAAATAACTTTTCTAGGGCTATCAGCCAGGTGAATTCTGGAATAATTTCCAAGCTTTCAAGAGCTAACGTCGCTCTCATCTTCAGGGAATGATGTAGTCATGGTTCACACACCTCTATGGGGAGGCAGTCTACCACAGTATTCGTCAGTTTGAAGACCTGCGTTTGAAGAATGCCAATCAGCTGGCCAACCTGGCCTTCCTGATGAGATGCAGAGACCGGAACGTGGTTCCACGATTCGCCACAACAAGACAGTGGAGAGGATCCTTCGACGCACCAGCATGACACTGGTAAGAGAGAGACTGCATTATGCACGATATGTTTTGGATAAAATTGACCGGGACCTATTGGCCCTACACCTGGATATTGCTTCGCGCGTTGCGCCATCGGATTGGGATTGGATCGATGCTTCGACAACAGCACGCGCAGACTTACAGCTATCAAAATCAACGGCCAGGCAAACCAGGAAGTTGGCGCGCCTAGCCGTAACACAAGATCCCCCAGCAACATTAGAGCATCATCGAGTCGTCATCAACTTGTCAGACAAGGAACTGGACTCGGACTCGATCGCAGTACTAGCGAAGGGGTTGAACTTCGCACCGGCTCCACGGAAAATTCCTGTGATCGACATCATCAGCGGGGTAGAACAGGCAATTCAAACATTGCCTAAAGAAATTGCAGATGACATCAGGCAGGAAACAGTGCTTGCAATAAAGAAAGCAGCTCCGCCAAAATCCAACATCACCAAAGAAGAAAGAACAGCCCTGAAATCTCTACGAGATGACGAGAATGTACTCATTCTACCAGCGGACAAGGGAAATGCTGCAGTGGTTCTTTCCTGTGAGGACTACAATAACAAAATTTCACAATTGCTACAGGACCCAGCATATCGGCCACTAAAACGTGACCCTACGGCAGCCATCGTTAAGAAAACTTCAGCTCTTCTGAGGAAGACACAATTTCCCGCTGAAACCATCAAGGCTCTAACCACACCTGCAGCTGTTCCTCCGAGACTATATGGCTTGCCCAAGGTGCACAAGGAGGGTGTGCCACTTCGGCCAATCGTCAGCGCTATTGGGAGCCCCACTTACAACCTTGCAAAACACCTCACCAAGTTGCTGCAGCCATTGATAGGAACCTGCCCTCATCATGTGGCCAACTCGTCAGCATTCAGACATTAAGGGTGAAACCGAGTGATTTACTGGTCAGTTTTGATGTGGTGTCTCTGTTCACCAGGGTCCCGCTGCTAGACTCTCTCCAGCTCCTAGAACCGCACTTCACCCAGCAGGTCATTGCATTATTCAAGCACACGCTCACGTCGACCTACTTTCTTTACCGCGGACAATATTACGAGCAAACAGATGGAGTGGCTATAGGCTCTCCTCTCTCACCAGCCATAGCTAATTTTTACATGGAAGCATTTGAGCATCAGGCCTTAGATTCAGCAACTCTAAAGCCGGCTGCCTTCTACAGATACGTGGACGACACCTTCGTCATCTGGCCTCACGGGGAAGACACGCTACAGGACTTCTTGAACCATCTAAACAGTCAGCATCCAAACATCAAGTTTACTATGGAAATTGAACAGGAAGAGAAGTTACCATTCCTGGACATATTAATACGCCGAAAGCCCGATGGTTCCCTGGGCCATAGTGTGTACCGGAAGCCCACACATACCGATCTATATTTAAACGCAAACAGTTGCCACCACCCAGCTCAGCGAAACACAGTTCTATCGACGCTTGCACACAGAGCAGTAGCCATCTCAGACAGTGAAAACCTCGCTAAAGAATTTCAGTATCTCAGAACCAGCCTAGAGAAAAATGGATATAGCAAGAGCAGCATCAACAGGGCACTAAAACGGGCCGCTGTCAGTACAAACTGTGCACAGCGTAATGCATCCCAGCTAGATGAGTCACAAGACACGAAGAAACAACGTAAAGCCTACCTCCCATATACAGGTCATTTGTCTGGTAAACTGAGTAGAATTATGGGCAAATACAACATCAAGACTATACACAAGCCACCCAATAAAATTCGAAATATGTTAAGACAGGTCAAAGACTCCCTCGGCCTCAAGACTCCTGGGGTATACCGCATTCCATGTGAATGTGGTAGAGCCTACATCGGACAGACGGGGAGAACGATTGAACAAAGATGCAAAGAGCATGAGAACTACATCCGCCTGATGTACCCAGAAAAATCTGGTCTTGCGGAGCACTGCATCCAAGAAGGACACAGACCGAGACTGGGCGACACAACCACCATGTTTAAGTCTTCAAGCTATTGGGACCGCTCCATCAAAGAAGCCATAGCTATTAAATACGAAGAAAATAACATCAACAGAGACAGCGGCTTGCAGGTGAATGGCATTTGGAGTTCGGTGCTCAGCAAACACTCGCAAAGATTTATGAAACTGCCAAAAGCTAACCCTAGTTTTAATACAGGCTCACATCGGGCAACGGGCCAATCAGAGCAGTCAGTCCCGGCAACGGAGACCATTGGTTCCTAGTCAACGCCTCCCATGCCGGACCCGGGCCAATCACAGAGCGGCATCTGGCCGGTCCCCCCCACCGGACTATTATATATAAGGCGTACCCGGAGTCTCTACATCATTCCCTGAAGATGAGAGCGAAGTTAGCTCTTGAAAGCTTGGAAATTATTCCAGAATTCACCTGGCTGATAGCCCGAGAAAAGTTATTTTCATACCGCCGCCAGGAAAGCTTCAAGTCATGGTTCATTTCATTTTTAAGTTACTGTTCATATATGTGCGCGTATACACGCGCGCGCACACTCGCACATACACACTTTTCTTCTACCTATTTTTTTTTTTTTTTTTTTTTTTTTCACGGAGCCTCCAAACAGAAGTTTCGTTGTAATCACGGTATCGAATTTTTGGGCAAAAGACTAGTATTTGCTCTGCTTACAATACTTTGTACACACTAGAGAAATAAATAAAGGACTATATGATATAGCAGTGGGCAATTGAAACCAATAACAATGAGCATCTTGGAAACATATTTGCCACAGTTTTATGTTTTTGTCTATCTTTATGGTTTACAGCGTAAGAAAGCTTTAGATCGTGGTTACGTGGGAAAGCTTTGGTTTTTATGAAATATTACTGTAGTTTCTGATCTAAAAGCAATTTTCATTTTACGTTTATTTGATTTGTAAGTTGCAGTGAGATATCTAGGTACTACCTTTACTCAACGCTTTCCACATTTGTTGAACTCTCCAAATTCACATTCTAATTACCAAGGAAACTCCATCTAGTATTTTTTCTTGTTTGCCGATCAATTCTTTACTTCGCCGATGCTTAGCGACACTCAAGAATATGGCGTCCCTCTCCTTGTTGATTTTCTTCTTTAGCAACCGAATCTTATCGTGTTTCAACTCTTTCGTCGCTACGTCGTTCAACTATTTACATTATTCTTCCTTTGCTTTGTAAGGTGGGTCTTTCGTTTACATTCTTTGCTAACATTACGCATAGTAATGCTCAATACTTTGTTATCGTTCGTCATCAGCATCAGTTATGTCGGTTCTAACGTTGTTCTTTTGTTTACATTAGGAAGCTTAGAGGAGCTATCTGCGTACAATTAAAATTCGCACATTCGTAGTAAAGGGCTGTCCTCTACAAAACAAACAGATGCGAATGTGTGCTAAGTTCACTAAATGTGTGTGCAAATGGGTCTTGGTGGGAGCTTGGGCGATGATGACGTAATGTGTACAATACTGATAAAATGCTACACTTCTAAATTCTAGAAAATCTGCTGTAATACCGTTTTACCAGTGGCGTATTCAGGTGCGCTGTGAAGCCCGGTAAACTTGTGAACAAAGAATTTCCATTACATTTATAAAGAACGCAGATTACTCCTAATCTGTTGGCTGTTTGCATTGTAGCTTATTGTTACGGCATAAAATGAGCTTCTTGATTGCGATAAAACTAGTTTTTCTACGACCGAGCGTAATTGAGTAGTTTAGGAGCTCATTTCAGATCGCAAACTTGGTTTTCACTAATCCACGCGCAAAGAAATGCAGCAAACGTAAAATAATTTTGTTCCAACTACATTGGTTATAGCAGGCCGTGACAATTCAATATTATTGTAGTTTTGTGATGTATTTTGAGAATTATGATATCATTAGAGCTGCGAAAGAAGCAGAATCAAATTTACTACCTGCCCTAACGCTCCAAAATAAATAACGAACTATAAACCTTGGTGAATGGCTCAAACTTAACCTCAAATTTATTTCATCTTTCGTTGCTTTTCTTTTAATATAAGAAAATTCTCGTAGAAAAACAAAACAAACATTGTATAATACTAGAGCGTGAAGTTTCTCTTTGATTCTCGACTGCGTCTCGTTTCACAATCAACGAACGCTCTTACATCATTAATAACTATTCTGTTCGCAATACATTGTGGCCCTGCAGGCATAGTTGCAGAACGTATGTGTACCACTTACATCCATTAATACACTGCATTAATGGACACCTGTGTCGGCGGAAAGTTCTTTTGACATCGCAGCTGTGCAAGTTGACGTGAAAACCCGGCATTGCTACACCTGAGTGAGTTTGGCACGTGCGATTGTTCCTAGAAGTTTCCAATCATGTGACCGAGGGGTATAAAAAGGGGGAAACGAATGGATTGCGAGCCGCAGCGAACGTCTGCAGAATTGTTACTAGAGGATTGAAGAAAGACAGTTATTTGTGAGCAGACAGATTCTCTTTCTTGCCCACAGTCCAAGCACACTCGTTTTCATTGGCATTCTTAATTTACCCAAATGGATACAAAATCAATATTTATCTACTTCAAAATAAAAGAAGATGGTTATTACTTTCTCTACACGTACGAGTACTATGTACATCGTGTATAGGGAAGGTATTTGATACCGAGATTTCACCGGAAAATCTCGTTTTAGGGTTCTGTGTAGCCGAAAAAACATTTTTAGAAAAAGGTGGGCAGCATAGCTCAAGAAGGAAACGTCTGTTAAATATCAAACTTGATATTTAAGTTCAAGTAACTGGCAAGGATGCGACACAACGATTTTCAAGAAAATCCCCCCCACCCCTAACTATCCTTTACATGGAAAAAATTTTGAAAATTTTGATTTGCTCAAAAATGACTCTAACAATTTTGATTAAAATCTCTCACATTTAAGATATTTATTTGACAAATGAAATGTACATCTACAATTTTATGGGAATAGCCTCTCAAGACATGTTTATTCTGGAGGAATTTTGAGGAATTTTCCATAACTGGTAAACCGTAAAGGATAGACAAAAAATGTAGAACTTGTTATAACACACAATTTATGTACATTTTTGTCGTGAGGTTGATCGTTTTGAAATATTCCATGCAAGTAGTTTGTTTTAAAAAACTTATACTTTTCTCCTACAGGAATTTGTCAACTCGTGTCCATACAAACAAAGGAACTTCAGTCACATAGCAACCAGCTTTTGACTATCACTTTAACCTATGCTACTCCCATATTTCACTTCTACTTACAAGGAAGCAAGTAATAAGACTATTAATTGTGCTAATTTTTTCTCGATTAGCATGAAGTAAATAAAAGCATAACCTTTTAACAATAATTCATTGCAGAGATGTAGAGAAAGTCATATGAATGGAACACATCAGATTTTTTTCATTGTTTTCTGTATGATTAAATTCAATTCAAAATAATTACGTTATACATAACTTCTATTACACCCAGAACAAAAATGTAAACATAATTTGCCAAAGAAAAATAACTGAAGTGTTACTCTCGCATGACTTTTTCTACCTGTTCTATAAACTTCTTATAAAAGATTATTTTCCTTTCTTCACAATGCTAATCGAGATAAACATTAGCAGAATGTTCTTATTACTTAGTTCCTTATAAGTAGAGGGCAATTAAAGGAGTGTACTATGCTAAAGTGATAGTCAAATGTTTTAAAAGCTGTCATAGAAAATTAGTTCTTTGCTTGGCCAGGAGTAAAACGGAACAGTCTGAGAAAATGGTATTTTAAAATTGAAGCCAATAACATGGAATATCTCGGAAACGGTTACAAAAATGTAAAGACATAATTTGTATGTTTTAACGAGATCTACATTTTTTGTCTGTCTGTTACAGCTTGCCAGTTAAGCAAAATTCATTCAGAGTTTATTGCCAGAAAATTGAAAATTTACATTTTATTTGTCATGCAAAGGTGTTTTAATAAAAATCGTTACAAGCATTTTTGTAACTCTTCCACGTAAAGGATAGTTTGGGATGGTGCTATGCTGTCCACACACGTGGGTGGAATACAATACCTTCTCTGACACTAGCCCGGCGCTTGAGGCACTAAAACATAAAAGGAATATGTTTGGAAGGTGTTGGAGCATAGCAGCATCAATTCTTTTTTTAATTTCATTACGACTTTATTTGAGTAGATGTGTTCTAATTATGATACAAGGCTATTTGTGTACTTTGGGGCATATTTTCAAAATGTTCATAAACCTTATACAGAATTTTGAATTTCTTGTTTACAACACGAAAACAACCTTCACATCTACCTATGCATTGTTTATACACTTTTACTCACCATATACTTGAATCATTCATTATTAGTATAGGATGGTCCCACCACTTCTATACGTGGGCACTTTTGATATTTCGTCATTAGAGCCGCATTGTAATTACTTACTGGTCTGTTATAAGCTAAGGGTAGCCCAACGTGGAGGGTGTAGCTGAGGGATCTGTGAAGCTAAAATCCCGATCCCAAGAAGAAGTCAACATTTCGGCAATCTGGCAACCTTCACATCTGAACAACTTAATGTTGTCAACACTTTCAAGTATGGATCGCCAGTAAAAGTCTTAAGACCGTTTGTGTGTGTGTGTGTGTGTGTGTGAGTGTGTGTGCGCGCGCGCGTGTCCGTATGTGTGATGGCACCATCGCATAGTTTTACCAATCCTTCTTCAGGTCTATTTGTTTTTCTTTGTAATGACGCTGCCCATACTGGCCAGGATCCGCCAGTGTAACGGAATTTCGTCCCGGAGGAGTTCTTTTACATGGGACTGTCGCTTTGGAGCCGCGACCTTGGAATCAGAAAATTAGCATCCAACCAACAGAGCATTTTTCGAGATTTGCTTTTGGTCTTTAATGTTCAATAAAACTTTCCTTTCCTTCCACCTTCAGAATTAATGCTTTAGAAAACGAGACTTGAAGGCGATTCGCAAGCTTAATAAAATCTGCAGCAGCTTTTCTTCCTTTGCATCTCTAAAGTAAATGCTTTATAATACATTTTGGCTTCTAGAAGCTCGAATTAAATAATAACTGATAGTTCCTTGTTTACAATGGTACCAATGTACCTCTACAATAATGAGCGCACGGGTAAGTATAGAACTCTTCTACAACTATTACTTTAATATGTAAACTATTAACAAATTACTGCTTCATTTTCAAAATATTTCAACGTTGAAAACCTAAATTACATATCGAGCTCTAAAGTGCTTGATTTCGCCAATGAACTAAACCTGAAGAGCTAATTTACAAACGATAAGCTCGCTTTTGTTTTATGTACTATTGTTGCTGACAAAGGTTCTGAGAAAGAAAGGCGAAACTTACGGCTTAAAATGTTTATGTCCAACACAATGATTCCATCCAAGCGAAACAATGCTGGCGTCAGTCTTCTCCGTTTAACCGGAACAGGAAGTTCTAGTTATTCAAGTGCCTGCGTTCAGTAAATGTCATCTTTTGCAAGCAGCGATTTTCTAATGTTCTGCTGAACGCGCAACAAAACAACGCAGACATTTCCCGTCCTTGACAAATTCTTGGCTTCCGACCAGCTCTCGCTTAAACGCACTCATTGTTTCCATTTCTGTTTGCATCAACACTGTCCAAAACTTTAAAATAAATCTTTCACTTATCGTAAAGTGCCTTCGTGTACATCTTTGTTCACATTCTATTTTATTACAAGACAGGAAAGATTCATTTTAACAAAATCTATGCTATAGAGCACATCTTGCCCGTTAAAATAAAACACTAATAATTGTACAACATTTTCTCAAGTTTGATGACCAGATTACTTTATTTAACACCGAATTAGATGGCTTTGAGATTGACATGCGGCAGTTCCTGCCTTTTTTTTTTTTTTTTTCGGGGGTTTTCCAGGTCACTAGGCGAATGCGGGGGAGATATCTTTATTCCCCGGACTTCTTGTTCCTTCATGTCACCTCCATTTCATCTGTTTCAGGGTTGTAAGTGTCGGTGGTAGCGCCCTCTCGTGGAGGTGACTGCGTTTTGGAAGTACAGCTCTCGGCGGCGGGAAGTCGTCTTTAGACTCAGGACGTTTAGCCAAACCTGAGGCGATGGCTTCTAGCGCTCCTAGCGTCGAAATGAACTGATTGGAAGCTGTTAGGTATCCTCCACGGTGGCTTCCTGTGTCATCAAATCCTCTCTCCCTGGGGATATTCTTCAGCCACAATAATGAACTGCTGGGACCCTCCACGGTGGCTTCCTGTGTCATTTCATCCTCTCGCCCTGGGGATATTCTCTAGCCACAATAATGAACTGCTGTGACCCTCCACGGTGGCTTCCTGTGTCATCTCATCCTCTCTCCCTGGGGATATTCTTCAGCCACAATGAACTGCTGGGACCCTCCACGGTGGCTTCCTGTGTCATCTCATCCTCTCTCCCTGGGGATATTCTCCAGCCACAATAATTAATTGCTGGGACTCTCCACGGTGGCTTCCTGTGTCATCTCATCCTCTCTCCCTGGGGATATTCTCCAGCCACAATAATTAACTGCTGGGACCCTCCACGGTGGCTTCCTGTGTCATCTCATCCTCTCTCCCTGGGGATATTCTCCAGCCACAATAATGAACTGCTGTGACTCTCCACGGTGGCTTCCTGTGTCATCTCAACCTCTCTCCCTGGGGATATTCTCCAGCCACAATAATTAACTGCTGGGACGCTCCAAGGTGGGTTTCTGTCATATCATCCTCTCGACCTGGGGATATTCTCCAGTCACAATAATGAACTGCTGGGACCCTCCACGGTGGGCTTCTCTCATCTCATCCTCTCGCCCTGGGGATATTCTTCAGCCACAATATTGAATTGCTGGGACCCTCCACGGTGGCTTCCTGTACCATCTCATCCTCTCGCCCTGGGCGTATTCTTCAGCCAGAATACTGAACTGTTGGGACCCTCCACCGTGGCTTCCTGTGTCATCTCATCCTCTCGCCCTGGGGATATTCTCCACCCACAATAATGAACTGCTGGGACCCTCCACGGTGGGTTTCTGTGTCATCTCATCCTCTCGCCCTGTGGATATTCTCCAGCCACAATAATGATATGCTGGGACCCTCCACGGTGGCTTCCTGTGTCATCTCATCCTCTCGCCCTGGGGATACTCACCAGCCACAATATTGAACTGCTGGGACCCTCCGAGGTGGGTTTCTGTGTCATCTCATCCTCTCGCCGTGGGGATATTCTCCAGCCACAATAATGAACTGCTGGGACCCTCCAAGGTGGCTTCCTGTGTCATCTCATCCTCTCGCCCTGGGGATATTCTCCAGCCACAATAATGAACTGCTGGGACACTCAACGGTGGGTTTCTGTCATCTTATCCTCTCGCCCTGGAGATATTCTCCAGCCACAATAATGAACTGCTGTGACCCTCCACGGTGGGTTTAAATGTCATCTCATCCTCTTGCCCTGGATATATTCTCCAGCCACAATAATGAACTGATGTGACCCTCCACAGTGGGTTTCTGTATCATCTCATCCTCTCGCCCTGGGGATATTCTCCAGCCACAATAATGAACTGCTGTGACCCTCCACGGTGGTTTCCAGTGTCATCTCATCCTCTCGCCCTAGGGATATTCTCCAGCCATAATAATGAACTACTGTGACCCTCCACGGTGGGTTTCTGTGTCATCTCATCCTCTCTCCCTGGGAATATTCTCCAGCCATAATAATGAACTGCTGGGACCCTCCACGGTGGCTTCCTGTGTCATCTCATCCTTTCGCCCTGGGGATATTCTCCAGTCACAATAATGAACTGCAGTGACCCTCCACGGTGGGTTTCTGTCATCTCATCCTCTCTCCCTGGGGATATTCTCCAGCCCCAATAATTAACTGCTGGGACGCTCCACGGTGGGCTTCTCTCATCTCATCCTCTCGCCCTCGGGATATTCTCCAGCCACAATAATGAACTGCTGGGACCCTCCACGGTGGGTTTCTGTCATCTCATCTTCTCGCCCTGGGGATATTCTCCAGCCCCAATAATTAACTGCTGGGACGCTCCACGGTGGGCTTCTCTCATCTCATCCTCTCGCCCTCGGGATATTATTCAGCCACAATATTGAACTGCTGGGACACTAAACGGTGGCTTCCTGTGGCATCTCATCCTCTCGCCCTGGGCATATTCTTCAGCCAGAATAAAGACTGTTGGGACCCTCCACCGTGGCTTCCTGTGTCATCTCAACCTCTCGCCTTGTGGAAATTCTCCACCCACAACAATGAACTGCTGTGACCCTCCACGGTGGGTTTCTGTGTCAATTCATCCTCTCGCCCTGAGGATATTCTCCAGCCACAATAATGAACTGCTGGGACCCTCCACGGTGGCTTCCTGTGTCATCTCATCCTCTCGCCCTGGGGATACTCTCCACCCACAACAATGAACTGCTGGGACCCTCCACGGTGGGTTTCTGTGTCAATTCATCCTCTCGCCCTGAGGATATTCTCCAGCCACAATAATGAACTGCTGGGACCCTCCACGGTGGCTTCCTGTGTCATCTCATCCTCTCGCCCTGGGGATATTCTCCAGCCACAATAATGAACTGCTGGGACCCTTCACGGTGGGTCTCTGTCATCTTATCCTCTCGCCCTGGAGACATTCTCCAGCCACAATAATGAACTGCTCGGTACCTCCACGGTGGCTTCCAGTGTCATCTCATTCTCTCGCCCTGGGGATACTCTCCAGCCACAATAATGAACTGCTGGGACCCTCCACGGTGGGTTTCTGTCATCTCATCCTCTCGCCCTGGAGATATTCTCCAGCCGCAAAATTGAATTCCTGGGATCCTCCACAGTAGGTTTCTGTGTCATCTCATCCTCTCGCCCTGGGGATATTCTCCAGCCACAATAATGAACTCCTGGGACCCTCCATGCTGGGTTTCTGTGTCATCTCATCCTCTCGCCCTGGAGATATTCTCCAGCCACAATAATGAACTGCTGGGACCCTCCACGGTGGCTTCCTGTATCATCTCATCCTCTCGCCCTGGGGATATTCTCCAGCCACAATAATGAACTGCTGGGACACTCCACGGTGGGTTTCTGTCATCTCATCCTCTCTCCCTGGGGATATTCTCCACCCACAATAATTAACTGCTGGGACGCTCCAAGGTGGGTTTCTGTCATCTCATCCTCTCGACCTGGGGATATTCTCCAGTCACAATAATGAACTGCTGGGACCTTCCACGGTGGGCTTCTCTCATCTCATCCTCTCGCCCTGGGGATATTCTTCAGCCACAATATTGAACTGCTGGGACCCTCCACGGTGGCTTCCTGTGCCATCTCATCCTCTCGCCCTGGGCGTATTCTTCAGCCAGAATAATGAACTGTTGGGACCCTCCACCGTGGCTTCCTGTGTCATCTCATCCTCTCGCCCTGGGGATATTCTCCACCCACAATAATGAACTGCTGGGACCCTCCACGGTGGGTTTCTGTGTCATCTCATCCTCTCGCCCTGAGGATATTCTCCAGCCACAATAATGAACTGCTGGGACCCTCCACGGTGGCTTTCTATCATCTCATCCTCTCGCCCTGGGGATATTCTCCAGCCACAATAATGATATGCTGGGACCCTCCACGGTGGCTTCCTGTGTCATCGCATCCTCTCGCCCTGGGGATACTCTCCACCCACAATAATGAACTGCTGGGACCCTCCACGGTGGGTTACTGTGTCATCTCATCCTCTCGCCGTGGGGATATTCTCCAGCCACAATAATGAACTGCTGGGACCCTCCAAGGTGGCTTCCTGTGTCATCTCATCCTCTCGCCCTGGGGATATTCTCCAGCCACAATAATAAACTGCTGGGACACTCAACGGTGGGTTTCTGTCATCTTATCCTCTCGCCCTGGAGATATTCTCCAGCCACAATAATGAACTGCTGTGACCCTCCACGGTGGGTTTCTGTGTCATCTCATCCTCTTGCCCTGGAGATATTCTCCAGCCACAATAATGAACTGCTGGGACCCTCCACGGTAGGTTTCTGTCATTTCATCCTCTGGCCTTGGGAATATTCTCCAGCCACAATAATGAACTGCTGTGACCCTCCACGGTGGTTTCCAGTGTCATCTCATCCTCTCGCCCTGGGGATATTCTCCAGCCATAATAATGAACTGCTGTGACCCTCCACGGTGGGTTTCTGTGTCATCTCATCCTCTCGCCCTGGGGATAATCTCCACCCACAACAATGAACTGCTGGGACCCTCCACGGTGGGTTTCTGTCAATTCATCCTCTCGCCCTGAGGATATTCTCCAGCCACAATAATGAACTGCTGGGACCCTCCACGGTGGCTTCCAGTGTCATCTCATTCTCTCGCCCTGGGGATATTCTCCAGTCACAATAATGAACTGCAGTGACCCTCCACGGTGGGTTTCTGTCATCTCATCCTCTCTCCCTGGGGATATCCTCCAGCCCCAATAATTAACTGCTGGGACGCTCCACGGTGGGCTTCTCTCATCTCATCCTCTCGCCCTCGGGATATTCTCCAGCCACAATAATGAACTGCTGGGACACTCCACGGTGGGTTTCTGTGTCAATTCATCCTCTCGCCCTGAGGATATTCTCCAGCCACAATAATGAACTGCTGGGACCCTCCACGGTGGCTTCCTGTGTCATCTCATCCTCTCGCCCTGGGGATAATCTCCACCCACAACAATGAACTGCTGGGACCCTCCACGGTGGGTTTCTGTCAATTCATCCTCTCGCCCTGAGGATATTCTCCAGCCACAATAATGAACTGCTGGGACCCTCCACGGTGGCTTCCTGTGTCATCTCATTCTCTCGCCCTGGGGATATTCTCCAGCCACAATAATGAACTGCTGGGACCCTTCACGGTGGGTCTCTGTCATCTTATCCTCTCGCCCTGGAGACATTCTCCAGCCACAATAATGAACTGCTCGGTACCTCCACGGTGGCTTCCAGTGTCATCTCATTCTCTCGCCCTGGGGATACTCTCCAGCCACAATAATGAACTGCTGGGACCCTCCACGGTGGGTTTCTGTCATCTCATCCTCTCGGCCTGGAGATATTCTCCAGCCGCAAAATTGAACTCCTGGGATCCTCCACGGTAGGTTTCTGTGTCATCTGATCCTCTCGCCCTGGGGATATTCTCCAGCCACAATAATGAACTCCTGGGACCCTCCATGCTGGGTTTCTGTGTCATATCATCCTCTCGCCCTGGAGATATTCTCCAGCCACAATAATGAACTGCTGGGATCCTCCACGGTGGCTTCCTGTATCATCTCATCCTCTCGCCCTGGGGATATTCTCCAGCCACAATAATGAACTGCTGGGACACTCCACGGTGGGTTTCTGTCATCTTATCCTCTCGACCTGGAGATATTCTCCAGGCACAATAATGAAATGCTGGGTCCCTCCACGGTGGCTTCCTGTGTCATCTCATCCTCTCGCCCTGGGGATATTCTCCAGCCACAATAATGAACTGCTGGGACCCTCCACGGTAGGTTTCTGTCATTTCATCCTCTGGCCCTGGGAATATTCTCCAGCCACAATAATGAACTTCTGGGACTCTCCACGGTGGGTTTCTGTGTAATCTCAACCTCTCGCCCTAGTGATATTCTCCAGCCACAATAATTAACTGCTGTGACCCTCCACGGTGGGTTTCAGTGTCATCTCATCCTCTTGCCCTAGAGACATTCTCCAGCCACAATAATGAACAGATGTGACCCTCCACGGTGGGTATCTGTGTCATCTCATCCTCTCGCCCTGGGGATATTCTCCAGCCATAATAATGAACTGCTGTGGCCCTCTACGGTGGCTTCCAGTGTCATCTCATCCTCTCAACTGGGGATATTCTCCAGCCATAATAATGAACTGCTGTGACCCCCCACGGTGTGTTTCTATGTCATCTCATCCTCTAGCCCTGGGGATATTCTCCAGCCACAATAATGAACTGCTGGGACCCTCCACAGTGGCTTCCTGTGTCATCTCATCTTCTCGCCCTGGGGATATTCTCCAGCCACAATAATAAACTGCTGTGACCCTCCACGGTGGATTTCTGTGTCATCTCATCCTCTCGCCCTGGGGATATTCTCCAGTCACAATAATGAACTGCTGGGACCCTCCACGGTGGCTTCCTGTGTCATTTCATCCTCTGGTCCTGGGGATATTCTCCAGCCACAATAATGAACTGCTGGGACGCTCCACGGTGGCTTCCTGTGTCCTCTCATCCTCTCGCCCTTGGGATATTTTCCAGCCACAATAATGAACTGCTAGGACCCTCCACGGTGGCTTCCTGTGTCATCTCATCCTCTCGTCCTGGGGATATTCTCCAGCCACAATAATGAACTGCTGTGACCCTCCACGGTGGCTCCTGTGTCATCTCATCCTCTCGCCCTGGGGATATTCTTCAGCCACAATATTGAACTGCTGGGACCCTCCACGGTGGCTTCCTGTGGCATCTCATCCTCTCGCCCTGGGCGTATTCTTCAGCCAGAATAATGAACTGTTGGGACCCTCCACCGTGGCTTCCTGTGTCATCTCATCCTCTCGCCCTGGGGATATTCTCCACCCACAATAATGAACTGCTGGGACCCTCCACGGTGGGTTTCTGTGTCATCTCATCCTCTCGCCCTGAGGATATTCTCCAGCCACAATAATGAACTGCTGTGACCCTCCACGGTGGGTTTCTGTGTCTTCTCATCCTCTCGCCCTGGGGATATTCTCAGCCACAATAATGAACTGCTGGGACCTTCCACGGTGGCTTCTAGTGTCATCTCATCCTCTCGCCCTGGGGATATTCTCCAGCCACAATAATGAACTGCTGGTACCCTCCACGGTGGCTTCCTGTGTCATCTCATCCTCTCGCCCTGGGGATATTCTCCAGTCACAATAATGAAATGCTGGGTCCCTCCACGGTGGCTTCCTGTGTCATCTCATCCTCTCGCCCTGGGGATATTCTCCAGCCACAATAATGAACTGCTGGGACCCTCCACGGTAGGTTTCTGTCATTTCATCCTCTGGCCCTGGGAATATTCTCCAGCCACAATAATGAACTTCTGGGACTCTCCACGGTGGGTTTCTGTGTAATCTCAACCTCTCGCCCTGGTGATATTCTCCAGCCACAATAATGAACTGCTGTGACCCTCCACGGTGGTTTCAGTGTCATCTCATCCTCTTGCCCTAGAGATATTCTCCAGCCACAATAATGAACTGATGTGACCCTCCACGGTGGGTATCTGTGTCATCTCATCCTCTAGCCCTGGGGATATTCTCCAGCCATAATAATGAACTGCTGTGGCCCTCTACGGTGGCTTCCAGTGTCATCTCATCCTCTCAACTGGGGATATTCTCCAGCCACAATAATAAACTGCTGTGACCCTCCACTGTGGCTTCCTGTGTCGTCTCATCTTCTCGCCCTGGGGATATTCTCCAGCCACAATAATAAACTGCTGTGACCCTCCACGGTGGGTTTCTCTGTCATCTCATCCTCTCTCCCTGGGGATATTCTCCAGCCATAATAATGAACTACTGTGACCCTCCACGGTGTGTTTCTATGTCATCTCATCCTCTAGCCCTGGGGATATTTTCCAGCCACAATAATGAACTGCTGGGACCCTCCACGGAAGGTTTCTGTGTAATCTCATCCTCTCGCCCTGGGGATATTCTCCAGCCACAATAATGAACTGTTGGGACCCTCCACCGTGGCTTCCTGTGTCATCTCATCCTCTCGCCCGTGGGATATTCTCCAGCCACAATAATGAACTGCTGGGACCCTCCACGGTGTGTTTCTATGTCATCTCATCCTCTAGCCCTGGGGATATTCTCCAGCCACAATAATGAACTGCTGGGACCCTCCACCGTGAGTTTCTGTGTCATCTCACCCTCTCTCCCTGGGGATATTCTCCAGCCACAATACAGAACTCCTGGGACCCTCCATGCTGGGTTTCTGGTCATCTCATCCTCTCGCCCTGGAGATATTCTCCAGCCACAATAATGAACTCCTGGGACCCTCCACGGTGGCTTCCTGTGTCATCTCATCTTCTCGCCCTGGGGATATTCTCCAGTCACAATAATGACAGGCACACCCACACTAGCACACTTACACTACATGTTAGGAGAAATTGTCTTATTACCTGCTTCCTTGTAAGAAGAAGGAAGTACACCAGGATAAAGTGATAGTTAAATGTTTTAAACGCTGTAGCTGAAATTCCGTTCTCATTCCATGTCCAGGAGTAAAATAAAAGGGATATGAAAAGGATGAGAACATCCTGTGTGAGAAACTTTCAAGTATCTTAAATTGCAATCAATAACAGGGAATAAATATCTTGGAAATAGTTAACTCTACAGAGGGGGGCGGGGGGCAGACTAAATTGTGAGTTCTAACGAGATCTGCATGTTTTGTCTATCTCTTGTCTTAAAGTTTACAAATTTTTCAAAATGCATTCACAATGAAGAAGATTTCAGAGAAAATGAAAGAAATAGGTACATTTTATTTGTCGTGTAATTATCATTAATACTGGGCATTTTGAGAACTTTTTGAGAAAATTAAAATGTTAGAGTGTTTTTCTGTAAAGGTAGTTTGCTTTGGTAGGATTTTCTTGGAAGACGCTGTGAACCTAAATGTTAAATTTGCTATTCAACCGACTTTTCGTTTTCAAGCTATTGTGTTCAAGAAAAATGGGAACATACACCCGGACCTTTTAAAAATGCTTTGGGGAGGGCGACCTCAAAACATATTTCGGTGAAATATGAACATGGAATTTTTATGGAATACAATACCTTCTCTACCTACTATGTAAATAAAGTACTATCTAATTTATAAACAATTGAAGTAAGCATTGCTAATGTCAAGTACAATATTACATTACAATGTTGAGTACTTACATCTCCGAGCCGTGGACGTGCCATAGAATCAGCAATATGGCGGCCGCCCGCAGCAGCTCAGCAAATAAACCCATCTTAGGACATCTGAAACACCAAAATCAGACATCAACATTTTCACATTTCATGGTTTTAGTAAAACTGTGATCTGAAATGTTGAGGTAATTGTTAATTAAAACACGTATAGGAGATCAACAACACGAGGGTAGCCTGTCGCGGCCCTATCACTCAAACCCACAGGTTTATTTCTTTATACTTTTAGTTAAGTAGCCTTTCATCTGTAACTAAATGTTTTTTAGCAAGATCATGGCTTTGGTAAACTTTTTCTTGTCCAGAGCTTCACATTATACGAGCTGAAAACCCGGCGTTTCTCGCGACTTGACGAGTCCATTTGCTCAACAGCCTTGCGTTTCTCGCGACTTGACGAGTCCATTTGCTCAACAGTCGTGCGTTTCTCGCGACTTGACGAGTCCACTTGCTCAACAGCCTTGCGTTTCTCGCGACTTGACGAGTCCACTTGCTCAACAGTCTTTCGTTTCTCGCGACTTGACGAGTCCACTTGCTCAACAATCTTGCGTTTCCTATGATTTGACGAGTCCACTTGCTCAACAGCCTTGTGTTTCTCGCGACTTGACGAGTCCACTTGCTCAACAGTCTTTCGTTTCTCGCGACTTGACGAGTCCACTTGCTCAACAATCTTGCGTTTCCTATGATTTGACGAGTCCACTTGCTCAACAGCCTTGTGTTTCTCGCGACTTGACGAGTCCACTTGCTCAACAGTTTTGCGTTTCTCGCGACTTGACGAGTCCACTTGCTCAACAGCCTTGCGTTTCTTGTGACTTGACGAGTCCACTTGCTCAACAGTCTTTCGTTTCTCGCGACTTGACGAGTCCACTTGCTCAACAGTCTTTCGTTTCTCGCGACTTGACGAGTCCACTTGCTCAACAATCTTGCGTTTCCTATGATTTGACGAGTCCACTTGCTCAACAGCCTTGTGTTTCTAGCGACTTGACGAGTCCACTTGCTCAACAGCCTTGCGTTTCTAATCTACAACCATCTCACCTGTAAATGTATTATTTCTAGACTGGTACTACAAAGTTTAGAAATTGCTCAAGACTATTTTTGGTCTTTAAGTTTCAATGCAACACACAATTTATATTAACATACACCAACAGTGCTTCAGTTGTGCTACATGAACCACAGCTGTGCGCTATTTTAGGTCTAGGTTAGTTTACGCTGATTTTCGTGCAATCCAGGCAGCAGCCTGGCCAGTTTCCCTCGCTGTATTACATGAACCACAGCTGTGCGCTATTTTAGGTCTAGATTAGTTTACACTGATTTTCGTGCAATCCAGGCACCAGCCTGGCCAGTTTCCCTCTCTGTATTACATTCGCGATTGCGGCGAGATTTTCTTCTTTGTGATTTTTAATAATTAAACTAGTGCTTTAACTAGGCTTGTTGATTCACAGCATAAAGGACAACATCATGGCTCCCACATTGCAAAAATACGGGTTATTTTTATTTATCTTATTTTCCCTGGGACATTTCATGGAATGGTAGCAAAATTACTACACAATCCACTTAAACATTTACTTAATTAAAGCTCTCGGGACAACAGCAACAACAAAGATGCTGCTGCAGATGTCCTTGACTGCTGGTAAAGTAATATGTCTCTCTAGTTTACATTGGTAAATGCTGAAGTCATCTTGGTAACGTTGCTTCAGAAGTCAATGTGTCATGGTGTACGCTTTTAATGAGCAATGTCACTATTAAGTATAATAATTTCTGTGGCCAAAGGAAACGTTCAAGTTGGTAGAGTTGCAAAAATGCTATATGCTATGGTTATAGAAAAGTATGAAATACTAAATAAATGCAATAACAGATGCAAAACAGTAAATAATTGCAATTTTTCAGATGCGAAACTATCCTGTCCTTGCCCTTAAACATTAATGCACTACAAAACATATTATAGCACTGTGGCTCCTAGACACTTCTCTGTGGATAATAGCGTCAGTTCCTAAATGTGCTATATTAAGCATCTATCCTTTCCTTGCACCATTCCTTTAAAATAAAACTTTAAAACATTGTCCCTCTAAGTTGCATAACTTCAAACGGTCTAAAACCCTTCAAACCCATAATTTGGACCCTTCTGCCTCTTCCTTCTCACCTCTGCAGCAGTTTTCTTCAATTTTAGTTTAAGAGAAACAAATTATTTAATTGTCATTCTATTAATTTTCTATTTTTTCTATTAAAATATGAAGTTTATTATTAATTAGAAAAATATATTAGAAAAAATCATGCATCAATTTTCTTTTTTATTATTTTTATTCAAGCATAAAAATTTTCAAACTTCTGTTTCGAAAACTGCATCGTGTGGAACAATTTAAAGTTTTGAAAAATGTTTCACTGTAAGTATTAGAATGTGATATTCTCACGCAGCAATTTTTAAACGGTGAATATCTGTCAACTCTCACGGACTGTTCACACAAATTCCGAGGAAAGTATAAAGGAAAGAAAAGCTGCAAGTCATTTGGTCCGAGTCCAGCTGCACTCTGCCGGAAATATTCTGTTGGTGGGGTGTGGCGAGGCCCGGCTGTGGTTTAGGATGGGGAGGGTCCAGGTTAAATAATTCCTTTAAAATAAATGAATTAAAATGTATTTATTTATTTCACGTGCAAAACATCCGACCCTTGCACCTTTAAAATAAATATATTATAAAACTCTTTATAACACCGTGGATTTTACATACAAATGTAGAGATTAAATATATTATTATCATTATTATTATTAAAATATTTAATATTTTGAAAGGGATCAGTGGATAATGAGATCACTTGCACTTCTGAACTGTGTTATATCAGCTGTGTAAACTGTTGTTTATACAAAAACACTTTAACGGTTTTTAATAATGATTTCTTGTGAATACAATTTAGTACCTCCAGGTTGTTTTATTACAGCTGCCAATTTATAGAGAACATCTCAGTTGGCAAACAATTATAACAGTTGAAGTAATGTCAATGTAACCTTGTTTACTCTTAGTAAATACATATATAGAAACATTAATAAAATGTAAAGAAGACAAAAAAAAAATCTGATGTGTTCCATTCACATAACTTTCTCTACGTCTCTGTAACAAATTATTTGTTAAAAGCTTATTCATGAAAATCGAGATAAACATTAGCAGAAATTGTCCATATTACTTGGTCCCTTGTAAGTAGAAGTTCAAAAATCTAATGTGTTCCATTCACATGATGTCCTCTGACTGTTCGGTACACAAACATCATGATAATCAGGATAAACATAAGCAGAATTGGTCTTATTACTAGCTTCCTTAAAAGTAGAAGGCAAATAAGCAAATATACAGGCTAAAGCGATAGTCTCGTCCATTAAAAGCCAGTCACTATATGAAACAATTGAAATCCGAATCTCTTTGCTTGCCAGGAGTAAACAAAGGAGAAACGAGAAGAAAGATGTGCCTTAAAACTGAAAGCAATAATGTGAAATATCTGGAACACGGTTAGCTCTACAAAACAAAACAAACATGTATATAACATAAATTAGATGTACATTTTGTGTAACTGCTACACCGTAAGAGATGGACAAAAACTTACCACACAACAAATGTAGAGCACATTAAAACACACAATTTATGTTATATACATCTTTTTCGTGGGGTTGATCGTTGTTTAGATATTCGTTGTCTTTTGTTTCAGCCTTAAAAAAATTATAATTTTCTCATACAGGAATTTGTCAACTCCTGTCCATACAAACAAAGGAACTTCAGTCACATAGCAACCAGCTTTTGACTATCACTTTAACCTATGGTACTCCCTTATTTCTCTTCTACTTACAGGGAAGCAAGTAATAAGACTATTTCTGCTAATTTTTTCTCACTTAGCATAACAAAAGTTGGTTGCAGAGATATAGAGAAAGTCATGTGAATGGATTATTTCAGATTTGTTTTATGGACACGAGTTGGCGAATTTCTATATGAGAAAAGTGTAAGTTTTTAATAGCTGAAACCAAAAACAAGGAATATCTCAAAAACGATCAACTACACGAAAAAAATGTACGTAACATAAATTGTGTGTTTTAATCTTCGTGTCGCATCCCTGGAAGATGCCAAACCTAAATATCAAGTTTGGTTTTTAACGGACTTTTCGTTTTTGAGCTATGTTGCCCACAGACACACATACACATACACACACACACAGACACACCCACGGACTTTTTTTCTAAATTTTTTTTTTTTGATTCAGGAGGTCTCAAAACACGTATTTCCGGTGAAATCTCGGTATCGAATTTTTGGTATATTACAATACCTTCTCTATACACTATATACATAGTACGTGTAGAGAAAGTAAAAATTTAGCAGAAATAATCTTACTACTTGCTTCCTTCTAAGTAGAAGCGAAATAAGAGAGTACTATAGGTCAAAGTGATATTCAAAAGCTGGTTGCTACGTGACTTAAGTTCCTTTGTTTGTATAGACAATTGACCAATTCCTGTATGAGAAAAGTTTGTTTTTCATAGCTGAAACCGAAAACAAGGAATATCTAAAAAACGATCAACTCCACGAAAAAAATGTATATAACATAAATTGTGTGTTTTAACGTGCTCTATACTTTTTGTGTGGTAAGTTTTTATTTAGCTCTTATAGTTTAGTAGTTATGCAAAATTCCGTAAAATTCATCCAGAATAAAGTAGTCTTCAGAGGCCTATTCCCAGTAAATTCAAGATATGCATTTTATTTGTCAGGTACATATCTTTACTGTACGATATTTTAATAAAAATCGTTAGTCATTTTAAAGAAAATCAGAATTTTCGAAAAAAGTTCCATGTAAAGGGTAGTTTGCCGTAGGGGGATTTTTCTCAAAAACTTTGTGTCACTCTCCTGAAAGTTTCTAAACTTAAATACCAAGTTTGGTGTTTTACCGACTTTTCGTTTTTGAGTTATTGTGTTCGCAGACACATGGACACACATACGCATACACACACGGACCTTTTTCTGAAAATGCTTTATTTGGATACAGGGGGCCCTAAAACATATATTTCCGGTGAAATCGAACTTTTGGGTGGTGTACAATCCCTTCTCTATACACTATGTATGTAGTACGTGTAGAGAAAGTATAAATCTGATGTGTACCACTCACATGACTTTCTCTACATCTCTGCAACAAATTATTCTTACAAAGCGTATACTTCTATTTACTTCATGCTAATCAGAAAACATTAGCAGAAATAGTCTTATTGCTTGCTTCCTTGTAAGCAGAAGCGAAATAAGGGAGTACTATAGGTTAAAGTGATAGTCAAAAGCTGCTTGCTATGTGACTGAAATTCCTTTGTTTGTATGGACAGGAGTTGACAAATTCATGTATGAGAAAAGATAAGTTTTTGAAAGCAGAAACCAAAAACAAGGAATGTCTCAAAAACGATGAATTCCACGAAACAAAATGTATATAACGTAAATTGTGTGTTTTAACGTGCTCTACATTTTCGTGTACTATGTTTTTGTCCATCTCTTACGCTTTAGCAGTTATTCAAATTCCGTAAAATGTATGCAGAATAAAGTACTCTTCAGAGGCCATTCCCAGAAAATTCAAGATATACATTTCATTTCTCAGGTTCTTAATATACGAAATTTTAATCAAAATCGTTAGAGCCATTTTTGAGAACTTGCCTTTTGTTTTTAGCCTATCGGAAGTTGAAAAAAGAAACGGCCCTCGTATCTATCACTTTTTATTTCTTCTTATTGCCCCAATATCAGTCTTCTTAGATTTCAGCTTTAAGTATAAATTTGGCTGTCCTGTCCGAGTCTTCCATGCCTGCCAGTAGCGTCCAACATGCTCCTGTCTATTCGCGGTGGTAAAGGACCGCGGTAAAATCTTTCCCCCCAAGATATGGGTCCACGACAATTCCTCCTCGCAAGTGGGACAGATTCTCGTAGCATTCTCGTATTCAGTAATTTTTATCATCTGCCATGCTCCTGGTCTAATCCACACAAACCCCTCTCTAATGAGGTTGGTACCTTTTTTGATGTATTGCTCCATATCCATTTCCTATTTTAGCCCAGACTGTAGCTCCAATGAAACCTTCTCCGTGCATTGCACAATTATTTGCTGTGAGTCAATATCACAGAGGCGGTTCTTAATTTTTCTCCAAATGCTCCGTCTGTTTGCCTGCTCCGTCATCCAAATGTATCTCATCCCAACCCTTTCTTAACTTTGATGGTCACGTCTTCCGCTCTCAACTGTTCTCGGTAGCAGACTGCCCTAATTAGAGATTGGTTTCTGTGAAGGATTCTCATCCAATATTTAACTGCTCTGATTTTGCACTCTGTTGTTTCACTATGCGCCCCGGATGCCTTCATTATTCCGCAGAGGGCCGTACCTCTCCCAACTCCCACAATTCCTTTCCTTGGTGCTGTTTGTCCCAGCCCCATATGTCATCGTGGTTCTAACTGTCGCTCCATATACAGTTTCAAATAGGGTTACAGATGTATTTGGAGTTCTGGAGAGCTTCCCTTGCCGTGATGTCTGTAAATATGAGTCCTAAGTACACCTCCTTTTATTGTCCAGCTGTGCAATACATAATACAGTTCCCATTCCTTTTTACTTTCTCTACACGTACTATGTACATAGTGTATAGAGAAGGTATAGTATTGTACCCAAAAATTGAATACCGAGATTTCATCGCAAATGTATGTTTTAGGGTCCCCTGTAACCAAAAAAAAGCATCTTCAGAAAAACGTGGGTGTGTTTGTCTGTGAGCAGCATAGCTGAAAAACGAAAAGACCGTTAAAAATCAAGATTTTCAACAAGATACCCACTACCCTTTTCAGGGAACTTTTTTCGAACATTTTGATTTTCTCAAAAATGGCTCCAACGATTTTGAATACAAAATCATATATTAGAGATATTTATAAGACAAAAAAAATGTATAACTTGAATTTTCTGGCAATAGCTTCTGAAGACTACTTTATTCGGGATGAATTTTACGGAATTTTCCATAACTGCTAAACTGTAAGAGATGGACAAAAACTTACCACACACAAATGTAGAGCATATTAAAACACATAATCTTTGCTATAACATTTTTTCGTGGAGTTGGTCGTTTTAAAAATATTCCTTGTTATTGGTTTCAGCTTTAAAGAAGTTATTCTTTTCCCATCAGGAATTTGTCAACTCCTGTCCATACAAACAAGGGAACTGCAGTCACATAGCAACCAGCTTTTGACTATCACTTTAACCTATGCTACTCCCTTATTTCCCTTCTACTTATAAGGAAGCAAGTAATAAGACAATTTCTGCAAATATTTCTCAATTAGCACGAAGTAAATAGAAGCATAAGTTTTTTAACAATAATTTGTTGAGAGATGTAGAGAAAGTCATGTGAGTGGAACACATCATATTCTCATATATTTACCTATCAATGCAGTATCTACAAGCGAACTGTTTATCTCGATAGAAATTGTCCGGGACAAGTGAACCCGTTGTTAAATAATCACTTGTCGAGAACCTGTGGGATTAGATATCTATTTCTCGACTCGATGTGTCACTTTTTTCATAACAAAACATGCCAACTTAAACCTCCACTTTCACAGCTTAAACTTGAAAAAAAGAATCCGATGCTAATCGAGAAAAAATTAGCAGAAATAGTCTTATTACTTGCTTCCTTGTAAGTAGAAGCGAAATAAGGGAGTACTATAGGTTAAAGTAATAGTCAGAAGCTGGTTACTATGTGACTGAAATTCCTTTATTTGTGTGGACACGAGTTGACAAATTCCTGTATGAGAAAAGTACAAGTTTTTCAAAGGTGAAACCAAAAACAACGAATATCTCAAAAATGATCAACTCAAAGAGAAATGAGTATAACATAAATTGTGTGTTTTAATGTGCTCCACATTTTTTGTGCAGTAAGTTTTTGTCCATCTCTTACGGTTTAGCAGTTATGGAAAATTGCGCAAAATTAATCTAGAATAAAGTAGTCTTTAGAGGCTATTCCCAGAAAATTCAAGATATACATTTTATTTGTCAGGTAAATATCTTTAATATATATTTTAATCCAAATCATTACAGCCATTTTTGAGAAATTCAAAATTTTGGAAAAAAGTTCCATGTAAAGGGTAGTTTGGGGTGGGAGATTTTTGTCAAAATCTTCGTGTCGCATCCCTGAAAGACAGTAAACTTAAATACCAAGTATGGTATTTTACGACTTTTCGTTTTTGAGTTATCGTTTACACAGACACATGGACACACACGAACCTTTTTTTGGTTACAGCGGATCCTAAAACATATGCTTATGGTGAAATTTCGGTCTCGAATTTTTGGTTGGAGTGCAATACCTTCTGTATACATTATCTATATAGTACCTACGTGTAGAGAATGTAATGAAAACTATTTCGCAATTCAACTGGTTAGACATGAATTTGTACTAAAATGTATTAGACTCGCTTTTTTCCCCAATTATGTAAATGATTGAGAACAAGGAAGAGTTGCCATAAAGAGTTGTTTAAGGTGAGGCGATTCTGTTGGCGGCGGTAAACATCATTGAGGTTGTCTTTTTGTGTTCTTAGGGGGCGGGGGCTGAGTATTTGTTTAAGGTGAAGCGATTCTGTTGGCGGCGGTAAACATCATTGAGGTTGTCGTTTTGTATGCTTGTGTACTGAGTAATTGTTTAAGGTGAGGTGATTCTGTTGGCGGCGGTTAACATCATTGAGGTTGTCGTTTTGTGTTCTTGGGGAGCGGGGTCTGAGTAATTGTTTAAGGTGAAGCGATTCTGTTGGCGGCGGCAAACATCATTGAAGTTATCATTTTGTGTTCTTGGGGAGCGGGGGCTGAGTAATTGCTTAAGGTGAGGCGATTCTTTTGGCGGCGGTAAACATCATTGAGGTTGTCGTTTTGTGTTCTTGTGTGCTGAGTAATTGCTTAAGGTGAGGCAATTCTGTTGGCGGCAGTTAACATCATTTAGGTTGTTGTTTTGTGTTCGTGCGGAGCGGGACTGAGTAATTGTTTAAGGTGAAGCGATTCTGTTGGCGGCGGCAAACATCATTGAGGTTGTCGTTTTGTGTTCTTGGGGAGCGGGGGCTGAGTAATGGTTTACGGTGAGGCGATTCTGTTGGCTGCGGCAAACATCATTGAGGTTGTCGTTTTGTGTTCTTGTGTGCTGAGTAATTGTTTAAGATGAGGCGATTCTGTTGGCGGCGGTAAACATCATTGAGGTTGTCGTTTTGTGTTCTTGGGGAGCGGGGGCTGAGTAATTGTTTAAGGTGAGGCGATTCTGTTGGCGGCGGTAAACATCACTGAGGTTGTCGTTTTGTGTTCTTTTGTGCTGAATAATTGTTTAAGGTGAGGCGATTCTGTTGGCGGCGGTAAAATTCATTGAGGTTGTCGTTTTGTCTTCTTGTGTGCTGAGTAATTGTTTAAGGTGAGGCGATTCTGTTGGCGGCGGTTAACATCATTCAGGTTGTCGTTTTGTGTTCTTGGGGAGCGGGGGCTGAGTAATTGTTTAAGGTGAGGCGATTCTGTTGGCGGCGGTAAACATCACTGAGGTTATCGTTTTGTGTTCCTGGGGAGAGGGGCTGAGCAATTGTTTAAGGTGAAGCGTACCGATTGGTGGCGGTAAACATCATTGAGGTTGTCGTTTAGTGTTCTTGTGTGCTGAGTAATTCTTTAAGTTGAGACGATTCTGTTGGCGGCGGTAAACATCATTGAGGTTGTCGTTTTGTGTTCTTGTGGAGGGGGTGCTGAGTAATTGTTTAAGTTGAGGCGATTCTGTTAGCGGCGGCAAACATCATTGAGGTTTTCGTTTTGTGTTCTTGGGGAGCGGGGGCTGAGTAATTGATTAATGTGAGGCGATTCTGTTGGCGGCGGTAAACATCATTGAGGTTGTCAATTTGTGTTCTTGTGGAGGGGGTGCTGAGTAATTGTTTAAGGTGAGGCTATTCTGTTGGCGGCGGTAAACATCATTGCGGTTGTCGTTTTGGGCTCTTGGGGAGCGGGGGCTGAGTAATTGTTTAAGGTGAGGCAATTCTGTTGGCGGCGATAAACATCATCATTGAGCTTGTCGTTTTGTGTTCTTGGGGAGCGGGGGCTGAGGTATAGTTTAAGGTGAGGCGATTCTGTTGGCGGCGGTAAACATCATTGAGGTTGTCGTTTTGTGTTCTTGGGGAGCGGGGGCTGAGTAATTGTTTAAGGTGAGGCGATTCTGTTGGCGGCGGTAAACATCATTGAGATTGTCGTTTTGTGTTCTTGGGGAGCGGGGGCTGAGTAATTGTTTAAGGTGAAGCGATTATTTTAGCGGCGGTAAACATCGTTGAGGTTGTCGTTTTGTTTTCTTGTAGAGGGGGTGCTGAGTAATTGTTTAAGGAGAGGCAATTCTGTTGGCGGCTGTAAACATCATTAGGGTTGTCTTTTTGTGTTCTTGGGGAGCCGGGGCTGAGTATTTGTTTAAGCTGAAGCGATTCTGTAGGCGGCGGTAAATATCATTGAGGTTGTCGTTTTGTGTTTTGGTGTGCTGAGTAATTGTTTAAGGTGAACCGGTTCTGTGGGCTGCGGTTAAAAACCTCATTGAGGTAGTCGTTTTGTGTTCTTGGGGAGCGGGGGCTGAGTAATTGTTTAAGGTGAGGCGATTCTGTTGGCGGCGGTAAACATCATTGAGGTTGTCGTTTTGCATACTTGGGGAGCGGGGGCTGTGTATTTATTTAAGGTGAGCCGATTCTGTTGGCGGCGGTAAACATCATTGAGGTTGTCGTTTTGTGTTCTTGGGGAGCGGGGGCTGAGTAATTGTTTAAGGTGAGGCTTTTCTGTTGGCGGCGGCAAACATCATTGAGGTTGTCTTTTTGTGTTCTTGGGGAGCGGGGGCTGAGTAATTGTTTAAGGTGAGGCGACTGTGTTGGCGGTCATAAACATTATAATTGAGGTTGTCGTTTTGTGTTCTTGGGGAGCGGGGGCTGAGGTATTGTTTAAGGTGAGGCGATTCTGTTGGCGGCGGTAAACATCATTGAGATTGTCGTTTTGTGTTCTTGGGGAGCGGTGGCTGAGTAATTGATTAAGCTGAGGCGATTCTGTTGGCGGCGGTAAACATCATTGAGGTTGTCGTTTTGTGTTCTAGTGGAGGGGGTGCTGAGTAATTGTTTAAGGTGAGGCGATTCTGTTGGCGGCGGTAAACATCATTGAGGTTGTCGTTTTGCGTTCTTGGGGAGCGGGGGCTGAGTAATTGTTTAAGGTGAGGCGATTCTGTTGGCGGCCATAAACATCATAATTGAGGTTGTCGTTTTTTGTTCTTGGGGAGCGGGGGCTGATTAATTGATTAAGGTGAAGCGATTCTGTTTGCGGCGGTAAACATCATTGAGGTTGTCGTTTTGTGTTCTTGGGGAGCGGGGGCTGAGTAATGATTTAACGTGAGGCCATTCTGTGGGCGGCGGTAAACATCATTGAGGTTGTCGTTTTGTGTTCTTGTGGAGGGGATGCTGAGTAATTGTTTAAGGTGAAGCGTTTCTGTTGGCGTCGGTAAACATCATTGAGATTGTCGTTTTGTGTTCTTGGGGAGCGGGGGCTGAGTAATTGTTTAAGATGAGGCGATTCTGTTGGCGGCGGCAGACATCATTGGGGTTGTCGTTTTGTGTTCTTGTGGAGGGGGTGCTGAGTAATTGTTTAAGGTGAAGCGATTATTTTAGCGGCGGTAAACATCGTTGAGGTTGTCGTTTTGTTTTCTTGTAGAGGGGGTGCTGAGTAATTGTTTAAGGAGAGTCGATTCTGTTGGCGGCTGTAAACATCATTAGGGTTGTCTTTTTGTGTTCTTGGGGAGCCGGGGCTGAGTATTTGTTTAAGCTGAAGCGATTCTGTAGGCGGCGGTAAATATCATTGAGGTTGTCGTTTTGTGTTCTTGTGTGCTGAGTAATTGTTTAAGGTGAACCGGTTCTGTGGGCTGCGGTTAAAAACCTCATTGAGGTTGTCGTTTTGTGGTCTTGGGTAGCGGGGGCTGAGTTATTGTTTAAGGTGAGGCGATTCTGTTGGCGGCGGTAAACATCATTGAGGTTGTCGTTTTGTATTCTTGGGGAGCGGGGGCTGTGTATTTATTTAAGGTGAGCCGATTATGTTGGCGGCGGTAAACATCATTGAGGTTGTCGTTTTGTGTTCTTGGGGAGCGGGGGCTGAGTAATTGTTTAAGGTGAGGCTTTTCTGTTGGCGGCGGCAAACATCATTGAGGTTGTCGTTTTGTGTTCTTGGGGAGCGGGGGCTGAGTAATTGTTTAAGGTGAGGCAACTGTGTTGGCGGTCATAAACATTATAATTGAGGTTGTCGTTTTGTGTTCTTGGGGAGCGGGGGCTGATTCATTGATTACGGTGAAGCGCTTCTGTTGTCGGCTGTAAACATCATTGAGGTTGTCGTTTTGTGTTCTTGGGGAGCGGGGGCTGAGTAATGATTTAAGGTGAGGCCATTCTGTGGGTGGCGGTAAACATCATTGAGGTTGTCGTTTTGTGTTGTTGTGGAGGAGGTGCTGAGTAATTCTTTAAGATGAAACGATTCTGTTGGCGGCGGCAAACATCATTGAGGTTGTCGTTTTGTGTTCTTGGGGAGCGGGGCTGAATAATTGTTTACGGTGAGGCAAACATCATTGGGGTTGTTGTTTTGTGTTCTTATTGCTGAGTAATTGTTTTAGGTGAGGCAATTCTATTGGCGGCGGTAAACATCATTGAGGTTGTCGTTTTGTGTTCTTGTGGAGGGGGTGCTGAGTAATTGTATAAGGTGAAGCGATTCTGTTGGCGGCGGCAATCATCATTGAGGTTGTCGTGTTGTGTTCTTGTGGAGTAGGTGCTGAGTAATTGTTTAAGGTGAGGCGATTCTGTTAGCGGCAGCGAACAACATTCACGTTGTCGTTTTGTGTTCTTGTGTGCTGAGTAATTGTTTAAGGTGAAGCGATTCTGTTGGCGGCGGTAAACATCATTGACGTTGTCGTTTTTTGTTCTGGTGGAGCAAAACTGAGTAATTGTTTAAGGTGAAGCGATTCTGTTGGCGGCGGCAAACATCATTTAGGTTGTCGTTTTGTGTTCTTTTGGAGGGGGTGCTGTGTAATTGTTTAAGGTGAAGCGATTCTGTTGGTGGCGGTAAACTTCATTCAGGTTGTCGTTTTGTGTTCCTGTGGAGGGGGTGCTGAGTAATTGTTTAAGGAGAGGCGATTCTGTTGGCGGCGGTAAATATTATTGCGATCGTCTTTTTGAGTTCTTGGGGAGCGGGGGCTGAGTAATTGTTTAAGGTGAGGCGTTTCTGTTGGCGGCGGTAAACATCTTTGAGGTTGTCGTTTTGTGTTCTTGGGGAGCGGGGGCTGATTATTGTTTATAGTAAAGCGATTCTGTTGGCAGCGGCAAACATCATTGAGGTTGTCGTTTTGTGTTCTTGGGGAGCGGGAGCTGAGTAATTGTTTACGGTGATGCTATTCTGTTGGCGGCGGCAAACATCACTGAGATTGTCGTATTGTGTTCTGTTGTGCTGAGTAATTGTTTAAGGTGAGGCGATTCTGTTGGCTGCAGTAATAATCATTGAGGTTGTCGTTTTGTGTTGTGTGCTGAGTAATTGTTTAAGGTGAGGCGATTCTGTTGGCTGCGTTAATCATCATTGAGGTTGTCGTTTTGTGTTCTTGTGGAGGCGGTGCTGAGTAATTGCTTAAGGTGAAGCGATTGTAATGGCGGCGGCAAACATCATTGAGGTTGTCGTTTTGTGTTCTTGTGAAGGGGGTGCTGAGTAATTGTTTAAGGTGAGGCGTTTCTGCTGGCGGCGGCAAACATCATTGAGCTCTTGGTTTTGAGTTCTTGTGTGCTGAGTAATTCTTTAAGGTGAGGCGATTCTGTTGGCGGCGGTAAACATCACTGATGTATTCGTTTTGTGTTCTTGTTGAGGGGAACTGAATAATTGTTTAAGTTGAGGCGATTCTGTTGGCGGCGGCAAACATCATTGAGGTTGTCGTTTTGTGTTCTTGTGAAGGGAGTGCTGAGTAATTGTTTAAGGTGAGGTGTTTCTGTTGGCGGCGGCAAACATCATTGAGATTGTGGTTTTGTGTTCTTGTGTGCTTAAGTAATTGTTTAAGGTGAAGCGATTCTGTTGGCGGCGGTAAACATCACTGAGGTTGTCGTTTTGTGTTCTTTTGGAGGTGAACTGAATAATTATTTAAGTTGAAGTGATTCTGTTGGCGGCGGCTAACATCATTGAGAATGTCGTTTTGTGTTCTTGGGGAGCGGGGGCTGAGTAATTGTTTAAGGTGAGGCGATTCTGTTGGCGGAGGCAAACATCATTGTGGTTGTCGTTTTGTATTCTTGGGGAGCGGGGGCTGATTAATTGTTTAAGGTGAGGCGATTCTGTTGGCGGCGGCAAACATCATTGAGGTTGTAGTTTTGTGTTCTTGTGTGCTGAGTAATTGTTTAAGGTGATGCGAATTTGTGGGCGGCGGTTAAAAACCTTATTGAGGTTGTCGTTTTGTGTTCTTGCGGAGGGGGTGCTGAGTAATTGTTTAAGGAGAGGCGATTCTGTTGGCGGCGCTAAACATTATTGCGATCGTCTTTTTGAGATCTTGGGGAGTGGGGCTGAGTAATTGTTTAAGGTGAGGCGTTTCTGTTGGCGGCGGTAAACATCATTGAGGTTGTCGTTTTGTGTTCTTGGGGAGCGGGGGCTGATTATTGTTTAAAGTGATGCGATTCTGTTGGCAGCGGCAAACATCATTGAGGTTGTCGTTTTGTGTTCTTGGGGAGCGGGGGCTGAGTAATTGTTTACGGTGATGCTATTCTGTTGGCGGCGGCAAACATCACTGAGATTGTCGTTTTGTGTTTTATTGTGCTGAGTAATTGTTTAAGGTGAGGCGATTCTGTTGTCTGCGTTAATCATCATTGAGGTTGTCGTTTTGTGTTCTTGAGGAGGGGGTGCTGAGTAATTGCTTAAGGTGAAGCGATTCTAATGGCGGCGGCAAACATCATTGAGGTTGTCGTTTTGTGTTCTTGTGAAGGGGGTGCTGAGTAATTGTTTAAGGTGAGGCGTTTCTGTTGGCGGCGGCAAACATCATTGAGGTTGTGGTTTTGAGTTCTTGTGTGCTGAGTAATTGTTTAAGGTGAGGCGATTCTGTTGGCGGCGGTAAACATCACTGATGTATTCGTTTTGTGTTCTTGTTGAGGGGAACTGAATAATTGTTTAAGTTGAGGCGATTCTGTGGCGGCGGCAAACATCATTGAGGTTGTCGTTTTGTGTTCTTGGGGAGCGGGGGCAGAGTAATTGTTTAAGGTGAGGCGATTCTGTTGGCGGAGGCAAACATCATTGAGGTTGTTGTTTTGTATTCTTGGGGAGCGGGGGCTGAATAATTGTTTAAGATGAGGCGATTCTGTTGGCGGCGGCAAACATCATTGAGGTTGTCGTTTTGTGTTCTTGTGTGCTGAGTAATTGTATAAGGTGAGGCGATTCTGTGGGCGGCGGTTAAAAACCTCATTGAGGTTGTCGTTTTGTGTTCTTAGGGAGCGAGGGCTGAGTATTTGTTTAAGGTGAAGCGATTCTGTTGGCGGAGGCAAACATCATTGAGGTTGTTCTTTTGTATTCTTGGGGAGCGGGGGCTGAATAATTGTTTAAGATGAGGCGATTCTGTTGGCGGCGGCAAACATTATTGAGGTTGTCGTTTTGTGTTCTTGTGTGCTGAGTAATTGTATAAGGTGAGGCGATTCTGTGGGCGGCGGATAAAAACCTCATTGAGGTTGTCGTTTTGTGTTCTTGGGGAGCGGGGGCTGAGTAATTGTTAACGGTGATTCTATTCTGTTGGCGGCGGCAAACATCACTGAGGTTGTCGTTTTGTGTTCTATTGTGCTGAGTAATTGTTTAAGGTGAGGCCATTCTGTTGGCGGCGGTAAACATCATTGAGGTAGTCGTTTTGTGTTCTTGTGTGCTGAGTAATTGTTTAAGGTGAGGCGATTCTGATGGCTGCGGTAAACATCATTGAGGTTGTCGTTTCGTGTTCTTGTGGAGGGGTCTGAGTAGTTGTTTAAGGTGAAGCGATTCTAATGGTGGCGGCAAACATCATTGAGGTTGTCGTTTTGTGTTCTTGTGAAGGGAGTGCTGAGTACTTGTTTAAGGTGAGGTGTTTCTGTTGGCGGCGGCAAACATCATTGAGATTGTGGTTTTGTGTTCTTGTGTGCTAAGTAATTGTTTAAGGTGAAGCGATTCTGTTGGCGGCGGTAAACATCACTGATGTTGTCGTTTTGTGTTCTTGTGGAGGTGAACTGAATAATTATTTAAGTTGAAGTGATTCTGTTGGCGGCGGCTAACATCATTGAGAATGTCGTTTTGTGTTCTTGGGGAGCGGGGGCTGAGTAATTGTTTAAGGTGAGGCGATTCTGTTGGCGGAGGCAAACATCATTGAGGTTGTCGTTTTGTATTCTTGGGGAGCGGGGGCTGATTAATTGTTTAAGGTGAGGCGATTCTGTTGGCGGCGGCAAACATCATTGAGGTTGTAGTTTTGTGTTCTTGTGTGCTGAGTAATTGTTTAAGGTGATGCGAATTTATGGCCGGCGTTTAAAAACCTTATTGAGGTAGTCGTTTTGTGTTCTTGCGGAGGGGGTGCTGAGGAATTGTTTAAGGAGAGGCGATTCTGTTGGCGGCGGTAAACATTATTGCGATCGTCTTTTTGAGATGTTGGGGAGCGGGGGCTGAGTAATTGTTTAAGGTGAGGCGTTTCTGTTGGCGGCGGTAAACATCATTGAGGTTGTCGTTTTGTGTTCTTGGGGAGCGGGGGCTGATTATTGTTTAAAGTGAAGCGATTCTGTTGGCAGCGGCAAACATCATTGAGGTTGTCGTTTTGTGTTCTTGGGGAGCGGGGGCTGAATAATTTTTTACGGTGATGCTATTCTGTTGGCGGCGGCAAACATCACTGAGATTGTCGTTTTGTGTTTTATTGTGCTGAGTAATCGTTTAAGGTGAGGCGATTCTGTTGGCTGCGTTAATCATCATTGAGGTTGTCGTTTTGTGTTCTTCAGGAGGGGGTGCTGAGTAATTGCTTAAGGTGAAGCGATTCTAATGGCGGCGGCAAACATCATTGAGGTTGTCGTTTTGTGTTCTTGTGAAGGGGGTGCTGAGTAATTATTTAAGGTGAGGCGTTTCTGTTGGCGGCGGCAAACATAATTGAGGTTGTGGTTTTGAGTTCTTGTGTGCTGATTAATTGTTTAACGTGAAGCGATTCTGTTGGCGGCGGTAAACATCACTGATGTATTCGTTTTGTGTTCTTGTTGAGGGGAACTGAATGATTGTTTAAGTTGAGGGGATTTTGTTGGCGGCGGCAAACATCATTGAGGTTGTCGTTTTGTGTTCTTGGGGAGCGGGGGCTGAGTAATTGTTTAAGGTGAGGCGATTCTGTTGGCGGAGGCAAACATCATTTAGGTTGTCGTTTTGTATTCTTGGGGAGCGGGGGCTGAGTAATTGTTTAAGGTGAGGCGATTCTGTTGGCGGCGGCAAACATCATTGAGGTTGTCGTTTTGTGTTCTTGGGGAGCGGGGGCTGAGTAATTGTTCACGGTGATTCTATTCTGCTGCCGGCGGCAAACATCACTGAGCTTGTCGTTTTGTGTTCTTGGGGAGGGGGGGCTGAGTAATTGTTAACGGTGATTCTATTCTGTTGGCGGCGGCAAACATCACTGAGGTTGTCGTTTTGTGTTCTATTGTGCTGAGTAATTGTTTAAGGTGAGGCGATTCTGTTGGCGGCGATAAACATCATCGAGGTTGTCATTTTGTGTTCTTGTGTGCTGAGTAATTGTTTAAGGTGGAGCGATTATGTTGGCTGCGGTTAACATCATTGAGGTTGTCGTTTTGTGTTGTGTGCTGAGTAATTGTTTAAGGTGAGGCGATTCTGTTGGCTGCGTTAATCATCATTGAGGTTGTGGTTTTGTGTTCTTGTGGAGGGGGTGCTGAGTAATTGCTTAAGGTGAAGCGATTCTAATAGCGGCGGCAAACATCATCGAGGTTGTCGTTTTGTGTTCTTGTGAGGGGGTGCTGAGTAATTGTTTAAGGTGAGGCGTTTCTGTTGGCGGCGGCAAACATCATTGAGGTTGTGGTTTTGAGTTCTTGTGTGCTGAGTAATTGTTTAAGGTGAAGCGATTCTGTGGGCGGCGGTAAACATCACTGATGTATTCGTTTTGTGTTCTTGTTGAGGGGAACTGACTAATTGTTTAAGTTGAGGCGATTCTGTTGGCGGCGGCAAACATCATTGAGGTTGTCGTTTTGTGTTCTTGGGGAGCAGGGGCTGAGTGATTGTTTAAGGTGTGGCGATTCTGTTGGCGGAGGCAAACATCAATGAGGTTGTTGTTTTGTATTCTTGGGGAGCGTGGGCTGAATGATTGTTTAAGATGAGGCGCTTCTTTTGGCGGCGGCAAACATCATTGAGGTTGTCGTTTTGTGTTCTTGTGTGCTGAGTAATTGTATAAGGTGAGGCGATTCTGTGAGCGGCGGTTAAAAACCTCATTGAGTTTGGCGTTTTGTGTTCTTGGGGAGCGAGGGCTGAGTAATTGTTTAAGGTGAAGCGATTCTGTTGGCGGCGGCAAACATCATTGAGGTAGTCGTTTTGTGTTCTTGGGGAGCGGGGGCTGAGTAATTGTTAACGGTGATTCTATTCTGTTGGCGGCGGCAAACATCACTGAGGTTGTCGTTTTGTGTTCTATTGTGCTGAGTAATTGTTTAAGGTGAGGCGATTTTGTTGGCGGCGGTAAACATCATTGAGGTTGTCGTTTTGTGTTCTTGTGTGCTGAGTAATTGTTTAAGGTGAGGCGATTCTGTTGGCTGCGGTAAATATCATTGAGGTTGTCGTTTCGTGTTCTTGTGGAGGGGTCTGAATAATTGTTTAAGGTGAAGCGATTCTAATGGTGGCGGCAAACATCATTGGGGTTGTCGTTTTGTGTTCTTGTGAGGGGAGTGCTCAGTAATTGTTTAAGGTGAGGTTTTTCTGTTGGCGGCAGCAAACATCATTGAGGTTGTGGTTTTGTGTTCTTGTGTGCTATGTAATTGTTTAAGGTGAAGCGATTCTGTTGGCGGCGGCTAACATCATTGAGGTTGTCGTTTTGTGTTCTTGGGGAGCGGGGGCTGAGTAATTGTTTAAGGTGAGGCGATTCTTTTGGCGGCGGCAAACATCATTGAGGTTGTCGTTTTGTGTTCTTGTTTGCTGAGTAATTGTTTAAGGTGATGCGAATTTGTGGGCGGCGGTTAAAAACCTTATTGAGGTCGTCGTTTTGTGTTCTTGGGGAGCGGGGGCTGAGTAATTGTTTAAGGTGAAGCGATTCTGTTGGCGGCGGCAAACATCATTGAGGTTGTCGTATTCTGTTCTTGGGGAGCGGCGGGTGCGTAATTGTTTATGGTGAGGCGATTCTGTTGGCGGCGGTAAACATCATTGAGGTTGTCGTTTTGGGTTCTTGTGTGCTGAGTAATTGTTTAAGATGAGTCGATTCTGTTGGCGGCGGTAAACATCATTCAGCTTGTCGATTTGTGTTCTTGGGGAGCGGGGGCTGAGTAATTGTTTATGGTGAAGCGATTCTGTTGGCGGCGGCAAACATCATTGAGGTTGTCGTTTTCTGTTTTTGTGGGGGGGTGCTGAGTAATTTTTTAAGGTGTGGCGATTCTGTTGGCGGCGGCAATCATGATTGTGGTTGTCGTTTTGTGTTCTAGTGTGCTGGGTAATTGTTTAAGGTGAAGCGATTCTGTTGGCGGCGGTAAACATCATTGAAGTTGTCGTTTTGTGTTCTTGTGGAGGGGGTGCTGAGTATTTGTTTAAGGTGAGGCGATTCCGTTGACGGAGGCAAACATCATTGAGGTTGTCGTTTTGTGCTCTTGTGGAACGGGGGCAGAGTAATTGTTTAAGGTGAGGCGATTCTGTTGGCGGCTACAAACATCATTGAGGTTGTCGTTTTGTGTTCTTGTTTGCTGAGTAATTGTTTAAGGTGATGCGAATTTGTGGGCGGCGGTTAAAAACCTTATTGAGGTCGTCGTTTTGTGTTCTTGGGAGCGGGGGCTGAGTAATTGTTTAAGGTGAAGCGATTCTGTTGGCGGCGGCAAACATCATTGAGGTTGTCGTTTTGTGTTCTTGGGGAGCGGCGGCTGAGTAATTGTTTACGGTGAGGCGATTCTGTTGGCGGCGGTAAACATCATTGAGGTTGTCGTTTTGGGTTCTTGTATGCTGAGTAATTGTTTAAGATGAGTCGATTCTGTTGGCGACGGTAAACATCATTCAGCTTGTCGTTTTGTGTTCTTGGGGAGCGGGGGCTGAGTAATTGTTTATGGTGAAGCGATTCTGTTGGCGGCGGCAAACATCATTGAGGTTGTCGTTTTGTGTTTTTGTGGGGGGTGCTGAGTAATTGTTTAAGCTGTGGCGATTCTGTTGGCAGCGGCAAACATCATTGAGGTTGTCGTTTTGTGTTCTTGTGTGCTGAGTAATTGTTTAAGGTGATGCGAATTTGTGGGCGGCGGTTAAAAACCTTACTGAGGTTGTCGTTTTGTGTTCTTGCGGAGGGGGTGCTGAGTAATTGTTTAAGGAGAGGCGATTCTGTTGGCGGCGGTAAACATTATTGCGATCGTCTTTTTGAGATCTTGGGGAGTGGGGCTGAGTAATTGTTTAAGGTGAGGCGTTTCTGTTGGCGGCGGTAAACATCATTGAGGTTGTCGTTTTGTGTTCTTGGGGAGCGGGGGCTGATTATTGTTTAAAGTGAAGCGATTTTGTTGGCAGCGGCAAACATCATTGAGGTTGTCGTTTTGTGTTCTTGGGGAGCGGGGGCTGAGTAAAACTTTACGGTGATGCTATTCTGTTGGTAGCTGCAAACATCACTGAGATTGTCGTTTTGTGTTTTATTGTGCTGAGTAATTGTTTAAGGTGAGGCGATTCTGTTGGCTGCGTTAATCATCATTGAGGTTGTCGTTTTGTGTTCTTGAGGAGGGGGTGCTGAGTAATTGCTTAAGGTGAAGCGATTCTAATGGCGGCGGCAAACATCATTGAGGTTGTCGTTTTGTGTTCTTGTGAAGGGGGTGCTGAGTAATTGTTTAAGGTGAGGCGTTTCTCTAGGCGGCGGCGAACATCATTGAGGTTGTGGTTTAGAGTTCTTGTGTGCTGAGTAATTGTTTAAGGTGAGGCGATTCTGTTGGCGGCGGTAAACATCACTGATGTATTCGTTTTGTGTTCTCGTTGAGGGGAACTGAATAATTGTTTAAGTTGAGGCGATTCTGTTGGCGGCGGCAAACATCATTGAGGTTGTCGTTTTGTGTTCTTGGGGAGTGGGGGCAGAGTAAATTTTTAAGGTGAGGCGATTCTGTTGGCGGAGGCTAACATCATTTAGGTTGTTGTTTTGTATTCTTGGGGAGCGGGGGCTGAATAATTGTTTAAGATGAGGCGATTCTGTTGGCGGCGGCAAACATCATTGAGGTTGTCGTTTTAAGTTCATGTGTGCTGAGTAATTGTATAAGGTGAGGCGATTCTGTGGGCGGCGGTTAAAAACCTCATTGAGGTTGTCGTTTTGTGTTCTTAGGGAGCGAGGGCTGAGTAATTGTTTAAGGTGAAGCGATTCTGTTGGTGGAGGCAAACATCATTGAGGTTGTTGTTTTGTATTCTTGGGGAGCGGGGGCTGAATAATTGTTTAAGATGAGGCGATTCTGTTGGCGGCGGCAAACATTATTGAGGTTGTCGTTTTGTGTTCTTGTGTGCTGAGTAATTGTATAAGGTGAGGCGATTCTGTGGGCGGCGGTTAAAAACCTCATTGAGGTTGTCGTTTTGTTTTCTTGGGGAGCGGGTGCTGAGTAATTGTTAACGGTGATTCTATTCTGTTGGCGGCGGCAAACATCACTGAGGTTGTCGTTTAGTGTTCTATTGTGCTGAGGAATTGTTTAAGGTGAGGCCATTCTGTTGGCGGCGGTAAACATCATTGAGGTTGTCGTTTTGTGTTCTTGTGTGCTGAGTAATTGTTTAAGGTGAGGCGATTCTGATGGCTGCGGTAAACATCATTGAGGTTGTCGTTTCGTGTTCTTGTGGAGGGGTCTGAGTAGTTGTTTAAGGTGAAGCGATTCTAATGGTGGCGGCAAACATCATTGAGGTTGTCGTTTTGTGTTCTTGTGAAGGGAGTGCTGAGTAATTGTTTAAGGTGAGGTGTTTCTGTTGGCGGCGGCAAACATCAGTAAGATTGTGGTTTTGTGTTCTTGTGTGCTAAGTAATTGTTTAAGGTGAAGCGATTCTGTTGGCGGCGGTAAACATCACTGAGGTTGTCGTTTTGTGTTCTTGTGGAGGTGAACTGAATAATTATTTAAGTTGAAGTGATTCTGTTGGCGGCGGCTAACATCATTGAGAATGTCGTTTTGTGCTCTTGGGGAGCGGGGGCTGAGTAATTGTTTAAGGTGAGGCGATTCTGTTGGCGGAGGCAAACATCATTAAGGTTGTCGTTTTGCATTCTTGGGGAGCGGGGGCTGATTAATTGTTTAAGGTGAGGCGATTCTGTTGGCGGCGGCAAACATCATTGAGGTTGTCGTTTTGTGTTCTTGTGTGCTGAGTAATTGTTTAAGGTGATGCGAATTTGTGGGCGGCGGTTAAAAACCTTATTGAGGTTGTCGTTTTTTGTTCTTGCGGAGGGGGTGCTGAGTAATTGTTTAAGGAGAGGCGGTTCTGTTGGCGGCGGTAAACATTATTGCGATCGTCTTTTTGAGATCTTGGGGAGCGGGGGCTGAGTAATTGTTTAAGGTGAGGCGTTTCTATTGGAGGCGGTAAACATCATTGAGGTTGTCGTTTTGTGTTCTTGGGGAGCGGGGGCTGATTATTGTTTAAAGTGAAGCGATTCTGTTGGCAGCGGCAAACATCATTGAGGTTGTCGTTTTGTGATCTTGGGGAGCGGGGGCTGAGTAATTGTTTACGGTGATGCTATTCTGTTGGCGGCGGCAAACATCACTGAGATTGTCGTTTTGTGTTTTATTGTGCTGAGTAATCGTTTAAGGTGAGGCGATTCTGTTGGCTGCGTTAATCATCATTGAGGTTGTCGTTTTGTGTTCTTGAGGAGGGGGTGCTGAGTAATTGCCTAAGGTGAAGCGATTCTAATGGCGGCGGCAAACATCATTGAGGTTGTCGTTTTGTGTTCTTGTGAAGGGGGTGCTGAGTAATTGTTTAAGGTGAGGCGTTTCTGTTGGCGGCGGCAAACATCATTGAGGTTGTGGTTTTTTAGTTCTTGTGTGCTGATTAATTGTTTAACGTGAAGCGATTCTGTTGGCGGCGGTAAACATCACTGATGTATTCGTTTTGTGTTCTTGTTGAGGGGAACTGAATAATTGTTTAAGTTGAGGGGATTTTGTTGGCGGCGGCAAACATCATTGAGGTTGTCGTTTTGTGTTCTTGGGGAGCGGGGGCTGAGTAATTGTTTAAGGTGAGGCGATTCTGTTGGCGGAGGCAAACATCATTTAGGTTGTCGTTTTGTATTCTTGGGGAGCGGGGGCTGAGTATTTGTTTAAGGTGAGGCGATTCTGTTGGCGGCGGCAAACATCATTGAGGTTGTCGTTTTGTGTTCTTGGGGAGCGGGGGCTGAGTAATTGTTCACGGTGATTCTATTCTGCTGGCGGCGGCAAACATCACTGAGCTTGTCGTTTTGTGTTCTTGGGGAGGGGGGGCTGCGTAATTGTTAACGGTGATTCTATTCTGTTGGCGGCGGAAAACATCACTGAGGTTGTCGTTTTGTTTTCTATTGTGCTGAGTAATTGTTTAAGGTGAGGCGATTCTGTTGGCGGCGATAAACATCATTGAGGTTGTCGTTTTGTGTTCTTGTGTGCTGAGTAATTGTTTAAGGTGGAGCGATTATGTTGGCTGCGGTTAACATCATTGAGGTGGTCGTTTTGAGTTGTGTGCTGAGTAATTGTTTAAGGTGAGGCGATTCTGTTGGCTGCGTTAATCATCATTGAGGTTGTGGTTTTGTGTTCTTGTGGAGGGGGTGCTGAGTAATTGCTTAAGGTGAAGCGATTCTAATGGCGGCGGCAAACATCATTGAGGTTGTCGTTTTGTGTTCTTGTGAAGGGGGTGCTGAGTAATTGTTTAAGGTGAGGCGTTTCTGTTGGCGCCGGCAAACATCATTGAGGTTGTGGTTTTGAGTTCTTGTGTGCTGAGTAATTGTTTAAGGTGAAGCGATTCTGTGGGCGGCGGTAAACATCACTGATGTATTCGTTTTGTGTTCTTGTTGAGGGGAACTGAATAATTGTTTAAGTTGAGGCGATTCTGTTGGCGGCGGCTAACATCATTGAGGTTGTCGTTTTATGTTCTTGGGGAGCGGGGGCTGAGTGATTGTTTAAGGTGAGGCGATTCTGTTGGCGGAGGCAAACATCATTGAGGTTGTTGTTTTGTATTCTTGGGGAGCGGGGGCTGAATGATTGTTTAAGATGAGGCGCTTCTTTTGGCGGCGGCAAACATCATTGAGGTTGTCGTTTTGTGTTCTTGTGTGCTGAGTAATTGTATAAGGTGAGGCGATTCTGTGGGCGGCGGTTAAAAACCTCATTGAGGTTGGCGTTTTGTGTTCTTGGGGAGCGAGGGCTGAGTAATTGTTTAAGGTGAAGCGATTCTGTTGGCGGCGGCAAACATCATTGAGATTGTCGTTTTGTGTTCTTGGGGAGCGGGGGCGGAGTAATTGTTCACGGTGATTCTATTCTGTTGGCGGCGGCAAACATCCCTGAGGTTGTCGTTTTGTGTTCTATTGTGCTGAGTAATTGTTTAAGGTGAGGCGATTTTGTTGGCGGCGGTAAACATCATTGAGGTTGTCGTTTTGTGTTCTTGTGTGCTGAGTAATTGTTTAAGGTGAGGCGATTCTGTTGGCTGCGGTAAATATCATTGAGGTTGTCGTTTCGTGTTCTTGTGGAGGGGTCTGAGTAATTGTTTAAGGTGAAGCGATTCTAATAGTGGCGGCAAACATCATTGGGGTTGTCGATTTGTGTTCTTGTGAGGGGAGTGCTGTGTAATTGTTTAAGGTGAGGTTTTCCTGTTGGCGGCGGCAAACATCATTGAGGTTGTGGTTTTGTGTTCTTGTGTGCTATGTAATTGTTTAAGGTGAAGCGATTCTGTTGGCGGCGGCTAACATCATTGAGGTTGTCGTTTTGTGCTCTTTTGGAACGGGGGCAGAGTAATTGTTTAAGGTGAGGCGATTCTGTTGGCGGCTGCAAACATCATTGAGGTTGTCGTTTTGTGTTCTTGGGGAGCGGGGGCTGAGTAATTGTTCACGGTGATTCTATTCTGCTGGCGAAGGCAAACATCACAGAGTTTGTCGTTTTGTGTTCTTGGGGAGGGGGGGCTGAGTAATTGTTAACGGTGATTCTATTCTGTTGGCGGCGGCAAAAATTACTGAGGTTGTCGTTTTGTGTTCTATTGTGCTGAGTAATTGTTTAAGGTGAGGCGATTCTGTTGGCGGCGGTAAACATCATTGAGGTTGTCGTTTTGTGTTCTTGTGTGCTGAGTAATTGTTTAAGGTGGAGCGATTCTGTTGGCTGCGGTAAACATCATTGAGGTTGTCGTTTTGTGTTGTGTGCTGAGTAATTGTTTAAGGTGAGGCGATTCTGTTGGCTGCGTTAATCATCATTGAGGTTGTGGTTTTGTGTTCTTGTGGAGGGGGTGCTGAGTAATTGCTTAAGGTGAAGCGATTCTAATGGCGGCGGCAAACATCATTGAGGTTGTCGTTTTGTGTTCTTGTGAAGGGGGTGCTGAGTAATTGTTTAAGGTGAGGCGATTCTGTTGACGGAGGCAAACATCATTGAGGTTGTCGTTTTGTATTCTTGGGGAGCGGGGGCTGATTAATTGTTTAAGGTGAGGCGATTCTGTTGGCGGCGGCGAACATCATTCAGGTTGTCGTTTTGTGTTCTTGTTTGCTGAGTAATTGTTTAAGGTGATGCGAATTTGTGGGCGGCGGTTAAAAACGTTATTGAGGTCGTCGTTTTGTGTTCTTGGGAGCGGGGGCTGAGTAATTGTTTAAGGTGAAGCGATTCTGTTGGCGGCGGCAAACATCATTGAGGTTGTCGTCTTTTTGTGTTCTTGGGGAGCGGCAGCTGAGTAATTGTTTACGGTGAGGCGATTCTGTTCGCGGCGGTAAACATCATTGAGGTTGTCGTTTTGGGTTCTTGTGTGCTGAGTAATTGTTTAAGATGAGTCGATTCTGTTGGCGACGGTAAACATCATTCAGCTTGCCGTTTTGTGTTCTTGGGGAGCGGGGGCTGAGTAATTGTTTATGGTGAAGCGATTCTGTTGGCGGCGGCAAACATCATTGAGGTTGTCGTTTTGTGTTTTTGTGGGGGGTGCTGAGTAATTGTTTAAGGTGTGGCTATTCTGTTGGCGGCGGCAAACATGATTGAGGTTGTCGTTTTGTGTTCTAGTGTGCTGGGTAATTGTTTAAGGTGAAGCGATTCTGTTGGCGGCGGTAAACATCATTGAGGTTGTCGTTTTGTGTTCTTGTGGAGGGGGTGCTGAGTATTTGTTTAAGGTGAGGCGATTCCGTTGGCGGCGGCAAACATCATTGAGGTTGTCGTTTTGGGCTCTTGTGGAACGGGGGCAGAGTAATTATTTAAGGTGAGGCGATTCTGTTGGCAGCTGCAAACATCTTTGAGGTTGTCGTTTTGTGTTCTTGTGGATCGGGGGCTGAGTAATTGATTTAGGTGAGGCATTCTGCTGGCGGCGGTAAACATCATTGAGGTTGTCGTTTTGATTTCTTGGGGAGCGGGGGCTGAGTAATTGTTTAAGCTGAGGCGAATCTGTTGGCGGCGGCAAACATCATTGAGGTTGTCGTTTAGTGTTCTTGTGGAGGGGGTGCTGAATAATTGTTAAAGGTGAGGCGATTCTGTTGACGACGGTAATTATCATAAGGGTTGTTTTGTGTTCTTAGGGAGCGAGTGCTGAGTAATTGTTTAAGGTGAGGCGATTCTGTTGGCGGCGGTAAACATCACTGAGGTTATCGTTTTGTGTTCTTGGGGAGCGGGGGCTGAGCAATTGTTTAAGGTGAAGCGTATCGTTTGGTGGCGGTAAACATCAATGAGGTTGTCGTTTTGTGTTCCTGTGTGCTGAGTAATGATTAAGTTGAGACGATTCTGTTAGCGGCGGTAAACATCATTGAGGTTGTCGTTTTGTGTTCTTGTGGAGGGGGTGCTGAGTAATTGTTTAAGTTGAGGCGATTCTGTTAGCGGCGGCAAACATCATTGAGGTTGTCGTTTTGTGTTCTTGGGGAGCGGGGGCTGACTAATTGTTTAAGGTGAGGCGATTCTGTTGGCGGCGGTAAACATCATTGAGGTTGTCGTTTTGTGTTTTTGGGGAGCGGGGGCTGAGTAATTGTTTAAGGTGAGGCGATTCTGTTGGCGGTGCTAGACATCATTGAGGTTGTCGTTTTGTTTTCTTGTGGAGCGGGGACTGAGTAATTGTTTAAGGTGAGGCGATTCTATTGGCGGCGGTATACATCATTGAGGTTGTCGTTTTGTGTTCTTGTGGAACGGGTGCTGAGTAATTGTTTAAGGTGAGGCTATTCTGTTGGCGGCGGTAAACATTATTGAGGTTGTCGTTTTGTGTTCTTGGGGAGCGGGGGCTGAGTAATAGTTTAAGGTGAGGCGATTCTTTTGGCGGCGATAAACATCATCATTGAGGTTGTCGTTTTGTGGTCTTGGGGAGCGGGGGCTCATTAATTGTTTAAGGTGAAGCGATTCTGTTGGCGGCGGTAAACATCATTCAGGTTGTCGTTTTGTGTTCTTGGTGAGCGGGGGCTGAGTTATTGTTTAAGGTGAGGCGATTCTGTTGAGGGCGGTAAACATCATTGAGGTTGTCGTTTTGTGTTCTTGGGGAGCGGGGGCTGAGTAATTGTTTAAGGTGAGGCGATTCTGTTGGTGGCGGCAAACATCCTTGAGGTTGTCGTTATGTGTTCTAGTGGAGGGCGTGCTGAGTAATTGTTTAAGGTGCAGCGATTCTGTTGGCGGCGGTAAACATCGTTGAGGTTGTCGTTTTGTGTTCTTGTGGAGGGGGTGCTGAGTAATTGTTTAAGGAGAGGCGATTCTGTTGGCGGCGGTAAACTTCATTGAGGTTGTCTTTTTGTGTTCTTGGGAAGCGGGGGCTGAGTATTTGTTTAAGGTGAAGCGATTCTGTTGGCGGCGGTAAACATCATTGAGGTTGTCGTTTTGTGTTCTTGTGTACTGAGTAATTGTTTAAGGTGATGCGATTCTGTGGGCGGCGGTTAAAAACTTTATTGAGGTTGTCGTTTTGTGTTCTTGGGGAGCGGGGGCTGAGAAATTGTTTAAGGTGAAGCAATTCTGTTGGCGGCGGTAAACATCATTCAGGTTGTCGTTTTGTGTTCTTGGTGAGCGGGGGCTGTGTTATTGTTTAAGGTGAGGCGATTCTGTTGAGGGCGGTAAACATCATTGAGGTTGTCGTTTAGTGTTTTTGGGGAGCGGGGGCTGAGTAATTGTTTAAGGTGAGGCGATTCTGTTGGTGGCGGCAAACATCCTTGAGGTTGTCGTTATGTGTTCTAGTGGAGGGCGTGCTGAGTAATTGTTTAAGGTGCAGCGATTCTGTTGGCGGCCGTAAACATCGTTGAGGTTGTCGTTTTGTGTTCTTGTGGAGGGGGTGCTGAGTAATTGTTTAAGGAGAGGCGATTCTGTTGGCGGCGGTAAACTTCATTGAGGTTGTCTTTTTGTGTTCTTGGGGAGCGGGGGCTGAGTATTTGTTTAAGGTGAAGCGATTCTGTTGGCGGCGGTAAACATCATTGAGGTTGTCGTTTTGTGTTCTTGTGTACTGAGTAATTGTTTAAGGTGATGCGATTCTGTGGGCGGCGGTTAAAAACTTTATTGAGGTAGTCGTTTTGTGTTCTTGGGGAGCGGGGGCTGAGTAATTGTTTAAGGTGAAGCAATTCTGTTGGCGGCGGCAAACATCATTGAGGTTGTCGTTTTGTGTTCTTGGGGAGCGGCGGCTGAGTAATTGTTTACGGTGAGGCGATTCTGTTGGCGGCGGTAAACATAATTGAGGTTGTCGTTTTGGGTTCTTGTGTGCTGAGTAATTGTTTAAGGTGAGTCGATTCTGTTGCCGGCGCTAAACATCATTCAGCTTGTCGTTTTGTGTTCTTGGGGAGCGGGGGCTGAGTATTTGTTTATGGTGAAGCGATTCTGTTGGCGGCGGCAAATATCATTGAAGTTGTCGTTTTGTGTTTTTGTGGGGGGGTGCTGAGTAATTGTTTAAGGTTCGGCGATTCTGTTGGCGGCGGCAAACATGATTGAGGTTGTCGTTTTGTGTTCTATTGCCTGAGTAATTGTTTAAGGTGAAGCGATTCTGTTGGCGGCGGTAAACATCATTCAGGTTGTCGTTTTGTGTTCTTGTGGAGGGGGTGCTGAGTATTTGTTTAAGGTGAGGCGATTCTGTTGGCGGCGGCAAACATCATTGAGGTTGTCGTTTTGTGCTCTTGTGGAACGGGGGCAGAGTAATTGTTTAAGGTGAGGCGATTCTGTTGGCGGCTGCAAACATCATTGAGGTTGTCGTTTTGTGTTCTTGTGGATCGGGGGCTGAGTAATTGATTAAGGTGAGGCGATTCTGCTGGCGGCGGTAAACATCATTGAGGTTGTCGTTTTGTTTTCTTGGGGAGCGGGGGCTGAGTAATTGTTTAAGCTGAGGCGATTCTGTTGGCGGCGGCAAACATCATTGAGGTTGACGTTTTGTGTTCTTGTGGAGGGGGTGCTGAATAATTGTTAAAGGTGAGGCGATTCTGTTGGCGGCGGTAATTATCATAAGGGTTCGTTTTGTGTTCTTGGGGAGCGAGGACTGAGTAATTGTTTAAGGTGAGGCGATTCTATTGGCGGCGGTAAACATCACTGAGGTTATCGTTTTGTGTTCTTGGGGAGCGGGGGCTGAGCAATTGTTTAAGGTGTAGCGTATCGTTTGGTGGTGGTAAACATGATTGAGGTTGTCGTTTTGTGTTCCTGTGTGCTGAGTAATTGTTTAAGTAGAGACGATTCTGTTGGCGGAGGTAAACATCATTGAGGTTGTCGTTTTGTGTTCTTGTGGAGGGGGTGCTGAGTAAATGTTTAAGTTGAGGCGATTCTGTTAGCGGCGGCAAA